>CM026393.1:61625514-61665030 GCA_014843695.1 Archivesica marissinica | reverse complement strand
AAGTGTGTACGTGTTGGCATTCCCAGAATAAATGTTCCATAGATTCTATATCCATAGATCAAAAATCACACATATTTGAGTGTACCAGTTTTTGTTTGAGTAACAATTTATTTGTTGCAACTATTCTGTGTAAAAACTTGAATTGAAAATTCCTATATTTGCTGTCTATTGATGTCAAGATGTTCTTATATCTATATATAGTTTAAATTCGTATTTTGAAATATTTTTGACCATTTGCTTTCTGCCGTATTATTTGGTCGCGTGGTTTGCATTAGGTGTTCATATATGTATTTATTTGTTTTCTGATTATCTAGAAGTTTCTTTAATACGACTCTATTTGGGTTAGAATTACCAGCATTTTCTAATTTAATTTGTTGTTTTAAGTCAGCTGGTACACTTTTTATTACAGATCTATATCTTAAGAAATCACCATCAGGTATATTGTATAAAGTTTGAATATCTTCAAAGGAGTAAAAATTATTTTTTCTGAAGTCATAAAGATGTTCCAAGTGTATAACTCCCTTCTCTGCCCATTTCTTATAGAAAAAAGTCTTATTGTTGGCTTTTATATTTATATTATTCCATATAATTTCTTTGTTTGTGTTGGTACATTTTGGCAGAAGTTTAATTATGTTCCAGGAGATAATAACAACTTGCAAAAATAAAGAATCTATAAAGTATTTTTTTATTTCTTGTTTATCTATGCTACACTCAAGTAATAGAGCTCCCCCATAATCTGACATTTTTTTAAAATATATATATTTTATATGAGATGCATTTTTTTCATCTACCAAACGTTTTACCCAGGTTCCTTTCGTTGCTAATATAAATTTATTCAAATCTACCATTTTAATTCCCCCATGTAAATAGTCTTTCTTAATAGTTTTTCTCTTTATTTTATCCGGTTTTCCATCCCATATAAACTCAAACATACTTTTTTCTAAGGAAATAATTATTTTTTTGTCCGGAGAAGGTAAAACAGAAATAGGATATATCAGCTTCGGGAGTGCACAAGATTTTATGACAGTGATTTTGCCAAGAAGTGTTAGTTTCCGATGTTGCCATTGCTTCAAACAATTTTTAAAAGATTTAATCTGTGTATCCAGATTCCGTTGATAAGATAAACAAGTGTCGGTGTAGTAAGTTATCCCTAAAGAGCGGGCACATTCAGATGTCCAATTAAAA
Organism: Archivesica marissinica; assembly: GCA_014843695.1. Taxonomy (NCBI): domain Eukaryota; kingdom Metazoa; phylum Mollusca; class Bivalvia; order Venerida; family Vesicomyidae; genus Archivesica; species Archivesica marissinica. Next base: position 61,663,845 of record CM026393.1, on the reverse strand, counting down.
TATTTATTTGAACAAAACTTTATGTTTGAGTTTCTTAGTGAACCAGCTCTTAGCACATGGCATTTATTTTCGTTAAGTTTTAACCCTGAGACATGACTAAAATTGTCGAGAACATTTATTAATGTTTCAAAAGATTTCTTTGACCCATCTGTGACAAAGGTTGCATCATCAGCGAATAGGACATTTTTAACTTCAATATGATTAATTTTAATGCCCTTAAAGCAGCATTACATCGTAATAAAGGATGTTTTGGGTAGAATATAAATACTAATGTGTGTGTGTTTCCAAAAATCGAAATAGTCGCCCAGAAACGATAACATTCCAATAAATATAAACCGTCGTATACGCGAATTTGTTTATCAACACAAGAAATGAAAAAAAACACACGCACGGCGCGCATGCGTGAAACAACAGAGGATGTAGAAAACAATGTATACATTTCGAACATGCAAGACTATCTATCTATCGTCCTCTAATGTCGAATCCATCGCGGGGATGTAGAAATGTCACTAAAAGACTTAGATAACAGAGGTATGAATCAACATCTCAAGTAATTTAATTGAAAAAGACAACGTGGGTCAAATGGGGATGATGCATTCCGAATGTAAACAAGTACGGACGATGCGTTCTGGTTGTAAACAAATGCGTGACCGATCGATTCAGAATGTCCTACTTTCGGTTTCGAGTTTGTCTTATCGCAAAAGAACATTGTTTACCAATTGAACATAAGTATACAAAGTATAATGTTAGAATGTGTAGCAGCATTGCTACCCATACGTAAAATTTGAATTTTTCAAATATCTTTTATTTCACACGATGTAATGCTGCTTTAATATACATGTATTACTATTTCTTTCAAGATAAATTCAGAAACAACGAGCATAGTTGTCTCTGGGCACCCCGATTTTCGCCCGCAGAAATTATCACATAAACAATTTCATCCACGCAAACAAGAGATGATAGTTAAACACGGTGAGCTTCAGGAGTGTGTGTCTCAATAATCTTCTTCCAAATATCGTCGCATACAATGGCCAGGGATGCATGGGATTATCTATGCAATCGCCTGCCTTAGTTTAAACTATATTTATTTTACAATGATTGCGAAGCAAGTTTTAACAACTTCTATTAATCACTCTCGTTGGCGCGGATGAAAGAGTATACAATGTATGTTGTAACTTTCGTGTGGGAGGAAACCGGAGTACTCGGAGAAAACTCACCTGTCCGATATGGCGACCACCGTACCATCTCACATTCTTCCTGTCCGAGGATTGAACCATTGGTGAGTAGCGAGCGCGCTAACCACGGCGCTAATCGCTTGCCTGTGGTCAGGCTACTTGATTTACTGTGTCATTTGCTTGAGTTCTGGGCTAACATTGTCTCTAGATCGTTCTCATTTGATAACATGATAGCGCTGTGGATGCACGTTCGCTTCAGGTGTGAAAGGTCCGGAGTTCGAGCCCCACTGGAGCCGTTACGATTGTGCCCTTAGGCAAGGCATTTAAATTCCACGTTGCCTCTTCTCTCTCCCTCGTGGCGATGGATTACATCAGGAATGAGGTCTCGAGAGTGATTAATATAAGTTGAAAGAACTTGTTTCGCAATCGAGCTAAAATAAATTTGTATAAACTAAATTTGATAACATGCTGTCAGTATGTATATTGGTATATATTGTGGGCTAATGTACTCTGAATGGGCATTTGAAAATTAGCATTTCAATTTTCTGCTTATTACATTTCTATCTGTGAAAAATATATCGCTCCCAAAGTTCATCATTTTCCTATTGATACTTTTTGATTATCAAATGCACAGTAGTAGTAATTGTTGTTGTTGTTGTTTAGTTGCGGTTTATGTTGCACCGGAATTGAAAAGGACAGATAATATGATGTTTCTGGTTTCATTTAGTTGAACACGAAACTACGAGTCACGGAATAAATATTTACAAGAGCTATTAATGCAGCGATAACTACTTCTCAGACAAATACATAACAAGCGAATTATGATGACCCTCGGTAAACCTTCCCGTAATTAATAATGTTTGTTTCTGAAAGAATAACGAACAATACTACATTTAATTTATTACAATGTCATAGAAAGAACTCATAATATGCTGGTCCAATCAGTGTCAAGCATGTTGTATATTGAGTGCGCATGTGTGATGTTGACGTCGTTACTAAGACGCCACGACGTCAATAATACAACGCTTTCAAAAGATAACACACGCTTAACAATCGATTTCAATATTATTATTAAAAATTAAATGGAGAAGGAAGCAAGAAATAGCATATGGCGAAGGTTTTCTAAATATGTGAAAGGTAGCAAAATCGGACAGTTTGCACGACGTGTGAATAGATTGATGGACGCATGTAAAGGAAAAACGAAGATGTATACCGTCGGTTAGTGCAATTATCCACATACTAATTTGCTTATACTTATTTTTGTTCCATTAATGTCAAACCTATTGCGGGGACCCAACCATGCTTTCCTGGGCAGGCTTTGCCGACCTAAGCGGTTAACCAGTACTAAGCAATGTGTGTGTTGATTGCGGGGATGCTTTGCTCAATGACACTACATACGTGGCCTGATCGAGTATTGAACCTGGGACCTTTCGATTCCAAATCCAACACTTTACCACTGGATCACGGATGCCACACTTATTTTGGAGGATAGTGCAATTAAGATACAATAGAACATACGACTCCAGACTCATCCCTATTTTTTTACATTCCGATGCATAAGCAGCCGATTTCATAGATACGCCCCATGCACATCTTGTTTATCACATGGCATCTAAGGTACACGGTCAAATCGTACGCTAGTCACCCTGTTGTATAATTCCATCGACGTTTTATTTTCGTATTTCTAAAACAAGGCTTTTACTGTAAATGTTGTTGATATTTGAAGTGAATTTCTGGTCATTCAGTAAAATCGAAAATCGCCGCGAACAACGGCCGTGGGTGGGTACGGCGTAAGACAAGGCCATGAGTCGAGTTGACTAGGGTACGATTTTACTGGATACATATGAAAGAGTTACGCGGGGCGTATCTGTACAATCGGCTGCCTATATGTGTGGAACATGAGACCTCGGTTTATACACAGACACTTGGCGAACGGTCCATTTGCATCTGTTAACACTTTGACAGACCATTTAGCTTTTGGTAATGATTAAATGTTGTACATTTTTCGACAGACATCCCTATTCAAGTGTAGGCCACGACCCGAACCCAAAGCCCAGATATCATCAACAAAGTGATGTACTATATTAATATATGGTGGCAATGCTAAAGAAACGATCATTAAACTTTTATATATGTTTGTATTTCTAAAAATAAGGTGGGATGTGTAGTTACAACAACAATCAGAGATACTTGTCGCAAATATTGTAAATGGTAAGCAAATCAAAAGTGTAAGGAAACTATGTGTTCGGTAGATAGACAGAATGCAAACATTCCCAACTATTACTTTGCTACCCTGGACAAATCCGGACAGATTGTCCACCGATGCATCACATGTGGTTCCTTGTAGTATAATTTAATATACATTACACTGATATGGTACTATAGTTCAATTTATAAATAAAGTATTTAGACGTTATTTATTTTACAACAATCGCGAAACAAGCTTTAACAACTTGTATCAGTCATGCACGTCGGCACGGATGAAAGCGTATACGTATGTTGCACCCGGAGTAAACCCACCTGTCTGATCTGGTTACCACAGTACAATCTCACAGACCGAGAGGTCCGAGGATCAACAGCGAGCGTGCTAACTTCTACGTTAATCGGACAGCTTTCAATGGAACGAGTTTTTAATAATACGTAAACATTATTTTTGTAGATGACGCAGTTTCCCTTGCACCATATGAGGCAAGTGTTGCCCCTTCCGAGGCGAGTGTTGCTCCATCAGAGGCGAGTGTTGCTTCATCCGAGGCAAGTGTTGCCGCATCCGAGGCGAGTGTTGCCCCATCAGAGGCAAGTGTTGCCCCATCCGAGGCAAGTGTTGCATCCTCCGAGGTGAGTGTTGCATCCTCGGATGTCAGTAGTGTATCGTCGGAGGTCAGCCTCACTCCCTCAGAATGTAGCATGTCACCCTCCGAATACGAACGGGTGGTAAAAGAAATTGAAAGACTGGAGGCTTCCATAGTGAAAGATAAAGCCCATATGAAGTATTTGGAAGAACTTTGAGGTTAGTTAATTTCTTAAGTATTTGTCTATCATTTAACAACAGTACACATTCATTAGACACACGCAATGTCTGTTTCTTATATTGTGGATTTAGGTTAGAAACGGACAGGGGGCTTTTAAAATCAAAACACAGTTTGGAGGTTTAAGTTAGAGACACGTTAATTAGGCTAGAAATTATTCAAATATCCCAACCATAACTGTTTTGTTACAACTGATTTTGCGCTGTGTGTTATTCTGGAAATAAAATGTTTAAACTAAGTTAGAGACACGCTATGAGGCATTATGTAGCATTATGGGACATTGTGTTAGTAACACATACGAAACTTTAAACTTGATGCGCATAGGGAGGTTTTAAGTGATGGTCGATGAATGGGGTTTAAGCTAGAATAACATTGTTGGCGATGATAAAGAAACCCCTCTATGGGTTTTAAGTTAGAAAGGCATATTGGGGGCGGTAAGCTAGAAATGCATTATATGCCTTAGCAGTTAGACAGATCTATAAAGGCATATTGTTCGAATCTTTAACTAAGACACGGCATAATTTCTATTTTCAGGTGTGACGAGGCATCTAGAAATGAATTTTAGTTTTGTATAAATTGATTACAAAACATGAACTAAATTGTTTCTTCGTTTCTTTGAACATATTTAACATTTAGCTGAACCCTATTAAAAGGTGATGTCATATTATTCTTTAACACCCTGAGCAACAGATATATCACATGGCATTCAACTTGAATAATCGTTTACCACGAAACTCGATTGAAGCAACTGCTTTTACCACGAAACTCAATTGAAGCAACTGATGGCGGGTTGCAGCTATATCAATCGATGTTCGTGTTTCAGTGTATCGACATTCTATATAAACCCAAAGTGTTGTATCACGTTGCATATGGTGTGTAGTAAATATGGACGTGTATTACATACCGTTTTCCGAACACGAGCTCTCACTAACAACAAAGTGTCACCATAGTATACCAATGATCACGTGGGACGGTTCAGTAGTCAGTGCACATGGTTGATCGTGAGTTCCATTCCCAACCCATGCATACAGGGTTTGTGAGTTCCATTCCCAACCTATGTATACATGGTTAGTGAGTTCCATTCCCAACCCATGCATACCTGGTTCGTGAGTTCCATTCCCAACCAATGTATACATGGTTCGTGAGTTCCATTCCCAACCAATGTATACATGGTTCGTGAGTTCCATTCCCAACCAATGTATACATGCTTCGTGAGTTCCATTCACAACCCATGCATGCATGGTTCGTGAGTTATATTCCCAACCAATGCATACATGGTTCGTGAGTTCAATTCCCAACCAATGCATACATGGTTCGTGAGTTCCATTCCCAACACATGTATACAGGGGATCGCGAGTTCCATTCCCAACCAATGCATTCATGTTTCGTGAGTTCCATTCCTAACCAACGCACATATGGTTCGTGAGTTCCATATCCAACCCATGAATACAGGGTTCGTGAGGTCCATTCCCAACCCATGCATACAGGGTTCGTGAGTTATATTCCCAACCAATGCATACATGGTTCGTGAGTTCCATTCCCAACCCATGCATACAGGGTTCGTGAGTTATATTTCCAACCAATGTATACATGGTTCGTGAGTTCCATTCCCAACCAATGCAACCATGGTTCGTGAGTTCCATTCCCAACTCATACATACAGCGGTCGTGCGTTCCATATCCATCCCATACATACAGCGGTCGTGAGTTCCATATCCAACCCATACATACAGCGGTCGTGATCCATATCCAACCCATACATACAGCGGTCGTGCGTTCCATATCCAACCCATACATACAGCGGTCGTGAGTTCCATACCCAACCCATGCATACATCGGTCGTGAGTTCCATATCCAACCCATACATACAGCGGTCGTGAGTTCCATTCCCAACCCATACATACAGGGGTCGTGCGTTCCATATCCAACCCATACATACAGCGGTCGTGCGTTCCATATCCAACCCATACATACAGCGGTCGTGAGTTCCATTCCCAACCAATGCATCCATGGTTCGTGAGTTCCATATCCAACCCATACATACAGGGGTCGTGAGTTCCATTCCCAACCCATACATACAGCGGTCGTGAGTTCCATATCCAACCAATACAAACAGCGGTCGTGAGTTCCATTCCCAACCCATACAACAGGGTCGTGATCCAACCATACATACAGGGTCGTGCGTTCCATATCCAACCCATGCATACAGCGGTCGTGAGTTCCATATCCAACCCATACATACAGCGGTCGTGAGTTCCATATCCAACCCATACATACAGGGGGTCGTGATCCAACCCATACATACAGCGGTCGTGCGTTCCATATCCAACCCATACATACAGCGGTCGTGAGTTCCATATCCAACCCATACATACAGCGGTCGTGAGTTCCATATCCAACCCATACATACAGGGGATCGTGATCCAACCCATACATACAGCGGTCGTGCGTTCCATATCCAACCCATACATACAGCGGTCATGAGTTCCATTCCCAACCAATGCAACCATGGTTCGTGAGTTCCATATCCAACCCATACATACAGCGGTCGTGAGTTCCATGTCCAACCCATACATACAGGGGGTCGTGATCCAACCCATACATACAGCGGTTGGCGTTCCATATCCAACCCATACATACAGCGGTCGTGAATTCCATTCCCAACCAATGCAACCATGGTTCGTGAGTTCCACATCCAATCCATACATACAGAGGTCGTGATTTCCATTCCCAACCAATGCAACCATGATTCGTTAGTTCCATATCCAACCCATACATACAGAGGTCGTGATTTCCATTCCCAACCAATGCAACCATGGTTCGTGAGTTCCATATCCAACCCATACATACAGCGGTCGTGAGTTCCATATCCAACCCATACATACAGCGGTCGAGCGTTCCATTCCCAACCCATACATACAGCGGTCGTGAGTTCCATATCCAACCCATACATACAGCGGTCGTGAGTTCCATATCCAACCCATACATGCAGGGGGTCATGCGTTCCATATCCAACCCATACATACAGCGGTCGCGCGTTCCATATCCAACCCATACATACAGTGGTCGCGCGTTCCATATCCAACCATACATACAGCTTCCATTCCAACCATACATACAGGGTCGTATCCAACCCATACATACAGCGGTGGCTTCCATATCCAACCCATACATACAGGTCGGGTTCAATCCAATCATACATACAGCGGTCGTGATCCAACCCATACATACAGCGGTCGCGCCTTCCATATCCAACCAATACAACAATGGTTCGCGAGTTCCATATCCAACCCATACATACAGCGGTCGTGATCCAACCCATACATACAGCGGTCGAGCCTTCCATACCCAACCCATACATACAGCGGTCGTGAGTTCCATATCCAACCCATACATACAGCGGTCGTGAGTTCCATATCCAACCCATACATACAGCGGTCATGAGTTCCATATCCAACCCATACATACAGCGGTCGTGAGTTCCATATCCAACCCATACATACAGCGGTCGTGAGTTCCATGTCCAACCCATACATACAGGGGTCGTGATCCAACCCATACATACAGCGGTCGGCGTTCCATATCCAACCCATACATACAGCGGTCGTGAATTCCATACCCAACCAATACAACCATGGTTCGTGAGTTCCATATCCAACCCATACATACAGCGGTCGTGAGTTCCATTCCCAACCAATACAACCAGGTCGTGAGTTCCATATCCACCCATACATACAGAGTCGTGATTCCATTCCAACCCATACAAACATGGGTCGTGAGTTCCATATCCAACCCATACATACAGCGGTCGTGAGTTCCATTCCAACCCATACATACAGGGGGTCGTGATCCAACCCATACATACAGCGGTCGGCGTTCCATATCCAACCCATACATACAGCGGTCGTGAATTCCATTCCCAACCAATGCAACCATGGTTCGTGAGTTCCACATCCAACCCATACATACAGAGGTCGTGATTTCCATTCCCAACCAATGCAACCATGGTTCATGAGTTCCATATCCAACCCATACATACAGCGGTCGTGAGTTCCATATCCAACCCATACATACAGCGGTCGAGCGTTATTCATCACTCTCCAACCCACCATACATACAGCGGTCGTGAGTTCCATATCCAACCCATACATACAGCGGTCGCGCGTTCCATATCCAACCCATACATACAGTGGTCGCGCGTTCCATATCCAACTCATACATACAGCGGTCGTTATCCAACCCATACATACAGCGGTCGCGCCTTCCATATCGAACCCATACATACAGGGGGTCGCGCGTTCCATATCCAACTCATACATACAGCGGTCGTGATCCAGCCCATACATACAGCGGTCGCGCCTTCCATATCCAACCCATACATACAGCGGTCGCGCGTTCCATATCCAACTCATACATACAGCGGTCGTGAGTTCCATATCCAACCCATACATACAGCGTCGTGAGTTCCATATCCAACCCATACATACAGCAGTCGTGAGTTCCATATCCAACCCATACATACAGCGGTCGTGAGTTCCATATCCAACCCATACATACAGCGGTCGTGAGTTCCATATCCAACCCATACATACAGCGGTCGTGAGTTCCATATCCAACCCATACATACAGGGGGTCGTGATCCAACCCATACATACAGCGGTCGTGCGTTCCATATCCAACCCATACATACAGCGGTCGTGAGTTCCATTCCCAACCAATGCAACCATGGTTCGTGAGTTCCATATCCAACCCATACAAACAGAGGTCGTGATTTCCATTCCCAACCAATGCAACCATGGTTCGTGCGTTCCATATCCAACCCATACATACAGAGGTCGTGATTTCCATTCCCAACCAATGCAACCATGGGTCGTGCGTTCCATATCCAACCCATACATACAGCGGTCGTGAGTTCCATATCCAACCCATACATACAGGGGGTCATGCGTTCCATATCCAACCCATACATACAGCGGTCGTGAGTTCAATTCCCAACCAATGCAACCATGGTTCGTGAGTTCCATTCCCAACCCATACATACAGCTGTCGTGAGTTCCATATCCAACCCATACATACAGCGGTCGTGAGTTCCATATTCAACCCATACATACAGCGGTCGTTTGTTCCATATCCAACCCATACATACAGCGGTCGTGAGTTCCATTCCCAACCAATGCAAGCATGGTTCATGAATTCCATTCCCAAGCCATACATACAGCGATCGTGCGTTCCATATTCAACCCATACATACAGCAGTCGTGCGTTCTATATCCAACCCATACATACAGCGGTCGTGAGTTCCATTCCCAACCAATGCAACCATGGTTCGTGAGTTCCATTCCCATCCCATGCAAACATGGGCCGTGGGTTTCATTCCCAACACATGCATCCAGGGGTCATGATGTCCATTCCCAGCCCATGCATACAGGGTTCCTGAGTTATATTCCCAACCAATGCATACATGGTTCGTGAGTTCCATTCCCAACTCATACATACAGCGGTCGTGCGTTCCATATCCATCCCATACATACAGCGGTCGTGAGTTCCATATCCAACCCATACATACAGGGGGTCGTGATCCAAAACATACATACAGCGGTCGTGCGTTCCATATCCAACCCATACATACAGCGGTCGTGAGTTCCATTCCCAACCAATGCAACCATGGTTCGTGAGTTCCATATCCAACCCATACATACAGCGGTCGTGAGTTCCATTCCCAACCCATACATACAGCGGTCATGCGTTCCATATCCAACCCATACATACAGGGGGTCGTGCGTTCCATATCCAACCCATACATACAGCGGTCGTGAGTTCCATATCCAACCCATACATACAGCGGTCGTGAGTTCCATATCCAACCCATACATACAGGGGTCGTGAGTTCCATATCCAACCCATACATACAGCGGTCGTGAGTTCCATATCCAACCCATACATACAGCGGTCGTGAGTTCCATATCCAACCCATACATACCGGGGTCGTCGTTCCATTCCCATACATACAGCGGTCGTGAGTTCCATATCCAACCCATACATACAGCGGTCGTGAGTTCCATATCCAACCAATACAACCCATGGTCGTGAGTTCCATATCCAACCCATACATACAGCGGTCGTGAGTTCCATATCCAACCCATACATACAGGGGGTCGTGATCCAACCCATACATACAGCGGTCGGCGTTCCATATCCAACCCATACATACAGCGGTCGTGAATTCCATTCCCAACCAATGCAACCATGGTTCGTGAGTTCCACATCCAACCCATACATACAGAGGTCGTGATTTCCATTCCCAACCAATGCAGCCATGGTTCGTTAGTTCCATATCCAACCCATACATACAGCGGTCGTGAGTTCCATATCCAACCCATACATACAGCGGTCGAGCGTTCCATTCCCAACCCATACATACAGCGGTCGTGAGTTCCATATCCAACCCATACATACAGCGGTCGTGAGTTCCATACCCAACCCATACATACAGCGGTCGTGCGTTCCATATCCAACCCATACATACAGCGGTCGTGCGTTCCATATCCAACCCATACATACAGCGGTCGTGCGTTCCATATCCAACCCATACATACAGCGGTCGCGCGTTCCATATCCAACTCATACATACAGCGGTCGTGTATCCAACCCATACATACAGCGGTCGCGCGTTCCATATCCAACCCATACATACAGCGGTCGCGCGTTCCATATCCAACTCATACATACAGTGGTCGTGATCCACCCATACATACAGCGGTCGCGCGTTCCATATCCAACCCATACATACAGCGGTCGCGCGTTCCATATCCAACCCATACATACAGGGGTCGTGAGTTCCATATCCAACCCATGCATACAGCGGTCGTGAGATCCATATCCAACCCATACATACAGCAGTCGTGAGTTCCATATCCAACCCATACATACAGCGGTCGTGAGTTCCATATCCAACCCATACATACAGCGGTCGTGAGTTCCATATCCAACCCATACATACAGGGGGTCGTGATCCAACCCATACATACAGCGGTCGTGCGTTCCATATCCAACCCATACATACAGCGGTCGTGAGTTCCATTCCCAACCAATGCAACCATGGTTCGTGAGTTCCATATCCAACCCATACATACAGAGGTCGTGATTTCCATTCCCAACCAATGCAACCATGGGTCGTGCGTTCCATATCCAACCCATTCATACAGAGGTCGTGATTTCCATTCCCAACCAATGCAACCATGGGTCGTGCGTTCTATATCCAACCCATACATACAGCGGTCGTGAGTTCCATATCCAACCCATACATACAGTGGGTCATGCGTTCCATATCCAACCCATACATACAGAGGTCGTGATTTCCATTCCCAACCAATGCAACCATGGGTCGTGCGTTCCATATCCAACCCATACATACAGAGGTCGTGATTTCCATTCCCAACCAATGCAACCATGGTTCGTGAGTTCCATTCCCAACCCATACATACAGCTGTCGTGAGTTCCATATTCAACCCATACATACAGAGGTCGTTTGTTCCATATCCAACCCATACATACAGCGGTCGTGAGTTCCATTCCCAACCAATGCAAGCATGGTTCGTGAGTTCCATTCCCAAGCCATACATACAGCGATCGTGCGTTCCATATTCAACCCATACATACAGCGGTCGTGCGTTCCATATCCAACCCATACATACAGCGGTCGTGAGTTCCATTCCCAACCAATGCAACCATGGTTCGTGAGTTCCATTCCCATCCCATGCAAACATGGGCCGTGGGTTTCATTCCCAACACATGCATCCATGGGTCATGATGTCCATTCCCAGCCCATGCATACAGGGTTCCTGAGTTATATTCCCAACCAATGCATACATGGTTCGTGAGTTCCATTCCCAACCCATGTATACAGGGGATCGTGAGTTCCATTCCCAATCCATGCATACGTGGTTTGTGAGTTCCATTCCCAACCCATGCATACTGGGTTCGTGAGTTATATTCCAAACCAATGCATATATGGTTCGTGAGATCCATTCCCAACCCATGTATACAGGGTTCGTGAGTTTCATTCCCAATCAATGCATACATGGTTCTTGAGTTCCATTCCCAACCCATGTATACAGGGGTCGTCAGGTCCATTCCCAACCCATGTATACAGGGTTCGTGAGTTCCATTCCCAAGCAATGCATACAGCGGTAGTGAGTTCCATTCCCAACCCATGCATACAGGGGTCGTCAGGTCCATTCCCAATCAATGCATACAGCGGTAGTGAGTTCCATTCCCAACCCATGCATACAGGGGATTGTGGGTTTCATTCCCAGCCCCTGCATACAGGGGTCGTAAGTTTCATTCCCAACACATGGATCGTGAGTTCCATTCGCAACCAATGCATACATGGTCGTATCCATCCATCCATCCATCCATCTATCTATCTTCTTCACATTTACTATTCTGTCACATGACGTATACACCCATTCTCATTTGTGACCTGAACAGACCTGTGATTACTGTTTCGTCACACGACTTATAACATATGATGTGTAGACTGGTTCTCATTAGAGTCCAATAATTATCAATATTTACCATTCTGTCACATGTCGTATACATCCATTCTCATTTGTGACCAAAACAAATCTTGGATTACTGTTTCCGTGTTACTTAGAACATATGATGTGTAGACTGGTTCTCATTATAGTCCAATAATGATAAATATTTACCAATCAGTCACATGACAATTACATGTCGACTGATTAAAGATAGAAGTCTTCCCCAATCTACCTCCCCATGTTTCTATTAGATAAAAAATACCATACAACCCGTAATTCGCCCATGAATGAATATGGAAGTCGTGATAGCGCAGTTGTAGAGCGTTTGCTTCAGGTGCGAAAGGCCCGGAGTTCGAGCCTTGCTCGAGCTGTTATGATTGTGCCCTTAGGCAAGGCATTTAAATTCAACATTGCCTCTTCTCTCTCCTTCATGGCGATGGAGTCCATCAGGATTGAGTCTCGAGAGTGATTAAAGCAGCATTACATCGTAATAAAGGATGTTTTGGGTAGAATATAAATACTAATGTGTGTGTGATTACAAAAATCGAAATAGTCGCCCAGAAACGATAACATTCCACTAAATATAAACCGTCGTATACGCGAATTTGTTTATCAACACACGAAATGTAAGCACGCATGCATGAAACAACAGAGGATGTAGAAAACAACGTATATATTTTGAACATGCTAGACTATCTATCTATCGTCCTCTAATGTCGAACCCATCGCGGGGATGTAGACATGTCACTAAAAGACTTAGATAACAGAAGTATGAATCAACATCTCAAGCAATTTAATTAAAAAAGACAACGTGGGTCAAATGGGGACGATGCATTCCGAATGTAAACAAGTACGGACGATGCGTTCTGAGTGTAAACAAATGCGTGACCGATCGATTCAGAATGTCCTACTTTCGGTGTCGAGTTTGTTTTATCGCAAAAAAACATTGTTTACCAATTGAACATAAGTATACAAAGTATAATGTTTAGGTTTAATCATATTTTATTGCATTGATCAAGATATAATATACAAAACATAGGTATAACAATATAGCCTGATAATACAAATGGTTTGGGCCACAAGTTTTAACAACATTAGAAAACGGCCCGCACCAGAACGTCACATTGATGTATAATTAAACAAAGTGACGGATTATGACAAGAAAAGGAAAAACAACAACAACAAAAACCCATACAAAATGGTATAAATATTAAACTAAAGCAATGTTAGATAAATACACGCAGCCCACGATTCCACCCGCCGTTCCACCCCATCACGCCATGACCCGAACCCGAGACCCAAATAGCACCATCATAGTGATGTAGTATTAGTAATGGGTGACAATGCTACACAAACCGACCAGTATTTTTTATGTATGTTTGTACTTCTCCAAATAAAGTGGTATTCTCCCGATCAGATAAGGTCTCAATGCCATGAAGTAATTTATGTGAACTAAGTGGATGGAATGTGCGTGTATTGATAAATAGTGAATGTCGTTCGTTCCTATAAAGGTTACATCTGAAGAAGAAATGTTCTGCGTCCTCAATGCCATGAGTACATGAACAATCGGGAGAATCACGCAAATGGTTGAAGAAGAGGTCGTTGTTCAAATTACTGCAGCGGTTTCTAATACGAGTTTGCATAACAGTACAGTGTCAATCCCCAGTTAAATAATAAGAAGGAACTGCTGGAGATTTGAACTTATTTTTCAGTTTATCCTTAAATGATTGGAGGGTATTTGCATTTCTTGTTGATATATCGAGATCATTCCATAGTTTTATTGAATTTGGTATAACCGATCTGGAGTATGTTTCAGTGCGCCTCGGCAAAGTAACATAGTTAGAGTAGGATCGCAGTGGATAGTCATTGGAATCTCCTATAGTAGGCGGGAAAATAGCATGTAGATAGCTTGGAAGAGTTCCGTTTTTTCCTTTATACATGAGTATTAGTTTCTGAATAGATCTACGATCTGCAAGTGAAACCCAGCCTATTTCTTTGAGTAGATATTGTATTGAGACAGAACGAGTCAAACCTGTGACAAGGCGAGCAGCTTCGTATTGGAGTTTCTCTAAAGTATCCTTTTCATATTGAGTGCAACTGTCCCATACTATTGATGCATATTCAAGTAATGGTCTAAGGTAAGATATGTAGATGGTGTTTAACGTTGTACGTTTAAGTTTAAATTTTAGCATTCTCATCGAGCCAAGTACTCTTGAAGCTGAGGTAGTAATATTGTTTATATGCGTATGCCATGATCCATCGTGCGTTAATGTGACACCTAAATGTTTATGATCATCAACAAAGTTTAGCGCAACGTTATCAAAAAATAGGGATGGAAGTGCTATATTTCGGAATGAGAAGAACATGACTTCAGTTTTGGCTGGATTAAATTTAACTAACCATTGTGTTGCCCACTTAGATAGTAAATCTAAATCAGAATTTAAAACCGTTTCCATGACATCAGAATCCGAAGCAGATACTGCAAGAGTACTATCATCAGCAAATAGTCGTGTGGTACTTATGAGAGAATCGGCTATGTCATTAACATAAACAAGAAATAAAAGAGGGCCTAGAACTGAACCTTGGGGTACGCCTGCGGTGATCAGTTTCGTATTTGAAAACGATTGGCCAACAAATACTCGTTGCGAACGATTGTGGAGATAGTCTGCGATCCAGTTAAGTACATTACCTGAAACTCCAAGTTGTCTTAATTTGAATAAAAGACCTTTATGCCAAACTCTGTCAAAAGCTTTAGAGATGTCACAGAATACCATACATGTTGCCTTTTTTTCATCAACAGCTTTACATATTTGATTATATATATCGATAAGTTGATACACAGTGGAATGACCAGGAAGGAAACCTGATTGATTCTTATAAATAAGATCATTGGAATTTAGGTGATTATATATATATTTAAACACGATTCGTTCCATTACTTTTCCGACACAGCTTATTAACGATATTGGTCTGTAGTTAGAAGGTAGAGATTTATCTCCTTTTTTGAAGAGTGGCATAACGTTTGCTAATTTCCATTGAGTCGGATAACAATTTAAGATAATTGATCTGTTGAATAAAATACACAGCGGTTTAGATATAGTTTTAGAGCAACCTTTTAGCATTTTATGACTGATGTCGTCGGGACCACTTGCTTTATTTACTGATAAATTATTTAAGACGTCAATAACATCTTGCTCAGTGATAGTAATATGGGAAATATCTGAATTTCTTTCTTGATTAAATTCTGGAAGATTTACGTTAGAGTCATCTACCGTTGATATGGAAACAAAATAATCATTTAGGAGCTTAGCTTTATCTACGTCAGAAACCGCAATATCATGGTGTTCACTATTGAGAGGTGGGATTTGTTCATTGCTACATGAATTTTCTTTGACAAGCATTTTAACTAATTTCCAATATTGTCTAGGGTTTGAATAACTTAGGTCGTTCATGGAGAGTTCGAGAGTATTATAGAAATGTTCTCGCAGATGTTTTTTCATATTATTTACTCGATTCCTTAATGATTTGTATTTTTGCCAGTCAGAAATGTTTCCGGATTGAGTTGCAGTTTGCTTTGAACGATCGCGTTGACGAGATGTCTTACGGATAAGTGAATTATACCAGGGTTTATCGTTAGGTCGGATTTGTACTAATTTAGTTGGAATACATACTTTTGCTAGTTCTAAAAATGTATGTTCAAAGAGTGTGGTGGCTGCATCAATGGATTCACTGCTCAGAGGTGACCAGTCAGATGAATTTATTAAGTTATTTAGTTTCGTAAAATCGGCATGTTTGTAATTCCAAAGGCGACGAGTATAGCTCATGTTAGACTGGAAACTACTTTTAACATAGACATATGTACCAAAATGGTCGCTAATATGAGGAGGTGTTCGATGAATACCAGAATTTAATGAAGTGACAGAATTGGTGAGAGCTATTACGTCAATTAGGGTATTTGTGTTATGAGTTATACGTGTGGGTTCCTTAATTAAATTTGTCATGTTATTAAGTATTAGTATATCACGTAATTTATTATTTGTTGCATTTAACTGGTCTTCGTTAATGTCACCAACTAAAATGATGTTACTTGATATTTCGGAGGCCTGTTCAATGAGTATATCACATCTTTGCCAAAATATTGTTGGCGAATTTGGTGGTCTATATATAGTTGCTATGACGAAGGTTTTATTATGATCTTTTATTTGAATGCATAGCGATTCTGGCATATTAATTTCTAGATCATGTAATCTCATCGGCTGTAAACCGGATCTACAATAAGTGATGATACCTCCTGAATGCGACGATACATCTTTGCGAAACATATTATCGAGACCATCGAGTTTTAGGTATTGATCAGAAATGTCATGTGATAAATGTGTTTCGGTAAAAGTTATAATATCGAAATCAAGGAATGTATCTTTAATGTAATCTAATTTGTTTCGGATACTCCTAATATTCTGATGCATTAAGGAAATACAACAATTAAGTTTTTGACATGGTCCAGGGTTTGGATGAACATCACCAGCTAGAGAAAGGAGTAAACGAACGACCATCACACAGTGGCTATATTCTACAAGTAATAGAGTTGGGTTGGAATTATGCTCGTCGTGTTGAGAACTGAGTCTCTTGTAATCGTTTATCAGAAATATGTAGGACCATTCATAAATAATGATCACGAACATATGTGGTAAGCGTGAGTAGGTATATGAATTGCAGACTATATTGCAGATGAAACTGTAAGCTAAATTGAGCGTGGTAATAATGATAAGCCACAAGCAGTTCATGTGTGATAAAAGGATCGTACACAGATTGTAATGGAAATGGTCCATTTTAGCGTAAGCACGCCCCCTAAAGTAGTGCAACCCGATCGCCGCCCTCCAAGCCCCTATGTCATTACCTATGAGGATATAAAGTTAAGGAATTGAACGGGGAGACCGACGAGCGGATGCACCAATAGGTATGTGCGATTGGAAAGAGGGGTCGGAACGAGGCGTGAAGGCAAACGTGAACAGCAGAGGGAAGGGTGGAATCTAAAAAAGCAGCATGTAGTGCACAAAACATTGCAATGGAAGATTGAAATAATACGTGAAAATTCACGAACATACGAAAAATATGCAGATGTGAATCTGTATACAAAACTAATTAATACTGGGAACTTTATTATAGATTGTAAGCTGGATGTAATAAGACGAATTAGCGCTAAGATGGTACAAAGAAAAAATCTAAACTACAAAGGAGACAAAAATAAAATCGCGTTGGCGCTATATATGAAAGCTTTATAAATTTGCTACTTAGTTGATAGAGGTCCATTTAACGAGGATAAGTAATGTATATTTACGTGTCGAAATTGGGCTATACAATAATAGTGAAGTACAGAATACTAGGTGTTTAAGTAAATTGATTGTTTAAGAAAACATCAATAGAAAGCTGCCTTAATTTGGCATCAAGTTAGACAAAATATCTCATTGATTTTATCAAGTGATAGTAGATCACTCTACAGACTTACACGCGATGCCATATATCTTAGAACTTGAAATGAATATACAGTGAGTGATGAAGTTTAAAGATACATATATATGAAGGAATGTTAAGGGGGGTTCGGAGGCATTCATACTGGGTTCTAAAATGCGAGATCTAATTCACATTGAAGTAACGTGTACGTGTATCTGAAACAGAAACACAATTGTGTACAACGGCAAGCTATTAACAAAACAATACAAAACTAACACATGGTCGCAAATGTACAAGTACCTACAAAAAATAGCATTTTATTCAAACTATGATAAACCGTATGTCACTGCCCCTGTAACAGGTGTAAAACATGAGTAGTTTCCCTTTACATCGCTGACCCTGTAACAGGTGTAACACAGGAATAGTTTCCCTTTACATATACGCATAACTAATATATGTCCATCGTATAAGCTGTGTTGACGATATATAATGTGTAAAGTTAAACGGCGTATCAATATAATTGTTCTGATAAGACCACTATAAGTAATTACTTGTTTGGTTAACAAACCATTATGGCATATAGCGAAGTCAGGAATATTAA
Organism: Archivesica marissinica; assembly: GCA_014843695.1. Classification (NCBI taxonomy): domain Eukaryota; kingdom Metazoa; phylum Mollusca; class Bivalvia; order Venerida; family Vesicomyidae; genus Archivesica; species Archivesica marissinica. The sequence continues at coordinate 61,645,053 of CM026393.1, read as the reverse complement.
TAAACAACATGGAGTGTATGGATATGTGAATGTAGCATATTCTTAGACACTGCGAGATCTCGAATTCTAATCGGGCATATTTATTTTATACATGAAAATCACAATGCAATACATGGTTTGGCTGAACACGGATGTGGTGCGAGTCTCGGCCATAAGGTTTGACAAAGTGATTTTGTCATTACTAAATAGCAAGTTCGTTTTTTATAGTCAACCCGTGTGTCCGAAACCCACAGAACAGCCATATCCACATAGCAATTATTTAATACTGGCACTGCCTTATTGCAGCTAAATATCACAGCGGTAATGAAAGACATTTAATATATTTCATGCACAGATCAACAGAGCCTCTATATAACTGCCACATCAATATGGGTAGAAAACCAAATGATAAATCTACCTGGACTTAAGTATATATTATCGCATTAACCCATTACTTTTGTACATGGATTTAACGTGATGTACAGTTATCAACTGTTTAAAGACATTATCATGATAGGGTCAGGGGAGGGGGGGGGGTATGCAATGTGTTTCATATGAAAAGTGAGAAAATCAAAACATGTCATTGTCCGTCAACATTTAGAGTTATTCATATACAAAACATGTCATTGTCCGTCAACATTTAGAGTTATTCATATACAAAACATGTCATTGTCCGTCAACATTTAGAGTTATTCATATACAAATAAACAACAGAATAAATTAATAAAAGTAGTAGGCTAACAGTTTATGGGGTGTAACATTGCATACCCTTTACGAGTTTTGAAAGTGGGTCGACTATGTCTTTAATATTTCACCTGGGAGCATTACACATCATTATCCCATACACACACAACGTAGGAGTGATACACATGAAATGATGTTAGAGTAATGTTCAGATATGGAATGGAAAATAGTCTCATATATGTTTAACACGTTTTCATGAGTAAGGGACATGGGGTATTTTATCAATGGAAGAGTATGGCATGAATAACAGGAATATATTACCAAGTGTGTGGATAAACATGGATAACAAATGGTAAGTACATTACTCTTTCGAGTAACTACACAGTTCACTGACACACACACACAGAGACAAAAATAACTGTTTGGCTTCATGACCATTGTTTATTTCATGTCCCTGACAGAGTCAACAACGCGCTGGCACGTGAAGCGAATGTTGGTGTCTGAATCAGGTTTAAGACCAAACACTTGACATCCAGCAATCCATGTCTTTGCCAGTTTTCTGTCTCTCACGAGCTGGCGTGCCTCAAACCCCATACGTTCACGGTGCCTGGTTAGATTCTCCTGCACGAATATGCCTTTACCTAGAACCTTGCGAGCATCCAGAACCTTCTGTCGTGTCTTTGAGTTTGTAAATTTAACAATAATTTTTCGATTGTAAATTGGACCATCCTTTGGCTTTCCTTTCCTATGGCACTGGTCGATGTCGGAAGGCGAGATACTCAGACTAGAACCGTCTGGTAGAATTGCATTTGCAACCATGTTGATAAGCTTGGTCTCCACGTTTTCGGTGAGGTCGGTATTGGTACCAGGGTCTCCTGGGATACCAGAAATGTCCAAACACATACGACGTCCGTATTGCTCGAGTTCGTCATGTTCGAGTTTCATCGACTCAACTTCATTTCTTAGCTCAGAATTTTCTTTAGCCAGTTTATCAACACATGTAATCAGCTCATTATTTGCAGTTTTAACTTCTGTTGCAATAAGTGCCTTTAGTTCTATTTTAATTTGTGATATAAGATCAGCTTTTATGTCATTCACTAGATCCACTTTCAGTTTCGCCGCTATAACATCCCCAATTCTGTCGATGTCAAGATTGCTGAGCTTTGTAGCCATGTTCAGATCTATTAGTGGGTGGGGTAATTCGAAATCAGAGTCAATATCTTGTTCGGTATCTGATATAGCTGAAAAGAAGCTGCCTTCAATATCTGAATCAGTACGATTCTTTTTCTGTTCTTGATTTTGTGTAGGAGAAGACTTATTACGCTTTCGTTTACTCCTCTTATTATTGTATTTTGGCGGCATTGATTATACAGTTATATGGTGGGTGGGATACGACATCGGGTAGATTATCCAGATCTCCGTTTTCAGAAGTCAGTGTAATGTCACATTGTTGGCTACAAATGTCTGTAGTATGAACCCTATTACATTACCATTGGTCTCAAGTTGGTCTGTTCCCGGGAATACTTTTTATTTATGAATTTACATGTTTTTTCTCTGAGCGCCAAAAATGACCGCCATACTTGTTTAAACCGGAAGCACCTCGTATAATGTTAGAATGTGTAGCAGCATTGCTACCCATACGTAAAATTTGAAATTTAAAATTCAAATATCTTTTATTTCACACGATGTAATGCTGCTTTAACATCTTTATGTTTTAGAATGCAGTTTGACAATAGTTCAACACAGATAATAAATAGATATGGGGAGAGGGGGCATCCCTAGCGGACACCTCTTTCGATTTTGAAGAAATCCGACATATGGCCATTATTTATAACACAACTATTGGGATCTTTATAAAATAGTTTTATCCACTGTGTCAAAGAATCCCCAAAATTAAAAAAAATAAGCCTGTCAAATAAGAAATTGTGGTTTAAGCTATCAAATGCCTTCATAAACTCTGAAAAGTATAAAATAGAATTTTGATCCGAATTTTCCAGATTTTCCAAAACTTCGAAAATAAGTCAAATATGTATCGACCTTTAATAAAACCGGATTGACATTGATTTATTATTGAAGGCAACACTTTCTTAATTTTGTTGGCAATAACTTTTGCTATTATTTTATAGTCTACATTCAATAAACTGATTGGTCTCCAATTTTCTGTGTAGAGTATCTTTATTTTCTTTAGGCAGTAATGTTATTATACTTTGCTTCTGTAAGTCTGTTAAGTTTCGATGTTCGTAAGAATACAAAATAGATTCGATATAATATTGTTTTATGTCATTCCAAAATATTTTATAGAATTCCGTTGTTAATCCATCTGAGCCAGGGCTTTTGTTATTTTTCATGTCTTTTAAAGCTGTGGCAAATTCAATTTCTGAAACGTGTAAGTTTAATATTTCGTTTTCTTCATTACCTAATTTAGTCATTGTTGGATCCATAAAGTTGAAATTTGAAGTCGTTTGTGTTACATTGTTGTATACATTTTCATAGAATAGCAGTTGTTACTCTAAGATTTGTTTTTGGTCTGTAATTATACAGCCATCTACATTTATTTGATTCATTGTTTTTCTTTCAGAATTTCTTTTTTCTAAGCTAGCAAATAGTTTACTGTTTTTTTCACTATACTCCACTTGTTGTGCTTTAGATCTTAGGATAATTCCGTTTAATTTCTTTTCATATAATTTATTAAGTTTTTCATGACATTGGCTGAGTTCGTACTTGAGTTTTTCTAACTTAGAGACATCCGTTTCTTTAAATATTTCTGACTGTTCTTTCAAGATTATTTTTAATATCATTCTCAATTTTAGATTCTTCTTTCTTAACATGTGACGCATATTTAATTGTTTCATTCCTTATATTGCCCTTAATGATTTCCCACATAGTATTCGGATTGGCTTTTTTATTTATTTTTGCAGTTTCACCTATTGTATTTCTTATAATATTTTGATATTCTTCTTTCAGCAAAAGACTGTTATTAAGCTTAAAATACCACTTACCCTTTGGTTGTTTTTGCAAATTTAGTTCTAGGCTTACAAGGGAATGGTCAGATTTGAATCCAATATCTATTTTGCAGGAAACTGTGCAATTAACAAGGTTTTGAGATATCAAGAAGTAATCTAACCGACAAAATATTGGAGTTTTATCATTTGAATGCCATGTGTAGTTTTGTTTCTGTGGGTTTTTTATTCTCCATATATCTGAGATATTAAACTGTTCCATTTCTTCTCGTATTTTTGACCTACATTTTTCATGTGTAACTTTACGCCCATTCTTTTTATCTAAAGCAGGGTCTAAAATTGTGTTAAAGTCACCACCTAATATTAAATGTTTATCTTCATTTTCAGCGAGAAATTTAATTATCTGTTCATGTATTGAAATGTCATCTATGTTTTGTCCATAAATGTTAATAATTACAAAGTTGTTCCCGTCATATCGAAATTCAAATGCTATAAGTCTACCGCATATCAATTCTGTAAATTTAATAATGGTATATTGCAGCCGGTTGTTTAATAAGAAACATACGCCAGCACTATTTGTTTTGTTTCCACTGAAAAATGTCTCCCCTCCCCAGTCTGCTTTCCAGGTATCTGCTTTGCTCAAAATTGAGTGTGTCTCTTGCAGAAGATATATGTCATAATTCTGTAGTTTTAGCCATTGAAACATTTGTTTTCTTTTTAATGTGTTTCCAATTCTCCTAACGTTTAATGTACATAATTTAATACTCATGTTATTGCGGAATGGTACAAATAATATTTAGATAAATACGGTAGAAGCTCTCGTGTTATACAGATACATTTATATAGCCCAAAATGGTGCTGATGCAGGCGTAAACCCCGAAATATAACATTTATGTTTTATAGAATAGGTTATGGTAGATGTTGTCTATTTAGTGCTATATAAAAGCCAGTTACACAAAATAATGTACGTAATGCAGTTTATCATTCCAAAAAAAACACAAACAGTATTCCTCACATCTATAATCTAACAAAAACATAGTGTATATACTAACACCATGCTATATAACAAGAACTATCTTCTAATAGTCGATCTATAAAGTACATCGCTTATCAAATACAATTTTAAAATGTGACCATGAATCTTTCACATCAAACATACATGTATAATTTTAGTGTTTCTAATACTCAATTCTTTCTTCATCTTTTTAAAGTTCATAGTATGTGAACAATATAGTTAATTCTAGAATCCAGAAGTGTCTATTTACAATCCTGTTGAATCTAGGAAAATGACTGGATATATAAATTCAGTATTTCCTGTTATGCCATTCACAATATATAGTGTTTAAAAACATAAAATCTTTTTAAAATTTTTTTTGCAGTAAATATATGTATCAGAGTCAGCCATAATGTATTTATAGAATTAATGGTCATATGCGTGGATTGAGTGCTAACTCATTTTGTTTTTCAGTTTTATAACCAACTCTAAACCACCTACAATACATATATACACATTTAAAAGTGACCTCACATAAATTACCAGCACACAACCACACATGCCAGGCACACGCCTCCTCAGCGATTGCTATTTTAGTCTAAAATAGAAACTACTCTAGATGCGCAAGCCGAGACATGAACGGCCGCAAGCCAACAACACACCCATAGCAATAAACTGAAAACACCCGCATGCAAGGTCACAACCTCTTATATATTACATTTTGTGCCAATTACTATCAATTTATTTATATGCATATATGTACATGTATATATATATGCATATACTCACACATATACATACATACACATATTTATATACACCTATTCATCCATATATACGTATTGTTACTTTATACAGGTGATACTATAGTGCATGAAAGTAGGTATTGTCGAAACGAAAAACAAGACTGACTATATACACTTGTTTATCAACAGTAATTTGTTTTGTTTGTATGTTGAAGTTTTGTGACTCTCAGAAGCATGTCTTATCGGTACGAAATGTAAGACTAGCAAAGAGTATCTTCAACGGTAAGTAGCTGTCAGAGTTAAGATTACCCATGTATACATATATATACATACACACATACCCACCGCAGATGCGGGCCACAAGAGCCAGTCACCCATACAGTGGCCAAACCCCGACAAAACCACCCTGACTCCAGAAATGGAATCCCCGACCGCAGAAGCGGGACCACTGTAAATTTCCACCTTCATGGCCCCTTCTCCATACATATACTGACTAGTATACATATCTATACAAATACAAAGGAGGAGATAGCAGAAGTAGGACACCCAATACGTCCCCCGCATAGCCAAAAATCCCACCCCGCAAACATAAACTGGCCATCCAAAATCGACTACCATACAAGTAACCAACCCCACTGACCTACAACAACGTCAAGCTTGTCCATTTTTATACACACATATATACACAGAGATAGTATATATACAAACATATATAATGTCTGCTCCACACCACAAGGTTTTGAAACATTTTACCTGGTCATGCCCGTCAAAAGCCTTTGACATGGGAGCGTTCAAGCTGCCAGCTAGGTATCTTAATATTTGTCCCCATTACAACACCACATGTTTTGTGTTCATGTTGATATTATAATGTTGTGTGTATACGCTTCCACATCAATTAATCAATTTTATTGATGGTACTATAGTTACTATTACATAAATAGGACCTTTTAATTAGTAGCATCAGCATACAATCTAAAAAAACGACCACGGTATAAAAACCCATGTACATCACATGGAGCGCAATGGGTCAGATACATGACGTAATCTCTCACCACCAGCAGCTTGCGAGCCAGATATCATATGGTATCCCAGCCGGTATATTTCATGCCATTCTGTAATGGTCTTTATATTTAAATTGTATACTTTATCTAAAGTCGTTAATAAAATTACTATATGTATTGTATATAACAATACTCTCAAATGTTTAAATAGATCTAAGTGACATTTTAAATTTAATATTATAACAACCCGCCGCCAATTACGTACTAATATACGCAATGCAGTGCTAGTATATAATCCCAATCCCCGAGGGGGGAAATGATAATAAAATACATTTAACCCTGATTCAAAGATGCCCAAATATTATCTCAACATAAGTGTCTAATAAAATAGTGTAACAATATATATATGGTGTTCCGTCAGGGTCACCACACCATCATCATCGTGCCGACACCACGACAATGACAGCATAACAATGACAACACGTGACCACAACAGTTTGACGCCCCACCGCACAAACCGCTACCGCTGCATCGCACCATCGCCACCGCACCATCTGCCTCACGCAGTATCGCCTGCTGAGGCTACACTAAGAGGCCGACAGCACGATTACGACAGCCCGAGACCACGACAACGACAGTATGAGACAACGATAGTACGACACCACTTCACCGCGACAACGACAGATAGATACAATCCTACACGAACGCGTCCCCGCATCAGTGCTAATGCACCATCCCGACGCCGCACAACCACTATCGGAGCCCGACCCGACAACGACACCACGGTGACCCCAACGGAGCACCACACATATCATAATTAGTAAACATGCTTTACGGATAATGCTAGTCATTTGTGTAAATCAATTATAGTTGCATGAACACTCGAGAAATATAAAATGTCTAAGGCCAACCCAACGGAGTTTATGGTTCTGATAGTGTGCATATTACATACGGGTATTGCGATACATGTACTAACACATTTCCAAAGGTCATCGCAAAATCACTATACATCTCTCTCGATAGCAATACAGTAGATTCGCGATGAATGACCACTCAATTCAACAAATTAATTTTAGTTAAGTAAACTTTTCCTGAAATAATAATATTGTATTGTTTTTTCATATACATTTGTATCACTAGATAACATTATTTAAATTCATATAAACACAGATTACAGTACAATACCCTTTGACCCTATTATTTCAAAACAGCATATGTTTTATGACTTCTATAGTTGTATTGTGTGTCTGGATATTTAATCCAACATTGTTATCTACACAAAGAAGTGTCCAATCTCAAGGAATAAACAGATTTAGTGTACTACTGGCTTGAACTTCCGACATTTGTTCCCACCTTGGGTAGTGTTTTTCTCTCTCTAAGAGGTGTACTCATTTTTGGTTCTGGCCAAGGCAGGTCTACCCAAGTTTGATAGTCATCATACCATACACGATGGATTGACCCAGTATTGTTTTTGTAGAACAGCCGTCCCTCTATGGACCATGCAGCGTATACTTCATCGGGGAGTTTTTTTCTCATGCATGCGAGGACATACTGATTTCTTTTAGTCAAATCTTCATTTATATATATTCCTGTGTTTTTTAACAGTCTCTTTTTCCTCATGATGAATGATTTGGTTGACCTGGATACCACTTGCACAATGATTTGCCTTGGTTTTCCGTTGGATTTTTGTTTTCCGAGCCTATGTGCTATCTCTATATCGTTGAGTTTCATTAATTTCGGTATATGTTTGTTTAGTTCGTTTACCACGTTTTGTTCTGTTTGGGCTGATGTTTCGTTTTTGGATTCTATAATCCTATCTATCCTTATGTTTTTATTCCTAGTGTACTGTTCTAGATCGTTTATGTCCCCATTTGCCCTCCATTCACTATTCTCAATTTCTCGTTTCAGCATGTCTTTTTCGTTTTCTTGTTTTTCTAGTTTTTCTTGTAACGCTGTCACCTTGCTTTTTAATTTTTCATTTTCCTGTTGTTTCTCAAAGATATTTCCCTCGAGAATATCGAGTCTGTGCATTACAGAGTCGAGCAACTGCTCCTTCATTTTCTTAATTGTCTCTCTTATAACAATGCGGAGGGTTCCATCGTCTTTAGTTATCACATTGGACAGTTTTTTGTTAATATCCAATAGTTGTATATTGATTTTCGACATTTCCTGTGACTCGATACCTTCTTCTAATTCGTGTTCGTTCTTTCCCTTTTTCTTCTTTTTTACGTTTTTGCTTGATTTCTAGTGAACGTAATTTACTTGTATCGTGACTCGTATCTAGAGCACTACTCAAACTATTGACTGTGTCTCTCTTCCTCTTTTTGTCTGCATCCTCATTTTCAGATTCAATGTTGGAAGTCGTGATAGCGCAGTGGATGCGCGTTCGCTTCAGGTGCGAAAGGTCCGGAGTTCGAGCCCCGCTGGAGCCGTTACGATTGTGCCCTTAGGCAAGGCATTTAAATTCCACGTTGCCTCTTCTCTCTCCCTCGTGGCGATGGATTCCATCAGGACTGAGGTCTCGAGATATAAGTTGACATAACTTGTTTCGCAATCGAGCTAAAATAAATTTGTATAAACTAATGTTTGTCTTTTTTATTTCAACCATTTTTGGTTGTCACTTTTACCCAGTAGTTGAGATTAAGTGATTTTGTTACCTGGTTCTCGTATCGATAATTGAGCAATGGTTTATGTATGGTGCAATAATGCCCTATAGCATTGAAAACATTTAGTCACTTATCTCACGTTACTATCTACCTTTTGACCTTCTGTGAAAAATCAATAACACATCCTTTTATTTTGCAGAAATATTACTTTTTAGCTTTATAAATTTGAAATGTTTGAACAGCAAAGCCTTTACCTTGCATTTATCCATATATTTATCCAAAAATCCATTGTGAAAGTTTTCATTAAATCACTATATATCCAGATTTTATTGTAACTCAAAGTTTGATGGCCTTGTACCTGCTGGTACCCGTTATCCTCCTCTTATAACTTATATTAATCACTCTCGAGACCTCATTCCTGATGGAATCCATCGCCACTAGGGAGAGAGAAGTTTTGAAATTTGGAAATTGAAGTTGAAAGATAATTCCCATTCGATTGATTTGTCTTATAATGAAACAAGTGGAATTTAAATGCCTTGCCTAATGGCACAACCGTAACAGCTCCAGCGGGCTCGAACTCCGGATCGTTCGCACCTGAAGCGAACGCGCTACCACTACGCCATCACGACTTCCACTCTATTTCCTTACTTCATGTTGCTTATTTGTCATATTTAATTGTACACTCAGTCACAGATTCTCTTCCTCAAAACGGACATATTCCAGAAATGATCCTACGTTTGAATGTTTCGGCTAAATCCGATAATTGTACCGATGTAGTATCGTTGAGGAGTATCGTTGCACTATCCTCCAAAAGCTAAATCACTTGTATTCCTCAAAACAAACAAGAGACGTTTAATGATAAATGGTTTTTAACATGGCTATAACATGTACATGTATAATTCGGATATGGCTACGGATACATTCTCCGTATTACATACTCTACAGATAACCACCCACACATCCGTCTATCTCCGTATACATACTCTACAGATAACCACCCACACATCCGTCTATCTCCGTATACATACTCTACAGATAACCGCCCACACATCCGTCTATCTCCGTATACATACTCTACAGATAACCACCCACACATCCGTCTATCTCCGTATACATACTCTACAGATAACCACCCACTCATCCGTCTATCTCCGGATACATACTCTACAGATAACCGCCCACACATCCGTCTATCTCCGTATACATACTCTAGAGATAACCACCCACTCATCCGTCTATCTCCGTATACATACTCTACAGATAACCACCCACTCATCCGTCTATCTCCGTATACATACTCTATAGATAACCACCACTCATCCGTCTATCCCCGTGTACATACTCTACAGATAACCACCCACTCATCCGTCTATCTCCGACACTTGTCTACCTTACTGTCACTATTCTTACTAGTCTTTCAAATAAGAAATATCCTCGAGTTTCCCACCAGGATACATGATGATACTGCATTTAAGTGTCAATATATTGATGATTGTTTCTAATTTAGATTGATATACATTGTGTAATTTTCAATGGCATGTTTTCGTGTTTGTGCTATATTATGTATGTTGAATGGGAAATATAATTGGAAACACAAAATTACTAATCTCTTCATGAGACGTCGCTCATATGGGCAACCGGTAGCGACGATAAATAAACGCAAAACACACACACCTTTCCATCTGTGCCATTTACATATTCTCAATTACTGAGGTAAGGCGCCAGCTGATATTGGCTAATTCTGATTGAATTTATTTGCTTTGTTAGGTTGTATTGTTGATAGACTAAAAAAGACTGGTTTATAATACAGACACGGTATTCCGTATACTTTGATAGAAAGCACACTATATATGAACTGTATATTCTCTACTTCTATAGCAATTTCCGCATGTTCATAACGTATTGATTCATACAACTTAATACAGTCCAGACAGCTACAGTTGCAGAAATTAACATATTTTGGAAATTGAAGTTGAAAGATAATTCCCATTTGATTGATTTGTCTTATAATGAAACACACACGAACGGTGTGCAAGTGTAGCAATATATCGCTTGTGCAATAACCAAGACCAGCAGAAGTAAGCATCAACTCAGATCAAAGGCAATTTAATGTAATGCCGAAATAATTGTGCACATTGGTGGCTGGGTGGTTAAGGTATTTGACTTCAAATCTATTACCACTCACCACTGTAGATTCGAATCCTCTCCAGAAGAGATTAGTCATTTTAGATTTTTGGAGGATAGTGCAATGATACAGACAGAGACCCATTCCAGAGTATCCTCTGGTTCTTTTACGTGCACGGTGTACAGCACCGACACAACACCTCGGTTTAATGTCCCAACAGAAATACTGTTAATTTTATTAGGGTCAGACGGGAGATCGAACCTGCGATCCCTGGATTACCAGTCCAGCTTGTTACCACTGTTCAGCAACACGTGGTTCGCATTTAGCGCCTACACTGACATTAAATCATGTATTGCTTAGTACAGATAAAAGAACTAAGCATTATTTAAAACATCGATCGCATTTAAAGATGCCACGCCACTCTGATGATCAGAGAAATCACTCTACCGTTATGCTACGGGATGGGGACTGTTGTAAATAACGTCGCACGTCCGTTTGGCTGCTCCCTGTAGACTGTTTGAATCGGTACAATGCTTCTGGGTTCGTCGAAGATCGTCCTAGATCCTGCCGTGTACGTGCGACAGCGTTACGTACTGGTCACTTTATAACGTTAAACGTTATTTATCCCAAATACACTCACACGACGTTACGTCAATTTAATGAGGTGACGTATTCTTCAACAACGCAGCATTTGTAACAACGGAGGTCATACTGGCTATTGAAATGTTTTAATGACATCTGGATGATCTTAAATAAATGCTTTCGTTCTCTCCTAAAATTGTTTTAATAACTTTTCAATTTCTGGAATTTTCATTTTGACCACTTTGAACTTAAAACTTTGCATAAACATATGCATCACGTCATTCAAGCTTCAGTTCAATTTTGTTTTATCCCAAAACATATATTTACAATTGAGATATATGCTTTTAACAATACAGTGTCAAGTTTCTTTCTTTGGGCCGTGTAGTGTTGTATCTAGTGATCGTTATCGAGAATTTACACTACATGTAAGTTATATTAGAGATTAACCAGGTTCATTTAAGGAATTAATATTTGTATTTGCGTTATTTATTTGCTAATAAAACATGGTTTATAGTTCTGACGCGTAGGAATTAACCACGCAGACCGCATTGCTTAAGTGGTTAATTCCTACGCTCAGAACGACAAACCATGTTTTATTCGCCATGTTATTTTCGATTCTAACATGACCAAAACATCTTTAAAAAAATACCCTGCACAAATAGTTGGTGTTATTTTTGTTTAGCTTAATCATATTTTAGTGCAAAATAAGTATAAGTATAAGTATAAGTATAAGTATAAGTATGGCTTGCACAAGAAGATACAATACACAGCATGGTAATGCAAATGGATTGGGCCAGACGTTTTAGCAACATTAAACAACGGCCCGAACCAGAGAAAACGGCCAATTATTTTTTATTGTAAATGACGTCATAAAACTACTAAAAGTGCTAGTAAAATGACGTCACGCGCTAAACATTGTTTTATAGTACTTCCCATATCTCATTATTTCATTATTCTATTAATGTCCATGGTGTAGCTTCCTATCGGTCCGTTGGCACATTTCTTCTCAAAAGTCGAATAATGCCAAAACAACGAAGGACAGGTGGGTGGAGTACTGTAATGTGCAGTGAACCCTAATATGAAAATAAGTCGGTATTTCATTACTTCTTAATTGAGAAGATATGACCTTTAGAACTGCACATATATCTTCCCTTGTTCACCTCAAAACATGCCCTAAATGCCTGAGAATGCAGCTACAACGATATATACACTTTCAACATCGTCTGGGGAGCTACCTCCGAACTCCTATCCTAATGGTGCATACACTTAGAGCTCAAGATACACCCCTGATTACGATCAGATAACATAAGTATCTAATTAAGAACATGTTACTAACATTTATAATTTGTCACATGCAAGTTCGCGACTAAGCATGTAACTATGTTATCGTCGTAGACTGACAATCACTTACCCATCATCGCTGTGGATTCCAGTCAACACTTACCCATCACAACTGTGGATTACAGTCAACACTTACCCATCATCGCTGTGGATTCCAGTCAACACTTACCCATCACAACTGTGGATTACAGTCAACACTTACCCATCACAACTGTGGATTCCAGTCATCGCTTTCCCTTCACAACTGTGGATTCCAGTCAATATTTTCCCATCACAACTGTGGATTCCAGTCAACACTTTCCCATCACCACTGTGGATTCCTGTCAACACTTTCCCATCACACCTGTGGATTCAATCAACACTTACCCATCACAACTGTGGATTCCAGTCAACACTTTCCCATCACAACTGTGGATTCCAGTCATCGCTTTCCCACCACAACTGTGGATTCCAGTCATCGCTTTCCCATCACAACTGTGGAATCCAGTCAACACTTACCCATCACAACTGTGGATTCCAGTCATCGCTTTCCCACCACAACTGTGGATTCCAGTCATCGCTTTCCCATCACAACTGTGGAATCCAGTCAACACTTACCCATCACAACTGTGGATTCCAGTCATCGCTTACCCATCACAACTGTGGATTCCAGTCATCGCTTACCCATCACAACTGTGGATTCCAGTTAACACTTACCCATTACAACTGTGGATTCCAGTCATCGCTTACCCATTACAACTGTGGATTCCAGTCAACACTTACCCATCACAACTGTGGATTCCAGTCATCGCTTACCCATCACAACTGTGGATTCCAGTCAACACTTACCCATCACAACTGTGGATTCCAGTCATCGCTTACCCATCACAACTGTGGATTCCAGTCAACACTTACCCATTACAACTGTGGATTCCAGTCAACACTTACCCATTACAACTGTGGATTCCAGACAACACTTACCCAACACAACTGTGGATTCCAGTCAACACTTACCCATCACAACTGTGGAATTCAAAGTGGATACATCCTAGTGGGATAGCTTACGAAAGATATATGGTTCTACCATGTTCGTATATGAGATAGTGTTCGGCTTAACCTTGGAACATGCGTTGCCTGGTCAGTCATATAAATATATTTTGAACACCGATACCATTAATTGAGCCGTATTGAGTTTCTTATAATATTGCCATTTTGCAAGAAGTAAAAACGTGAACATTCGACAGACTTGAACCCAAGCTATGTTCGGCTACACACACGGAGTATTTCGAGATCTTTTATTTGTAGAACAACAAATCAAATAAATTGCCTATTAAATACTTGTAAAAAGTAAAACCATACAGTCTGTTCATTTATATTTCCAATCTTTCATTTCGTCTGATACCACACACCCATTGAGAAGAGGTATTCAAATCAATCTGAAAAACAGCGGTAATATCCAATAGGTAATGCTTCGCATAGCCAGTGCTCACCTGTGAATAACGTCAATGTGTTTACACACTGTATTCCTCCGCAAAATAATACAGTATACCAACCTTCAGTTTGCAATGGCCAGAATTATGATATCATATATTTTCTACACATCGACTAGTCTGTAGTCTTTTCAAGTTACATAATTTCTCAAAAATCACAACAATTATACACAGCCTGTCATGAAAATGCATTTTTACCAAAACGAAAAACGTACTATATTAGTTATTGGGAATACCTCGGATGCACTTATGCCTATTTACGTATATACAGTCTGCATCCGTTATGTCAAATTCCGTCGGACCGGACAAATACTTCGACATAACCGAAGTTTGACTTAACGAAATTCGATATAAACGGAGCCAGTTATATGTAAAATGATAGTGTATGAAACGGGGACTTTGATCCGACTTCGAGATAACCGGAGAATTCGACATAACCGACTTTGACATAACGGATGTAGACTGTACAACCATTTATACAGCTACAGTGTTACGATACGCAGTTGTCTGTACGTACGATTCCTAGATATAAATGGGAGAGATATTTGCATTGAATTCCACTTTTATTTTGAATTTACTTTAACACCAGGGAAACCGCGGTCAAGCTTGCATGGTTTTGATCAGAGACATTGAATGTTACCGACTTACTAGAAAATAGCAATCAATTCGTTACTACAGAGACGGATCTAGACGCTTGAGATTTGCTATTTGTTGTCATCCAGATAACAGATATTTGCTGGGGTGTGTTGTGTGTAGTGATTATGTGTTACAAAGACTAATGGAATACTCCTCGGGGGAACCCCTGTAAATGGAAAGGACGTTTTGTTATCAGCAGTAGTTAGATTATATTATAATGATAATAAATGTAGCTTATAGTTTAATGAAAAGAAACTAAATACGTTCACTAAAGGGACAGCGTGTTTGCTTATAGGGAACAGGATGTTGTACAGTATGGACAGGCGGTTTGCTGTTACCCACAACTTATAGACACGCCCTTTGTCATAATATATCTCCCCTATTCTCCTATATGCAAACCCTTTTTCCATACAGTGAAACCCTCTGTACATGTATTGAAACTCAATGTCCTTCAATGCAAACCATCTGTCCCTATAGTATAACGCACTGTCCTTCAATGCAAACCATCTGTCCCTATAGTATAACGCACTGTCCTTCAATGCAAACCATCTGTCCCTATAGTATAACGCACTGTCCTTCAATGCAAACCATCTGTCCCTATAGTATAACGCACTGTCCTTCAATGTAAACCATCTGTCCCTATAGTATAACGCACTGTCCTTCAATGCAAACCATCTGTCCCTATAGTATAACGCACTGTCCTTCAATGCAAACCATCTGTCCCTATAGTATAACGCACTGTCCTTCAATGCAAACCATCTGTCCCTATAGTATAACGCACTGTCCTTCAATGCAAACCATCTGTCCCTATAGTATAACGCACTGTCCCTCTATGCAAACCATCTGTCCCTATAGTATAACGCACTGTCCTTCAATGCAAACCATATGTTAATGTATTGAAACACACTGTCCTTCAATGCAAACCATATGTTAATGTATTGAAACACACTGTCCTTCAATGCAAACCATCTGTTAATGTATTGAAACACACTGTCCTTCAATGCAAACCATCTGTTAATGTATTGAAACACACTGTCCTTCAATGCAAACCATATGTTAATGTATTGAAACACACTGTCCTTCAATGCAAACCATATGTTAATGTATTGAAACACACTGTCCTTCAATGCAAACCATATGTTAATGTATTGAAACACACTGTCCTTCAATGCAAACCATCTGTTAATGTATTGAAACACACTGTCCTTCAATGCAAACCATATGTTAATGTATTGAAACACACTGTCCTTCAATGCAAACCATATGTTAATGTATTGAAACACACTGTCCTTCAATGCAAACCATATGTTAATGTATTGAAACACACTGTCCTTCAATGCAAACCATCTGTTAATGTAGTGAAACACACTGTCCTTCAATGCAACCATTGTTAATGTATTGAAACACACTGTCCTTCAATGCAACCATATGTTAATGTATTGAAACACACTGTCCTTCAATGCAAACCATCTGTTAATGTATTGAAACACACTGTCCTTCTATGCAAACCATTGTTAATGTATTGAAACACACTGTCCTTCTATGCAAACCATATGTTAATGTATTGAAACACACTGTCCTTCTATGCAAACCATCTGTTAATGTATTGAAACACACTGTCCTTCAATGCAAACCATATGTTAATGTATTGAAACACACTGTCCTTCTATGCAAACCATATGTTAATGTATTGAAACACACTGTCCTTCAATGCAAACCATATGTTAATGTATTGAAACACACTGTCCTTCTATGCAAACCATATGTTAATGTATTGAAACACACTGTCCTTCAATGCAAACCATATGTTAATGTATTGAAACACACTGTCCTTCTATGCAAACCATCTGTTAATGTATTGAAACACACTGTCCTTCAATGCAAACCATATGTTAATGTATTGAAACACACTGTCCTTCTATGCAAACCATATGTTAATGTAGTGAAACCCACTTTCCTCTATGCAAACCATCTGTTAATGTATTGAAACACACTTTCCTTCAATGCAAACCATATGTTAATGTATTGAAACACACTGTCCTTCAATGCAAACCATATGTTAATGTATTGAAACACACTGTCCTTCTATGCAAACCATATGTTAATGTATTGAAACACACTGTCCTTCAATGCAAACCATATGTTAATGTAGTGAAACCCACTTCTCTTCTATGCAAACCATCTGTTAATGTATTGAAACACACTGTCCTTCAATGCAAACCATATGTTAATGTATTGAAACACACTGTCCTTCAATGCAAACCATATGTTAATGTATTGAAACACACTGTCCTTCTATGCAAACCATATGTTAATGTATTGAAACACACTGTCCTTCAATGCAAACCATATGTTAATGTATTGAAACACACTGTCCTTCAATGCAAACCATATGTTAATGTTTGAAACACCTGTCCTTCAATGCAAACCATATGTTAAGTATTGAAACACACTGTCCTTCAATGCAAACCATATGTTAATGTATTGAAACACCTGTCCTTCTATGCAAACCATATGTTAATGTATTGAAACACACTGTCCTTCAATGCAAACCATATGTTAATGTATTGAAACACACTGTCCTTCAATGCAAACCATATGTTAATGTATTGAAACACACTGTCCTTCTATGCAAACCATATGTTAATGTATTGAAACACACTGTCCTTCAATGCAAACCATATGTTAATGTATTGAAACACACTGTCCTTCAATGCAAACCATATGTTAATGTATTGAAACACACTGTCCTTCAATGCAAACCATATGTTAATGTATTGAAACACACTGTCCTTCAATGCAAACCATATGTTAATGTATTGAAACACACTGTCCTTCAATGCAAACCATATGTTAATGTATTGAAACACACTGTCCTTCTATGCAAACCATATGTTAATGTATTGAAACACACTGTCCTTCAATGCAAACCATATGTTAATGTATTGAAACACACTGTCATTCAATGCAAACCATATGTTAATGTATTGAAACACACTGTCCTTCAATGCAAACCATATGTTAATGTATTGAAACACACTGTCCTTCAATGCAAACCATATGTTAATGTATTGAAACACACTGTCCTTCAATGCAAACCATATGTTAATGTATTGAAACACACTGTCCTTCTATGCAAACCATATGTTAATGTATTGAAACACACTGTCCTTCAATGCAAACCATATGTTAATGTATTGAAACACATTGTCCTTCAATGCAAACCATATGTTAATGTATTGAAACACACTGTCCTTCAATGCAAACCATATGTTAAAGTATTGAAACACACTGTCCTTCAATGCAAACCATATGTTAATGTATTGAAACACACTGTCCTTCTATGCAAACCATATGTTAATGTATTGAAACACACTGTCCTTCAATGCAAACCATATGTTAATGTATTGAAACACACTGTCCTTCAATGCAAACCATATGTTAATGTATTGAAACACACTGTCCTTCAATGCAAACCATATGTTAATGTATTGAAACACACTGTCCTTCAATGCAAACCATATGTTAATGTATTGAAACACACTGTCCTTCAATGCAAACCATATGTTAATGTATTGAAACACACTGTCCTTCTATGCAAACCATATGTTAATGTATTGAAACACACTGTCCTTCAATGCAAACCATCTGTTAATGTAGTGAAACACACTGTCCTTCAATGCAAACCATATGTTAATGTATTGAAACACACTGTCCTTCAATGCAAACCATATGTTAATGTATTGAAACACACTGTCCTTCAATGCAAACCATATGTTAATGTATTGAAACACACTGTCCTTCAATGCAAACCATATGTTAATGTATTGAAACACACTGTCCTTCTATGCAAACCATATGTTAATGTATTGAAACACACTGTCCTTCTATGCAAACCATATGTTAATGTATTGAAACACACTGTCCTTCTATGCAAACCATATGTTAATGTATTGAAACACACTGTCCTTCAATGCAAACCATATGTTAATGTATTGAAACACACTGTCCTTCTATGCAAACAATATGTTAATGTATTGAAACACACTGTCCTTCAATGCAAACCATATGTTAATGTATTGAAACACACTGTCCTTCTATGCAAACCATATGTTAATGTATTGAAACACACTGTCCTTCTATGCAAACCATCTGTTAATGTAGTGAAACCCACTTCTCTTCTATGCAAACCATCTGTTAATGTATTGAAACACACTTCCCTTCAATGCAAACCATATGTTAATGTATTGAAACACACTGTCCTTCAATGCAAACCATATGTTAATGTATTGAAACACACTGTCCTTCTATGCAAAACATATGTTAATGTATTGAAACACACTGTCCTTCTATGCAAACCATATGTTAATGTATTGAAACACACTGTCCTTCTATGCAAACCATATGTTAATGTAT
>CM026393.1:61473400-61624514 GCA_014843695.1 Archivesica marissinica | reverse complement strand
TGAAACACACTGTCCTTCAATGCAAACCATATGTTAATGTATTGAAACACACTGTCCTTCAATGCAAACCATATGTTAATGTATTGAAACACACTGTCCTTCTATGCAAACCATCTGTTAATGTATTGAAACACACTGTCCTTCAATGCAAACCATATGTTAATGTATTGAAACACACTGTCCTTCAATGCAAACCATATGTTAATGTAGTGAAACACACTGTCCTTCTATGCAAACCATCTGTTAATGTATTGAAACCCACTTCTCTTCTATGCAAACCATCTGTTAATGTATTGAAACCCACTTCCCTTCAATGCAAACCATCTGTTAATGTAGTGAAACCCACTTTCCTTCTATGCAACCATCTGTTAATGTAGGGAAACCCACTTCCCTTATATGCAAACCATCTGTTAATGTAGTGAAACCCACTTTCCTTCAATGCAAACCATCTGTTAATGTAGTGAAACCCACTTCTCTTCTATGCAAACCATCTGTTAATGTAGTGAAACCCACTTTCCTTCAATGCAAACCATCTGTTAATGTAGTGAAACCCACTTCTCCTCTATGCAAAGCATCTGTTAATGTAGTGAAACCCACTTCCCTTCTATGCAAACCATCTGTTAATGTAGTGAAACACACTGTCCTTTTATGCAAACCATATGTTAATGTAGTGAAACCCACTTCCCTTCTATGCAAACCATATGTTAATGTAGTGAAACCCATTTTCATTCTATGCCAACCATCTGTTAATGTAGTGAAACCCACTTCCCTTCTATGCAAACCATATGTTAATGTAGTGAAACCCACTTCCTTTCTATGCAAACCATATGTTAATGTAGTGAAACCCTCTGTGCTTCTATGTAAACCATCTGTTAATGTAGTGAAACACACTGTCCTTCTATGTAAACCATCTGTTAATGTAGTGAAACACACTGTCCTTCTATGCAAACCATCTGTTAATGTAGTGAAACCCACCTCCCATCTATGCAAACCATCTGTTAATGTAGTGAAACCCACTTCCCTTCTATGCAAACCATCTGTTAATGTAGTGAAACCCTCTGTGCTTCTATGTAAACCATCTGTTAATGTAGTGAAACCCTATGTCCCCAACGTGCCGCCATGTACATACACTAATTGTTTTGGTTTTACTGCATATCTCGCAAAATAATCTCACAGTTATTGCACTTTATATAGTTACTGCAAATTGAAACCATCATACTTGCAAATATAATTATGTAGTTAGAGATGAAATATAGATACGTTGCGTGCAGACAGATAAACTGTTTACACAACGGACATGTTGGTAAATACAGACACATAAAACTGACTTAAGGGACGGTATAATAGTTAACAGTTTGAATACTACAATTACTTGCCGGAGATAAGCACACTCAACTAAGAGAAAACACAGCTTAATACTAGTGTGTGGTTTTTTTTACGTTTATTTATCGTCGCTACCGATTGCCCATATGAGCGACGCCTCCTGAAGAGATTAGTCATTTTAGATTTTTGGAGGGTAGTACAATAATACAGAGAGAGACCCATTCCAGAGTCTCCTCTGGTTCTTTTACATGCACGGTGTAAAGCACCGACACGAGACCTCGGTTTAACGTCCCATCTGAAAGACTGTTAATTTTATTAGGGTCAGACGGGGGATCGAACCTGCGATCCCTGGATTACCAGTCCAGCGTGTTACCACTGCACTACATATCCGTCTGTTTAATACTAGTTTACTTGATAGAATGTTATATAGGTACTATATATATATATACTAGAGAACATAGAAAACTCGCACTTCGGATACGTGTGTTTTTACATGAAACACAATAACTATATAAATACATAGTTTTAAACATTTTAGAATATGTTCAGTTGTTCAGTTTGTGTTTTGTAATAAAGATATGATATATATTTGAAGGAATCCTTGGTATTTCGTGTTCATGTAATAATAATCATATAATGTAGGTGTGCGTTTTCTATGTCTAGTATATATATATTAGAGACCATTAAGTACGTAATATTTGACAGATAACAGATAATAGTTTATTTATTTAGACGTATACATATAGTACATAGTCATAATTATATACATATTATACATACTATTTACACGTGATCAATGTCACTTGGGTGGGTTTTCTTCGGATACTCCGGTTTCCTCCCACACGAATGACCACATTTACGCTTTCATCCGCGCCAACGAGAGTGATTAATATAAGTTGTTAACACTTGCTTCGCAATCGGTGTAAAATAAATGAAGTTTAAAAAAACGATATTTAATCTAAGAAATTGCCAAATAGCATCGATATTAACCTTAGAGTCAACACATCTTCTTGTGGAAGTCGTGCTAACGCAGTGGTATCGGCTATTGTGTGAGAGGTCCGGATTTCGCACCTAGCTGTAGCCGTTACCATTTTGCCCTCAGGGTATGGGCGCTTTAATTCCACAATGTCTCTTCTCTCTCCTTCATGACGATGTATTCCATTACGAATGGGGTCTCGAGAGCCATTAAAATAATGTTGTAAGAAATTGCCTAACAACCAAACTAAAATAAATTTGAATAGACTAACATATTTCTACAGAAAGTCGTGATAGCGCAGTGGTAGCGCGTTCGCTTCAGGTGCGATATGTCCGAAGTTCGAGCCCCTCTTGAGCCGTTACAAGTGTGCCATTAGGCACGGCGTTTAAATACCACATGCCTTTTCTCTCTCCCTCGTGGCGATGGATTCCATCAGGAATGAGGTCTCCAGAGTGATTAATATAAGTTGTAAGAACCCTGTTTCGCAATCGAGCTAAAATAAATAAGAATACAAATTTCTACAGAAGTTATTAAATTATTTCGCGACTGAAATCTGGGAACGGTGTATGAGCGTTTTAATTATGAGAGTTGACTGGAGATTTGTTCGACGCCACGAAACTTTATTTATTCTCGTATGTTTGTCCGTGGGCAAATAACGTAATACATTTTCAATGATTGCACTATTTGTTATTTGACAAAGAGACGAATCGATCACTGTGTCTGACAATCATACTGCGCATGCGTATTCGTACGCACTGTGACTGGTTACAGTTTATTTATTAAACCCAGCATAGAGTGTACTGTCCCCGCATAATTAGAACGTAATGGAGGGTCAGAAGCAAACCAAATAACTAATACTAGTATCTCTAGCCAATGCATGTATAGTCTTGTATTATTTCGATAATTTTCAAGGTCTGCTTTGTATCGTAAATCGCTTTTAACATAAGATAATTGTGTGTTTTACGTTTATTTGAATGAATACATATGTTTAAACCAATCTACTAGAACTTTACAATGTATAAAGCGTTGTTTTCCTATTGAATCCTACCGTATATTGAGTATACTTTAAATAGAAAGAGTTCGGTATATTATTAGTCTATTTAAGCAACATCTAATTGGTTATGTGGGCATAATGGCGTCCGTGGCTAGATGTGTGGCGTCCGTGGTCCAATGGTAGAGCGTCGGAATTTGGAATCGAACGGTCCGGGTTCGATACTCAGTCAGGCCACGTATGTCATTGAGCAAGGCACCTCACACACGTTGCTTAGTACTGGTTAACCGCTATGGTCGGCTAAGCCTGCCCAGGAAAACATGTCTAGGTCCCCGCAAGGGGTTTGACATTAATGGAACATACATACATATAATACTGAGAGAAAAAAATTTCACTTCAAATAAAGTAATTATGGGAATTTGAAATATTATTCAAAATGGCTGCCATTGTGAATATGTATGACATCATAGCTCTACATACAATTTGACTTCATGCTAGCCAAAATATCGAAACTGTACGCAACTGACACACAAATAAATGAATTTGTTAACTAATGTATATCTAGCCACGACACAAGCAGATTTCAATAAACATGTTAAATTAAATATTATGTTCATGAAAAGAGTCAAATTTGACTTGTTTTAAGTCATGTGGCCTGGTGGTATATCCAATATGGCCGCCTTCGTAGTTTTCTATTTGAGTTTATTTTCGGGTTGAAATTCGCATCAACAGCTGGTGTCACATCGTCACTCTCCAACTATGAGTGGTGTAGGAAGAGCCAGGGTAGCCGCGTAGAACCACGTGAGTAGAAAAGTATCGGCCTAATACGTTCTAGGTATTAATTGACAGAAATGTTGAAGTTTAGGATACAAAATATTGAATTTCGTCATGGTACGCAAATAGACAAATGCATATATACACAATACTAATAGTGATTTCGACTTTTCGGGGTGAATTCTAACCACGAAATGTCGACGCTTTAAATAAAAGAATCCAGATTTTCACGTGACTAAAATATTCCAAAAAATTTATGACGGAAACAGGAGTTCGTACACTTGTCAAAGTCTCTCTATGAATGCACTTACGTAACAGGATCACTGGAACTCAAGGAAACGGGTTAATGCTATATGAATAATCTCGTTATATTGTCTGAATACAAAATTAACTCAGCCAAAGAAAAGACATATTAGAAAGCAGACATTTCCAATTCAAAGAACACAAGATCAATAACGCGTTCCTGAGCACCTGAATGGTACGTTAGCACTTGTTTTCGTATTCCCTTCAGACCAGTCCATAGTGTCACTAAAGTTTAAACTTTATTAATTTTACAACGATTGCGAACTTATATTAATCACTCTCGTTGGCGCGGATGAAAGCTGTATGTGTGGACATTTGTGTGGGAGGGAACCGGAGTACCCGGAGAAAACCCACCTGCCCTATCTGGTGACCACCGTACCATCTCACATACTTCCAGGTCGGAGGATCGAACCGGGGTCGCATTTGTGACAAACGAGTGAGCTAACCACTGCGCTAATCGGACAGCCAATAGTAGTAGATTAACAGGCGAAGGTAGACGTCCAGACCACCATTTGATAGACAAATGATTGATTGCTGCTGGGAGAACTAAAATAGGCTTTACAAGTAAGTTGAGATAGTGGTATATTACGGCTGTTGAATGTGTAGCACGCGGTTTATTTACATTTGCGACCTTGTCATTATTTCAATATTTGATAGTGACGGTGTGTCATTTTAAGCTTGCCTGGAATGGCCTAAAATTGTTTAGGTATAGGGTCAAGCCTATAGTGTATCATAGTCTTCTTATCCCCCCGCCCCAATGGTTTTTAGTTTTGTGGTTTTGAACCCGAACACATTTGTCCAGACCCCAAGCGTCGGTTGGAATTCGTTGTTGTAAATTGTAATACAACTTATTATAATATTATTTAAGAAAATAATCGCGGATTAATAGTTCCCATGGAGGTATGAACTACATTCGCCTTGGTTATAGTGCAAAGAGGCCGAATGCCCAATGTAGTTCATACCCCGATGGAAACTATCAACCTGCGATTTATGACTAATGTTTACATTTATTATTATTTTCAATCGCACAAAGAAAAACATAGCACACTGCATTTCAAAGCAAAATAAAATTCCAAATTTGCGACTTGTTCTGGTGGGTCACCAGCGTCGCCGACTCGACTCACTGGGTTGTGCTACAGTACCTATTCAAACAGGATATATATGTGTGTTCCTTAAAGCAGCATTACATCGTAATAAAGGATGTTTTGGGTAAAATATAAATACTAATGTGTGTGTGTTTACAAAAATCGAAATAGTCGCTCAGAAACGATAAAATTCCAATAAATATAAACCGTCGTATACGCGAATTTGTTTAATCAACACACGCAATGTAAACACGCACAGCGCGCATGCGTGAAACAACAGAGGATGTAGAAAACAACGTATTTATTTTGAACATGAAAGACTATCCATCTATCTTCCTCTAATGTCGAACCCCTCGTGGGGATGTAGAAATGTCCCTAAAGACTTAGCTAACAGAGGTATGAATCAACATATCAAGTAATTTATTTACAAAAGACAACTTGGGAAAAATGGGGACGATGCATTCAGAATGTAAACAAGTGCGGCCGATGCATTCCGATTGTAAACAAGTGCGTGACCGACCGACTCGGAAAGTCCTACTTTCGGTTTCGAGTTTGTTTTATCGCAAGAAAACACTGTTTACCAAATGAACATAAGCATACACAGTATAATGTTAGATTGTGTAGCAGCATTGGTACCCATACGTAAAAATAGGATTTTTCAAATAATATTATATTTTATTTCATACGATGTAATGCTGCTTTAAACAGTATGTATCTTCGGTGTTCCACTGCCCGTATTATATCGACATGCACAATTATATCACGTGATCCAAGCCTATATCAGACTGATATGATAATTAAATCCCACTATTATGTGTTTATTTGTTCATTCAATTAACTAAATATACACAAGCGTCCTCCTGTCTAAGCATAAAATGCAGTTATAATGCATCCAATACACCGTTACCATAGTAACCTACCGTCGCATATTTGATTAGTTAAATCGTATTATCCAGGGCATTCATCCATTTAATACGCTGCAGATCAACAAACAACAGGAAATCCCCGTTATCAATACCCAGCACAAGTATACCACCGTATCTACCCATGTATATCAACCCGGGGCCGATACCCAAACTGCATTGCGTCCCCAAATACAAGACATGTCCCAGTAAATATCCGTTTGCGGCCTTCGGCCCCAACATACATCAATTATCCACGACAATGTAGCCATCGAATAAGACCAGGAAGGCTGTTGTCTTCGACGAAAGTCAGTGGCAAAATCGCACCTTTCACATCGCATTTCGCGCATGTCGAATTATAGTTTCCGCCATATTTGTTATTTTGCAATATCCGCCCAGCGCCTATCCCAGAATGCATTACGCTAAACCTTGCATGACGTCATCGTGAAATAGCCCAATTCATATTCCAGACGATATATCTACCACACGGCATATGCATAACCACCGTAATTGTCAACAGATCAATATGAATGTACTGTGTTACAGGACGTCAGATAAGTGATACGTACATCCGATTTACGCCAGAAACATCAAATACGTCATTCCGTTTTTAGCACTATGTATTGTAATACATGCTTAACTTGGCATTAGCGACTGCTCCACAGTTGTACCATGTACACAGTGCTTTGATTGCATGTAAAGATGTCGGTAACTGTGATAAAAGTATCTTGTAATTCTATTTATTGAAGTGCTATGTACGTTGGTGATTGAGCTTATTTACCCTCGCCACCGGCGAACCATGTGGGCGAGCGTACGTTGTTAATTTGATATGTTTTTAAATTCTCTGCTATGCACATATATGAAACTGAAATAAAGATGTTGTGACATTTTCATTATTATTACCATTATGCAAGGCTTCCTCTGTTAATTAATCGCATTTAGGGTTGGATAGAAATATCGCCCACCTTCTGTATATTAACGAAGATCAATTCGCATTTATTTCTTGGAAACGACAAGAAGTAGCCCACTACATTAAACCAAGTGACCCTTCTGGGATAAACATGTTTCAGATTGCAGACCGTGTTATTGACAGTTGAACATAGGCGTATATAAGAACGGAGCAACAAGCATACACGTGCACACAATAACCATCTCAACATAGCGAAATATAGCCTGCATGAACCTGTATACGAACGAGTCGACGACTTGAGCAGTCATTGACAAGTTCATTGGTACGGTATTACCCATTACAGATCAGGCGTCACGCAAACCAATATTTAACTAGCTTGTCGGCTCAACAATCGGCCACGTCAGAAAAATACCCCTCACGATGTTCGAATTTTCGACATCACGATCCCGGCGTAGGCGGACGCCTTAACGACTAGGCCACGGAGACGGTAACATATTAAATAATTTGCAACACTTGCAACAACACAAATGATTCTCAGATCAAGTTGACGTTGACATTGGAGTAAAATGCCACTTCCGTTTCCGCCGGATTAAATAAAATCACGTAGCGCTAATGAAATACCTCGAAGAAGAAATCGCAATTCCAGGAGATTGGCAATAAAATTACCATCTTAAATTGTAATTTGAAAACCTGAGATAAGACGTGCAGATTTAAATGCTTTCGTTATTTTGTGACTTGGTGTGATTAGTAGTAATTTGTCTTGTTTTGGATTTTAAAAAAATCTCCAGATAGAAGAACACTAAAAATCCCTTAAAGCGACATTACATCACAAAATGCAAATAAAATGCATTTGTTCACGTATAAATGCATTGCTACTACAAATTCTTCCGAATACATTCGAACACTATGGCAACTTCCTGTCATACAAAACATGTGGAAAGTCAACATTGGCAAGGTAAAAGTATTTTCTAACAACCTGTTTACATGTTTCTAAAAATGTCCTCATCAGAAGGTATGTAATAGCCAAAAAGATATTTTTCATCAGTGGTTGCAAACTTCTGCTGTCACACTTTTGGTCACGTGACTGAAATGTGATTCAAAATGGCGGATATAGCAACATTTCACTGTGTCTAACCGGTCTAGTTGGTATGTGGTGAGATTTACTCTGCATGTTTTTTGTTCTTCTAAACAAAAATGGCAATGTTTGCTTATAAGGTTTTAAGAGTGTTTACACTATTTAGATTGTTGTCTAGTTTGACTTCTGTTTATTTTATAGACTCCAAGGAGCAACTACAGGTCTTACTCACCTACTTCATTGATATCAGCCTACATAAAGATAAGAGACACCACTGCTCCTATTAGAAAGACTGCTAGAGAGTAGGGTGTACCAGAGGCCACTTTAAGAGATAGGCTTGCCTTGAGGGTGGATCCAGATGTAACCAGGTCTGGTCCAGGTCCTATGTTCAGGGTTTCCTCTGGGTCAATTTTGTTTGCGCTAGCAAATTCGCCAATCAGAAAATGTTTGCGCCAATGGCGCCATTGAATCAATAAACAGTGTATTTGTGGATTGAAAGTATGATTTCATATAACTGTCATCCATGCTCCTGAAAACACACTGTCCTTCAATGCAAACCATATGTTAATGTATTGAAACACACTGTCCTTCAATGCAAACCATATGTTAATGTATTGAAACACACTGTCCTTCTATGCAAACCATCTGTTAATGTATTGAAACACACTGTCCTTCAATGCAAACCATATGTTAATGTATTGAAACACACTGTCCTTCAATGCAAACCATATGTTAATGTAGTGAAACACACTGTCCTTCTATGCAAACCATCTGTTAATGTATTGAAACCCACTTCTCTTCTATGCAAACCATCTGTTAATGTATTGAAACCCACTTCCCTTCAATGCAAACCATCTGTTAATGTAGTGAAACCCACTTTCCTTCTATGCAACCATCTGTTAATGTAGGGAAACCCACTTCCCTTATATGCAAACCATCTGTTAATGTAGTGAAACCCACTTTCCTTCAATGCAAACCATCTGTTAATGTAGTGAAACCCACTTCTCTTCTATGCAAACCATCTGTTAATGTAGTGAAACCCACTTTCCTTCAATGCAAACCATCTGTTAATGTAGTGAAACCCACTTCTCCTCTATGCAAAGCATCTGTTAATGTAGTGAAACCCACTTCCCTTCTATGCAAACCATCTGTTAATGTAGTGAAACACACTGTCCTTTTATGCAAACCATATGTTAATGTAGTGAAACCCACTTCCCTTCTATGCAAACCATATGTTAATGTAGTGAAACCCATTTTCATTCTATGCCAACCATCTGTTAATGTAGTGAAACCCACTTCCCTTCTATGCAAACCATATGTTAATGTAGTGAAACCCACTTCCTTTCTATGCAAACCATATGTTAATGTAGTGAAACCCTCTGTGCTTCTATGTAAACCATCTGTTAATGTAGTGAAACACACTGTCCTTCTATGTAAACCATCTGTTAATGTAGTGAAACACACTGTCCTTCTATGCAAACCATCTGTTAATGTAGTGAAACCCACCTCCCATCTATGCAAACCATCTGTTAATGTAGTGAAACCCACTTCCCTTCTATGCAAACCATCTGTTAATGTAGTGAAACCCTCTGTGCTTCTATGTAAACCATCTGTTAATGTAGTGAAACCCTATGTCCCCAACGTGCCGCCATGTACATACACTAATTGTTTTGGTTTTACTGCATATCTCGCAAAATAATCTCACAGTTATTGCACTTTATATAGTTACTGCAAATTGAAACCATCATACTTGCAAATATAATTATGTAGTTAGAGATGAAATATAGATACGTTGCGTGCAGACAGATAAACTGTTTACACAACGGACATGTTGGTAAATACAGACACATAAAACTGACTTAAGGGACGGTATAATAGTTAACAGTTTGAATACTACAATTACTTGCCGGAGATAAGCACACTCAACTAAGAGAAAACACAGCTTAATACTAGTGTGTGGTTTTTTTTACGTTTATTTATCGTCGCTACCGATTGCCCATATGAGCGACGCCTCCTGAAGAGATTAGTCATTTTAGATTTTTGGAGGGTAGTACAATAATACAGAGAGAGACCCATTCCAGAGTCTCCTCTGGTTCTTTTACATGCACGGTGTAAAGCACCGACACGAGACCTCGGTTTAACGTCCCATCTGAAAGACTGTTAATTTTATTAGGGTCAGACGGGGGATCGAACCTGCGATCCCTGGATTACCAGTCCAGCGTGTTACCACTGCACTACATATCCGTCTGTTTAATACTAGTTTACTTGATAGAATGTTATATAGGTACTATATATATATATACTAGAGAACATAGAAAACTCGCACTTCGGATACGTGTGTTTTTACATGAAACACAATAACTATATAAATACATAGTTTTAAACATTTTAGAATATGTTCAGTTGTTCAGTTTGTGTTTTGTAATAAAGATATGATATATATTTGAAGGAATCCTTGGTATTTCGTGTTCATGTAATAATAATCATATAATGTAGGTGTGCGTTTTCTATGTCTAGTATATATATATTAGAGACCATTAAGTACGTAATATTTGACAGATAACAGATAATAGTTTATTTATTTAGACGTATACATATAGTACATAGTCATAATTATATACATATTATACATACTATTTACACGTGATCAATGTCACTTGGGTGGGTTTTCTTCGGATACTCCGGTTTCCTCCCACACGAATGACCACATTTACGCTTTCATCCGCGCCAACGAGAGTGATTAATATAAGTTGTTAACACTTGCTTCGCAATCGGTGTAAAATAAATGAAGTTTAAAAAAACGATATTTAATCTAAGAAATTGCCAAATAGCATCGATATTAACCTTAGAGTCAACACATCTTCTTGTGGAAGTCGTGCTAACGCAGTGGTATCGGCTATTGTGTGAGAGGTCCGGATTTCGCACCTAGCTGTAGCCGTTACCATTTTGCCCTCAGGGTATGGGCGCTTTAATTCCACAATGTCTCTTCTCTCTCCTTCATGACGATGTATTCCATTACGAATGGGGTCTCGAGAGCCATTAAAATAATGTTGTAAGAAATTGCCTAACAACCAAACTAAAATAAATTTGAATAGACTAACATATTTCTACAGAAAGTCGTGATAGCGCAGTGGTAGCGCGTTCGCTTCAGGTGCGATATGTCCGAAGTTCGAGCCCCTCTTGAGCCGTTACAAGTGTGCCATTAGGCACGGCGTTTAAATACCACATGCCTTTTCTCTCTCCCTCGTGGCGATGGATTCCATCAGGAATGAGGTCTCCAGAGTGATTAATATAAGTTGTAAGAACCCTGTTTCGCAATCGAGCTAAAATAAATAAGAATACAAATTTCTACAGAAGTTATTAAATTATTTCGCGACTGAAATCTGGGAACGGTGTATGAGCGTTTTAATTATGAGAGTTGACTGGAGATTTGTTCGACGCCACGAAACTTTATTTATTCTCGTATGTTTGTCCGTGGGCAAATAACGTAATACATTTTCAATGATTGCACTATTTGTTATTTGACAAAGAGACGAATCGATCACTGTGTCTGACAATCATACTGCGCATGCGTATTCGTACGCACTGTGACTGGTTACAGTTTATTTATTAAACCCAGCATAGAGTGTACTGTCCCCGCATAATTAGAACGTAATGGAGGGTCAGAAGCAAACCAAATAACTAATACTAGTATCTCTAGCCAATGCATGTATAGTCTTGTATTATTTCGATAATTTTCAAGGTCTGCTTTGTATCGTAAATCGCTTTTAACATAAGATAATTGTGTGTTTTACGTTTATTTGAATGAATACATATGTTTAAACCAATCTACTAGAACTTTACAATGTATAAAGCGTTGTTTTCCTATTGAATCCTACCGTATATTGAGTATACTTTAAATAGAAAGAGTTCGGTATATTATTAGTCTATTTAAGCAACATCTAATTGGTTATGTGGGCATAATGGCGTCCGTGGCTAGATGTGTGGCGTCCGTGGTCCAATGGTAGAGCGTCGGAATTTGGAATCGAACGGTCCGGGTTCGATACTCAGTCAGGCCACGTATGTCATTGAGCAAGGCACCTCACACACGTTGCTTAGTACTGGTTAACCGCTATGGTCGGCTAAGCCTGCCCAGGAAAACATGTCTAGGTCCCCGCAAGGGGTTTGACATTAATGGAACATACATACATATAATACTGAGAGAAAAAAATTTCACTTCAAATAAAGTAATTATGGGAATTTGAAATATTATTCAAAATGGCTGCCATTGTGAATATGTATGACATCATAGCTCTACATACAATTTGACTTCATGCTAGCCAAAATATCGAAACTGTACGCAACTGACACACAAATAAATGAATTTGTTAACTAATGTATATCTAGCCACGACACAAGCAGATTTCAATAAACATGTTAAATTAAATATTATGTTCATGAAAAGAGTCAAATTTGACTTGTTTTAAGTCATGTGGCCTGGTGGTATATCCAATATGGCCGCCTTCGTAGTTTTCTATTTGAGTTTATTTTCGGGTTGAAATTCGCATCAACAGCTGGTGTCACATCGTCACTCTCCAACTATGAGTGGTGTAGGAAGAGCCAGGGTAGCCGCGTAGAACCACGTGAGTAGAAAAGTATCGGCCTAATACGTTCTAGGTATTAATTGACAGAAATGTTGAAGTTTAGGATACAAAATATTGAATTTCGTCATGGTACGCAAATAGACAAATGCATATATACACAATACTAATAGTGATTTCGACTTTTCGGGGTGAATTCTAACCACGAAATGTCGACGCTTTAAATAAAAGAATCCAGATTTTCACGTGACTAAAATATTCCAAAAAATTTATGACGGAAACAGGAGTTCGTACACTTGTCAAAGTCTCTCTATGAATGCACTTACGTAACAGGATCACTGGAACTCAAGGAAACGGGTTAATGCTATATGAATAATCTCGTTATATTGTCTGAATACAAAATTAACTCAGCCAAAGAAAAGACATATTAGAAAGCAGACATTTCCAATTCAAAGAACACAAGATCAATAACGCGTTCCTGAGCACCTGAATGGTACGTTAGCACTTGTTTTCGTATTCCCTTCAGACCAGTCCATAGTGTCACTAAAGTTTAAACTTTATTAATTTTACAACGATTGCGAACTTATATTAATCACTCTCGTTGGCGCGGATGAAAGCTGTATGTGTGGACATTTGTGTGGGAGGGAACCGGAGTACCCGGAGAAAACCCACCTGCCCTATCTGGTGACCACCGTACCATCTCACATACTTCCAGGTCGGAGGATCGAACCGGGGTCGCATTTGTGACAAACGAGTGAGCTAACCACTGCGCTAATCGGACAGCCAATAGTAGTAGATTAACAGGCGAAGGTAGACGTCCAGACCACCATTTGATAGACAAATGATTGATTGCTGCGGAGAACTAAAATAGGCTTTACAAGTAAGTTGAGATAGTGGTATATTACGGCTGTTGAATGTGTAGCACGCGGTTTATTTACATTTGCGACCTTGTCATTATTTCAATATTTGATAGTGACGGTGTGTCATTTTAAGCTTGCCTGGAATGGCCTAAAATTGTTTAGGTATAGGGTCAAGCCTATAGTGTATCATAGTCTTCTTATCCCCCCGCCCCAATGGTTTTTAGTTTTGTGGTTTTGAACCCGAACACATTTGTCCAGACCCCAAGCGTCGGTTGGAATTCGTTGTTGTAAATTGTAATACAACTTATTATAATATTATTTAAGAAAATAATCGCGGATTAATAGTTCCCATGGAGGTATGAACTACATTCGCCTTGGTTATAGTGCAAAGAGGCCGAATGCCCAATGTAGTTCATACCCCGATGGAAACTATCAACCTGCGATTTATGACTAATGTTTACATTTATTATTATTTTCAATCGCACAAAGAAAAACATAGCACACTGCATTTCAAAGCAAAATAAAATTCCAAATTTGCGACTTGTTCTGGTGGGTCACCAGCGTCGCCGACTCGACTCACTGGGTTGTGCTACAGTACCTATTCAAACAGGATATATATGTGTGTTCCTTAAAGCAGCATTACATCGTAATAAAGGATGTTTTGGGTAAAATATAAATACTAATGTGTGTGTGTTTACAAAAATCGAAATAGTCGCTCAGAAACGATAACATTCCAATAAATATAAACCGTCGTATACGCGAATTTGTTTAATCAACACACGCAATGTAAACACGCACAGCGCGCATGCGTGAAACAACAGAGGATGTAGAAAACAACGTATTTATTTTGAACATGAAAGACTATCCATCTATCTTCCTCTAATGTCGAACCCCTCGTGGGGATGTAGAAATGTCCCTAAAGACTTAGCTAACAGAGGTATGAATCAACATATCAAGTAATTTATTTACAAAAGACAACTTGGGAAAAATGGGGACGATGCATTCAGAATGTAAACAAGTGCGGCCGATGCATTCCGATTGTAAACAAGTGCGTGACCGACCGACTCGGAAAGTCCTACTTTCGGTTTCGAGTTTGTTTTATCGCAAGAAAACACTGTTTACCAAATGAACATAAGCATACACAGTATAATGTTAGATTGTGTAGCAGCATTGGTACCCATACGTAAAAATAGGATTTTTCAAATAATATTATATTTTATTTCATACGATGTAATGCTGCTTTAAACAGTATGTATCTTCGGTGTTCCACTGCCCGTATTATATCGACATGCACAATTATATCACGTGATCCAAGCCTATATCAGACTGATATGATAATTAAATCCCACTATTATGTGTTTATTTGTTCATTCAATTAACTAAATATACACAAGCGTCCTCCTGTCTAAGCATAAAATGCAGTTATAATGCATCCAATACACCGTTACCATAGTAACCTACCGTCGCATATTTGATTAGTTAAATCGTATTATCCAGGGCATTCATCCATTTAATACGCTGCAGATCAACAAACAACAGGAAATCCCCGTTATCAATACCCAGCACAAGTATACCACCGTATCTACCCATGTATATCAACCCGGGGCCGATACCCAAACTGCATTGCGTCCCCAAATACAAGACATGTCCCAGTAAATATCCGTTTGCGGCCTTCGGCCCCAACATACATCAATTATCCACGACAATGTAGCCATCGAATAAGACCAGGAAGGCTGTTGTCTTCGACGAAAGTCAGTGGCAAAATCGCACCTTTCACATCGCATTTCGCGCATGTCGAATTATAGTTTCCGCCATATTTGTTATTTTGCAATATCCGCCCAGCGCCTATCCCAGAATGCATTACGCTAAACCTTGCATGACGTCATCGTGAAATAGCCCAATTCATATTCCAGACGATATATCTACCACACGGCATATGCATAACCACCGTAATTGTCAACAGATCAATATGAATGTACTGTGTTACAGGACGTCAGATAAGTGATACGTACATCCGATTTACGCCAGAAACATCAAATACGTCATTCCGTTTTTAGCACTATGTATTGTAATACATGCTTAACTTGGCATTAGCGACTGCTCCACAGTTGTACCATGTACACAGTGCTTTGATTGCATGTAAAGATGTCGGTAACTGTGATAAAAGTATCTTGTAATTCTATTTATTGAAGTGCTATGTACGTTGGTGATTGAGCTTATTTACCCTCGCCACCGGCGAACCATGTGGGCGAGCGTACGTTGTTAATTTGATATGTTTTTAAATTCTCTGCTATGCACATATATGAAACTGAAATAAAGATGTTGTGACATTTTCATTATTATTACCATTATGCAAGGCTTCCTCTGTTAATTAATCGCATTTAGGGTTGGATAGAAATATCGCCCACCTTCTGTATATTAACGAAGATCAATTCGCATTTATTTCTTGGAAACGACAAGAAGTAGCCCACTACATTAAACCAAGTGACCCTTCTGGGATAAACATGTTTCAGATTGCAGACCGTGTTATTGACAGTTGAACATAGGCGTATATAAGAACGGAGCAACAAGCATACACGTGCACACAATAACCATCTCAACATAGCGAAATATAGCCTGCATGAACCTGTATACGAACGAGTCGACGACTTGAGCAGTCATTGACAAGTTCATTGGTACGGTATTACCCATTACAGATCAGGCGTCACGCAAACCAATATTTAACTAGCTTGTCGGCTCAACAATCGGCCACGTCAGAAAAATACCCCTCACGATGTTCGAATTTTCGACATCACGATCCCGGCGTAGGCGGACGCCTTAACGACTAGGCCACGGAGACGGTAACATATTAAATAATTTGCAACACTTGCAACAACACAAATGATTCTCAGATCAAGTTGACATTGACATTGGAGTAAAATGCCACTTCCGTTTCCGCCGGATTAAATAAAATCACGTAGCGCTAATGAAATACCTCGAAGAAGAAATCGCAATTCCAGGAGATTGGCAATAAAATTACCATCTTAAATTGTAATTTGAAAACCTGAGATAAGACGTGCAGATTTAAATGCTTTCGTTATTTTGTGACTTGGTGTGATTAGTAGTAATTTGTCTTGTTTTGGATTTTAAAAAAATCTCCAGATAGAAGAACACTAAAAATCCCTTAAAGCGACATTACATCACAAAATGCAAATAAAATGCATTTGTTCACGTATAAATGCATTGCTACTACAAATTCTTCCGAATACATTCGAACACTATGGCAACTTCCTGTCATACAAAACATGTGGAAAGTCAACATTGGCAAGGTAAAAGTATTTTCTAACAACCTGTTTACATGTTTCTAAAAATGTCCTCATCAGAAGGTATGTAATAGCCAAAAAGATATTTTTCATCAGTGGTTGCAAACTTCTGCTGTCACACTTTTGGTCACGTGACTGAAATGTGATTCAAAATGGCGGATATAGCAACATTTCACTGTGTCTAACCGGTCTAGTTGGTATGTGGTGAGATTTACTCTGCATGTTTTTTGTTCTTCTAAACAAAAATGGCAATGTTTGCTTATAAGGTTTTAAGAGTGTTTACACTATTTAGATTGTTGTCTAGTTTGACTTCTGTTTATTTTATAGACTCCAAGGAGCAACTACAGGTCTTACTCACCTACTTCATTGATATCAGCCTACATAAAGATAAGAGACACCACTGCTCCTATTAGAAAGACTGCTAGAGAGTAGGGTGTACCAGAGGCCACTTTAAGAGATAGGCTTGCCTTGAGGGTGGATCCAGATGTAACCAGGTCTGGTCCAGGTCCTATGTTCAGGGTTTCCTCTGGGTCAATTTTGTTTGCGCTAGCAAATTCGCCAATCAGAAAATGTTTGCGCCAATGGCGCCATTGAATCAATAAACAGTGTATTTGTGGATTGAAAGTATGATTTCATATAACTGTCATCCATGCTTTGACGTTTGTTTGTCATCGGAGTCAATACTAAGCGCGTGATAATGTCGTTTAGAGTTTAACTAAGAATAGTCTACAAATAAATAGGCACAAATGTGAGATATAACGGTAAATCTGTACCATAAATCGTGTTATTCAGGATACACTAGTTGTATTACGCATGGATGTTTACATTATTTTGTTATGTCAACAAGCCTCGTATACGACGTTTGTTTATTAGTTGAAATACTCAGTATTTGAGGCAAATGTTTGGGGGGGAAATTATACCATATAATAGGAAAATACATTCTGTAGAAATTTGTGTTTTCACTGATGTATTGTCGCTTTAACCCTTTCAACACTACATACCTCTAAATATGCTTACAAAAAGTGTAGACCCAGATGAGCCGGCTCGTGAGAGCCAGTAATATTACTATTTTTAGACAAAATTACCCATTTTGATAAATGGAACTTGTCCAAATGTATTTTCTTATTAATTTATTGGTCTAAAAATATCATGGATCAGTCCATGTCAGTTACTTGGTGTTGCATGGGTTAATGTAAGTAATAGTCCTGTGACGCCCAATCAGTGTCATATGTTTAAATATGCAAATACATACAGTATGCTCAACTAATATATATGTTGTAAGCGCTGACAGGTTCATTTGTCTGTGTGGAAGTATCGGGAGATAGTGTGCAAAAACAGCTATTTTGCACACGATGCTAAGTATTATCATTGTCTAATGTATGTTTTATAAATAGAAATGACCTTACTATATTCTGCAATGTTTACGCCTAAAATCAACAAGCTATTTTGGCGCGCAAAAAGAATGATTACTTGGGAACTTTATTTGTGTATCGTTAATTTAGCTTACCGCGAGGCTGATGTACGTAAATATTATCTCACAGCGAGAGATTATGTAATAGTTGTCGGTTTCTTTTGATGAGGCGCCAATATGTCTGGCTGTTTCATTAAAGTTACGATTTTCATTGCGTAAGGTAACAGGTGGTCAGTGCCACGCTGTCTGACTGAAATGTATATAAATCCGAGTAAAATTAAAGCGAAATCAGAACACAAAAGGCTTTCCTTATGCAAGGATTGATTGTGTATCTCAAATAGAAAACAATCACTGTTTCTATGACACTATAGACGAGATGTCTTCAGTATATTAAGTTAATATACTTATAAAACGAACTATAAACTGAACTTAAGTGTTACGGACACATTGGGTAGTGATGGATTAAGAAGCACCGTATTGCTTGAATAGAATACGTGATAGCTAATATAACAAGAGAACATTGGATATTAATGGAGTGAGAAGCACCGTATTGCTTGAATAGAATACGTGATAGCTAATATAATAAGATAAGAGATACACATTCTCTCTAATATATAGCTGTAATAAATTGATACCAGAACAGTACTTTGAGATATTGAAGTTATTGAGAGACGCGAGCGGCTGATCAACGTAGACAGTCTAATTGAGATATCCTTGATTGTATATTGAAGATTAAAGATGTAATCCAATTATCGATAGAAACGAAATAGAAGAAAATAAAAATAGACAATAGAGTAAAATAGATAGAAAAGAACTTTGTGTTACGTTATTATTGAACTGATAGAGAACTGAAAAATACCCCTAGACAACCGACCAGAGAGTTTATATAGCTTAATCCTTGGAAAGAGCCATACATAAACCAGACGTAGAGTAAGAGCAGACGAGGGGAGACACCACAATAGTACGCTGTATGTTGTTTTACAGACTTAGATAGCTATACATGTACTATATTATGCGATACACAAATCTTTGTGAAACAGTTCTATCCCATTTATCAATATGTTAGGCGCTGTAAAGCGAGGAATACGCTTTCTGACGAGATACTGGTTTAGGTCAGACACCGCTATTGAAATCTCCATAGGTCACCATTATAACATATAGTGACATTGTATGTTCCCGACAAATAGTTTGGCATTCATTATAAAGACTGTATTTTACAACACACTTACCTTTGAGCAAGATGGACATTTCGATATGGTTGACCAAATGCGTTTTATTCCCACTGCGATCGCTTCTGGTCGTGTCGAGCTCGTGTAGAGATCGATAAGAGATCGTGCATGGGTCGGGATGGATGATCGAGTAGAGATCGGAGTGGTTGTCGGGTGGATGCCGTGGAATAGTCGTGAATTGTCGTGTGGGGGTCATGTACCATCGAGGTGAGCATTAAAGT
Organism: Archivesica marissinica; assembly: GCA_014843695.1. Classification (NCBI taxonomy): domain Eukaryota; kingdom Metazoa; phylum Mollusca; class Bivalvia; order Venerida; family Vesicomyidae; genus Archivesica; species Archivesica marissinica. Next base: position 61,604,572 of record CM026393.1, on the reverse strand, counting down.
GACGGTCAATGCGTATTAAAGTGACGGTCGATGCGTATTAAAGTGACGGTCAATGCGTATTAAAGTGACGGTCAGTTGGTATTAAAGTGTCGGTCAATGCGTATTAAAGTGTCGGTCAATGCGTATTAAAGTGTCGGTCAATGCGTATTAAAGTGACGGTCAGTTGGTATTAAAGTGATGGTCAATGCGTATTAAAGTGACGGTCAATGCGTATTAAAGTGATGGTCAGTTGGTATTAAAGTGATGGTCAATGCGTATTAAAGTGACGGTCATTGCGTATTAAAGTGACGGTCAATGCGTATTAAAGTGACGGTCAATGGGTATTAAAGTGATGGTCAATGCGTATTAAAGTGACGGTCAATGGGTATTAAAGTGACGGTCAATGCGTATTAAAGTGATGGTCAATGCGTATTAAAGTGACGGCCAATGTGTATTAAAGTGACGGTCAATGGGTATTAAAGTGATGGTCAATGGGTATTCAATGCGTATTAAAGTGATGGTCAATGCGTATTAAAGTGACGGCCAATGCGTATTAAAGTGATGGTCAATGCGTATTAAAGTGGCGGCCAATGGGTATTAAAGTGACGGTCAATTGGTATTGTATTAAAGTGACGGTCAATTGGTATAAAGTGACGGTCAATGGGTATTAAAGTGATGGTCAATGGGTATTAAAGTGACGGTCAATTGGTATAAAGTGACGGTCAACGGGTATTAAAGTGACGGTCAATTGGTATTGTATTAAAGTGACGGTCAATTGGTATAAAGTGACGGTAAATTGGTATTAAAGTGACGGCCAATGTGTATTAAAGTGGCGGCCAATGGGTATTAAAGTGAAGGTCAATGGGTATTAAAGTGACGGTCAATTGGTATTGTATTAAAGTGACGGTCAATGGGTATTAAAGTGACGGTCAATGGGTATTAAAGTGATGGTCAATGGGTATTAAAGTGACGGTCAATTGGTATAACGTGACGGTCAATGGGTATTATAGTGACGGTTAATGGGTATTATGAAGTGACGGTTAATGGGTATTAAAATGGTGGTCAATGGATATTAAAGTGACGGTCAATTTGTATTAAAGTGACGGTCAATACGTATTAAAGTAATGGTCAAGAAAATCACTAGTGACTGTGACGAGATGCTAACTTAATAATACTGTGTTCTGTTGTGATTGTCAATCTAGACGTTATTGGGGATTGATATATCAAAGGAGTGTATAACATCACAGTTTCGTATTTCCTTGAATCATTTATATTGGCGTATTTGACATGTACCGATTACGTGACCGGCATAACTCCTGCGTAGGTCGTACTATTACAAACGAATGGACATGGTAATTCTAAGTTATTTAATTACGTGATATTGGTACTGAATGTAGTTTTTATATATCCATGGCTATGAATGTACATATTGCGTATATATCCATGGCTATGCATGTACATATTATTTATATATCCATGGCTATGAATGTACATAGTATTTATATATCCATGGCTATGAATGTACATAGTATTTATATATCCATGGCTATGAATGTACATAGTATTTATATATCCATGGCTATGAATGTACATAGTATTTATATATCCATGGCTATGAATGTACATATTGCTTATATATCCATGGCTATGCATTTACATATTGCTTATATATCCATGGCTATGTATTACAAGTAATTGAGAGACTGTACCGGAATTGAGTGACAGCTTGTATCAGTGAGTTTCAATCACATTATTCTATCTACAGTTAACACAGTTACAGTTGTGACAATGTCCGCCCGTATTATATAGCTAGATACCAATCATATTCCAGAAATACACTGATGCAAAGCACCAAAAAGGCGCCTCCATATGCACAAGTAAGATCCATGTACGGATAATGATACGTGTGAACATGGAACACATATGGTTTATTTATTAAAAGTAACCATCATAAATTGTAGAACTGTAAACATGCACTAGCACCAATGAGCATGTGTTCATTTAGTACCACAACGAGACAAGGCCCTGAGGTTATAAAACTGTTCTCAAATCCCAAACTCAAGCTCAAATGAGATGATTGGTTGATTCTGAAATATTGCACTCAGTTCAACCAATCAGAAGGTTGAGATTCAGTTTGAGATTTGGGAAAAGTCTCATAACTTCGCGTCCAGTAATACAAAGCATTGCCTCTGTGTGGATTTGTTTGTGTATATTTATGCAACCATAAGGATGCTTACATCATATATATTGCTAATGTTATCCACAACGTCAATCATACACACTTTCTGACGTTTGATATCGCCCAGACAACCGTGACAAGACATAACCAGCCCAGACTTCCGTGACAAGACATAACCACAAAGAGCTAAAAAGTAACTGTTTTTTAAAAATATAGCTCTGCAATATTAATGGCTAACATTTTCGTAGCGTAAAAAATAATATAGTTCATTTAAACTTTTCATTTTGGTAAAAATGCATTTTCATGACAAACAATGTATAGTTTTTGTGTTTTTTGAGAACTTATGTGCCTTGAGAAGCATGTGATTCGCGAACGACAAGAAGAAAGAAGAAGAGAAGACTCCAGACTAGTTGATGTGTAGAAAAGATGTGGTATAAGAATTTTGGCCATTGCAAACTGAAGTTTGGTATACTGTATTATTTGGCGGAGGAATACAGTGTGTAAATACAGTGACGTTATTCACAGGCGAGCACTAGCTATGTGAAGCGTTATAATTTGAATATTCTTACTGTGTTCCAGGTTGATTTGAATACCTCTTCTCAGTGGATGTGGTATCAAAAGAAATGAAAGATTGGAAATATAAATGAACAGACTTGTATGTTTTTATTTTCTACTATGTATTTAATAGGCAATTTATTTGTTGTTTTACAATCTAAAGGAATATTTTCTGATGTCTTTTTTTTAAAAACTCAATAAAAGAACTAACCCATCACAACGAAGTTAAACTGTTATCCACGTCGCCCGTAATACGGTGTGTTGTGTACCCATCGAATGATGAACCGTTTGCCTTTGGCATAGTGGTGTCCACTGATATTGACAAAACGAATTGGTCATCAGTCATTGCAAGCGACACTTGACTAATCAATACACAGCCAATTATAGCAACTTCTTGATATCAGAGAATTGTATATTCGGCTGACACATAGTTTTGGGAATCTACGTGCGGCCGTCATTTATATAGTGTGGAATTCTACATACTTAAAGATGTTTATCTTAATTAAAAGATGCAGGCGGGTCTGTAGTCCAGTAGTAACTGGTAATCCAGTGATCGCCGGTTCGATCCCCCATCTGACCCTAATATTTCATATGGGACTTAAAAGAACCAGAGGAGATTCTGGAATGGGTCTCTGTCTGCATCATTGCACTATCCTCCAAAAATCTCTTCAGGAGTCGTCGCTCATATGGGCAACCGGTATATGGGCAAGACGATAAATAAACGTAAAAAACACACATTAAAAGATGCAGTATGCTATACGTAAACTTTGACAACACATGACTGGTGACATCATGTTCACAGTTAAAATTAAGATTGGCTGATATTACTGGTTATCAATGGCTTGTGAAAAGTCGGTGGTTCTACCCAGTTGCCCAGCCGTGCTTCAGATACAGCAGGGGCACCCGGCGTCTTAACCACCAATACTAGCTGAAACACGCAGACAGATACACACACAAACTGGTTTTGAAATGATAGCATTGTAATAGCGAGATACATTTGCTGTACACCTACGTTTGTAATATGGGTTGTATTGTGTTATAGTTTAATGGGCCATATAAATGTCAATGTCGGGGGCTTCTGTGGCCGAGTGGTTTAGGTCGTTGGCATCAAATTAGTTACCCATCACCACTACACATGTTCAAATAAGCATATATTGGAGCACGTTAGATCTTGTATATTTTCTATATCGGTATAACATGTACACAATAATGTACCGGTAATGTTGTATTAAATTAGTTTCTCTTGCGAACTATCTACATTTTTACCCGTTTGTCCTCAATTATAAGTTGTTATGTTGTGCAGGGTATTCCAGGGATCGCAGGTTCGATCCCCGTCTGACCCTAATCAAATTAACAGTCTTTCAACTGGGACTTTAAACCGAGATCTCGTGTCGGTGCTGTACACCGTGCACATAAAAGAACCAGAGGAGACTCTAGAATGGGTCTCTGTCTGTATCATTGCACTATCCTCCAAAATCTAAAATGACTAATCTCTTCAGGATGTGTCGCTCATATGGGCAACCGATAGCGACGATAAATAAACGTAAAACACACACAGGTACACGGTGATAACTAAGCATGCTCTACGGGCCAGCGACCCCTTTCTGCTTTCTTTTATTTGATTACCGTATGCGTTTATGTTATTCCTATTTTCTTAATGCATATTGGCTGTTCTTAAATCCTGTATTCTGCCATATACACGATGCTTTGGCCAGACCCAACCGGTTCAAAGAACGTCCCAGGAGAAAGGTTTGAGTCGCGAAAAAATATGGTAAATTATAAACAAAAGTAGGTATTAATAAACTGTTAATATACTCACTAAAATATCTTCATATACAAGGACATCGCGTACAGAATCCCAAATAAAATCTAAAGGGGTAAGGGGGAGCATGCATTCGAACCCCCTAGCTAAGTCGCACGTTCATCGCCCCTATTTGGCCGGACCACTTTCAAAAGGCCCGCGACGGCGCTGATGTCATAACATGTAGTCTGGGTTATGAACTAATGTTCACCGTAGCCTATTTGTCTTAATATGAACATGTTAGGTCCGTGTCAAACGATTAGTTGTACTCATAGCGCGTGCGAACAGGATGTATCAGGGTAACATAGCAATTGACAAAACCGGAAATTGCGCACATGTGACAGGAAGTTGTTACCAAATGATGCATTTGCTGAAGCTGATAGATATCTCTTAAAGCAGTTTATTTGTGGACGTCGTGATAGTGCAGTGGTAGCGCGCTCGCGTCAGGTTCGAACCCCGTTGGAGCCGTTACGATTGTGCCCTTATGCAAGGTATTTAAATTCCACGTTGCATCTTCTCTCCCACTCGTGGCGATGGATGCCATCAGGAATGAGGTGTCGAGTGTGATTAAAATAAGTTGTAAGACGTTGTTTCGCAATCGAGCTAAAATATATTTGTGTAAATTAAAATAAACAATTTATGGATGAATCAGATATGCTTGTTCTCTACTAGCTATAGGGGCCTTCGTGACAGTGTGGTTACGGTCGTTGACTTTAAATCACACGTCCCTCACCGCTGTAGGGTCGAATCCCACCAGGATTGTCGAATTATTGAGAAAAGCTATCCAGCTGGCTTGTGGTTTTACCCTATTGTTCGTCCATGGCTGAAATATTGCTCGAAGGGGGCACCTTGGCATTTCCTCCACCACCAATAGCTGAAGAGTCCACATAATGACCTAAGATGTTGATGCGGCGCTAAGCCAATTAACAAACAAAACCAAAGTAGACTTCATACATACCAATCTATACAATGTAGGGAAAGGAGACATCTAACAAAGGAGACATCTAACAATAGAGATATCGAATTATAGAGATATATAATATAGATAGCAAATTAGTATTCTCTTTTGGATAAGATCAATAAACAAAATGACCAGACAGAGGTGAATGTAGGCCAGATCATTCAACTAAGATATACAATTACATAACTCAAGTTCAGTAATAGTGGTGATACTGTAACAAACAAATGTGTTGACGCTTTATTTCTCGTGGAAAGGCCAATACTCCAAGCAGCCGATATTTCATTGGGCGTGATTTAATATACCTGTTCTACTCGAGAACAAAACAACTGCTCCGAACAATCAATCTTACAAGCAATAACACAAGCAATAACACCAGCAATAACACCAGCAATAACACCAGCAACAACACAAGCAATAACACAAGCAATAACACAAGCAATAACACCAGCAACAACACCAGCAATAACACAAGCAATAACACAAGCAACAACACAAGCAATAACACAAGCAATAACACCAGCAACAACACCAGCAATAACACAAGCAATAACACCAGCAACAACACCAGCAATAACACAAGCAATAACACAAGCAATAACACCAGCAACAACACCAGCAATAACACAAGCAATAACACAAGCAATAACACAAGCAATAACACAAGCAATAACACCAGCAATAACACCAGCAATAACACCAGCAACAACACCAGCAACAACACAAGCAATAACACAAGCAATAACACCAGCAACAACACCAGCAACAACACAAGCAATAACACAAGCAATAACACCAGCAATAACACCAGCAACAACACAAGCAATAACACAAGCAATAACACCAGCAATAATAACACAAGCAATAACACAAGCAATAACACCAGCAATAATAACACAAGCAATAACACAAGCAATAACACCAGCAATAACACCAGAAATACCACCAACAATAACACCAGCATCTTAAGTTATATAGCGACCCTCCAGCTATTATTAGCGGAGGAAGACGCCTGTGCCAATCGGAGCAGTATTTCAGACATGGATTGTCATCCAGGTAGATCATCCGACACCCCACAAGCCTCACGTGAGTAGAATCAAACACCCAATGTTAGTCGAATCTACAACGATGAATGGCACGTGATTTGAAGTATTCGACATTAACGACTCGGCCACGGAGAATATTGAGTAAACATTCCATGAATATAAGCGTATAACAATCGTTGCCAATACCAAAGTACCGCATGAACATTATCCTCCATTCCAATGAGTTCAGTTAATGTTTGTACAGAACTAACTACTCAAGCATCCACAGGACTAGATACTATAGATAAAATAAGAATGGCCAACAATATGCAAATGACCAGCTACAAAGTATTAGAGGGAGTGTAACTGGATTGGAAAGGGCGAACGTTGATTCATTATTCAATAGAGGTGACCAGCACAATGTACATTATCAATTTTAACCACGTCATCAGAGAGTATTGAAAAACAAGTTCACTACATTCTATTGAGCCATATGTTGACCTGTTGCACACTAAGAAATGTGGCTTATGTCACATTCAACTAAAGCAACACGTTCACAGAGGACTAGTGCATGAATGAAAGCAATTAATGTTTGTTATTTTATTGAGGTCGGAATTATAATTGATGTTCGAAAAGCTTTGGTAAATCACAGCACTTTGTTCAAACAGATATATAGGGTTTTATTAGTATTAAATTGCTTAAATATCTATGAGTTTACTTCATAATCCATCTCACGGGTACTTCATAATCCATCTCACGGGTATTTCATAATCCATCTCACGGGTACTTCATAATCCATCTCACGGGTATTTCATAATCCATCTCAAGGGTATTTCATAATCCATCTCACGGGTATTTCATAATCCATCTCACGGGTACTTCATAATCCATCTCACGGGTATTTCATAATCCATCTCAAGGGTATTTCATAATCCATCTCACGGGTATTTCATAATCCATCTCACGGGTACTTCATAATCCATCTCACGGGTATTTCATAATCCATCTTACGGGTATTTCATAATCCATCTCACGGGTATTTCATAATCCATCTCACGGGTACTTCATAATCCATCTCACGGATACTTCATAATCCATCTCACGGATACTTCATAATCCATCTCACGGATACTTCATAATCCATATCACGGATACTTCATAATCCATATCACGGATATTTCATAATCCATATCACGGGTACTTCATAATCCATATCACGGATACTTCATAATCCATATCACGGGTTCTTCATAATCTAGCTCACGGGTACTTCATAATCCATCTCACGGGATTGGTACTTCATAATCCATCTCACGGATACTTCATAATCCATATCACGGATACTTCATAATCCATATCACGGGTACTTCATAATTCATATCACGGATACTTCATAATCCATATCACGGATACTTCATAATCCATCTCACGGATACTTCATAATCCATATCACGGGTACTTCATAATCCATCTCACGGATACTTCATAATCCATATCACGGATATTTCATAATCCATATCACGGATACTTCATAATCCATATCACGGGTACTTCATAATCCATCTCACGGATACTTCATAATCCATATCACGGATATTTCATAATCCATATCACGGATACTTCATAATCCATATCACGGGTACTTCATAATCCATATCACGGATACTTCATACTCCATATCACGGGTACTTCATAATCCATATCACGGATATTTCATAATCCATATCACGGGTACATCATAATCTAGCTCACGGGTACTTCATAATCCATATCACGGATACTTCATAATCCATATCACGGATACTTCATAATCCATATCACGGATACTTCATAATCCATATCACGGGTACTTCATAATCCATATCACGGATACTTCATAATCCATCTCACGGGTACTTCATAATCCATCTCACGGATACTTCATAATCCATCACACGGATACTTCATAATCCATATCACGAATACTTCATAATCCATATCACGGGTACTTCATAATTCATATCACGGATACTTCATAATCCATATCACGGATACTTCATAATCCATCTCACGGATACTTCATAATCCATATCACGGGTACTTCATAATCCATCTCACGGATACTTCATAATCCATATCACGGATATTTCATAATCCATATCACGGATACTTCATGATCCATATCACGGGTACTTCATAATCCATCTCACGGATACTTCATAATCCATATCACGGATATTTCATAATCCATATCACGGATACTTCATAATCCATATCACGGGTACTTCATAATCCATATCACGGATACTTCATAATCCATATCACGGGTACTTCATAATCCATATCACGGATACTTCATAATCCATATCACGGATACTTCATAATCCATATCACGGGTACTTCATAATCTAGCTCACGGGTACTTCATAATCCATATCACGGGTACTTCATAATCTAGCTCACGGATTCTTCATAATCCATATCACGGATACTTCATAATCCATATCACGGATACTTCATAATCCATATCACGGATACTTCATAATCCATATCACGGATATTTCATAATCCATATCACGGGTACTTCATAATCTAGCTCACGGGTACTTCATAATCCATCTCACGGGTACTTCATAATCCATCTCACGGGTACTTCATAATCCATCTCACGGGTACTTCATAATCCATCTCACGGGTATTTCATAATCCATCTCACGGGTATTTCATAATCCATATCACGGATACTTCATAATCCATATCACGGATACTTCATAATCCATATCACGGATACTTCATAATCCATATCACGGGTACTTCATAATCTAGCTCACGGGTACTTCATAATCCATATCACGGGTACTTCATAATCTAGCTCACGGATACTTCATAATCCATATCATGGATACTTCATAATCCATATCACGGATACTTCATAATCCATATCACGGATACTTCATAATCCATATCACGGGTACTTCATAATCCATATCACGGATACTTCATAATCCATCTAACGGGTACTTCATAATCCATCTCACGGATACTTCATAATCCATCTCACGGATACTTCATAATCCATATCACGGGTACTTCATAATTCATATCACGGATACTTCATAATCCATATCACGGATACTTCATAATCCATCTCACGGATACTTCATAATCCATATCACGGGTACTTCATAATCCATCTCACGGATACTTCATAATCCATATCACGGATATTTCATAATCCATATCACGGATACTTCATAATCCATATCACGGGTACTTCATAATCCATATCACGGATACTTCATAATCCATATCACGGGTACTTCATAATCCATATCACGGATATTTCATAATCCATATCACGGGTACTTCATAATCTAGCTCACGGGTACTTCATAATCCATAGCACGGATACTTCATAATCATATCACGGATACTTCATAATCCATATCACGGGTACTTCATAATCTAGCTCACGGGTACTTCATAATCCATATCACGGATACTTCATAATCCATATCACGGATATTTCATAATCCATATCACGGGTACTTCATAATCTAGCTCACGGGTACTTCATAATCCATCTCACGGGTACTTCATAATCCATCTCACGATGTTAAATCAACAATAATAATATAGTTGTCCCCCACAGACCTGTTTTAAATGTAAAATACTTTCTCTATCTCTTAGAGGGGACTTCCATCGCAGAGTGGTTACGGACGTTGACTTGTCCCTTATCGCTGTAGGTTCGAATCCCACTGGGTGTGTCGAATTCCTTCATTGCGTGGCCATTGTGTGGCGTCCGTGGTCCAATGGTAGAGCGTCGGATTTGGAATCGAACTGTCCGGGTTCGATACTCAGTCAGGCCACGTATGTAGTGTCATTTAGCAAGGCTCCTCACACACATTGCTTAGTACTGGTACGCACGCACGCACGCACGCACGCACGCACGCACGCACGTAAGCTAAATACGCTCTATTTCATACGTACGTTGTTCTACACACCCCCCCTCAATACGTTCCATATCATAAATGATTTATTTCACCATCTTTACTTTCTGTAGATGTCATGTATACGTTGTCCCCACCCCATCCATCAATGTAATCTGTATCATAATGTGCCCCCTCCCTCATCAATTAGTTCAACTTGAAGCAGTATTGCTCCCAGCTCCCACCAATCTAATCTACACGCAACACAATTCCTAATCGGTCACCTTGTGTTTTATCATATTAGTAGCTAACTAATAATTCTACAATATAAATATTTTCATATTGTCATTTAATGCATTTTACTCCAGATGCGTATACAGCAATTCATTGCATAACGATCTATAATAAAATATGAATATTGATATTATATGGTTACTGATTTGCCCCCAAATATGGAAAAACACCAAGTGACCGATTAGGAATTTTGTTGAGTATATAATTCGGCCTTCGTGATATATTTCTATGAAGAACTTCAAACTCGGGTTATTCTGCAATATACCACGGTTGATACTTATTATTTCGATTCTAACACGACTTACTTCTAATAATTTTAGACGAGAATCAAAGGAGTATTTTCTTCAAACACCGTGGTACTCCGCTGCATTTGGCTTTCGAAGTTTCCTCCCGCGTAAGGGGTGATGACGTTATTTGTTTATGGAAAATATTAATCTAGTGCATAAATGAACAAAAGTTGTAACTGATCAATAATTTTATTTATTTTGTTAAATAAAACTGTACAGAATAGTAACTGAAACGTTACTTAACAGAAAAACAAGACGGACAAGAGATTATCTGATTCTAAAAATAGCTCACTTCCGCGAATTCCCACGGTAGTATTTACAAACATCACGTGACTTTCATTCATAAAACTTTACACGCATTGTATGCTAGAAATGGAATAGCCAAAACACGGTGCGCGCAGCATAGTTCAAGGTAGGTATATCGCAGAATAATCCTAGGTAGATTTTACTCTACAAGTATGTATGTTATTAGCTGGGTCGTATTAGAATATATTTTAATCTTCCCCAGCAATACGTTCCTAGGTATACATATACAGTTGTTCTCTGTTTACGTTCGCTATATAGTTGTGTTCCGTCATTAGGTATTTACAATTAGGCACTCTGAATCTCTTCTGTCATTCCATTGGCATGTACTCATTGCACAGGCGATATTGGTATTTGTCAGTGTCATACATAGGAAGAAAAAGCGTAGTGCAATTGCAAGACCAACATATACCAGTCATATAAAATGGGTAGACTCTTTTCTCTTCAACTTTCTCACTACGCTGGACTGGTAATCCAGGGATCACAGGTTCGACCCCCCGTGTTTGATCCTAATAAAATTAACAGTCTTTCAGACGAGGTCTCGTGTCGATGCTTTACATCGTGCATGTAAATGAACACGAGTAGACTCTGGCAGCGACGATAAATAAACGTAAACCACACACACTCACACTAAGCACTAACATCATCGCCGGCACACGCGGTGCATCCGTGGCCTAGTAGTTAAGGTCGTTGACTTCAAATCACATGATCCTCCCCGCTGCAGGTTCCAATACAACGTTGGATGGAGTGTGGAATTCTTCAAGTGAGGAAGCTATCCAGGTAGTTTGCGTAACGTCGGTAGTTCTATCCGGGTGCCCGCCATCTGCATTAAATATTGCTCGAAGGGGCACCTAGGGTCTTCCTCCACCTGTAAAAGCTGGAGAGTTCCATATGACATAAGTTGTCGGTGCGACTTTAAACCCCACAAAGAAACAAACACCTCCATCACCCTTGCAGAATGCAGTAGTGTATATGTCCTTTGACATATCAGTGTGGTGTACAATGCTCTAAATAAGGCGCGGTACACCTCAACACGTGTATTCATCTAACTGTAGATTTCAATATAAATAGTACTCACAACATTCACCATTCTATTTGCCCTACAACTTTAATCATATTTTATTGCTTATTTATATACAATACAATTACAAATATAAACATGGTAAATATATAAGCAAACTGATACAACTGCAATGCTACGCTTATACTTGCACAGTGCACGAATACAATCTAGAAGCAAATGGGTTGGGCAACCAATGTTGGTCTGTTCTGCATATTATCTGTGAAAAGCCGTCTCTAAAGTCGTATGAACTTGTGGCTCGGCCCATATCTGTTTATTTTAGAAAATAGTATTCACGTAGATGCTGTACAATATAACAAAGTGTAATAATATGAAGAAGTAATGAACAATTATTTTGTAACAACGTACACAATACCGTCTGAAGTCAATCTGGAACCAGACCAGATGTATGTATGTATGTTCCATTAATGTCACACCCCTTACGGGGACCTAGACATGTTTTCCTGGGCATGCTTAGCCGACCATAGCGGTTAACCAGTACTAAGAAATATGTGTGAGGTGCCATGCTCAATGACACTACATACGTGGCCTGACCCGGATTGAACCCGGACCGTTCGATTCCAAATCCGACGCTCTACCACTGGACCACGGACGCCACAGACCAGATAGTCATGCTTTCAACCACAAAACCTGATACATTCGTAACGATTTATTATATCTACCGAAAATCGAAGATCGTTTATGCCAGATCAGATGTGGTAAAATAGAATATTATGTATGAAAGGACGGAATATAAATTGACGTTTATAGTGACCAGGCAGAAGACATGTACCAATTTGCTACAGAGCCATTCCAATAACGAATAATTTAGTCACTGACCGGGACATGTTTTGAGTGAGCATCGCGGATGTAATATACGTGTTACTGTGTTGGATGTTTGTATGGTGAGAAGCACATCACGCGCATGGGTTAAAACAAGGCGTTTATGGAAGCCATAACATACACACTGTACACAAACTAAACTATGACATTGTCGAACAATACCGCCAATGCATTTATGAATTATTTTCTCCAAATATCTGAGTGAATAAAACTGCCATTGTGTTGATTGTTTAGTGGACAAGGCAGATAAAGACACTAATGGTCTAAACGACACTAAATAGATTGCCAATTAAACACATAGAAAAAACAGACAGTATTTTCATTTATATTTCATACATATGACATATTATACACACACTCGTGAATCGGTTGGGTGTCGTAATTGATGACGTAATAGACATTTTATAGTAACATGGGCGTAGACACAATTAAAGATTTGTTTGACTATAGTTTCGACAAACACTTGCATAAATTATGTTACAGAACACAAACGTTTCCAGAAACACCTATAACCATCGAAGACGCTAACGGCATTTGTTGGAACAAAGATGTATTAAAGTCGCATATATTTCATATTTTATTTATTCTGACAAGGGACCTCTGTGGCAGAGTCGTTGACTTTTCAAATCACTAACCTCTCACCACTGTAGGTTCCTCTCACCACTGTAGGTTCCTCTCACCACTGTAGGTTCCTCTCACCACTGTAGGTTCCCCTCACCACTGTAGGTTCCCCTCACCACTGTAGGTTCCTCTCACCGCTGTACGTTCCTCTCACCACTGTAGGTTCCTCTCACCACTGTAGGTTCCTCTCACCGCTGTACGTTCCCCTCACCACTGTAGGTTCCTCTCACCACTGTAGGTTCCTCTCACCGCTGTACGTTCCCCTCACCACTGTAGGTTCCTCTCACCGCTGTACGTTCAATCACTGTAGGTTCCTCTCACCGCTGTACGTTCCCCTCACCACTGTAGGTTCCTCTCACCGCTGTACGTTCAATCACTGTAGGTTCGAATTCCACTGGGGTGTCGAATGATTTCATGTGAGGAAGCTATCCAGCTGGCTTCTGGAAGGTCGGTGGTTCTACCCATGTTCTCGTCCGTGCCTGAAATACTGCTCAGATGTGCACCCGGTATCTACCTCCACCAACAACAGTTGTAGAGTCACCATATGACACACCCGGTATCTACCTCCACCAATAACAGTTGTAGAGTCGCCATATGACACACCCGGTATATACCTCCACCAATAACAGTTGTAGAGTCGCCATATGACACACCCGGTATATACCTCCACCAATAACAGTTGTAGAATCGCCATATGACACACCCGGTATATACTTCCACCAATAACAGTTGTAGAGTCGCAATATGACACACCCGGTATCTAGCTCCACCAATAACAGTCGCCATATGACACACCCGGTATCTACCTCCACCAATAACAGTTGTAGAGTCGCCATATGACACACCCGGTATATACCTCCACCAATAACAGTTGTAGAGTCGCCATATGACACACCGGGTATCTACCTCCACCAATAACAGTTGTAGAGTCGCCATATGACACACCCGGTATCTACCTACACCAATAACAGTTGTAGAGTCGCCATATGACACACCCGGTATCTACCTCCACCAATAACAGTTGTAGAGTCGCCATATGACACACCCGGTATCTACCTACACCAATAACAGTTGTAGAGTCGCCATATGACACACCCGGTATCTACCTACACCAATAACAGTTGTAGAGTCGCCATATGACACACCCGGTATCTACCTACACCAATAACAGTCGCCATATGACACACCCGGTATCTACCCCACCAATAACAGTTGTAGAGTCGCCATATGACACACCCGGTATCTACCTCCACCAAAATGTAGAGTCGCCATATGACACACCCGGTATCTACCTCCACCAATAACAGTTGTAGAGTCGCCATATGACACACCCGGTATCTACCTCCACCAATAACAGTTGTAGAGTCGCCATATGACACACCCGGTATCTACCTCCACCAATAACAGTTGTAGAGTCGCCATATGACACACCCGGTATCTACCTACACCAATAACAGTTGTAGAGTCGCCATATGACACACCCGGTATATACCTCCACCAATAACAGTTGTAGAGTCGCCATATGACACACCCGGTATCTACCTCCACCAATAACAGTTGTAGAGTCGCCATATGACACACCCGGTATATACCTCCACCAATAACAGTTGTAGAGTCGCCATATGACACACCCGGTATCTACCTCCACCAATAACAGTTGTAGAGTCGCCATATGACACACCCGGTATCTACCTCCACCAATAACAGTTGTAGAGTCGCCATATGACACACCCGGTATCTACCTCCACCAATAACAGTTGTAGAGTCGCCATATGACACACGTTTACCTCACCAATAACAGTCGCCATATGACACACCCGGTATATACCTCCACCAATAACAGTTGTAGAGTCGCCATATGACACACCCGGTATATACCTCCACCAATAACAGTTGTAGAGTCGCCATATGACACACCCGGTATCTACCTCCACCAATAACAGTTGTAGAGTCGCCATATGACACACCCGGTATCTACCTACACCAATAACAGTTGTATAGTCGCCATATGACACACCCGGTATCTACCTACACCAATAACAGTTGTAGAGTCGCCATATGACACACCCGGTATCTACCTCAACCAATAACGGTTGTAGAGTCGCCATATGACACACCCGGTATCTACCTACACCAATAACAGTTGTAGAGTCGCCATATGACACACCCGGTATCTACCTACACCAATAACAGTTGTAGAGTCGCCATATGACACACCCGGTATCTACCTACACCAATAACAGTTGTAGAGTCGCCATATGACACACCCGGTATCTACCTCCACCAATAACAGTTGTAGAGTCGCCATATGACACACCCGGTATCTACCTCCACCAGTAACAGTTGTAGAGTCGCCATATGACACACCCGGTATCTACCTACACCAATAACAGTTGTATAGTCGCCATATGACACACCCGGTATCTACCTACACCAATAACAGTTGTAGAGTCGCCATATGACACACCCGGTATCTACCTACACCAATAACAGTTGTAGAGTCGCCATATGACACACCCGGTATCTACCTCCACCAATAACAGTTGTAGAGTCGCCATATGACACACCCGGTATCTACCTCCACCAATAACAGTTGTAGAGTCGCCATATGACACACCCGGTATCTACCTCCACCAATAACAGTCGCCATATGACACACCCGGTATATACCTCCACCAATAACAGTTGTAGAGTCGCCATATGACACACCCGGTATATACCTCCACCAATAACAGTTGTAGAGTCGCCATATGACACACCCGGTATCTACCTCCACCAATAACAGTTGTAGAGTCGCCATATGACACACCCGGTATCTACCTACACCAATAACAGTTGTAGAGTCGCCATATGACACACCCGGTATCTACCTCCACCAATAACAGTTGTAGAGTCGCCATATGACACACCCGGTATCTACCTACACCAATAACAGTCGCCATATGACACACCCGGTATATACCTCCACCAATAACAGTTGTAGAGTTGCCATATGACACACCCGGTATATACCTCCACCAATAACAGTTGTAGAGTCGCCATATGACACACCCTGTATCTACCTACACCAATAACAGTTGTAGAGTCGCCATATGACACACCCGGTATATACCTCCACCAATAACAGTTGTAGAGTCGCCATATGATACACCCAGTATCTAGCTCCACCAATAACAGTTGTAGAATCGCCATATGACACACCCGGTATATACCTAGACCAATAACAGTTGTAGAGTCGCCATATGACACACCCGGTATCTACCTCCACCAACAACAATCGCCATATGACACACCCGATATATACCTCCACCAATAACAGTCGCCATATGACACACCCGGTATCTACCTCCACCAATAACAGTTGTAGAGTCGCCATATGACACACCCGGTATCTACCTCCACCAATAACAGTTGTAGAGTCGCTATATGACACACCCGGTATATACCTCCACCAATAACAGTCGCCATATGACACACCCGGTATCTACCTCCACCAATAACAGTTGTAGAGTCGCCATATGACACACCCGGTATATAACTCCACCAATAACAGTTGTAGAGTCGCCATATGACACACCCAGTATCTAGCTGCACCAATAACAGTTGTAGAGTCGCCATATGACACACCCGGTATCTACCTCCACCAATAACAGTTGTAGAGTCGCCATATGACACACCCGGTATATACCTCCACCAATAACAGTTGTAGAGTCGCCATATGACACACCCGGTATATACCCCCACCAATAACAGTTGTAGAGTCGCCATATGACACACCCGGTATATACCTCCACCAATAACAGTTGTAGAGTCGCCATATGACACACCCGGTATCTACCTCCACCAATAACAGTTGTAGAGTCGCCATATGACACACCCGGTATCTACCTCCACCAATAACAGTTGTAGAGTCGCCATATGACACACCCGGTATCTACCTCCACCAATAACAGTTGTAGAGTCGCCATATGACACACCCGGTATCTACCTCCACCAATAACAGTTGTAGAGTCGCCATATGACACACCCGGTATATACCTCCACCAATAACAGTTGTAGAGTCGCCATATGACACACCCGGTATCTACCTCCACCAATAACAGTTGTAGAGTCGCCATATGACACACCCGGTATCTACCTACACCAATAACAGTTGTAGAGTCGCCATATGACACACCCGGTATATACCTCCACCAATAACAGTTGTAGAGTCGCCATATGACACACCCGGTATCTACCTCCACCAATAACAGTTGTAGAGTCGCCATATGACACACCCGGTATATACCTCCACCAATAACAGTTGTAGAGTCGCCATATGACACACCCGGTATCTACCTCCACCAATAACAGTTGTAGAGTCGCCATATGACACACCCGGTATATACCTCCACCAATAACAGTTGTAGAGTCGCCATATGACACACCCGGTATCTACCTCCACCAATAACAGTTGTAGAGTCGCCATATGACACACCCGGTATATACCTCCACCAATAACAGTCGCCATATGACACACCCGGTATCTACCTCCACCAATAACAGTTGTAGAGTCGCCATATGACACACCCGGTATATACCTCCACCAATAACAGTTGTAGAGTCGCCATATGACACACCCGGTATCTACCTCCACCAATAACAGTTGTAGAGTCGCCATATGACACACCCGGTATCTACCTCCACCAATAACAGTTGTAGAGTCGCCATATGACACACCCGGTATATACCTCCACCAATAACAGTTGTAGAGTCGCCATATGACACACCCGGTATATACCTCCACCAATAACAGTTGTAGAGTCGCCATATGACACACCCGGTATATACCTCCACCAATAACAGTTGTAGAGTCGCCATATGACACACCCGGTATCTACCTCCACCAATAACAGTTGTAGAGTCGCCATATGACACACCCGGTATATACCTCCACCAATAACAGTTGTAGAGTCGCCATATGACACACCCGGTATCTACCTACACCAATAACAGTTGTAGAGTCGCCATATGACACACCCGGTATCTACCTCCACCAATAACAGTTGTAGAGTCGCCATATGACACACCCGGTATATACCTCCACCAATAACAGTTGTAGAGTCGCCATATGACACACCCGGTATATACCTCCACCAATAACAGTTGTAGAGTCGCCATATGACACACCCGGTATATACCTCCACCAATAACAGTTTAGATCGCCATATGACACACCCGGTATATACCTCCACCAATAACAGTTGTAGAGTCGCCATATGACACACCCGGTATCTACCTCCACCAATAACAGTTGTAGAGTCGCCATATGACACACCCGGTATATACCTCCACCAATAACAGTTGTAGAGTCGCCATATGACACACCCGGTATCTACCTCCACCAATAACAGTTGTAGAGTCGCCATATGACACACCCGGTATATACCTCCACCAATAACAGTCGCCATATGACACACCCGGTATTACCCCACCAATAACAGTTGTAGAGTCGCCATATGACACACCCGGTATCTACCTCCACCAATAACAGTTGTAGAGTCGCCATATGACACACCCGGTATATACCTCCACCAATAACAGTTGTAGAGTCGCCATATGACACACCCGGTATATACCTCCACCAATAACAGTTGTAGAGTCGCCATATGACACACCCGGTATCTACCTCCACCAATAACAGTTGTAGAGTCGCCATATGACACACCCGGTATATACCTCCACCAATAACAGTTGTAGAGTCGCCATATGACACACCCGGTATCTACCTCCACCAATAACAGTTGTAGAGTCGCCATATGACACACCCGGTATCTACCTACACCAATAACAGTTGTAGAGTCGCCATATGACACACCCGGTATCTACCTACACCAATAACAGTCGCCATATGACACACCGGTATATCCACCAATAACAGTTGTAGAGTTGCCATATGACACACCCGGTATATACCTCCACCAATAACAGTTGTAGAGTCGCCATATGACACACCCTGTATCTACCTACACCAATAACAGTTGTAGAGTCGCCATATGACACACCCGGTATATACCTCCACCAATAACAGTTGTAGAGTCGCCATATGACACACCCAGTATCTAGCTCCACCAATAACAGTTGTAGAATCGCCATATGACACACCCGGTATATACCTAGACCAATAACAGTTGTAGAGTCGCCATATGACACACCCGGTATCTACCTCCACCAACAACAGTCGCCATATGACACACCCGGTATCTACCTCCACCAATAACAGTTGTAGAGTCGCCATATGACACACCCGGTATCTACCTCCACCAATAACAGTTGTAGAGTCGCCATATGACACACCCGGTATATACCTCCACCAATAACAGTCGCCATATGACACACCCGGTATCTACCTCCACCAATAACAGTTGTAGAGTCGCCATATGACACACCCGGTATCTACCTCACCAATAACAGTTGTAGAGTCGCCATATGACACACCCGGTATCTACCTCCACCAATAACAGTTGTAGAGTCGCTATATGACACACCCGGTATATACCTCCACCAATAACAGTCGCCATATGACACACCCGGTATCTACCTCCACCAATAACAGTTGTAGAGTCGCCATATGACACACCCGGTATATAACTCCACCAATAACAGTTGTAGAGTCGCCATATGACACACCCAGTATCTAGCTGCACCAATAACAGTTGTAGAGTCGCCATATGACACACCCGGTATCTACCTCCACCAATAACAGTTGTAGAGTCGCCATATGACACACCCGGTATATACCTCCACCAATAACAGTTGTAGAGTCGCCATATGACACACCCGGTATATACCCCCACCAATAACAGTTGTAGAGTCGCCATATGACACACCCGGTATATACCTCCACCAATAACAGTTGTAGAGTCGCCATATGACACACCCGGTATCTACCTCCACCAATAACAGTTGTAGAGTCGCCATATGACACACCCGGTATCTACCTACACCAATAACAGTTGTAGAGTCGCCATATGACACACCCGGTATCTACCTCCACCAATAACAGTTGTAGAGTCGCCATATGACACACCCGGTATCTACCTACACCAATAACAGTTGTAGAGTCGCCATATGACACACCCGGTATCTACCTCCACCAATAACAGTTGTAGAGTCGCCATATGACACACCCGGTATCTACCTACACCAATAACAGTCGCCATATGACACACCCGGTATATACCTCCACCAATAACAGTTGTAGAGTTGCCATATGACACACCCGGTATATACCTCCACCAATAACAGTTGTAGAGTCGCCATATGACACACCCTGTATCTACCTACACCAATAACAGTTGTAGAGTCGCTATATGACACACCCGGTATATACCTCCACCAATAACAGTCGCCATATGACACACCCGGTATCTACCTCCACCAATAACAGTTGTAGAGTCGCCATATGACACACCCGGTATATAACTCCACCAATAACAGTTGTAGAGTCGCCATATGACACACCCAGTATCTAGCTGCACCAATAACAGTTGTAGAGTCGCCATATGACACACCCGGTATCTACCTCCACCAATAACAGTTGTAGAGTCGCCATATGACACACCCGGTATATACCTCCACCAATAACAGTTGTAGAGTCGCCATATGACACACCCGGTATATACCCCCACCAATAACAGTTGTAGAGTCGCCATATGACACACCCGGTATATACCTCCACCAATAACAGTTGTAGAGTCGCCATATGACACACCCGGTATCTACCTCCACCAATAACAGTTGTAGAGTCGCCATATGACACACCCGGTATCTACCTCCACCAATAACAGTTGTAGAGTCGCCATATGACACACCCGGTATCTACCTACACCAATAACAGTCGCCATATGACACACCCGGTATATACCTCCACCAATAACAGTTGTAGAGTTGCCATATGACACACCCGGTATATACCTCCACCAATAACAGTTGTAGAGTCGCCATATGACACACCCTGTATCTACCTACACCAATAACAGTTGTAGAGTCGCCATATGACACACCCGGTATATACCTCCACCAATAACAGTTGTAGAGTCGCCATATGACACACCCAGTATCTAGCTCCACCAATAACAGTTGTAGAATCGCCATATGACACACCCGGTATATAGCTAGACCAATAACAGTTGTAGAGTCGCCATATGACACACCCGGTATCTACCTCCACCAACAACAGTCGCCATATGACACACCCGGTATCTACCTCCACCAATAACAGTTGTAGAGTCGCCATATGACACACCCGGTATCTACCTCCACCAATAACAGTTGTAGAGTCGCTATATGACACACCCGGTATATACCTCCACCAATAACAGTCGCCATATGACACACCCGGTATCTACCTCCACCAATAACAGTTGTAGAGTCGCCATATGACACACCCGGTATATAACTCCACCAATAACAGTTGTAGAGTCGCCATATGACACACCCAGTATCTAGCTGCACCAATAACAGTTGTAGAGTCGCCATATGACACAACCGGTATCTACCTCCACCAATAACAGTTGTAGAGTCGCCATATGACACACCCGGTATATACCTCCACCAATAACAGTTGTAGAGTCGCCATATGACACACCCGTTGTATACCCCCACCAATAACAGTTGTAGAGTCGCCATATGACACACCCGGTATATACCTCCACCAATAACAGTTGTAGAGTCGCCATATGACACACCCGGTATCTACCTCCACCAATAACAGTTGTAGAGTCGCCATATGACACACCCGGTGTATACCTCCACCAATAACAGTTGTAGAGTTGCCATATGACACACCCGGTATATACCTCCACCAATAACAGTTGTAGAGTCGCCATATGGCACACCCGGTATATACCTCCACCAATAACAGTTTTAGAATCGCCATATGACACACCCGGTATATACCTACACCAATAACAGTTGTAGAGTCGCCATATGACACACCCGGAATTTACCTCCACCAATAACAGTCGCCATATGACACACCTGGTATCTACCTCCACCAATAACAGTTGTAGAGTCGCCACATGACACACCCGGTATATACCTACACCAATAACAGTTGTAGAGTCGCCACATGACACACCCGGTATATACCTACACCAATAACAGTTGTAGAGTCGCCATATGACACCCCGGTATATACCTACACCATAACATTGTAGAGTCGCCATATGACACACCCGGTATATACCTACACCAATAACAGTTGTAGAGTCGCCATATGACACACCCGGTATCTACCTCCACCAATAACAGTTGTAGCGTCGCCATATGACACACCCGGTATATAACTCCACCAATAACAGTTGTAGAGTCGCCATATGACACACCCGGTATATACCCCCACCAATACCAGTTGTAGAGTCGCCATATGACACACCCGGTATATAACTCCACCAATAACAGTTGTAGAGTCGCCATATGACACACCCGGTATCTACCTCCACCAATAACAGTTGTAGAGTCGCCATATGACACACCCGGTGTATACCTCCACCAATAACAGTTGTAGAGTTGCCATATGACACACCCGGTATATACCTCCACCAATAACAGTTGTAGAGTCGCCATATGGCACACCCGGTATATACCTCCACCAATAACAGTTTTAGAATCGCCATATGACACACCCGGTATATACCTACACCAATAACAGTTGTAGAGTCGCCATATGACACACCCGGAATCTACCTCCACCAATAACAGTCGCCATATGACACACCTGGTATCTACCTCCACCAATAACAGTTGTAGAGTCGCCATATGACACACCCGGTATATACCTCCACCAATAACAGTTGTAGAGTCGCCATAGGACACACCCGGTATCTACCCCCACCAATAACAGTTGTAGAGTCGCCATATGACACACCCGGTATATACCCCCACCAATAACAGTTGTAGAGTCTCCATATGACACACCCGGTATCTACCTCCACCAATAACAGTTGTAGAGTCGCCACATGACACACCCGGTATATACCTACACCAATAACAGTTGTAGTGTCGCCATATGACACACCCGGTATCTACCTCCACCAATAACAGTTGTAGAGTCGCCACATGACACACCCGGTATATACCTACACCAATAACAGTTGTAGAGTCGCCATATGACACACCCGGTATATACCTACACCAATAAAAGTTGTAGAGTCGCCATATGACACACCCGGTATCTACCTCCACCAATAACAGTTGTAGAGTCGCTATATGACACACCCGGTATATACCTCCACCAATAACAGTCGCCATATGACACACCCGGTATCTACCTCCACCAATAACAGTTGTAGCGTCGCCATATGACACACCCGGTATATAACTCCACCAATAACAGTTGTAGAGTCGCCATATGACACACCCAGTATCTAGCTCCACCAATAACAGTTGTAGAGTCGCCGTATGACACACCCGGTATCTACCTCCACCAATAACAGTTGTAGAGTCGCCATATGACACACCCGGTATATACCTCCACCAATAACAGTTGTAGAGTCGCCATATGACACACCCGGTATATACCCCCACCAATAACAGTTGTAGAGTCGCCATATGACAAACCCGGTATATACCTCCACCAATAACAGTTGTAGAGTCGCCATATGACACACCCGGTGGATACCTCCACCAATAACAGTTGTAGAGTTGCCATATGACACACCCGGTATATACCCCCACCAATAACAGTTGTAGAGTCGCCATATGGCACACCCGGTATATACCTCCACCAATAACAGTTTTAGAATCGCCATATGACACACCCCGTATATACCTACACCAATAACAGTTGTAGAGTCGCCATATGACACACCCGGAATCTACCTCCACCAATAACAGTCGCCATATGACACACCTTATCTACCTCCACCAATAACAGTTGTTATTACCACCAATAACAGTTGTAGAGTCGCCATATGACACACCCGTATCTACCCCACCAATAACAGTTGTAGAGTCGCCATATGACACACCCGGTATATACCTCCACCAATAACAGTTGTAGAGTCGCCATATGACACACCCGGTATATACCCCCACCAATAACAGTTGTAGAGTCGCCATATGACACACCCGGTATCTACCTCCACCAATAACAGTTGTAGAGTCGCCACATGACACACCCGGTATATACCTACACCAATAACAGTCTTAGTGTCGCCATATGACACACCCGGTATCTACCTCCACCAATAACATTTGTAGAGTCGCCACATGACACACCCGGTATATACCTACACCAATAACAGTTGTAGAGTCGCCATATGACACACCCGGTATATACCTACACCAATAACAGTATTAGAGTCGCCATATGACACCCCCGGTATATACCCCCACCAATAACAGTTGTAGAGTCGCCATATGACACACCCGGTATATACCTCCACCAATAACAGTTGTAGAGTCGCCATATGACACACCCGGTATATACCTCCACCAATAACAGTTGTAGAGTCGCCATATGACACACCCGGTATATACCTCCACCAATAACAGTTGTAGAGTCGCCATATGACACACCCGATATATACCTCCACCAATAACAGTCGCCATATGACACACCCGGTATATACCTACACCAATAACAGTTGTAGAGTCGCCATATGATACACCCGGTATATACCTCAACCAATAACAGTTGTAGAGTCGCCATATGACACACCCGGTATATACCTCCACCAATAACAGTTGTAGAGTCGCCATATGACACACCCGGTATATACCTCCACTAATAACAGTTGTAGAATCGCCATATGACACACCCGGTATATACCTCCACCAATAACAGTTGTAGAGTCGCAATATCACACACCCGGTATATAGCTCCACCAATAACAGTCGCCATATGACACACCCGGTATCTACCTCCACCAGTAACAGTTGTAGAGTCGCCATATGACACACCCGGTATATACCCCCACCAATAACAGTTGTAGAGTCGCCATATGACACACCCGGTATCTACCTCCACCAATAACAATTGTAGAGTCGCCATATGACACACCCGATATATACCTACACCAATAACAGTTGTAGAGACGCCGTATGACACACCCGGTATCTACCTCCACCAATAACAGTTGTAGAGTCGCTATATGACACACCCGGTATATACCTCCACCAATAACAGTCGCCATATGACACACCCGGTATCTACCTCCACCAATAACAGTTGTAGCGTCGCCATATGACACACCCGGTATATAACTCCACCAATAACAGTTGTAGAGTCGCCATATGACACACCCAGTATCTAGCTCCACCAATAACAGTTGTAGAGTCGCCATATGACACACCCGGTATCTACCTCCACCAATAACAGTTGTAGAGTCGCCATATGACACACCCGGTATATACCTCCACCAATAACAGTTGTAGAGTCGCCATATGACACACCCGGTATATACCCCCACCAATAACAGTTGTAGAGTCGCCATATGGCACACCCGGTATATACCTCCACCAATAACAGTTTTAGAATCGCCATATGACACACCCCGTATATACCTACACCAATAACAGTTGTAGAGTCGCTATATGACACACCTGGTATCTACCTCCACCAATAACAGTTGTAGTGTCGCCATATGACACACCCGGTATATACCTCCACCAATAACAGTTGTAGAGTCGCCATATGACACACCCGGTATATACCCCCACCAATAACAGTTGTAGAGTCGCCATATGACACACCCGGTATCTACCTCCACCAATAACAGTTGTAGAGTCGCCACATGACACACCCGGTATATACCTACACCAATAACAGTTGTAGTGTCGCCATATGACACACCCGGTATCTACCTCCACCAATAACATTTGTAGAGTCGCCACATGACACACCCGGTATATACCTACACCAATAACAGGTGTAGAGTCGCCATATGACACATCCGGTATATACCTACACCAATAACAGTTGTAGAGTCGCCATATGACACACCCGGTCTATACCTACACCAATAACAGTTGTAGAGTCGCCATATGACACACCCGGTATATACCTACACCAATAACAGTTGTAGAGTCGCCATATGACACCCCCGGTATATACCACCACCAATAACAGTTGTAGAGTCGCCATATGACACACCCGGTATATACCTCCACCAATAACAGTTGTAGAGTCGCCATATGACACACCCGGTATATACCTCCACCAATAACAGTTGTAGAGTCGCCATATGACACACCCGGTATATACCTCCACCAATAACAGTTGTAGAGTCGCCATATGACACACCCGATATATACCTCCACCAATAACAGTCGCCATATGACACACCCGGTATATACCTACACCAATAACAGTTATAGAGTCGCCATATGATACACCCGGTATATACCTCAACCAATAACAGTTGTAGAGTCGCCATATGACACACCCGGTATATACCTCCACCAATAACAGTTGTAGAGTCGCCATATGACACACCCGGTATATACCTCCACCAATAACAGCTGTAGAATCGCCATATGACACACCCGGTATATACCTCCACCAATAACAGTTGTAGAGTCGCAATATGACACACCCGGTATCTAGCTCCACCAATAACAGTCGCCATATGACACACCCGGTATCTACCTCCACCAATAACAGTTGTAGAGTCGCCATATGACACACCCGGTATATACCTCCACCAATAACAGTTGTAGAGTCGCCATATGACACACCGGGTATCTACCTCCACCAATAACAGTTGTAGAGTCGCCATATGACACACCCGGTATCTACCTACACCAATAACAGTTGTAGAATCGCCATATGACACACCGGGTATCTACCTACACCAATAACAGTTGTAGAGTCGCCATATGACACACCCAGTATCTACCTCCACCAATAACAGTTGTAGAGTCGCCATATGACACACCCGGTATCTACCTACACCAATAACAGTTGTAGAGTCGCCATATGACACACCCGGTATCTACCTCCACCAATAACAGTTGTAGAGTCGCCATATGACACACCCGGTATCTACCTCCACCAATAACAGTTGTAGAGTCGCCATATGACACACCCGGTATCTACCTACACCAATAACAGTTGTAGAGTCGCCATATGACACACCCGGTATCTACCTCCACCAATAACAGTTGTAGAGTCGCCATATGACACACCCGGTATCTACCTACACCAATAACAGTTGTAGAGTCGCCATATGACACACCCGGTATCTACCTCCACCAATAACAGTTGTAGAGTCGCCATATGACACACTCGGTATCTACCTACACCAATAACAGTCGCCATATGACACACCCGGTATATACCTCCACCAATAACAGTTGTAGAGTTGCCATATGACACACCCGGTATATACCTCCACCAATAACAGTTGTAGAGTCGCCATATGACACACCCGGTATCTACCTACACCAATAACAGTTGTAGCGTCGCCATATGACACACCCGGTATATACCTCCACCAATAACAGTTGTAGAGTCGCCATATGACACACCCGGTATCTACCTACACCAATAACAGTTGTAGAGTCGCCATATGACACACCCGGTATCTACCTCCACCAATAACAGTTGTAGAGTCGCCATATGACACACCCAGTATCTACCTACACCAATAACAGTCGCCATATGACACACTCGGTATATACCTCCACCAATAACAGTCGCCATATGACACACCCGGTATCTACCTCCACCAATAACAGTTGTAAAGTCGCCATATGACACACCCGGTATCTACCTCCACCAATAACAGTTGTAGAGTCGCCATATGACACACTCGGTATATACCTCCACCAATAACAGTTGTAGAGTTGCCATATGACACACCCGGTATATACCCCCACCAATAACAGTTGTGCCATATACACACCCGGTATATACCCCACCATAACAGTTGTAGAGTCGCCATATGACACACCCGGTATATACCCCCACCAATAACAGTTGTAGAGTCGCCATATGACACACCCGGTATATACCTCCACCAATAACAGTTGTAGAGTCGCCATATGACACACCCGGTATCTACCTACACCAATAACAGTTGTAGAGTCGCCATATGACACACCCGTATATACCTCACCAATAACAGTTGTAGAGTCGCATATGACACACCCGCATATGACACACCCGGTATATACCTCCACCAATAACAGTTGTAGAGTCGCCATATGACACACCCAGTATCTAGCTCCACCAATAACAGTTGTAGAATCGCCATATGACACACCCGGTATATACCTCCACCAATAACAGTTGTAGAGTCGCCATATGACACACCCGGTATATACCTCCACCAATAACAGTCGCCATATGACACACCCGATATATACCTCCACCAATAACAGTCGCCATATGACACACCCGGTATCTACCTCCACCAATAACAGTTGTAGAGTCGCCATATGACACACCCGGTATATACCTCCACCAATAACAGTTGTAGAGTCGCCATATGACACACCCGGTATCTACCTCCACCAATAACAGTTGTAGAATCGCCATATCACACACCCGGTATCTACCTCCACCAATAACAGTTGTAGAGTCGCCATATGACACACCCGGT
The DNA here is from genome assembly GCA_014843695.1 of Archivesica marissinica. Lineage (NCBI taxonomy): Eukaryota > Metazoa > Mollusca > Bivalvia > Venerida > Vesicomyidae > Archivesica > Archivesica marissinica. Next base: position 61,575,169 of record CM026393.1, on the reverse strand, counting down.
ATCTACCTCCACCAATAACAGTTGTAGAGTCGCCATATGACACACCCCAAAAACAAAAGCAAATCATCTGACAAAGCTTATTAATATTTATAACACCGTGTCATAAAATGTGTATTCTACTCCACTAAATAGTTTTCCGACATATATTTCGGTGATAACGAGACATAGTCGTCCATTTATTACGGCTTAAATGTATATCTCCAAATTGAATGTCCTCTGGGTAATTTTAATGTGAAATTAATCTGCTGATATCCGGAATTACCGTCATTAGGTGTATGATTTATATTATTCAAATGGTGTTCTGTTAGGGTTTATTTTGGTAGCATAAGAAAATATGCATCTTAAAACATATCCATTATAGAAATTGTATTTTGTGTTTACGTTTATTTATTGTCGCTACATGTTGCCCATATGAGTGACGTCTCCTGAAGAGACTAGTCATTTTGGATTTTGCAATGATACAGATAGAGACTCCTCTGGTTATTTTACGTGCAATGATGTATAAATCACCGACACGATTATTTTGGTAGCAGAAAGAAAGTATGCATGTTAAAACATTTCCATTACAGAAATTGTGTGTTTACGTTTATTTATCGTCGCTACATGTTGCCCATATGAGTGACCTGAAGAGATTAGTAATTTTGGATATTTTGCAATGATACAGATAGAGACACCTCTGGTTCTTTTACGTGTACGGTGTATATATCACCGACACGAGACCTCGGTTTAAAATGTCATCTGAAAGACTATGCTATGAATCATTATTAGTATGGTATAGCGGGGAATCGAATGTACCGAGTGTTAACCATTGGATCACTGATCCGCTACAGAAATTGTATTCTTGCGCATGTATTCTGTTGTTATTGTGATGTGACCTTTCACAGTACACCCTGTAAGTACAAACATATTTTTATAGAAGATAATTGACGCCTATATGTGTTTGTTGCCCTTCTGCAGCGCACATATTGTTATAAATATAGGATCTTACATGAGTGGTGAAACCACATTATATGAAACGAGTATTGGAATTGCCTTTTGGTGAGCTTAATAGCAAAATTCCAGAACCAGTTTCATAAAATATAGTATGAACTCACCACGAGTGTAAGATTCTTTTTATCATATTACCACGTTTTTGTTTGCCAGTATAGGTGTTAGCCGTATTACATTATGTTAAGCTGCATCCGCATGCCATAGTAAATAGTCCCTGTTAAGCTGCACCCGCATGCCATAGTAAATAGTCCCTGTTAAGCTGCATCCGCATGCCATAGTAAATAGTCCCTGTTAAGCTGCATCCGCAGTAAATAGTCCCTGTTAAGCTGCATCCGCATGCCATAGTAAATAGTCCCTGTTAAGCTGCATCCGCAGTAAATAGTCCCTGTTAAGCTGCATCCGCATGCCATAGTAAATAGTCCCTGTTAAGCTGCATCCGCAGTAAATAGTCCCTGTTAAGCTGCATCCGCAGTAAATAGTCCCTGTTAAGCTGCATCCGCAGTAAATAGTCCCTGTTAAGCTGCATCCGCATGCCATAGTAAATAGTCCCTGTTAAGCTGCATCCGCATGCCATAGTAAATAGTCCCTGTTAAGCTGCATCCGCAGTAAATAGTCCCTGATAATCGAACAACTTCACGCGCATTATCGGCACCGTATTTTCAATCACTCTATACCACTAGTGCATATTGAGCATTGTATTGATATACACAGTTGAACAACTAATGCATGAACACAAACACTATGTATATTTCGAATGTGTAATGCAAGCTGTCAATGTAATGCCGCTACCAATCAGAATCCGTCCAGGTGTTATTAAACGTGTTGACATATAAAGTTGTATGTCATGGCTGTATTGCACTGAATACAAGTACAGATGTGTGATGAATATATTTCTGCACTTCCTCGTGACATTACCTGTACAATACAATTGTATAATGTCTATCCGTTTTAGCTGCTGACTAGTCATGATGACACACATTGCTGGTTGATTTGCTATAATAGGATTATTATGTTACTATTTTGGTACTACGCCTCTCGGGTCTCTCGAGTGATCTTGTCTGAATCTCTCCACTCGAGTGCAGTATTTATCAAGAATTAAAACACTAACCTAATAATCCTTTAGTTATATGTCCCTCGCTAAAATATTTTAAAAATCAGTAACGTTAATTACTCATTTTCTTTTCTGTACTATGCTGTGCTATGCTATGCTATGCTGTGCTATGCGTGCTGTGCTATGCTATGCGTGATGATGATATGCGTGCTGATGCTATGCTATGCGTGCCGATGCTATGCGTGTTGATGCTATGCTGTGCTATGCTATGCGTGCTGTGCTATGCTATGCGTGCTGATGTTATGCTATGCGTGCCGGTTCTATGCGTGATGATGCTATGCCATGCTGTGCGTGCTGATGCTATGCTGTGCTGTGATATGCGTGCTGATGCTATGATGTGCTCTGCTATGCGTGTTGATGCTATGCTGTGCTATGCGTGCTGATGCTATGTTGTGCTGTGCTGATGCTATGCTATGCTGTGCTATGCGTGCTATGCTATGCGTGCTGTGCTGATGCTATGCTGTGCTATGCTATGCGTGCTGATGCTATGCTATGCGTGCTGTGCTATGCTATGCGTGTTGATGCTATGCGTGCTGTGCTATGCTATGCTGTGCTGTGCTATGCGTGCTGATGCTATGCTATGATGTGCTGTGCTATGCTATGCTATGCGTTATGATGCTATGCTATGATGTGCTATGATATGCGTGCTGATGCTATGCTATGCTGTGCTATGCTATGCGTGCTGATGCTATGCTATGCTGTGCTATGCTATGCGTGCTGATGCTATGTTATGCGTGCTGTGCTGTGGTATGCGTGCTGATGCTATGCTATGCTGTGCTATGCTATGCATGCTGATGCTATGCTATGCGTGCTGATGCTATGATATGCTATGCTGTGCGTGCTGATGCTATGCTGTGCTATGCTGTGCTATGCTGTGCGTGCTGATGCTATGATATGCTATGATGTGCGTGCTGATGCTATGCTGTGCTATGCTGTGATGTGCTATGCGTGTTGATGTTATGCTATGCTGTGCTGATGCTATGCTCTGCGTGCTGATGCTATGCTGTGCTATGCGTGCTGATGCTATGCTATGTTATGCTATGCGTGCTGATGCTATGCGTGCTGATGCTATGCTATGCGTGCTGATGCTATGTTATGCGTGTTGATGCTATGCTATGCTGTGCCTATGCTATGCTGTGCTATGCTGTGCTATGCTGTGCTATGCTGTGCTATGCTGTGCTATGCTGTGCTATGCTATGCGTGCTGATGCTATGCTGTGCTGTGCTATGCGTGCTGATGCTATGCTGTGCTATGCTATGCGTGCTGTGCTGTGCTATGCGTGCTGATGCTATGCTATGCTGTGCTATGCTAGGCGTGCTGATGCTATGCTGTGCTATGCTATGCGTGCTGATGCTATACTGTGCTGTGCTATGCTGTGCTGATGCTATACTGTGCTGTGCTATGCGTGCTGATACTATGATATCCGTGTTGATGCTATGCTATCCGTGTTGATGGTCGCAGGTCGTCTAACTTCTATACCCCCCACTTGTTTATGTACTAGAGTTTCTCCGTTCCGACAAGTGTAGTTATCATCACCAATAATTTTTAATTTTATATAGTACCACTTAAACTGAGTTCAACCTCCTTTATTTAGATATGTACAAGATACTTAAATCGGATTTCATATTTTCGTATTTATATACCTAAGCAACCTGTATTGAATGCATTATCCGAAAATAATGAGACTGTTAATTATATGTTATATATCATTTATATATATAGTAGGTATTGTCAATAAGGTATATACTTTTCTGATATTGACATAATTTTCACGTGAATGATTTTATGTATATATATGTTGTACAATGATAAACTTTTTAGTTCAAATTGGAAAATAAAGTTTCTTCTTCTTCTTCTTCTTCTTCTTCTTCTTCATGATAGTAATTGTCTATTATGTTTTTAAACTTATGTAGTCTTGGTTCTGCCACCACTAGTGCGGGCAGAGCATTCCAGTGATTAATCACTCGTTGTGAAAAGAAATTCTTCTTTAATTTCAAGCCGACATTCGTGGAAGTCGTGATAGCGCAGTGGATGCGCGTTCTCTTCAGGTGAGAAAGGTCCGGAGTTCGAGCCCCGCTGGAGCCGTTACGATTGTGTCCTTAGGCAAGGCATTTAAATTCCACGATGCCTCTTCTCTCTCCCTCGTGGCGATGGATTCCATCAGGAATGAGATCTCGAGAGTGATTAATATAAGTTGAAAGAACTTGTTTTGTAATCGAGCTAAAATAAATTTGGATAAACTAAGCCGACATTGGTGTTTCTGTAGCTTATATGGATGTCCTCTAGGGTTGTTGTATCGGACATATCAAAGAATACGTTGCAGTCAATGTGTTCGTTGTTGTGTAACAGTTTTATAGACCTATATATGATCTCCACGCAGTCTTCTGTATGTTAAAGAAGGTTAGTTGAAGTGTCTCAATCTATCTTCATATGGAAAGTGTCTTGTCTTGTGTACAAACTTAGTGGCACGTTTCTGAACATGTTTTTATAATTGAATATCTTTTTTTAAATCTCGAACTCCAACTCATGTTGCAGTATTCAAGGGTAGATCTAACAAGAGTCGTGTAGAGTTTTTTGAATGAATGTTTGCGTAATGCCTCTGTTTTATCGTTGTTTCCTTTGCACAATATGCTATCAATTTTCTTCCATTTTCTCATTTTATAATTATTATGTTTCTATATGTCGACAGATACCCTACAGTATATCCGATGGGTAAACATCTGTAACATTTGTTTATCAATTAATTAACATGATTTGTATCTGGTTAGGGAACAACTGTAAAACCAAAGGATTCCAACTGAAAGGACCGCTATTTATTTAGGGATAAATCGGACATTATCTACCAAGGGAGGTAATATAAACACGAGAGAGGTCCCTCATTGCAAAATCGGTATAAGGTAGTGATCATGATATAACGATGATCAGAAATAACAACGTTTAAAGACATGATCGGGGTGGAGGGGTGTTTGGTCGGGGTGGAGGAGATGTTTGGTCGGGTGGAGTGGCTGCTTGATCGGGGTGGAGGGGCTGCTTGATCGGGTGGAGGGGCTGCTTGATCGGGGTGGAGGGGCTGCTTGATCGGGGTGGAGGGGCTGCTTGATCGGGGTGGAGGGGTGTTTGATCGGGGTGTAGGGGCTGCTTGATCGGGGTGGAGGGGGTGTTTGATCGGGGTGTAGGGGCTGCTTGATCGGGGTGGAGGGTGTTTGATCGGGGTGTAGGGGCTGCTTGATCGGGGTGGAGGGGGTGTTTGATCGGGGTGTAGGGGCTGCTTGATCGGGGTGGAGGGGTGTTTGATCGGGTGTAGGGGCTGCTTGATCGGGGTGGAGGGGCTGCTTGATCGGGGTGTAGGGGCTGCTTGATCGGGGTGGAGGGGTGTTTGATCGGGGTGTAGGGTGTTTGATCGGGGTGGAGGGGCTGCTTGATCGGGGTGTAGGGGCTGCTTGATCGGGTGGAGGGGTGTTTGATCGGGGTGTAGGGGCTGCTTGATCGGGGTGGAGGGGGTGTTTGATCGGGGTGTAGGGGCTGCTTGATCGGGGTGTAGGGGTGTTTGATCGGGGTGGAGGGTGTTTGATCGGGGTGGAGGGGCTGCTTGATCGGGGTGTAGGGGGTGTTTGATCGGGGTGGAGGGGTGTTTGATCGGGGTGGAGGGGCTGCTTGATCGGGGTGGAGGGGCTGCTTGATCGGGGTGGAGGGGCTGCTTGATCGGGGTGGAGGGGCTGCTTGATCGGGGTGGAGGGGTGTTTGATCGGAGTGTAGGGGTGTTTGATCGGGGTGGAGGGGGTCTTATGCAATATTATTTCGATGAAAATGTTAAAAATAGTAGATGAAGTGTGACGTTGCATGCTTTTTGTGACATTTGAAAGTAGGTCGGGTATGTCAATGTTTCTGATTGGATAAAACACACCACCTGGTGTCATTGAAGGTTTGCTTATAAACACACCGACATGACTGCATGCACGATGAACGTATGTAATGGTGCCGAACTGATAATGGTTTAGCTTATTTTTGATACCTTCTGCATCCATACACTTTAACAGGGCTAAATGTAGCTCATACAACGATGGAAATCATTAACCACCCGGTTATTCCTTAGCTTAACTACGATGAGATGAACAGACCTGGATTAATTTCCTACAACCAGGAACTAGTTGATGTATATCTAGGTTTCTACTACACAATTACGTCAATCCGACCTTCAAGGAAGCCTTGAAATTAGATCATGATTCCATCTTATCAAATAAACATACACAAATGAAACGATAACAACGTGCATTCTGAAATTAATCATCTCCAATCTTGTTTATCCCCGTACCAGAACATTATGAAGGAATACGCACGTGTTGTCGATGTTTCCGTAGTGTGTACTACAATGGCAGTGCTATTTATGGGTTTGTTCCCACTTTCCCAACCTTTTATTTTCACACATACTAATTATCCCCAATTATCTCTTCGCCCCTCAAACTTACCTGTATTTTCTATACTGTTCAAAAAATAAATGAAAGGCACACATAAACTTGTACTTGCAGTGTACTATTTCAATGTTATTTATCTTGTTCCATCTGTTGAAAATACTTACTTATTCTAGAATAAACTATTTTTTTTGTTATTTTTGTTTCCAGTGCATACGCATATCTTTAAGGAGAAAAGTGTTCCTTTAATTGTGTATAAATTAAAATAGTCAGTATGTACGTTTAACATTAATAATTCAGATAAAGGTTCATAATAATAAATAGCAGACATATTTTAATTTTGAAATGTGAACTATAAAGATACAAACAATTAACAATATGTATCTATTATTTATTTATGATTATAACAGTTATACTAGGTAATTACATACTTATATATCAACACTATTTTTTAATTAGCAATTATGAACTGATTGCAAATTAGTCTGAGAACAACAATAATGATTAATGAAATTAACAATTTACTTATAACTAACTGTTGAAAACTAAGAAAAACAGGTCACTAACTGTAAGTCATTCTTTAACATAGTATAAAATGAAGGTCAGTTTCCTCTGTAATCATGCCGGTCGATCTCCTCACGACGTGCACGTCGTGACCGGTGCACAATCCGCAGCAGCAGCGTAGGATTCTGGGATCTTCTGGTCGTCGATCTTGCGAATAGGAAATCTCTCTAACTTGTGGATCCACGGCTATGGCACATCAGGACAGATCCGTCGTCTCTTCTGGGTGGTGTTTGGCGTGTCTACTGGCACTTTTCGATTGCTCTCTAACAGCCTTTAGAAGAGATGGCGGACCTGAGGGAGCGGCAACGGTCGTGGATCCACGCTCCTCCGATTTGCGACAATCGACGACCAGATGTCTAACTGTCAGATCCGTATAAATGCTGCTGCGGGGTGACCAACAGTGAGGAGGGTGGCCCTACAAAGGACCACGTACAGACCAGGCCTTGTCACCCTGGCACGGAAAGAAGTAACCACCAGAGGACGCCTCCATAAGCTTCATAGAAGAAGAATCGCCAGCGAATACAGAAATAATCACTGTAGATTAGGAATAATCATCATAGAAGATGGACATAATCATCGTAGAACACATAATCATCATAGAATAACTAGCACAGAAGAACGAATCACCTTAGGATCTAAACAACTTAGAGAATACAGTCGCCCAAATGCATTTATGCGGTGGCGACTTTAAATAAAACGTACATCATCATCATCTGTAATCATCTACTCTAAATATATTTTGGTGATGGGGTATGCTGATATAAAAATATACCCCAGGATCCCTAATCAATGTCAAACTTGTCTCTATATTATCTATCTGCTGTTATGGTTAAACTATTTATTATTTAATTTTTGGATCAATCAGAGTTCCATGCATCCATCTCATTGGTCCACTCCTTCTAACTTCTTGTTCATTTTGTTTAGGACACACATTTCCTGTGTGTGTCCTTGTTATCTTCCACACTGGTTTGAATGCTACTTAGAATCAAATATGTGTACGGTTTTTATCTCACCAAGGACATACGGTATAAATCGGCTATAGAACGAACTAACAAACGATTTACTAACCAACTTATGTCTAAATCTTCTTAGAATTAGTAATTGCACCGGGTAATTTCTTCACCCGGTCTACCTCCGACCCCCGTTGGTACACAATAGTGTGCGAGCGGGGGTGGAAGATATGAAAACCGAACACACGCTGAGATTAATGCAACCTACATAGCCCTCTAAACATCATAGTATTGTAATTTTAATAGTTTATTAACTATTTTTAGACCTCTTTAATCACCTTAGATAATTTAGTCGCCCAAATGCATTTATGCTGTGGCGACTTTAAATAAAACTACATCGTTCGTTCGTTCTGTAATCATCTTGTTCGTACCTCTACACCGTGCACGTCGGGAACAAGGCACAGCTCACAGCAGGAAATTGGATCACCTGTTCCGAAGTGACCAATCCACGCCGCTGACGCATACAGACGAGGACCCGCATCGACTCTTTTTGAGTGTCTTACACTTACCTAGATCAACGACAGCTAACACTGGGGCGTTGAAGAGGCGACGAGTGACTGGGTAGGAGAAGACGGCAGTCGTTTCGCGTGGATGGCGCACTCGTCGCCTCGAACTCGTTTATCTGTCTCCAATCTCGGGCGAGCTGTTGGAGACGGAGGGATGCGACCTCGACCCGGATGCGTCAACGGGGTGGACAACGACGGAACAACAGAACCATTTTGCTGCTGTGAGCCGACAAATCGTGGAGGATGTGGCCCTAAAAAGGATCGCACACAGACCAGGACTTGTCACCCTGGCACAGAAAGAAGGAAGGAGCCATCTGAGAATGTCACCATAAGCATCACAGAGAATAATCATCTTAGAACGCTCGCCCATATGGTTTACCGGTGGCGAGGATCAATAAACGTACATCATCATCATCTGTAATCATAAATCTCTAAAATGGCAAATGCGCTAGTCAATATACGGTTCATAGAGAATAGCAGAGGAAGTCAGACTCTAGTTCTAAATGATTACATGTACAGCCTGAAAACCAGAAAACGGGAGTGTCGCTACTGGAACTGTGTCAACAAAGCATGCAATGCTAAAATTAACACTAAGAATGAGCTTCCTACCAAAATCGCTGATGAACACAATCACCCAAGAGATGACAGCATAATTGTTGCTGCGGACATCATGAGTGGTGTCCGAAAGCAGGTCCGAGGGTCAACACAGCCGGTTCCCTCCATCTATAACGATATGCTGGCAGACACAAGATCGATCGAATGGGACAATTCCACCCAAGAGGTTGTGGCTAATCTACCCACTTTCTACGAAACCAAATCCAGTTTATATAGACAGCGGTCTAAGACTAGACCAGTTCTGCCAAAGACAAGGGCGGATGTCAACTTGGAAGGGAAGTGGATAGAGTCGCTTGCAGGGGAGCCATTCCTAATCGCCAATGACGGTGATGTGGCGCGAATGCTCATATTCGCCACCGTTGACAACCTGGCCCAGCTGTCTACAGCCGAGACCTGGTATATGGACGGTACCTTCTACGCTTCGCCGTCATATTTCTACCAGCTATACACCATCCACGCCATGATCGACGGGTATATGTGTCCCCTAGTGTATGGACTACTCCCAAATAAACAACAGACAATGTACACCAGATTCTTCACACTCATCCAGAATTTCGCCCCTGAACATAACATTCCTCTGTCCCCAGAAACGATAATGATGGACTTCGAAACAGCAGCGTGGCGTGCTGTCAGTATCGTGTTTGTTGGTGTTCAAGTCCGTGGTTGTTTCTTTCACTTCACACAGTGTATGTGGAGAAAAGTACAATATTGTGGTCTTGTAGCTGACTTCAAGGACAATGAAGAAGTGAAGAAACTTGTGCTACGTGCTTCGGTACTGCCACTTGTCCCCCTAGCCTCTGTCGAAGATGTGTGGTTCCAAACTATGGAAGAATGTGACAATGACTCAGTGCCGGTGTCTAAGTTTAAGGACTATGTGACTGAGCAGTGGGTAGAGGGAGACCGCCGCTCCTGGAATCATTACGAGAATGATGGTCCACGCACTACCAATCATGTTGAGGGTTGGCACCATAAAATAAACAACCAACTACGACACTGCCATTACGTTTTACGTGTACGGTGTAAAGCACCGACACGAGACCTCGGTTTAATGCCCCATCTGAAAGACTGTTAATTTTATTAGGGTCAGACGGGGATCGAACCTGCGATTCCTGGATTACCAGTCCAACGTGTTAACCACTGCACTACAGATTCGTTCATTTGGCATACATTTTTATAATGGTTATCGTTTGCCCATCAGCCTGGTGCCTTGTATGCAAGGGTGGCATTCGGGAGGTACTGATGTTCAAAAGGTGTCTCATAGTCCAACATGGCCAACTCTTTCAATAGGGGTGACATTACATAAACAAACACGTTTATGCAATGCTTAGTTAAAATTTATTGCCCGTCTTTGGTCTCGTATATCCCATATAAATTCGGACCGAATCAATCGGGGAACGGCAGTCTGGGCAAGCTCCTTAGCAAATATGAAATGTAGCAATTGGTTTTATAATGTTCGAAAAATATATGACAACGTAAGAAGTTGAATTATATCAATATTGTAGTCTGGATAATGTCATACATAAACATACTATTGTTTCGAAGGTTGAAAATGTATTTATGTCTAAAGATAAACTGGAATGGCTCCAGTCGATCAGTAGAACAGATAGTACATCTGGGAGAGGTATGAATAAGCTAAGGACTTATTGTACATATAAACAACAGTTTTTAACTGAACATATTGTAAAATTATTATGTCTAGATCGCATCGGGCTGCATTTAGTAAGTTTAGATGTGGCGTAGCACCTATAATTCTTGAAACGGGCAGATACGAAAACTTACCAGTAGAAGACAGAACATGTACATTCTGTAACACAGTTGAAGATGAATCACATGTTATCCTTGAATGTAACCTATATGATGATTTAAGACACATATTATTTGATAGAGCTCAACTTATACAACCTGGTTTTGTTAATATATCGGGTCAAGAACAACTTAAGTTCATATTCACAAATGCACCCATTATTAGATTAGCTGCCAAAACCTGTTTTAGTATTTTACAACGACGTACCTCTTATCTTTGTAAATAATGCCTATTGAGTGTTTTATATGTCGTCTTCATATTTTATTACACCTGAAAAGCATTTGCTAATTAGGCTAATCCCAATCTGATTGGAATTGGTATTTGATCTTTTAAAACAGTTTTTAGTTTGCGCAGTAGTGCTTATTTTGCTTTCAGTATTTTTCATTCCATTACATCTTAATACGATTTTAAATTTCAATTAGCGACTGCTTTTCAGCTTTATCTCACACATGTAGTTATCACATGTACATGTATATACTATAGTAGTGCAATATGTTATAGATGAATGATGCATAGATACATAGTCTCTTGTAACTCTGAATTGAGTGGCAATGTACATTTTAATATGTAAACTATATTCTGTGTTTGTGCTGTACATTGATGAGACTGAAGTAAAGAATAAAAGCTGTGTGCGAGCGTTGAAGTCGTACCAGCACCATCGAGTATTAATAAGTGATAGGGAGAAGAACTATATAAGTTTATTTCCGTTCTAATCCCTTTCAGTCTATTGCTGTTAATATTTGTATGAAAAATGTTAATTCTACATGCAAAATACTGAAATAAATAATATTTAAAATAACAAACAAACATTGTCTTGAAACGGATGGTGTTCTAGATAAGAACTAGAAGATTCATCTTCTTCCTCGTCAAGGTGAGAAGTCCTGGTGTAACGTTTTTCAAAATGCTCTTTTTATGGACACACTCCTCACTGATGATCGCAGCATGACAACGGACCCAGTTAGCATCTGGTCATATATGCCGCTCCATGGTGTGGCCATACCCCCGCTGGAGCCGTTACGATTGTGCCCTTAGGCAAGGCATTTAAATTCCACATTGCCTCTTCTCTCCCCCTCGTGGCGATGGATTCCATCAGGAATGAGGTCTCGAGAGTGATTAATATAAGTTGAAATAACTTGTTTCGCAATCGAGCTAAAATAAATGTGTAAGCTACATGTTACACCTACACCCACAGCTTCTGTAGTATAGCGGTACTGGAACGTGCATCCAATGCAGCAATGTCTGCTGCGATATGTGGCCATGAGGAGTCACGAGGAGGTCAGTCAGGTCCATATAGCCTAATATGTTGACATTAAGCTTCAAAACAAACATGTAGTATGTGGAATTACTTCTAATCGGCTACCAAATCTTCATGATATATGTGTGCAAAGTAGATCTAATTCTGATTGTCCGTCCCTATCATTGGATAGCAGTTAATACAGCTCATTTGTACAGCTATACTTTCGATGCCTAATTATCAGTATCAGATGAAACTGGGAATGTCATTATTAGCTGTCATGGTGACAAATTATGTTTACCATGTACCAATTATGCCTAGCAACCTATTAGTAAATCCATCCTGATGCATCATGTAATGGCCTTCTGAAAAAACAAACTGTCCGATTAGCGCAGTGGTTAGCGCACTCGCCTCTCACCAATACAACCCGGGTTCGATCCTCGGACCAGGACGTATGTGAGATGGTACGGTGGTCGCCAGATCGGACAGGTGGGTTTTCTCTGGGTACTCCCTCACGAATGACCACATATATGCTTTCATGCGCGCCAACGAAAGTGATTAATATAAGTTGTTAGAACTTGTTTCGCAATCGTTGTTAAAATACAAACACAGGTTTTATAGAATAGAATTTACAAGCATTCGGAAACACGAATCAAATTGTGTGTGCATTATGTATGTTCTTGTTGTTTGTTTGTTTTTTGGGGTATAACGTGACGCCGAAAGCTTAGGTCATATCAGCCGATGTCTCGTGTCGGTGCTTTACACCGTGCCCGTAAAAGAACCAGAGGAGACTCTGGAATGGGTCTCTGTCTGTATCATTGCACTATCCTCCAAAATCTATAATGACTATTATCTTCAGGAGGCGTCGCTCATATGGGCAGCCGGTAGCGACGATAACGAAAGTAAACACACACACACACACAGGTCCCATAGCGACTCTCCATTGGAGGAGGAAGACCATGGGTGCCCTCGGAGCAGAATTACCGGCACACACGGACGGTATAATCACCGATATTCCTTAAGCCAGCTGGATTGTTTCCTGGCATTAAGGTATTCGACATATCTCAGTGAGTGTCGAACCTATAACGGTGAGTGGCAAGTGGAGTTGAGATCAAAGACATTACATACTCGGCCACGGAGCCCGCTTATTTTCTTGTAATTATGTTTGCAACTTTAATCATTTTGAAAAGAAGAATATAAATTATATTGCATTGCAATATTTCACAATCTCCGCTAAACTTGCCACGTGTCATTGCTATGTTTTTGTATATAGCCATTACAATAAAACGTGTTTGCTTGAGAAACGTTCTCAAGAGAATTAATCTAGACGTTTTTATTTTCGAATGGTGCAGGCGAATCATCAAACCTCTACACTAATTCTACTGGGAATTGTTCAGACAATTCGTTCTCAAGTAAACAAATTATGTTGTAAGACATTGCTAATACCTTTATTGTTTGATGGTATAACATAACACCCGATGAGGGAGTCATTGATGCCTCCAGGTTAGTACAATCCAATACGGCTGATATCTTCTACAAAGTATTTATTTGTCCTTCATTGTAGACAAAGAAACATGAATTTAGTATATACTAATGTAAGACATTGCATCCTGTTATAAATGTAGCTGTAATTCATCGATGCATTAACAACACTGACTAAAATGTAGCTGTAATTCATAGATGCATTAACAACACTGACTAAAATGTAGCTGTAATTCATAGATGCATTAACAACACTGACTAAAATGTAGCTGTAATTCATCGATGCATTAACAACACTGACTAAAATGTAGCTGTAATTCATAGATGCATTAACAACACTGATTAAAATGTAGCTGTAATTCATAGATGCATTAACAACACTGACTAAAATGTAGCTGTAATTCATAGATGCATTAACAACACTGACTAAAATGTAGCTGTAATTCATAGATGCATTAACAACACTGACTAAAATGTAGCTGTAATTCATAGATGCATTAACAACACTGACTAAATTGTAGCTGTAATTCATCGATGCATTAACAACACTGACTAAAATGTAGCTGTAATTCATAGATGCATTAACAACACTGACTAAAATGTAGCTGTAATTCATAGATGCATTAAAGTGGTGGTGGAGGTATAGACAAACCCTGGAGCGACCGAGACGGCCAGATGCCTAGCTGTCAGATCCATTAATATGCTGCTGCGGGATGACCAACAGTGAGGAGGGTGGCCCTAACAGGGACCCGGTTTGAAAAGAAACCACCAACACATCCGGATTTGTCACCCTGGAATGAAGAAGAAGCCGCCCCACGATGCCATCTTTATCGCACCACCATTAGACACAACAAGACACTACTTCTATAAGACATCAGCCAGAAACAGCTACATATCACCATGAATAATCGACAGTGCAAGGCACGTACTACTAATCGTCTTAGAACGTTCGCCCACATGGTTAATCTTAGTGTTCCAAGCTATTCTCGATCAGAAACAAATTATGTTACATATTAAAGGAACATGTAGACAGACAAGCTTTACTTATCTGTTCTAAGCACAACTGATTTGTACCTCACATTAATTGGAAAACCTTTGCCATTGTTACAAAGTTCGCTAGAATATTTAAGTGTACAAAGAATAATATGTCTCCATGTCTTAGCAGTTTAAATATGAGTTAGCCTCCACACTGTATATTGGTAGATCTATTGCGATGAGCTAGCTTCAGAACTCATCACTAAATAGTTGTGTGATTAATTCACTATACGTAAAAATGACTTTCGTAACAAGTTATAAGAATATCTATTAAACCGTTGCTATGAAGATAGATCATAGACGGAATAATATAACATGAATAGTCTGATAGACCTTCCAAACGTGATCGGATTTTATGGGCGGGGTGTTGGGTTAGCGGACGTAAATACCACTGTGTGGAGCTAAGCGAAGCAATAGTTGTCTCCCTTACACAATAATTTTGAGTATTCTGTATCCACGTAGCCTGGGTGCCAGTCTGTCGATGTTTCACGTTTTAGCTTCTGGCAAAATGACATGAACTCAATACGGTCCAATTAATGGTATCGGTGTTAAAATATATTTATTTGACTGACCAGGCAAAAGATATCGACGCCTTATCCCAGGCTACCACGTAGGTTATATTGGTATATTATTAGGGATGTCAATGAGTAGTGATTTTGTTACTCGAGTATTCGGAAAGGTATTCGATCGAGTACTCGAGTACTCGGTTACTGTTGCCGTGGATTATGCCTCTTGTCTCGTCAATCAGATTGGTCCTGTTTTAATCAATTCATTGCTTCGATGTGTTGTCAAGTCTTTCAAAGTACTTCCATACCACAGATTTAGGTGGAGGCATTCTCACAATTCACTTATATTACTATTATATTCTAAAGATCTCTTCACAGTTTAACAGCGTTAACGTTAATGGCAAAAGTTACGATATTTATTATTTAACAACTATTTCGGTATTTCCCTGCTATGGGAAGCTGCTTAAAGTTCTAAATTGAGTAATCAAGTAAGTGTCAATTATAACATCAAAACAAGTTCCGACCACCAGACAAAAGATGTCATTCACACGACAGACAATCGGACGACCCGCCTCAGTAGTGACGACAATGATAAAATAAGTTGCATCAAACTTACGCTTACCAATTAAATTGAATCAACACCTTAATTATTCGGTAACTGTGACCGGCTCTGTGTGATATATTATTATTATTATTATACCACATTTATATAGCACCCTTTTCATATCAGATACGTTCAAAGGTGCTTTACAATAAGAGTCTGCAAGTAAAAACAGTAAAACAGGTATTGTTAATCACCATGACACGCTGTATATTGCATTGTTTGGTACAGCGGAAGTTTCGCTAATCCCACTGATCACGATTTGTTCACAGGCAACTCCGTATTTGCGCAAATTAAAGATTTGTTGATTTTTTTAAACCGAGTACTCGATTATCTGAACAGTATTCGATACTCGGACGTTCGATCGAGTACTCGAGTACTCGTTGACATCCCTATATATTATATATGTTGCGTGGCACATTATTTAATTAATTTCATTCAACTTAATGCGTATATATTGTATAGTTAATAGTTTGCTTGCTTGTCATTTATTTGGTTCATTGCATCAACGATATGTGTGTGTTTTATGTTTATTTATCGTCGCTACCGGTTGCCCATATGAGCGACGCCTCCTGAAGAGATTAGTCATTTTAGATGTTGGAGGATAGTGCAATGATACAGACATAGACCAATTCCAGAGTCTCCTCCTTTTACGTGCACGGTGTAAAGCACCGACACGAGACCTCCGTTTAACGTCCCATCTGAAAGACTGTTAATTTATTAGGGCCAGACAGGGGATCGAACCTGCAATCCCTGGATTACCAGTCCAGCGTGTTACCACTGGACTACAGATCCGTCTGTCATCAATGATATGCTTGCTCGTGCATGTTTTTGTATTTATTATAAAAAACAATATGTAATTGTGTAATCTCGGTAATGAGGCAATGATATATAGAATATATGTAGCATAACATAAAGTTGGCATTAAATAGCATAAGCACATTTATAGCCACAAATGAAAACAGTTTGACAAATAGTGAATACATGATACAGTTTTCTGAGAAGTTTGAATATATCAGTTAATAATTAGTTGATGGAAAAGTACAACATGAAATATAATTACTGCACTTTTCGTGTATTTATGTATTACCTAGATGTTTTCTTATTCGAAAAGCAAAAAAAAAAAATTTCCTGAGAGTGTTAACATTGTTTAAGGACTTATTTGACATTAGGATATATATATAGTATTATATATTTTATATATTTTATTCTTTCTTTCAGTCTCATCAATGTACAGCATATATATCAAACATAGAATATAGTTTACATATTAAAAAGTACATTGCCACTCAATTCAGAGTTACAAGAGACTATGCATATATACATCATTCATCTATAACATATTGCACTACTATAGTATATACATGTACATGGGATAACTACATGTGTGAGATAAAGCTGAAAAGCAGTCGCTAATTGAAATTTAAAATCTTATTAAGATGTAATGGAATGAAAAATACTGAACGCAAAATAAGCACTACTGCGCAAACTAAAAAATGTTTTAAAAGATCAAATACCAATTCCAATTAGATTGGGATTAGCCTAATTAGCATATGCTTTTCAGTTGTACTAAAATGTGAAGACGACATATAAAACACTCAATAGACATTATTTACATAGATAAGAGGTACGTCGTTGTAAAATACTAAAACAGGTTTTGGCAGCTAATCTAATAATGGGTGCATTTGTGAATATGAACTTAAGTTGTTCTTTACTAGACATATTAACAAAACCAGGTTGTATAAGTTGAGCTCTATCAAATAATATGTTTCTTAAATCATCATAAAGGTTACATTCAAGGATAACATGTGACTCATCTTCAATTGTGTTACAGAATGTACATGTTCTGTCTTCTACTGGTAAGCTTTCGTATCTGCCAGTTTCAAGCCTTATAGGTGCTACGCCACATCTAAATTTACTAAATGCAGCCCGATGCGATCTAGACATAATAATTTTACAATAGTTTTCAGTTAAATAGTGTTATTTAAATGTACAGTAAGTCCTTAGCTTATTCCTACCTCTCCCTGAAGTACTATCTGGTCTACTGATCGACTGAAGCCATTCCAGTTTATATTTAGACATAAATACATTTTCAACCTTCGAAACAATAGTATGTTTAGGTATGACATTATCCAGACTACAATATTGATATAATTCAACAAGTGTTTTTCGAACATTATAAAACCAATTGCGACATTTCATGTTTGCTAAGGAGTTTGCCCAGACTGCCGTTCCTCGATTGATTCTGTTCGAACTCATATGAGATATACGAGACCAAAGACGGGCAATAGATTTTAACTAACGAACATATGGCGGTAACCAAGCCATTTCACCGGCAACGGCTGCGTTTGGAGTGTATTTGCCAACTCCTAGAAAGAACCGCATGGCACGATTTTGAACAGCATTGATGCAAGAGTAGTGCTTGTATCCCCAAATTGCTGCACCGTAATCAATAACGGGCCAAACAATGGAGTCGTATAGTTTGGTAAATACATTATATGGAATGCCACCAGCGGATTTACATTTAGCTATAAGAAGACCGAGCGGGCGACTAGCACTCTGAGCAACCATTTTAGCAGTTATATCATAATCTAGATGTTCATGCAACACAATACCAAGATATAAATATCTATCAACTATTTGTAGCTCGACAGCTCCACATGTAAACGAAATATTTGTTACCGGAGTAGATTCCTGGCGAAAATAAACTCTTTTACTTTTGTCACTATTAATACACATGTCATTTAAATTGCACCAGTCTTTCAAAGCACTTAATAATACCTGCAGGTCATTTGGGTTTTCAGCTAAAAGTACAATGTCATCTGCATATAATAATAAACAAATGGTATCATCACCGTAGGCGACACCTACTCCAAGAGATTTCAGATACAAAGCTAAGTCATTTATATACAGATTAAATAGCAATGGAGAAAGAATACATCCCTGGCGTAAACCGCAATTAACATCAAACCAATCTGTGTTAAATTGATTTACCCTTACACAAGATGACACGGATGAGTAAAGTGATTTAATTGCCACGAACATTTTACCAGTAATGCCATTATCAACAAGTCTTTTCCATAATTTATCCCGGTTAATGTAATCGTACGCTTTACGAAAATCAATAAAAGCGGAAAATGTAGCAAGTTTACGTTTTTTCCTAGTTTCAATGATACTAGTCAATGAAGAAACATGGTCTAAGGTATTGCGTTTTTTGCGAAAACCATTTTGCTCATCCGTAATTTTCCCATTCGATTCTGTCCATGCACTAAGACGTTCGTTCAAAATGCTACAGTATACTTTATACATTGAAGAAGCTAAAGCAATTCCCCTATAAGACAAAGGATCTCTGGGATCAGATTTAGACGATTTTGGAATTGGATTGATGATACATTTCCCCCATATAGATGGAACTGTACCGTTATTAAAACATATGTTAAACAATGCATGCAAAAACAAGACAGAAGTATCATATTTTAGAGCCTCCGAAGGTATATCATCAACTCCATTAGCTTTACCACACTTAGCTTTATCAATAGCTTTCTTAACCTCTAATACAGTGATTTCATCATTAAAAGGTAGTTGATTATTACCTTGGGCAAAATCTAACACATGGGTTTCTGTGTCATTAGTATATGTATTATTGAGCTAGTATTAAGGGAGCGAATTCCGGCCTCTCACACCTGAAGCGAACGTGCTACCACGGCGCAATCAGGACCAACCTGCAATCATAATAATACATATATATATACAATCTTCACGAGTATTTCTGATTGATATATGCTGAAAGCTTAATAATGACTAAGTAGAGAAATACAAAGTATATTATATTAAACGATAATTTTCTGTTGCCAAGAGATTAGAAAAGCTTTTAATATAAATATCAAATATCAATGTTCTTAAACAGATGCTAAGTGAGAAATAACTATTGAAATATTAGTGTTCCCAAATGACTAAAATGCTTTGACGATTACAGAAATCGATACTGTTTCAGAAATGCCGAACTGTAACAGCAGAAATGGCATTCCATTAGACTGCGAGTCTCCGAAATGCCGAACTGTAACAGCTGAAATGGCATTCCATTATACTGCGAGTCTCCGAAATGCCGAACTGTAACAGCTGAAATGGCATTCCATTAGACTGCGAGTCTCAGAAATGCCGAACTGTAACAGCTGAAATGGCATTCCATTAGACTGCGAGTCTCAGAAATGCCGAACTGTAACAGCTGAAATGGCATTCCATTAGACTGCGAGTCTCCGAAATGCCGAACTGTAACAGCTGAAATGGCATTCCATTAGACTGCGAGTCTCCGAAATGCCGAACTGTAACAGCTGAAATGGCATTCCATTAGACTGTGAGTCTCAGAAATGCCGAACTGTAACAGCTGAAATGGCATTCCATTAGACTGCGAGTCTCCGAAATGCCGAACTGTAACAGCTGAAATGGCATTCCATTAGACTGCGAGTCTCAGAAATGCCGAACTGTAACAGCTGAAATGGCATTCCATTAGACTGCGAGTCTCAGAAATGCCGAACTGTAACAGCTGAAATGGCATTCCATTAGACTGCGAGTCAAATTACTGCGAGTCAAACCGCAGTTTCACGACACTAATGTTTTGTTTTGTTTCATTAATGAATCTAACTCCAATACGTAGTAATAGAGATTACAAATCAATTTCAACTGTGTCTTATAATACCAAATCTAGGTCAAACAAACAAGCACAAAACAAACAAAACAAAATCAACATGTACGTACTGTCGATTACGAAATATTATTTAGGATGAAATGTTCTGGCAACATAATATATCTCTATCGTCCCGTCGTCCCACGTAATATTACAAATAGTCAACTAAGTATTATATAACATGATATACTGAATACAATCGTCATGGTAACGCAAGCCATTAATGGAGATAGAAACAGTCGATAAGTATCTGTAAGCGGTTATTATTGCTATATAATCGCAGACAATAACAACTGTGACTCCTTAATTGAATACCTGACCATGTATCATAGAAGTTAACCTATGTTTACGTCAAATGACGTCGTAACGGAATAAGTAAATTATAGTATTGCTAAGCACATATACATGCTAAGTCATGTGCAAATTACCTGAACACAATCGCCAACAAATTTCACAGGATATATTTAAAGAATGAATCGCCTGTTAATAGTTTCCATGGGACACATAATCCATCACTGTCTACTTTGGAAGTATGTGTTTTATGCAATAAATGTAGTGTTGTTGTTGTTGTTGTTGGATTATGAACTGTATTGTGTTTGCTTAAAGACCAATCAAATGGCTAGACATTTTAAAGAGTATACATTTGCAAAATAGTATGTACCTTCACATAGATCCATAATCCGAGTGATTGTTCGTAAACAATAAGTGTACCGTATATATTAGACGCGTTCGCAAGACCTCAGGTAACACTACACCTGCAGGTGCACGGCAAGGCCGATTACTTCCCCTTGTATTTCGACTGCTGTGACGTCAGAAGCGAACACGCCATATTGGATTAAGTATGCACTTGTTTGAATGTGCATTGTTTTCTATAATATTTCTAATTTATTTATTATGATTTTTTGGTGTTGTACGTGTCGTAGGGTTGATTATATGTGTTCATTTGACAATAAACGAGTACAAGACTTTAGTATATAATAAATAAAATAAAGATATCAGGCGTATTTTTTTTCCATTTACTTAACCACCCTTTAATGCAAGTATTGATAGTCAAGGGAAATAATCTAGAAACTTTGAAAGTATTGTCCAGTTACACCGAACACATATACATACTTATCCACCTGACCTATACTCTGCCCATGTCCCGTTATACATTATATTAATCTCTTACTAACCCGTGACCAGTAATTTACTACACAAAATGTTATAGACTAAGGCAATACTTCGTTGCATTCGCCATCACCATGTTATGGTTACAGGTTGCATATTTTGTGTAGTTAGGTGCAACCACGAATAAATATATATATCTTTGATATTGTACTGTTTTCGGGTTAGTTAAGTTATATTAGTATTTTGGTAATTTATTACACCCTAATGACGTATTTGAACGAGTTGAGGGCTTGTTTGTATTTTAAAGGAATATACTTGACTGTGTACATTGTTTCACCATCATATGCATTGTTATTGTTTTCATTAAGTCGTGGCATTCGCCATCACCATGTTATGGTTACAGGTTGCATATTTTGTGTAGTGCAACCACGAATAAATATATATATCTTTGATATTGTACTGTTTTCAGTGCCCTGCTGATCCGAAAGGACCCACGTCCACAATCAAAATAAAATAGTTTGCCACGTACATCTGGCTGTGGCCAGAACAATCGTTCACCGACTGAGCAAGCCGTGCCATACGTAGAGTTGGTTCACGATACTTCATTCATTTACTTGATGCCAACGTTAATATAGTTTCAATCGGGGTATGAATGAACTACACTGGGTGTGTTTAAAGTTGTGGATGCCTTCAGTGCACATATGCATAGTTATTACACTAGTGAAATACGAACAATATGCAATGGCAATATTACCCGTCTGCAGCGCAACTTATGTTATAAAGACAAATGATTCAAGCGTGAATAACTATTATAATATTCCATTTTAAGAATCATTTCCATCACTCAAATGTTATCAAACGTTTATTAGTGGAAACCTTAATATCATTAACGACTGATATTTAAAATCGATACTGCTCATACTGTTGCATTTATTGAGATATCTCTATCTTTTCAACTTGACCCATATTGGTCTGATGTTTGGGGTTTCGGGGAACTATTTTATTTTTATCTCTCAAATCTTCTTGTTCATTTTTAGTATTCTCTTAAATGTATCCCGTCAATTTCTTATTCAATCAAAACACTGTTCTTGAAAGACTTACTTATATTAGTACTACATACATTGGAATGAATTGATAGGAAATTTGACATTTTGGAAAGGGCTGTTGCTAATGTTTTCAAAAAGTGTAGCCCAATCCATTTGTACTTTGAAAATGTCATGTATATGGATATTATCAGGATTTATGTATGTTATTAATGTGACAGTAATGTTATTGTGCTTTGTAAACTGTATTCATCATTATGGAAACAGTTGCAATAAAATTTTATTAAATTATAAAGACAAATGCATATTTAGTATTATGTTTTGGACGTTCCGGTTGTTTCTACTTATCTGTCATGATTCATTCATTCGGATTTTGAGTTCCAGATAACTCGTCCTGCAGTTTTCTTCCGGTTTGCATTGAACATGTATGTGCAAAACACATGGCTGTGCATCTGCCAATGTTTAGAGGATGTCCTCGTTTTTGATGAACATCTTGAACACTAAATATTGTCAGTCCGCCTCCGTGGTCGAGTGGTTAAGGTCGCTGACTTGTATACCACTGTAACCTATCATCACTGATGGTCACGGGTTCGAGCCCCGCTCAGGCCGTGTCTCATTTATATGAAAAAGTTGGCAGTTTCTTACGGAGGTTGGTGCACCCAAGTACTGGTTAACCGCTGGAGCCAGGAAAGGTGTTGTTAAGTAAACTGCCCGCCGGCGATATAGCCCAAAATGGTGCTGATGCAGGCGTAAAACCCGAAATATAACATAACATAACATAACATATAACATAAATATGTTCAGATTCGGCCTAACCTGTTCAGGTTCAGATATTGTTTTCACTTTTTAGGTTGGGACGGTTCTATATTCTTCAGTATTTTGGCAGATTTCCTCTTTTATCACAATTTTCCATCCACAACCATGAACACATTATCTATTTGCATATATTGTTAGGCCGGTCAATGTGACTGAGATTAGGCGATGGCGTGTTCGAATAACGGTGCGTGATGCTTTAATTGTATCATGGTAACGCGAGTTGAGATGAAAGTGTCGATATGTTATCTAATTTTAAATATTGGCACGGAAGTTGAATTGTGGGAGAATGGAAGTTGAATTGTGGGAGAATGGAAGTTGAATTGTGGGAGAATAGTTAATACAATCCATTTTCCAGTACGGCTCGAACGCTTTCTTAGCGTTTGAAAGCGTTCTTATGAGCCAGATTAACATTCACTGGAATAAGACACTACTCAATCAACAAACGCAATATTACGATACACTATAAACATTTTTCGGCAAATAACATGCATGCCAATTGAACTAATATAATTACACACAATTGGAAATAGTCAATAAAATGAGCAACATCGGATTGAAAATTTCGAATCCACAGACAAAATGGCGGATTTAATTTCTAACTATTCAGATGAAAGCACCTGATCTATATATAAATACAATTCCTCCGTGGCCTAGTGGTTAGAGCAAAATTGTATCAAACGTCTTATAAGCCAGATTTTAAAAAAAACAATAACAACAATCCACCATCCAGCTTACAAAGAAACGAAACATGAAGCGTGGATATTAGGACATATTTAATGCAAAGCGCTCATCTCGGCTGATCAGAATTTCTAACATTAAGACAAAATTATTAGAATATTCTAATAAGCATAATTATCATAGTCCTTTATGAAATTTCCTCAGTAGCGGTGTTAGCCTTTTCTTTTCTTTAAGGTAAACATATAAAAATTTAAACTTGTGTAAAATAACTTTCTAATGTCAAGATCTATCGTTCTCTTTTCACTTTGGTGAACACGTTTTCTAATAAATAGTATTATGGTTATTACGTACCATACACGATCCGCCGTCTGACCATGATACAATTAACAGTCTTTCAGATGGGACTTTAAACCGAGGTCTCGTGTCGGTGTTGTACACCGTGTACGTAAAACAACCAGAGGAGACTCTGGAATGGGTCTCTGTCTGTATCATTGCACTATCCGCCAAACATCTAAAATGACTCTTCAGATGGCGTCGCTCATTTGGGCAACCGGTAGCCATGATAAATAAACGTAAAACACACACTTACCATTCTTGTATGGGGATATCAGTTAGACAGTATTGCAGCACGGAATAACCTGTACATTGTGATAAAAGCATGCTATAAATTCTAGTATATTACAAGCACAATTCCTCTGGGATTAAAATCACCAATAAAGACAAAATTGCCAATTACACAGAAACTGATAACAGATATCAACTATCGTAAATCAAGTGTCGTTTGGGATTTTAATGTCGTTGATTAGCTGAATGTATCTGCTGTTGAGGTAGCTTGCTGGTATACTGATACATAGTATCTGTTTATAGTTGGTGTTTGGCTTCAATATTTTAGAAGTACCGACAGATACTCCAGATAACATAATGAAACGTAAACAAGTGTAAAAGATTACTTTGATGTGTTAAACCAAAGAAAAAACGACACTGCGATATGAGATGAAAGTGAAATCATGATTGGTGGTAGTTGGTCTTAATTTATGAACACGTACACGTTACCAGGAAATAGTTTACTGATATAGCATGCTATATTTGAGAAGGCACTATTGGTTGACCATACTTTCTGTAAAAAATGGCGTTTGAGTAACGCCGTGTATCCTCGGGGCTAAGTTGTGTGGTATACTACAAAGTGTTTTCCCCACTATCCGAATAGCAGACACCATGGAGCCTGACATGTTTAACATTAAATTAAAAAATTAAATATGGTTGCACGATTGGAAAGCTGGAAACATACCCGTTAAACTAAAAAAGATTATATTTTCACAGTAACCAAGGACGATTTAGTGGGGGCCGTTTTTTCCA
Organism: Archivesica marissinica; assembly: GCA_014843695.1. Classification (NCBI taxonomy): domain Eukaryota; kingdom Metazoa; phylum Mollusca; class Bivalvia; order Venerida; family Vesicomyidae; genus Archivesica; species Archivesica marissinica. Next base: position 61,549,615 of record CM026393.1, on the reverse strand, counting down.
TTCCAATATCGGCGTGTTAAAAAATCTGAAAAAAGTCATCTACGGATTTGACCAACTAAGTTATATTGTATTTTGATATAGCTTGTATGTCTGGAAAGGCCTGAGTGTAATGTTTAATTCGATATAAGAATTATTAACATATTCCAAGAAGTAAAGAAGTTATGAATAATATATACAGGTGCGCCGTATTTTAAACATGTCCGATGTTGACATTTGCGCGCGAAGATGCGTGCACTGGGAGGTTAAATTTCAGACTGTGTCACTGTTTTTACGGTCGTAAGACGAAAGAAAATTTTAGCTGCGACCGAAGACTTACGACCGTGTTGATAAACGTCGTAACGTAACGGTCTTAAGATAAGACCGACTTGCGACCGACGTTGTTGATAAAACGGGGCCCCGGTCTTTGTGTTCGCAAAAGGGATTTTAATCGCGATTAGCAGAATGCTTTAATATCTAAAATACTTTATATTTGGCAATTTGTAAATTGCAAGCTTATCTTGTTTAGAAACAATAGATAACTATACTTATTCTACTCTAAATGCCATACTGATGCTTATACTTAATTTGCTTTGTATTACATTGATCCCGCGTAAATAGTATGTATACTATGTAAATAATAATGACTATGTACTATATGTATACGTCTTAATGAACTTCTGTTCTGTTCTGTAATATGACAACACATAATACATTTAGCATGTTGGCGAGCTTAATAGCAAAAGTCAAAAAATATCGATGAAATGACGAGTGTAAAGTCATACCATACCATACCACACCACACCACACCACACCACACCACACCACACCACACCACACCAACCAACCACACCACACCACCACACCACACCACACCACACACACCACACCATACCATACCATAATAACGATAAATTTGAAAAAGTAACGTGTCTGATTGCTTGTATTCTTTGAGCCTTATTACAGTGCGCTGTAGTAAATAGTCCTCGATAATCAAACAAACAACTCCACGCAAAAAGTCGACACCATACTTTTACTCACTATACTGTATACCGCTAGTTAACATTTTATTGATATTCAACGACAAAGCTGCAAACTAAATAGCCAAGCTGTCCTGTCGCGACCAATCTGAGTCATGCCATGTGTTACTACACGTGAGTTGATATAAGAAACTATGTAATGGCTGTATTACACTGAATCCAAGCATATTTTTGAGATAACATGTGTTATTACACGTGAGTTGATATAAGAAACTATCTAATGGCTGTATTACACTGAATCCAAGCATATTTATGAGATAAAAATGTGTTATTACACGTGAGTTGATATAAGAACCTATGTAATGGCTGTATTACACTGAATCCAGGCATATTTATGAGATCAAATGTGTTATTACACGTGAGTTGATATAAGAAACTATGTAATGGCTGTATTACACTGAATCCAAGCATATTTATGAGATAAAAATGTGTTATTACACGTGAGTTGATATAAGAAACTATGTAATGGCTGTATTACACTGAATCCAAGCATATTTATGAGATCAAATGTGTTATTACACGTGAGTTGATATAAGAACCTATGTAATGGCTGTATTACACTGAATCCAAGCATATTTATGAGATAAAATGTGTTCTTGTGCTACTTTAGCTTGGATGAATTTAATAGTTTGTGCATTGGGTTTTGGCACTGTGCCAATGGTACTGTTGCACTGTTTTCATTGGGCGGAGAACTGGGAATACCCAGGTCATTAGACATAGATTTCTTTATTTATAGAGTGTTACCTAATTAGTTCTGAACTAATCCTCATACGGGCATTGACTTGAAATTGTTTGTCACGCACATTGGTGGTATCATATGCTTTCATGTGGGGAATCATTGCTCGAGAGAGAGAGAGAGAGAGATAGATAGAGATAAGGAGAGAGATAGAGAGACGAGAGAGAGAGAGAGAGAGAGAGAGAGGAGAGAAGGAGAGAGAGTGGGAGAGAGAGGATAGGATAGAGAGAGATAGAGAGGGCGGAGAGAAGGAGAGATAGACGAGAGAGAGAAAGAGGGAGAGAGAGCGCTCGGGAGGGAGACATAGAGAGAGAGGGGGGGAGACATAACAACAAACTAAAACAATCACGAAAGCAAACTGGTTGGGTCGCAATGGGAACTACTATCGCTATGTCTGATCTTTATTCAATTAATACCAACCAGCACAGAAACGATTAAAATATTGATGAGATGAGAGCCGTTCTATCTTAATATTCTATATTACAGTGTCGCACGTGAATGGGAGTACGATCACGTGGGGGAATCTATTTACCCGCACTCCGGCAATGTAACACAATAACTAAATGATGAATGCTGGTATAATCGCATTACTTGAGTGGTTTATTGCAGAATAGAGAATATTAATATTATGTTATAACCATGTATTTAGTTTTGACGAATGATGAGGTTTTAACTATGTACCTCAACGGTATTGTGTTCTAAAATGCGAGGCAAAAACGTTTTGATACTGTTATATAAATTACTCCGTAACACATCGTCTCCGTGTGCCAGTGGTTAAGGCGTCCGCCTACGGAGCGGGAGGTCGAAGGTTCGAATCTCCTCAGGGGTTCGTTCTGATATGTCCGGTTGGTGAGCCGCCAGCTAGTTAAATAATGGTTACCGATTGCCTACCAGCCTGGCGTCTGGCATACAAGCTTAGGATTCAGGAAGTACTGATGTTCGTAAAAAGAGGTGTCTCATAAGTCAGAAATGGCTGGCCCTTTAAATAGGGGTGACACTATAATAAACAAACACTTTACTTACTGTTGTTTCGGAGGGATAAACCCACTTTTCTGCAATATTAAAAACGCAAGTATATAAGCATCCAAACAAAAGACTACGTGATAGCGCAGAGGTAGCGCGTTCGTTTCAGGTGCGAAATGCCCATAGTTCGAGCCTCGTTGGAGCCGATACGATTGTTCCCCTAGGCAAGGCATTTAAATTCAACATTGCCTCTTCTCTCCCTCGAGAGTGACTAATACAAGTTGTAAGAACTTGCTTTCGATTTATAGGTAGTAAACAGTAAACCATGAACTCTGTGTCCATAACTAATTTCAGTATATTGTTTGGCAATATTAAACTGAGACATTTGCATATTCCGTGAACTTACTTCGTTAATAATCGGAATTCCGCAGTAAAATATTAATGATAAAAACCTAACGCATGTCCTGGTCGTAATTCACGGAATCTTACGAAGGCTTTGGCGGGGATTAATGAGTCTCAGTTTAATGTTGCCAAGTAATATGTATAGTGACTAATTAATGTTTATATACACACCAGTATTGGAATTCCTAAAACGCGCAGCGCGATTCTGGAATGGTCCGTATTCCAACAATGAGCAGATATATATATAGGATCTTACATGATTTCATACCATATTTTATTATACGTGTTTTGGAATTTTGCTATTAAAGCGAGCCATTTAATAGCAAAATTCCGAAAAGAGTTTCATAAAATGTGGTATGAAATCACCATTCCAATCATCGTTATATTACACTAATGCGTATGTAAATGTACACCAAGGCGTATGTAAATGTACACCAAGGCGTATGTAAATGTACACCAAGGCGTATGTAAATGTACACAAAGGCGTATGTAAATGTACACTAAGGCGTATGTAAATGTACACCAAGGCGTATGTAAATGTACACAAAGGCGTATGTAAATGTACACCAAGGCGTATGTAAATGTACACCAAGGCGTATGTAAATGTACACCAAGGCATATGTAAATGTACACTATGTAAATATAAACCAAGGCGTATGTAAATGTACACTATGTAAATATAAACCAAGGCGTATGTAAATGTACACTATGTAAATATAAACCAAGGCGTATGTAAATGTACACTCTGGAAATATAAACCAAGGCGTATGTAAATGTACACTCTGTAAATATAAACCAAGGCGTATGTAAATGTACACTATGTAAATATAAACCAAGGCGTATGTAAATGTACACTATGTAAATATAAACCAAGGCGTATGTAAATGTACACTATGTAAATTTACACAAAGGCGTATGTAAATGTACACTATGTAAATATAAACCAAGGCGTATGTAAATGTACACTATGTAAATATAAACCAAGGCGTATGTATATGTACACTATGTAAATATAAACCAAGGCGTATGTAAATGTACACTATGTAAATATAAACCAAGGCGTATGTAAATGTACACTATGTAAATATAACCAAGGCGTATGTAAATGTACACTATGTAAATATAAACCAAGGCGCATGTAAATGTACACTATGTACATGTACACTAAGGCGTATGTAAATGTACACTATGTAAATATAAACCAAGGCGTATGTAAATGTACACTATGTAAATATAAACCAAGGCGTATGTAAATGTACACTATGTAAATATAAACCAAGGCGTATGTAAATGTACACTATGTAAATATAAACCAAGGCGTATGTAAATGTACACTATGTAAATATAAACCAAGGCGTATGTAAATGTACACAAAGGCATATGTAAATGTACACTATGTAAATATAAACCAAGGCGTATGTAAATGTACACTCTGTAAATATAAACCAAGGCGTATGTAAATGTACACTATGTAAATATAAACCAAGGCGTATGTAAATGTACACTATGTAAATATAAACCAAGGCGTATGTATATGTACACTATGTAAATATAAACCAAGGCGTATGTAAATGTACACTATGTAAATATAAACCAAGGCGTATGTAAATGTACACTATGTAAATATAAACCAAGGCGTATGTAAATGTACACTATGTAAATATAAACCAAGGCGTATGTAAATGTACACAAAGGCATATGTAAATGTACACTATGTAAATATAAACCAAGGCGTATGTAAATGTACACTCTGTAAATATAAACCAAGGCGTATGTAAATGTACACTATGTAAATATAAACCAAGGCGTATGTAAATGTACACTATGTAAATATAAACCAAGGCGTATGTATATGTACACTATGTAAATATAAACCAAGGCGTATGTAAATGTACACTATGTAAATATAAACCAAGGCGTATGTAAATGTACACTATGTAAATGTACACAAAGTCGTATGTAAATGTACACTATGTAAATATAAACCAAGGCGTATGTAAATGTACACTATGTAAATATAAACCAAGGCGTATGTATATGTACACTATGTAAATATAAACCAAGGCGTATGTAAATGTACACTATGTAAATATAAACCAAGGCGTATGTAAATGTACACTATGTAAATATAAACCAAGGCGTATGTAAATGTACACTATGTAAATGTACACAAAGGCGTATGTAAATGTACACTAAGGCGTATGTAAATGTACACCAAGGTGTATGTAAATGTACACTAAGGCGTATGTAAATGTACACTAAGGCGTATGTAAATGTACACCAAGGCGTATGTAAATGTACACTAAGGCGTATGTAAATGTACACCAAGGCGTATGTAAATGTACACCAAGGCGTATGTAAATGTACACTAAGGCGTATGTAAATGTACACTATGTAAATATAAACCAAGGCGTATGTAAATGTACACCAAGGCGTATGTAAATGTACACCAAGGCGTATGTAAATGTACACCAAGGCGTATGTATATGTACACTATGTAAATATAAACCAAGGCGTATGTAAATGTACACTATGTAAATATAAACCAAGGCGTATGTAAATGTACACTATGTAAATGTACACAAAGGCGTATGTAAATGTACACTATGTAAATATAAACCAAGGCGTATGTAAATGTACACTATGTAAATATAAACCAAGGCGTATGTATATGTACACTATGTAAATATAAACCAAGGCGTATGTAAATGTACACTATGTAAATATAAACCAAGGCGTATGTAAATGTACACTATGTAAATATAAACCAAGGCGTATGTAAATGTACACTATGTAAATATAAACCAAGGCGCATGTAAATGTACACTATGTACATGTACACTAAGGCGTATGTAAATGTACACTATGTAAATATAAACCAGGCGTATGTAAATGTACACTATGTAAATATAAACCAAGGCGTATGTAAATGTACACTATGTAAATATAAACCAAGGCGTATGTAAATGTACACTATGTAAATATAAACCAAGGCGTATGTAAATGTACACTATGTAAATATAAACCAAGGCGTATGTAAATGTACACAAAGGCATATGTAAATGTACACTATGTAAATATAAACCAAGGCGTATGTAAATGTACACTCTGTAAATATAAACCAAGGCGTATGTAAATGTACACTATGTAAATATAAACCAAGGCGTATGTAAATGTACACTATGTAAATATAAACCAAGGCGTATGTAAATGTACACTATGTAAATTTACACCAAGGCGTATGTAAATGTACACTATGTAAATGTACACCAAGGCGTATGTAAATGTACACTATGTAAATATAAACAAAGGCGTATGTAAATGTACACTATGTAAATATAAACCAAGGCGTATGTATATGTACACTATGTAAATATAAACCAAGGCGTATGTAAATGTACACTATGTAAATGTACACCAAGGCGTATGTAAATGTACACTATGTAAATATAAACCAAGGCGTATGTAAATGTACACTATGTAAATATAAACCAAGGCGTATGTAAATATAAACCAAGGCGTATGTAAATGTACACTATGTAAATATAAACCAAGGCGTATGTAAATGACCAAGGCGTATGTAAATATAAACCAAGGCGTATGTAAATGTACACTATGTAAATATAAACCAAGGCGTATGTAAATGTACACTATGTAAATGTACACAAAGGCGTATGTAAATGTACACTATGTAAATGTACACCAAGGCGTATGTAAATGTAAACTATGTAAATATAAACCAAGGCGTATGTATATGTACACTATGTAAATATAAACCAAGGCGTATGTAAATGTACACTATGTAAATGTACACCAAGGCGTATGTAAATGTACACTATGTAAATATAAACCAAGGCGTATGTAAATGTACACTATGTAAATGTACACCAAGGCGTATGTATATGTACACTATGTAAATATAAACCAAGGCGTATGTAAATGTACACTATGTAAATATAAACCAAGGCGCATGTAAATGTACACTATCTACATGTACACTAAGGCGTATGTATATGTACACTATGTAAATATAAACCAAGGCGTATGTAAATGTACACTATGTAAATGTACACAAAGGCGTATGTATATGTACACTATGTAAATATAAACCAAGGCGTATGTAAATGTACACTATGTAAATATAAACCAAGGCGCATGTAAATGTACACTATGTACATGTACACTAAGGCGTATGTAAATGTACACTATGTAAATATAAACCAAGGCATATGTAAATGTACACTATGTAAATATACACTAAGGCGTATCTAAATGTACACTAAGGCGTATGTAAATGTACACCAATGCGTATGTAAATGTACACCAAGGCGTATGCAAATGTACACCAAGGCGTATGTAAATGTACACTATGTAAATGTACACCAAGGCGTATGTAAATGTACACTATGTAAATGTACACCAAGGCGTATGTAAATGTACACCAAGGCGTATGTAAATGTACACCAAGGCGTATGCAAATGTACACTATGTAAATGTACACCAAGGCGTATGTAAATGTACACTAAGGCGTATGTAAATGTACACCAAGGCGTATGTAAATGTACACCAAGGCGTATGTAAATGTACACTATGTAAATGTACACAAAGGCGTATGTAAATGTACACCAAGGCGTATGTAAATGTACACTAAGGCGTATGTAAATGTACACCAAGGCGTATGTAAATGTACACTCAGGCGTATGTATATGTACACTATGTAAATGTACACCAAAGCGTATGTAAATGTACACCAAGGCGTATGTAAATGTACACTAAGGCGTATGTAAATGTACACCAAGGCGTATGTAAATGTACAATATGTAAATGTACACTAAGGCGTATGTAAATGTACACTAAGGCGTATGTAAATGTACACTAAGGCGTATGTATATGTACACTATGTAAATATACACAAAGGCGTATGTTAATGTACACTAATGCGTACGTAAATATACACTAAGGCGTATGTAAATGTACACTAAGGCGTATGTAAATGTACACCAAGGCGTATGCAAATGTACACTAAGGCGTATGTAAATGTACACTAAGACGTATGTAAATGTACACTAAGACGTATGTAAATGTACACTAAGACGTATGTAAATGTACACTATGTAAATGTACACTAAGGCGTATGTTAATGTACACTAATGCGTACGTAAATATACACTAAGGCGTATGTAAATGTACACTAAGGCGTATGTAAATGTACACCAAGGCGTATGTAAATGTACACTAAGACGTATGTAAATGTACACTAAGACGTATGTAAATGTACACTAAGACGTATGTAAATGTACACTAAGACGTATGTAAATGTACACTAAGACGTATGTAAATGTACACTAAGACGTATGTAAATGTACACCAAGGCGTATGTAAATGTACACTAAGACGTATGTAAATGTACACTAAGACGTATGTAAATGTACACTAAGACGTATGTAAATGTACACTAAGACGTATGTAAATGTACACTAAGACGTATGTAAATGTACACTAGCGTTGTAAATGTACACTAAGGTATGTAAGTACACTAAGTGTAAATGTACACCAAGGCGTTGTTAATGTACACTAAGACGTATGTAAATGTACACTAAGACGTATGTAAATGTACACTAAGACGTATGTAAATGTACACTAAGACGTATGTAAATGTACACCAAGGCGTATGTTAATGTACACTAAGACGTATGTAAATGTACACTAAGACGTATGTAAATGTCGGTAAATGTACACTATGGTGTAGGTAAATGTAGACTATGGCGTCGGTAAATGTACACTATGATGTATGTAAATGTACACGACGGCGTAAATAAATGTACGCGAATGCCTCCGTAGCCGTGTAGTTACGGCCATTGACTTTAAATCAACTGTACATAAGTTCGAACCCACTGGGGTAAACAATTCTTTCATGTGAGGAAGTTATCCAGCTGGCTTGCAGAAGGACGGTGGTTCTATCCGGGTATGCCTAAAATACTTCTCGGAGAGCACCCCAATTCTTCCTCCACCATATATTAGCTGGAGAGTCGCCATATGGCATAATATGTTGCTATAAAATACAAGCAAACAAACACGAAGGCGTATGTAAATGTGAAAGTGAGATGTGCGTACACTACAAAGTACTTGATTGTTTATTCATGTCACAAGCACGCCTTTTGTCACAACCCATGTATGTTACCATTCTTTCAACGACCTTGTACACATGCCATAAAGTACATGCGTCGACATCACTCATGTATTAGTTGCGTTTAATTCGAAGATGAGTTCTCGGAAATTATTCCCTAAGGTTAAAATCATTGCTAATGATGATATAACGCTCTGGATAAAAAGCGATAACTTTCTTAAAATTGACACCTTGGTGTGTGATATGTCGTTCTGTGCATTCTCCGAGAGGAATACACCAACATAATAAAGAGGTAGTCTATAAATAAAATAGTAAAACAGATAGATTGAATTAGATTCACATTAGATGAAACATTACAATATACTGAATATAGTGATCCATTTCAGCTGCGGGCAGCTTACCTAACAACATCCTTTCCTGGGCAGGCTGCTCCAGCGGTTAGCCAGTACTTGGGTGCACCAACCTCCATAAGAAACTGCCAACTTTATCATATACAGAGACACTGTCTGAGTGGGGCTCGAACCCGTCATCAGTTATGATAGGTTACAGTAGTATACAAGTCAGCGACCGTAACAACTTGACTTCGGGGGCAGACATATAGTGAATGTAAAGCAATCATCATCTTTCCATTAACACCTACTTGAATGTGTACTACTCAGTTTATCCAACAATGTATATCTATTTATATTATCATACGCCTTTCTAAAATCTATGAAGGCACTAAATGTTGACCCTTTTACTTTTTGCAGAGTATCAATGATATTCGTTAATGATAAGAGATGATCAGAAGTACTTCTACGATATCTTCATTAATTTTGTTCACCTTCTAAACTGTTACATATTTCTGCCAAAGTAGATAACTTATCATTTAAAATGGAACAATGAAACTTATACATTATGGAATATGACTAAGGTAAGAAACAGGTACAATACATATGTATAGGAATGAAATACAACAATAATTATTATTTAAAATATTCACCTAGTACCTATACCGCAATACTTTCCACATATATATAACCGTTTCGACTTCTAATATAGATATGTTATCATTAAGAGTATCAGCATTGGGATGCGTATCATTAGCATGTTGTACATCTGTACCCAATTGATCTGGAGCCGTTACGAGTGTGCCCTTAGGCAATGCATTTCAATTCCACGCTGTCTCTTCTCTCTCCCTCGAGGCGATGGATTCCATCAGGAATGAGGTCTCTAGAGTGATTAATATAAGTTGTAAGAACTTGTTTCGCAATCGAGCTCAAATAAATGTGTATAAACTAATTGATCTGCTTATTTGAAATAAACTTTTACAATCTGTCTCCCATTTATTAAAGACAGTATCAGTATTGCTAGATACAGAGCCATCTTCAGGAACTACGTCCATGGGTATTGACTTCTTCTTCGTTTGAGCAATATCTACAGGATAATGGATTTTCAAAAGCTCATGATGTTTATGGTTATTACAAACTGTCATGCTTGTAATATGTGTTCATTACAATAAAGATTATGTTCTGTGCTGTTCTGTTCTGTTCTGTTCTGTAATCCTGATATACAACATATCTTAGTTCTGATAGGTATGCGTAAATAAAATGATTCCTAGATACTGGAAAATAGAACTCTCATAAACTTCATATGAATTTCGAATACATTCTTTTACTCAATAGATCCTATCCTCCCCGTTCAGCCCCGTTCCTCCTGAACAATGAATGAGAGGGTAAACGAAGCATCATTTATACAGCCATAACTATCTCTATAATAGATGCAGGGTTGGATTTGTTCAGCTTACACCTGTGTAAATTATGATAAATTTCGCCTGTCTGCAGTTTTTTTCTGCCAAATATTTTTGAAATGTAGACTATGCTGTGGATTATACGCTTGTTTATTGTGTTAACCTATTTTCAGTCAGAAAATATATTTCATAACGTCTTGAACTTCAATTGATTTTTTTTATCAGTTTCGTTCCACCACGGTTATAACTAATCAGGAACTTGCTGACTGAAAGGGACATAAGCGCGCATCAATCACAAGCCAGACTATCCGGAAATCAGGACATCTTGCAAATTCAGTTACCGACAGCTCGAATGGTGTTGTAAAATGAGTCCGTTAAGTGTTGGGTCACTTTTGTTTTGACTATCGTATACTCAATAGTAAAGCTGCGTTTGTCGCATTTGTTTCAATTCAGTCTTCATTTGAAATCGGCATATCATTGTCAGTGGCCGTTTATAAATGATAGGTATGTGAAATATGACCAATGCCCAACATAAACAATATATATGTATATAATACATATTCCATTTGATTAGTCGCAGTTTAAAAATATTTATTTTTCATTGGATTAGTCGCAATTCGGTTTATTGGTTTAAACATATTTATTTATCAGGATATATGTAATATACATTGAGAAATATACAGAAACATATATTTATATCATATGGTATGTGGATTGAACTGAAAGCTACAAGCTAACCGTAATTATGTCCGCTGCGTACTATATGTTGGTACTAGGTATATATGGCAAGTTTACTAACTTGACGTAATATTGAAAACGACCAGAACTTAAATATGTTTATGAAGCGCATCGAAACGCTTATAAATATCCCACAATAGGTAGTTAAAGGCTAAGAAATAGATACTTATCATAATACATGTATAGTTGCATACAATGAAGAAGAAAAAGAAAATTCATAAATATATGTAGTGTTAGAATGATAATATACATGTTCAGTAAAATGTTTCAACTGTGTTATACCATAGAGAATTTGAACAAATAATCGGAAAGCTTGTATAATCGACTATGATCGTTGTTTTTATTCCTACTAAATTGTTGTCCTTAATGTTGACTATTGTAAAGTATGTTGTAAAAATGTCTTACTATGTTACTATGTTAATGTTAAGCACTTTTGAACGTATAATTTCTGTATGAAAAGAATGCTATACAAATCTAGTATAATAATAATAATAATAATAGTAATAATAATGTTCTATAAATATTATAGTCTGTGTATAATCAACTTGCTGAAACATGTAGTATGTGTGTGCGTGCGCGTGCGTGCGCGCGTGTGTATGTGTGTGTGTGTGTGTGTGTGCGTGCGTGCGTGCGTGCGTGCGTTTGCTGTTATATTAACCAGTAGTATGGCCTATTAGGGTAGCATGGTTGCAATTAGCCTCATCCACTGTCTTCTCTTATTTGCATGTAGCTGTTGTCGGCCGTTTACTGATGATGGAAAAACTTAGTTAATGTAATGGGTCTCTGTCTATATCATTGCAGTACCCTCCAACATGTTAGATGTCTAATCTCTTCAGGAGGCATCGCTCAAATTGGGCAGCTGATAGCGACGATAAATGCAGCTAATATTTCATTGATTCCGTCTGCCAGTTTGTATTTTCTCAGAATAGAACGCATATCCATTACATAACTAATGTAATGACACTGCTTGACATGCAGTATGTAAAATAGCCCTTATTGAATATGTTATGGAAATTATATCCAGTTGAATAGTCCGGAAGATGGGTTATGGCTGTCAGATGTATTTGTAGAATGACAGTGACATGGTGCAGGTGTCTGAATAGTGTCGGGTTGTTATCTTTTATTTATTCTACACTTCACTTTCATCTTAGATCTGTCGTTTAATTGCAGTTCTCTGTTTGATCAGCACTGCACATTTTAATATTGCCACTCCAATAACGCACGTAACCATGACAATGGATGAGAGTGATTGTCCTCTGCACGGCTGCAATGATCTGCTTTTATGTGCATGCACGTGGCACAGATTTGCACGCTTGCCCAAGTACTATTATTGTGAAATATCATTGTTATGTGTTCCGGTATGAATAGGCTAGACAGCATTTATAAACTGTGTTCATGCAATTCCATTGAATCTGAATATCACTTTTTATTGTGTTGCCCATAATTTGCAAATATTAGAAAGATACTACACATTGGCATACACTTCAGTATTCTCAAATAGTATCCCCTCAGAATAAACAAAGACAAATCTTAAAGAAGCAGCTATTACATGTCCATGGGTTTCATTACTTCGTCCGATATTATAATAGTTGGACTACAAAGTAGGAAGTGATATTCAGACTCAACAACATTGTTTGAACATAATTTACCAAATTTGGATTTCAAATCATGTTTCGTACTGCGTATGTGTAAGATGTACAAAGCAATGACCATTTACCGTAAGAGCAACATACTGTAGCAACACGGAGGTTGGAGACAGACTGTTCATCAACATTAGCTCTTTAGATTGTGTTTATTACGCACATAAATAATGAATAAATGAATTTTCTTGGGATCCAATACAGTTTAGCTTAATAATATTTTAATTCAACTTCTTCACAATAAGGATAAGACAATTTACAATTTCATATTATTACAATCAAATATTTTAAACATACATACATCATGAACATCTCCATATATCATGGGTCATGGGCGTGTCCGTTTTCGGTCATCTAAGGTTTATCGGTGAATAACTTGTAGTCAGTCTTTTTAACATCAGATTAAATAATAGTACTAAGTAAATGGATCATTCTCGCATTTAATGCGTTTGACTAAACTCAGAATGCAGAACATCTTTTAAAATCAAACTACAATTTCACTCACATGTGAATTCAACAACCCCACCTGATTTCCATCCACTAATCAAATTCATCTACCAGAAATGTGTTTTCCGGCATTTTCACATTTACTGGCATGTGCAAGCAAACCGTGTGAGTTCACCCGCTATAAAAACAAACATATTGTTACGCGCCAACCAGGGTCAATCCAGTGGGCAGGCGGGAGGACGGACGTGGGCTGAACACATCGGACAATTGACTCAATGACGACAGCGATGTTATGTTCTTTCTACTTTTACTCTAGCGCAACTGATAGGCATATGCGTGACTGTTAACGATCACTATACAATACACGATATACAATATACGATATATAACATCACCAACTGGCCAAGATACCCGAATTATACATCAAATGACACTAAAATAGCAATATAATGTTATACGGACAGGCAAGGATTTGTGGCTATTTCGGAGTGTTGGAGGCCCAGAATGACATTCTGCCTCGTACTTATACTAACACACAATGCGACGTGTGGGATGTGGATGCACACTGTGGCCAAAATAAAGCTAACACCTAGGGTGTTACAATATTTCTTTATAGAGTTGCAAGAGTTTATTTCGAAATACAATGGGCAATATGCCCATGAGTACACATTATATACACATTACATACTTTCAAACGTGAACATTGGCACTGCGTGCCTTGTGTAAATATATAATATAATTATATAGAGCAAATGTGCAAATAAAAACACGTGCAAATACAAAACGTTTACGATTGGCTAGCGTATAACGTATAATGAGATATGAACACTAGTCATAGAACAGGTTGTTTCTGACTTGAAATGATTTGTATATATACATAGCCAAATCTTTAATTATTATAACATTTTTTGAGGTCATCAATTCAATAAATTTAGGAACATTTGGGTTTCTCCAAAAGTATTTCTTAATATGTGTTTTTCTTAAATCGGTATATAGCTGACATTCTAAAACAAAGTGAAATTCATCTTCTAAAGTTAAACAATATTAGGTCCGGTAATTAAAGGTGGCGATATGCAGTGAGGTTCAAACAAATTGATGGGAAAGGTTTTTCAATGGATATGACTTCAATGTTACCTCTATAATGTGTAAAAAAAAGTCCCACGAAATCCAGCTATGGAAAATACCTTAAAAGTGACGAAATCCAAGATGGCCGCCATCCGGATGACGGAAATAAGAAAACGGTCATAATTATGTATCTAATCATGATACAATCAACTGTAATATGTCTATTCGTACTAGTTTCTCATGAGGCATGAGATGGACACTGTGTTGGCTTCGTATAACCAACATGACAAAGCCAAATAAAATGGCCGCCATATATTACTAAAAAATACTCGTTTTTCGATGTATTTGCAGTTGAACGATTCTGATTCATGAAACATGGCCACCCTATCGGACAAGTTTACCTGTGCATTGTGCATGCAGACAGTCGACATGGATAAACCTCAAGAATATTCACAATTGCGAGAAAAAGGCTGCAGGACAATCAACGAATCTACGAAAGCTCGAAACATTAATATTCCCGAAATAAAGTACAATCCGAATGAACGACTCCATGTAAACAAGGAGTGCAGATGCTTGCATACGCATCCAACTAGTATTAGGGCATCTCAGCAACAGGGTCCTTCAACTGGTTCCCGCCATCTACGATCGCATGCCACAGCTTTCAATTTTAAACAAAATTGTGTTCTCGAACGTTTGCGACGGGCGCATGAGTCTAGGTGATGCCCTAGCTTCGGGTGTCATTTCAAAACTACAGTTAGCGTTCGAGAACTGGTGTGCGATGATGAAACCATATCGCACAGCCAACCTCTGGATCATGTATATGCATCTGGTTAGCATCCTCCGATCTCTGCTCCAATCTTCACGTGGCGGGAATTGGAAACTCTATCTTCAGTCCCTTCACGATATGCTCCCATTCCTAGCTGCTTCAGGTCATAATAACTACACCAAGCCACTCGTTCTATACTTGGAGAAGATGGAAAAGCTCGAGAAGACACACCCAGCTGTTTATAGCAAGTTCCTAGAGGGACTGTTCGTCATCCGCCACAGTGACAGTTATTGGTCCGGAATATTAAGCGATCTGTGCATCGAGCAGGTACTGATGGGAAGCATTACATCAGTTGATGGGCTTACCCGAGGACGAGGATTTCAGGAGTCAACCAGTTTGCTATGGCTGTTATCAATGCCAGCATGTGGGGAAGTCCAGAAGGCCCTACATAAAGTGACTGTTCTCTCACGGACTGGTGGTGATGCGGTGCACAAAGATCTTTCCCAATCAAGATTGAAGCGGGATGCAAAAGACCTCCAGACAGTCCTTGACTATCTACAAGAAAGAAAACCATTCACACAAAACAGTAAGGAACTCCACAGTCTCTCATCTGGGATCATTGGAGAAGGGTCAGTTAACGTTGACAGCGCTAAGACCATAGGGGATGCTATTCTGACCTCTATGGCAGGAAAGTCTGTCTCGCAACACAAATGTGTGAAGAAAGATCAGGTCCGTACTCTGGCTTCCTCAGTGTATGTTTCCTCTGAAGGCGAGAATATTGAGATTAATCCACATCAGCCTAATCGTTGCAGGTATCGGCAATATCGAACTCACGGAATTGTTCCAGTACGAGTTGTGTTCGTATCCCTCATCGCTGTTCGACCCCAAATTGCTTATGCGGCTTCCAGACAAAGCTGATCTCCAGAATGGCCTTGTTAAGAAGATCCCAGCGTATGTTGTCTCTGACCAACCACTTGACATGCTTGAAGTGATGTATGTTGTAGATGTAGGTGCAATGCTGTAGCGTATACCCTGGTCAAAGTCCACCTCATATTTCAATCTCTGCAAACTCTACATCCAGTTCATTCAGAGACATTACCAGCGCGTGCTAGTCGTGTTTGATGGCTATGGAAGTGACCCGTCTACCAAGGATGAGACTCACGAACGGCTGTCTGGAAGCGAGATGGGAGTGGATGTCGATTTCACGGACGACATGATTCTCAAAATGAAGAAAAAACCTTTTCTCGCTAACTCCAAGAACAAGCAAAAGTTCATCAATAGCCTCTCGTCACAGATGGAGAAAGAAGACATCCATGTGAAGCAGTCCTCTGGAGATGCTGATAATGACATCGCAATGTCTGCATGTGCCCTCGCCCGAACGAAACCTGTGGTAGTTGTTGGTGATGACACTGACTTGCTGATAATTCTACAGCACCATTTCAACCATGATGATGATGATTGAGCTTATTTACCTCGCCTCCGGCGACCCATATGGGGAGCGATTTCAACCCTGCTGAACACCGGAGTATTTATCTTCAGACCAGCTCTAAACTCATCAACATAGGTAGCCTCCACAGTTCACTGGATCCAGGCCTCAGTGAATCATTGCTCTTCATCCACGCTTTATCTGGTTGCGATACAACCTCAAGACCTTATGGAATAGGACCAGTATCTGCAATTGGGAAGTATAAAGATTTGCAAGGACCATCATCAGTGTTCATAACGCCCGAGAAAAGCCAGGAAGCAGTTGAAGCAGCGGGAAACATAGCACTGGCAGTGCTATATGCTTGTAAGCAGGGCACATACCTCAATCTCGAACGAGCATCCATGTTCTCTGAGAAGGTAGCTTCAAGCTCGAAGCTATGTACCTCCTGAACGTCTTCCACCAACTACTGATGCTGCTAGATTTCACAGTAGAAGGGTCTACCACCAAGTACAGACCTGGTTGGGGAACAGCATGGAGGTCACTGAGTGGGGATGGGTCCTACGCATGACAAGGCTATGGACTGTACTGAAACCAAATAGTTTGGAGCAGGTTGCAGCTCCTGCCTCCCTCCTAAAGATGATCCGGTGTAAATGCACTGGAAATTGTGGAAAGAACACGTGTTCATGCAGGTAAACATGGACTCCAGTGCACGCTTGGCTGTGGACAGTGCAAGGGCATCAATGGGCCAATTCCTGATGACCCGGACACTGACTCTGAAACTTAACGTGTTGTACTAGTATTAACAAGTTGTATACAGTATTGAACATGATAAACATATTGAAAATATTTGAAAAATGTGTCTGTTATTTTTTTCATCAGCAATATTGTACCAATGTTTAAAACTTACCATTTAGGTCATATATGGCCGCCATTTTGTTTTTGTTTGGCTCTACGAAGCCAACACAGTGTCCATCGCATGCCTCATGATATGCTAGTATGAATAGACATATTACACTTGATTGTATCATGATTAGGTACATAATTATGACCATTTTCCTATTTCCGTCATCCGGATGGCGGCCATCTTGGATTTCGTCAATTTTAAGGTATTTTCCATAGCTGGATTTCGTGGGACTTTTTTTACACACTATAGAGGTATCATTGAAGTCATATCCATTGAAAAACCTTTCCCATCAATTTGTTTGAACCTCTTTACTTTAATTACCGGACTATATCTACATTTTCTTTCTTCATATGGTATTGCTAAGGGTCTATGCCATCGACCAGTTTCTACTTCAAGTCTATGAGATGATACTCTGAAGCGTGACAATGCTATTCTAAATGTATCAATATTTACACCGTTCATATATGTCTGAAACTTGAAGTCTGCATATAAAACATAAGTTCTAGCCCTTGTGGAGTTACTCAATTCTGAAAACCAATTTTGCATACAAATATCATTTAGTCTTTGTTTTGCTACACTTATAAACACATTCTTATTTCCGACTCCTTGGTTTAACCATACATCATTAAATCCAAATGTTTGTAATAACTTTCTAATACCTGAAGCCCAATTACTATAATCTGGTCTAATTTCTATTTCACTATACATCATATCATATACAATTTTAACATACTTAACACTATCTAATTGAACAATTTTTAACCAGTATTTTAAAACATTTAGAGCTCTTCTATTTCTTAAGGTTGTTCTACCTAGTTCTCCAAAAATAAAATTGTTTTGGGTTTGATGTCTAACCCCTAATAAATTCTTACAAAACTTCAAATGGACTGTTTCTATTTTTTTACTTTCATTTAACCCCCAAACCTCTGAACCATAATTAAGATTAGGTAAAATTAATTTATCAAAAAGATCTAATTTGTCTTTAACAGTAATACCAGGATATTTTACTAGTTCATACTGAAGTCTATATAGTGCTTTAGAAGCCTGTCCAGATAAAGTGTCAAAAAATGTATTAAAAGAGCCACCCGTAGTAAAAAGAATACCCAGGTATGTAAATTTATTAACTATATTAATAATTTCGCCCTTATATAAGAAATTAACATTTCTTCTAATTCTCCCACCCTTTTTAAAAATCATTACTTTAGTTTTAATCATATTCACAGTCAATTTCCATTTATCACAATATTCTTCTAATAAAATTAAACCTTTCTGCAAACCCTCCTCTGTTTCTGACATAATTACAATATCATCTGCATATAGCAACAAGAATAATTTCAACATGCCTAAATCTAGTCCATTAAATCCATTTAACATAAAATACTCCTCTATATCATTAATATACATCGAAAATAAAAAAGGTGATAAAGATTCCCCTTGTCGTACCCCCAATAGACATTCAAATTCCTCACTTAGCTTGTTTTTATACTTAACCCGTGAACGCACATTTTCATACATAGATTTAATAATATCCAACATCTTCCCCCTAATTCCATACTTTATAAGCTTGTACCAAATCACATCCCTGGTTAGAAAATCGAACGCTTTAGTATAATCAACAAAGGCCGCATATAATCTTTTATTATTATTTAACAAATGTGTTATAACCCCATGTAAAACAAATATATTATCTACAGTTCCCATATGTTGTCTAAAATCAGCTTGTGCTTCAATGTAAACATGGTATTTTTCTGCCCATTTATTTAATCTCTCGTTTAAAACTTTTGAGAATAATTTACCAAATGTACTTAATAAAGTAATACCTCTATAATTACCAACATCATCAATATCACCTTTTGTATGTAATGGCACTATAAAACCTTCAGTCCACTCAGAGGGGAAATATCGCATATCAAACAATTTATTAAACAGAGTAAGTAATACATATACAAAATTATCACAACATGATCCATATTTAAAAAATTCATTTAACAAATAGTCTGACCCTGCTGACTTTCCAATGTTTAAGTGTTTACATGCTTTTATAATTTCTTCAACATTAAAAGGTACATCTAATTCAGAAAACATAACACACAGTTCCCCATTTAAATACCGGTCATTAAAATATAATATATCCTCTTCAGGTTGATAAAACCTTGATCCTGGGTCATTTATGGACTTGAAATAAGTTTGAAAATCATTAGTTGATAGAGAACATAATGTTTGTAACATTTGTACCTTTTAACATTTTCCAATATGCTTTAGCATTTGATAGTCGTGCAGCCTCAAGTTTTTTTGTTTGATCTTTATCATATATACATTTCTTTTTCCTTAAAGTATTTTTATAAACACTTCAACCCTGCACCATAGCAATTCTAGTTTGATCACAAACGTTTGTTCTATAACTATTTAAACATTTATAATAATTACATCTTAATTGCATACAGTCTGCATCAAAATACGGTAGTTTTTTTTCATTACTACAATTTCCTATACTACTAGATCTACATGTATTTCTATTGATATATTTTTTAAATAATGGTGCACAAACATCCTCTAAAATATTACAAAAAGAATGTAGGTGTTCATTTACATCTGCTCTGTTTTCAGCCATTGAAAGATTATAACATATATTCTCAAACTGATTAGAGACACTATGACTAGATATTAAGTTCACATATAGGTCCTGTTTACCACTATCCCATTTATACATATATGATACCTTTTCTGTATCAACATCAGCAGGTTCCTTTGGAATGAAACATGACATTAGACTGAAGTTAACAACACAATGATCTGATAGTATATTTGGTTCTTTTATTTCAAAATTATATATATACTTAAAAAGGTTTTCCCTACATAGAACAAGATCAATTACACTACTACCTTGTGTATTTACACATGTAACTTTTCCGATGTTACCATCTAATCCCGTTCTTCCATTCAGTATTCTTAGGCCTGTAGATTTACAAAAGTCTATAACAATAGTTTTCCATATTCATTAACAGTTATATGTACCTCTGCTTAAAGCCCCATGACGCGCTTACTTAGAATGTATTGCACAACACTATATTGCTCTTTTCATTGAAATGTAATGTGGTGATTGCTAATCCCCAGTGTAATAACGAGATAAAGTATAAATGGAACAGTGATTGTAAAACACGTTTTCGTAGTGGTATTATTGGGAAATTACCTGTATTTAATTTGCTTACGGAAAACATTGATATTAATTGTAGAGATTCTATAAATAATGTTGTAAATAATTTTACTGATGTTATACGTGAAGTTGCTGATCCATATTTTTCTAAGATACATGTAAATAATAATACCCGGTCGTCGTGCTCAAGCAAATCATATATTAAACAAGCCGATTGGTTTGACAGTGAATGCATAACAGCTAGACAACGCTACATAGAAGCGCTTGGTGTTTTTAACCGATTAAAGTCCGATTACACTAGGGGGCAATTTTGTAGTCTGAAAAAGACGTATAAAGATTTGTGTCGTAAAAAACGGAATGTATTTGAATCCAAGAAAATAAAAGAAATTGAACATTTACGGCACACTAAACCCAAGCAGTTTTGGAAATATTTTAAGAGGAAGAGTACGAATAGTAGCAGTTCTATATCTATAGATGATTTTAAACAGTATTTTGCTGCCTTGGGTTCCGATTTGTTGCAGTGTGATAACCCTGAAGCTGAAGAATTTTGTAATTTACATGATTTTAACGATTTAAATTGTTCATTTGATGAATTAGACAGGCATATTACTGTTAGTGATATTACGGATGCAATCATACAGTTGAAACGAGATAAGGCGTCTGGGAGTGATAATATTTTAAATGAATATTTGATAGAGAGTGTGGATATTTTAGCATCGCACATATGTGATATATTTAATGCAATTATCGATTCGGGTTATTTCCCGGACAAGTGGACTGAAGGCACGATTATTCCGCTATATAAAAAGGTGATACCGCCAATGTGAATAATTATCGTGGTATTACTTTAGTCAGTTGTATGTCTAAACTGTTTACAACCATTTTAAATAAACGGATTACAACCTTTTGTGAAAATAATAATATTTTATCAGATGCACAATTTGGGTTTAGAAAAGGGCGCTCTACAATCGATGCATTGTTCATACTGAATAATATTGTTCAAAAGTATCTCAATGAAAATAAAAGATTATGTTGTGGTTATATTGACATGAAGCGCTGTTTTGATTCTATTTATAGAAATGCACTAGGGCATAAATTATATAAAACAGGTATTCAGGGTAAGCTACTACGCATTATTAAAGACATGTATCAAAAGGTCATGTGTACGACATTGCGGATGCTATTCGGAATATTTCCAATATGCTGTCGGTCTAAGACAAGGGGAGATAATGTCGCCTATTTTATTCACTTTATTCGTGGAAGATCTTGAACTATATTTACAAGAAGATATTAATTCTGGCATTGTCATAGATGACATTGTTCTTATTTTGCTACTTTTTGCAGATGATATGGTCATTTTAGCCAAGTCCCCAGAAGAGCTTCAATATAATTTTTATTTATTATATGACTATTGTACTACATGGGGTTTGGAGGTTAATACTGCTAAAACAAAAGTAATGGTTTTTAGAAAACGAGGTAATGTATATCTAAACGAAAAATGGACTTATAATAATGAAAATATTGAAGTGGTTAATGATTTCAATTACCTTGGAACAATCCTAAGTTATACTGGACATTTTGCATTAAACCAGGAATATATTACTGGGAAAGCATTAAAGGCTCTCAATTTCTTGCTATATAATTGTAAACGGTATAGACTAAAATTAAAGATACTTTGTCAACTTTTTGATGCTTTTGTTGGATCAATATTAAATTATTCATCTGAAATTTGGGGATACACTAAGTCCAAAGAAATTGAAAGAATCCATTTAAAGTTTTGTAAACAAATTTTAAATGTTAGATCTTCCACATGCACTGCAACTGTATACGGAGAACTGGGTAGATATCCCATGTATATATCTCGTTACATACGTATGATTAAGTACTGGTTTAAATTGTTATACTCGGATAATATAATACTTCAGCGCGTATATGCACAATCTTTGATTGACTGTAATAAGGGTATCAAAAATTGGCTTTATAATGCTAAAATATTATTGTGTGAAAATGGATTTGCAGATATCTGGAGTAATCCTCATGTTGTAAATAGAAACAGCTTTTTATGTATATTGAAACAACGTCTGATTGATTGTTTCATACAGGGTTGGTTTACTAGTAAGGCGTCTAGTAGTGTACTTGAACTGTATAATGATTGTAAATATGATTTTGGATATGAAACCTACTTGGACATTTTACCATATGCCTTGCGACTATATATAACCAGAATAAGAATATCTGCACATTCGCTTAGAATACAAACTGGTCGATATGCATCAAATAGAATACAGAGAAACGAAAGATACTGTCAATGCTGTAATACTCTGGATGTGGAAGATGAGTTTCATTTTATCTTAACATGTTCATGCTATATAGATTTGAGGAAACGTTATATTACTAAAAGATTGTATACAAGACCAAGTATGTATACATTTTTGAAATTGTTAAGCTCTGATAACAGAAGTGACCTGTATAATTTGGCTCTTTACATTAAAAATGCTTTAAACAAACGAAATAATATATTAAATACCTTGACTTCTTAGATTTAAATATGATATTAGAGTTTATCCTCCGTGCTACATGACAACATTCATAGAACTTGTATATAATGGCTATTACATTGATTGATTGTGATATGTAATTATGTTTTTATGTGTGGATATATATATATATATATATAATTATGTATATATATATATCTATATGCATGTATGTATATTTCTATTAATGACTATGTACTTATGTATACGTCAAAATAAACATATGTTCTGTTCTGTTCTGTTCTATATTGTAAGGAGCGGATGATTAGATATTGTGATTATTGTCTTTTAATTATCATTTTTCAATATTAAATTATTTTGGTAACATGCCCACAAACGAACCTGCATTTATGAAATTACCATTTGTTAATTACCTCCGCTTAGCGCAGTGGTTAGCACGCTCGTTTCTCACCAATGCAACCCGGATTCGATCCTCGGACCGGGAAGAATGTGAGATGGTACGGTGGTAGCCAGATCGGACAGGTGGGTTTTCTCCGGGTACCCCGGTTTCCTCCCACACGAATGACCACATCTGCGCTTAAATCAGAGCCAACGAGAGTGATTAATATAAGTTGTTAAAACTTGCTTCGCAATCGTTGTAAAATAAATAAATTTTAAACTTAATTACCTCTCTTTATAGACATGAACAAAATCACCAATAACTCTGTAAATGGTGGTTTACTAAAGTTAACACTAGGATAAATTTGCATATGAATCATAGTATTATGTTTTCAACTGATTTTAAGGGAGTAGCCTACACGTGAATCTTCGAAATATAATGGGAATATTTATCTGGGTTTTTTTGGGCTCATTTTCCTGCTTTATTGTTCTAGCGTGTATCATATAAACCAATCACCTGTCACTGATAGTTGTGCGCTCGCCCACATGGTTCACCGGTGGCGAGTGTAAATAAGCTCAATCATCATCTGATAGTCATTCCCTAACAAATTCGAAAACAAGTGGTGCATGAAAACGGCTAATGACGATACATTAAAGTTTTGACGACATTAATAACAACAAAATACAGATATATATCACTTTGAAATTGCTAATAATGTACGACAACGTTAATTATTTGCATACTTTGTAAGATAAAGGCTATAAATAGCTCAAATAAGTGTAGCAGACGTCAATTCATTATTGTGTTTTCTTCTTTGTATCTGAAAACTTTTGAAATAAGTCATGAACTTTCAAATTGTGTCATTATGACACAATTCTAATGAAATTCCACAATAGTGTGCCGTTATGACACAATTATAATGAAATTCCACAATAGTGTTTCGTTATGACACAATTCTAATGAAATTCCACAATAATGTGCCGTTATGACACAATTATAATGAAATTCCACAATAGTGTTTCGTTATGACACAATTCTAATGAAATTCCACAATAATGTGCCGTTATAACACACTTCTAATGAAATTGCACAATAGTGTGCCGCTATGACACAATTCTAATGAAATTGCATGACATATTGTGTCGTTATGACACAATTCTATGAAATTCAACAATAGTGTGCCGCTATGACACAATTATAATGAAATTCCAGGACATATTGTGTCGTTATGACACAATTCTATGAAATTCCACAATAGTGTGCCGCTATGACACAATTCTAATGAAATTCCAGGACATATTGTGTGGTTATGACACAATTCTAATGAAATTCCATGACATATTATGCCGTTATGACACAATTCTAATGAAATTCCATGACATATTGTGCCGTTATGACACAATTCTAATGAAATTCCATGACATATTTGACTCTTATTTTCACCGCTAGCGAGCAAAGAGTCTCCACTATAGTTTCAATAGGTTAAATACTAAAAGGACACCTTACTATGCACTCTCTCTCTCGCATGTCGTTCAGGCTTTGTGTTTGTACCTGAACATTGGAAAACATTTTGTTTTTTCAAAATTCAAATTATTATGCATCGATGATTTACGTCCCTAACCATGTTTATTTTCCTTTCATGTTTGTAAACTAATCAACATGATCTGTTTCAATTTCCCATGATGAAACTTGATCAGATGTTTCATTTCCCCGAGGGATCGGCACTAGTGTGTGTCATTATTTGTGATATTGTTGTTATATGAAGCTACATTTGTCTGTGTGAACATGTCATCCAAATGCTACCACTGTTTTCCTTTTAGACTTTTATATTTGTACAGTGTGTCGCAAAAGTAACGAACGCATTTATTTTATTTATGTTATATTAGTTGAACTTAGCTTATACCGTTCATTACCATGCGTGTACGCTCTATTAATTCGCTATACAGTGAGGTGAAGGATTTTTTAATTAAGTTGACAGCATGTTCATCATAGAAAGCCGAAATTGCACACACATAATTAATGAACTTGACTTAGAGGTCACACGCCACGCTTTCGTGTCAAATATTGCTCTTGCCGTTCGTGCCATTTACAATTTCTCCGTTCAATGAGATACACTAGTTACTGCCCCTGAATACTCATAAAAAGTAGATTGGTACACATAATTGGTTTTCTCGGTTATTATCGTTGATTCTTGTTGCACCATATGCTATCTAATTGCATCCGTTTTCTCATCTTATAATTATTAAATGATTAAATTTAATCTTGACGATATTCTACCGTAACATCTGATTGAAAACAACAGTAAAACAACACATTCCAACTAAAAGGGCCAATATGCATTTCGGGATAAATTGGACTTATATCTGTCAAGGGAGGTAATAGAAACAACCAACAATGCATCACAATCTGAATGTTTAATCATATTGTATTGCATTAATCATGTTATTACATACAAGATATATGTGCATATAAAGTATGTACTTCGAAGATTATTGTCATCGTATTATTTTGAAGCTGATATTACCATTGGATTCAGAGAATGATAGTGTATTGCTAATGGAAATGTTAAAACTATCATACTGGTGACACAGGTCCACCTGCGTGGGCGAGTGGTTAAGGTCGCTGACTTGTATACCACTGTAACCTATCATCACTGATGGTCACGGGTTCGACCCCCGCTCAGGCCGTGTTTCATTTATATGAAAATGTTGGCAGTTTATTACGGAGGTTGGTGCACCCAAGTACTGGTTAACCGCTGGAGCCTGCCCGGGAAAGGTGTTGTTTGGTAAACTGCCCGCCGGCGATATAGCCCAAAATGGAGCTGATGCAGGCGTAAAACCCGAAATATAACATAAATATAACATAACTGGTGACACAACTCTGTTTTGGACAGTTTTGTAGAGGATTGTAGTTGATCGTTTTGTGCCAGGTCGCTATACATTAGGACTACATGTTTCAGAGAAGAATAAGAAGGTTTCATCTACGAACTATCACCTCCATTGCTTTGTTGAACCAATGTCCTTGTTGACATCTTATAGAGGGTCACCTAATCATCAAATGTTCTAGGGTATGTTAATTTCTGACGCCGATGTAGGTCGACTAATTCATTTTCTTAGATTAAGCATATTTTATTTTATCAATATTTACATCATGTTGTAACATTAATATACAAGAACAAATGGATTAAATCGGAAGCTAGTAGCTTATTTAGATTTTCTCCATGACAAACATAATTTTCATAAAATATGGCAGAGTGTATATACATTTATGAACGTGACAAGTTTTATTCAACTGTAATGATATAAGTGTAATTAAAAATAATATGGAGATGATAATGAAGTAATCAATCAGACTGGCTTACCAGTCGGATTACGTGCAGTCGATTTAGGAAATGGTGAGGGATTACGTGCAGTCGATTTAGGAAATGGTGAGGCGAGAGAGGGGACGGGAGAGAGAGAGAGAGAGAGAGAGAGAGAGAGTGAGTGAGTGAGTGAGCGAGAACGAGGTGGGAATCGTTTATACGAGGATGGAAGAGGAAGATACACAAATTACACTAGCCGTTATCAAATCTCTTTGTTGCTGTAATAAACTGGTGAACTGCATCAAATATCAACTTGTTTTTCTCTTCAGTTAGATTATCATCACCAAACAAACGAACTTTAAGAGAAATGTCTGTCAACGGGCTTATGTTGTTGATAAGGGTTATTCTGGTGTCTGAATAATCAGAACATTGGAATAAGTAGTGGTGACTGGATTCATTAGCTCCGCATCTGCAGAGTGGAGAGTTTATAATATTTCTCGAAAATAAATGTTGATTTAGAGCACTGCATCCGTTTCGAATACGGGTATGGAGGACTTGGGCACGGCGGACACCATGATAGAAGAGTGGATTGGGATTCGGTTTATTAGAGTTCAAGCAATATTTGAAAGAAGCTAGTGTATCAATATCTTAGTTTCCTGTGGCAAAGCATTCCAATCGTTAATGACAGATGGAAGAAAAGAATTTACATATTGAGAAGTCTGCCACGGATGTTAAGGAGGTTTGTACTGTTCTTCAGTGATCTATTTGTTGCTTGACCAACTGAAACTGGAACAAGCTCGGATAAATAATCTGGCACTAATCCATTTATCATCTTGTAAAATAATAACAATTTGTGTTTGTGACGTCTGGTGCCTAGGGTTTCCCATCTACATTCAAGATAAAGTTGACGGATTGAGACAAGTTTTGTACAGCCGGTGACGATACGAGCAGCCTCGTTCTGAATTTTGGCCAATTCATCTTTTTCGTATTGAGTGCAGTTGTCCCAGATTACATTAGCATACTCCATAAGAGGCCTGACAAAAGACACATACATTATTTCAAGCGATTTCCTGTCCAGTACATATTTTAGACGTCTCATTATGTTTACTCTTGCCCATGCTTTGGTTTTCATATGCTTTATCTGATGATGCCAAGTACAGTCGTCAGAGATCAGTATACCTAGGTGTTTATGAAAATCAACAGACGGAATAATGAAATTAGACATGTGAAGAGCTGGATGCACTCGTTTTAACCTTTTCCGAGAGATGATGAGAGATTCTGATTTAGCCGGATTGAAGGTGGCGAGCCATTTTTCCGCCCATGACGAATTTTTTATCAATATCCGATTGGAGTTGAACATATGCTACAGTAGGTGTATCAACAATAATGAACATACTGGTATCATCAGCAAAGAGATTTATGTTTGACCCAATATCGGTAACAATATCATTTATATAGATTAAAAACAACAATGGACCAAGTATTGACCCTTGGGGAACACCGGCATGTATTTCAGAAGTAGTTGAGGATGCTCCATGGATAACTACTCGCTGACATCTATTTGAAAGATAGTTTGAGAACCAGGATAGCAAGCTGCCACGAATACCGGCTTGTTCGAGCTTGTGAAGGAGACCACGATGCCACACCTTATCGAAAGTTTTGCTTATGTCAAAGAAAATAACCCTTACCTCTAGCCCATTATCAAGAGCACGACAGAATGTATTGTACAAATATGTAAGCTGATTCACAGTTGAATCGCCTGGCAAAAATCCAGACTGATAGCAGGTAAAGATATTAGTATCACGCAAGAAGTTGAACACATGCTTGAATATTATCCTCTCAAACACTTTCTCCATAGTGTTCAACAGCGAAATAGGACGGTAGTTCGACGAGAGAGATGGGTATCCCCTCTTAAAGATAGCGGATACATTAGCAGACTTCCATGCCCAAGGCATTTCGCAGGAACGAAGAGAAGAATTAAAGAGGTCACAGAGTGGTGTAGAAAGTTGAGCTGTAGTTTCGATAAGTACACGATTACTTATTCCATCTGGTCCAGGAGCTTTCCCAACAACTTGACATTTAATAGCATCAGATATATCTGAAGGAAGAATTATTATTGACTCGAGTGTTGGCTTTCCGTCATCAACAAGTACAGGCGGTAAAATATGGTTTGAATCATCAATGAAAGTTTGCTGCACAAAGAAATCATTCATAATATTAGCCTTAGATACATCATCAGAAACTAGCTCGCCTGTTGATGAATCGAGGATAGATGGGATTGCTGATGAAATAGATGGTGTAATGAACGATTTGAGGATACACCATCAGTCTTTCGATGACAAGGTATTAGATTTCAATTTTAAAGTAAGAGTGTCATAATATTCACTTTTGTGCAGACGGATAAGCGCGACAACATCATTGCGCAGTTGACGAAACTTAGTCCAGTGGGCCATAAGATTTGACGACTTTGCTTTCCTATATGACCTCTTTCGTTGTCTAATTTTCCGTTTGATGTCCGATTTCATCCAAGGTGGTTCCCGAGCATTGATTGAAATCTCCTTGTTGGGAATACATTGTCTAGAATAATTAGAAATAGTGGTGGTAATGTTAGTGGTGTAGATATTAACATCTTCATTCTTAATGAGATTCCAGTCAACAGCTGTTAGTTTCTCACGAAGGTTATCAAAATCAGCATCGTCCCATTTTCTTGATCATATATAAAATTGTCTTCTTATTTGGTCGAACAACTTGGTTCCTCTCATTTGAGGTACATTTCAGCAGGAACATCCTGATTTCAGTGACCTTGTTTTGTCTTCACGTTTCTCCTGAATATTGCAACCGTCTGTAAAAGTAAAGTATTTGTTTATTGTAGTGTCAACCCTATTGAACGGGCCAGCCATTTCTGACTTATGATACACCTCTTTTTATGAACATCAGTACTTCCCGAATCCTATGCTTGTATGCCAGGCTGGTAGGCAATCGGTAACCATTATTTAACTAGCTGGCGGCTCACCAACCGGCCATATCAGAACGAACCCCTGACGATGTTCGAACCTTCGACCTCCCGCTCTGTAGGCGGACAGCTTAACCACTAAGCCACGGAGAGTGTATTTCTGGTATTTGTTAATATGGGTCATTGATTAGTTGTTTCCAAATTCATGTATATGAAATGCATCCTCGTCATATGCTATTTAAAAGACTTGTTAAATAAAGTCAATAATAGATAACCACTCATTTAATATGCTATATATATATACATATACAATAAATAGTTATATGTAATACTTACCAAAGTATGTTTCTTCGGCCATTTTGGTATTAGTAGTTATTACAGACCACATTCAACCAGTCCATTTTCTGTGTTTATATAGTAACTGTTGCTGCATGTGTATATAAAGCTAGGTATTGTATATATCGGTAGTCTTTTAAGACGTGCCTTTGTGTAGTCTATATACAAATGTGAATGCAGAATTGAATCTTCTCTGCTTGTAAATTCGTTAACTTATATTACTCTTTAAATCAATGCATTGTAATGTTGTAACTATATTATTACATAACACGTATTGATTTAAAATGCATTCTTGCAGTTATCCTATCCCCATTATTGTATATTACACACTTCCTAAAAACGAAATTCAGTCATGTTGTTACTGTAATATGTGACCTGATTATAATAAAAGTTGTTGTTGTTGTTTGTTGTTGTTGTTGTTGTTGTTGTTGTTGTTACAATTTGCAAAGGTGTCCAACAATTTAAACAATATTGTTTTACGATTTCTAATACAGCTGTTACAACATACCAACTCTAGTTAACCTACACAATTAAAGTAAATAGTTTGTGGAGGCATACATGTGATTTCTAACTCAACGATTTCTAATATTTATAACATTATACAGTGTCTCATAATTTTACAGTTAATTGAAATTTGAGATGACCCTTAAATATGATTTAAAGTCTTATGTACCAAAAAGTCATACAATATGTCATTATTTTATCTTAATGCACATGCGACGAGAATGAGTACACAATTATCTTATTGCATACTATTTCTAACCACCTCCTCCAGATCTGTTTTAAACAACTGGTACTCAAACCTGGAAAAAAACATCTGGTAAATGAAGAAATTATTAAGTGTATAAACACATATTTGAACTAGAGAAATGTCTAGTAATACCACGGCGAAATGATTAAAGTACATAATTAATTTTATTACTAGTAATCATAAATTGTCTGTAGAAACGGGGTCATGGCATGGTATTGAATATAATATGAGAATATGTACACTTTGTAACACATCTATAGGTCAAACTTCGGTTATGTCGTAGTATTTTGTTCGATCCGACGGCATTCGACATAATGGGTGTAGAATGTACTTGAACATTGTTGAAAGTACGTAATCTTATATTGACTACGTTTGTCTTTTCATAACAGCACTTAAATATGCGTGCATCGCTCTTAACATGTTTTATTAATATATTGCAGACATAAAAAACCGAGACACTCTCATACACCAACATTTAGTTTTGTTTTAACTAGTGATGGCAACGATTATTCAAATATTCGAATATTCGCTTGAACGTTCAAATATTCGAATACTATTCCATTATTCGAATATTGGGGGGGGGGTATTATAGTGTCCTCAACGTCAGACGTTTGGAAATTCTTGATTCGCTCTGAGAATAAGAAAACTGCTTGGTGTAATATATGCACATTGGATTTACCATTTTCGGGTACAACATCAATCTAAATAATCATGTGAAGAAGATGACGTGTACGCGTAAAACAGAAATTAGGTTAATTTGGCAATTTTTACAAGAGTTTGAGTGATTTTGAGTTTTTGATAGAATTCTATCGAATATTCGAATATTTGAATACCTTCCCAACCGAATATCCGAATAGTTTAATCGCTATTTGTAGCCATCCCTAGTTGTAACAGAACTATATCTTTAAGATTTCAGCGATAGTTCGACATGGTCATTTTCAGTGATAATGTCAACATTAATGATTGCAATAAGGTCATCAAACGCCATCCTAATGACATTCCTGTAACCCGGCAACAGCTTGGTTGCTCTATTGTAGTATTTGTATTAACTCCATTAGCGTACAATGTAAACATATATCAACAACAGCATCATTTCCAGTGATAATGAAGTATTCGTGTCGAGCTGACATATTGTATCAACAACAACAATGCAGATCTGTATCAAACTTAATTGACATTTAATTGCGTATATGATCAATTCTTGGAATAGTAATGACTATAAATATCCTAGTAATTAGTGTCACCGATACGTAGTCCAATGGTTAACACGATGGACTAGGAATCCTGGGATCGCAGGTTCGATCCCCAGTCTGACCTTAATAAAATTAACAGTCATTCAGATGGGACTTTAAACCTAGGTCTCGTGTCGATGCTTTGCACCGTGCACGTAAAAGAACCAGCTTAGATTCTGGACTTGGTCTCTGTCTGTATCACTGCACTATCCTCCAAAAATCTAAAATGACTAATCTCTTCAGGAGGCGTCGCTCATATGGGCAAACGGTAGCGACGATAAATAAACGTAAAAACGTCACTGCATTTCTGAGTATAGCATTAGGCACTAATATGTACATTAGCTTCAGTGCTAGGGTGGGGCAATATAAATAGAATGATTGACTGATCACCACTGCTGGTCACGGGTTCGAGCCCCGCTCAGGCAGTGTCTCTTTATATGAAAAAAGTTGGAAGTGTCTTACGGAGTTTTGTGCACCAAGTACATTGCCGCGATTATAACACGTTTCTCGGATCTCAAATGATATGATTGGTTGATTCTGAGATTTACTGCCAGCTGAACCAATCAGAAGCTTGAGACTGAGCTTGAGATAGAAGAAAAGTTTTATAACCTCGAGGCCTGGCTAACCGCTTGAGCCTGTCCAGGAATGGTGTTGTTAGGTAAACTACCAGTCGCTCATATGGGAACCGGTAGCGACTTTAAATAAATTTTAAAACTGCTGAACAATAAACATAGCTGCTTACTCAATAACACCGGGACTTACACTGTTTTAATGGCACGCATTTTAACACCATGTTTTGGCTATGACCATGGCAACTAGACACATATTGGTTATGCGATATACACTGATTTGGATGTGGATTAGTATAATAATATATGTAGTTCTGTTAAACCATACTCTTGCTTCGAATTATTTTTGACGTCAAAACAAAACATAAACTCGTCATTCGTTCTGAAGCTATCACTGCTGTAGTATGGACGAGACATTGGTAACTAATCATCCACACGCGTGGGCAACTAATATTTCCTCAATGTAACACGTCATTGAGTCCAAATGTGATAA
This sequence comes from Archivesica marissinica, assembly GCA_014843695.1. Lineage (NCBI taxonomy): Eukaryota > Metazoa > Mollusca > Bivalvia > Venerida > Vesicomyidae > Archivesica > Archivesica marissinica. The sequence continues at coordinate 61,515,990 of CM026393.1, read as the reverse complement.
TATCGCTAACAACACAACCGCTGACGTATTAGGTTACTAATTTGCATTCTGGAAGCATCTGCTGGTTCTTGTCAGATAATATGTTGCAAAATGTCAAATATGATATATGATATATCATTGTCAGCCAACGGAATTGTTGTCTGGGTTGGGTTATTGTGTTCTATCGTCATTTACATATTATTGATAATCGTTTGAAAATTCTGTCCTCAAACCAAAGTGATATTTAGTTTAAACAATAAGTAGTTCTTTGAACGCACACAGTCAAGTATAAATATTATGTATATATATGTAGGATTGAGGAGAAAGCAATCTGCTTGTATGGTAAACTCTTTTCTACGAATTATTTACAAAACATACCATGATATCTAACATGATATCTGCTTTACAATATGGATTTGTACCCAACGATTCTATGGTCACCTGTATGTATCATGCTTTTTGCCAGGTACTCGAAAGTAAGAGCGGTTTTCTTTGACATATCGAAAGCTTTCGACCGCGTCTGGCATCGTGGCCTCCTTCATAAATTAGAAAGTGATATTTGTATAATGTATGTAGCACAATAGCGTAGCTCAGCTGACTTCCTCCCACTAACATGTCGCAGATGGAGCCTGGACAGAACATAGTGATGAGGGCATATACCGGGAGGCGACCAGATTGTCCGGGTGTTAGCTGATTGGTCCGCTAGCTGCTGGGAGTTGACCAGCAGTGACGTGATTAGCCGTACAAGTTCGTTAGTTAGAGACGTAGACGTAGAAAGAGCACGTACTAACATGGAAGATACAGATACATGGTCACGGATGGCAGTCACGACACTTCACGACGATTGGCTGATATACTTGCATCAACAATACTATTATAGTGTATACTCGGGTTAGAAAATAATATGTTTCTTGGAAAAAGTGACTTCGATATATGTCATAATTTTAGATAAACGATGTTTGGAACAATATTAGTGCCGGTATCGCCCAAACTGTTGCAATGCAGGACTATGGGCATCACGTATTCTGCTTCGCTAGTGACCATATATTTTAGTATGGGGACTCGAGTTTCGCTCTCGTCCCGTATGAAATTTACTGACCGCGTATACCCCGTATATTTGCTCGAATGCACGTGTGCAAGTTACTGAACGCTGGTATCCCGTATTAGGCCACTAACGCAGTGTGTACCTTATTCTATCTCTCCAATATTAGAGAATGCGTGTAGATGGTTTAAAACAGTGCAAACGTTTACCGATTAACCTCAATGATATTCTATTGAAAACTAAGTGTTTCATAGTTCTCCTGCCGAAACGTTGGATATGGGTAAACGTGAACATTAACTTTTAGGATTGCTATTCGAAAGGGGGATTATTGGAATTTCCTTTTCTGGATACTTTGGTGTATGTATACAAATGTATTGCGAAACATTGTTTTACAACATTATATTAATCGCTCTCGAGACCTTATTCCTGGTGGCTCTCGAGACCGTATTCCTGGTGGAAAACATCGCCACGAGGAAGAGAGTCTTGCCTAAGAACACAATCATAATGGCCACAGCTTGGCGCGAACTCCGAGCCTTGTCCAGCTGAAGCGAAGGCGCTACCACGGTATTATCACGACTTACACATTGTGTTGGCATTACCATAAGCAGACGTGCATTTAGAGAATATTGCCATCGATTCCCAGGAGTTGCCATTAATTTCCAGGAATTGTCATCAATTTCCAGGAATTGCCATCGATTTCCAGGAATTGTCATCGATTTCCAGGAATTGTCATCGATTTCCAGGAATTGTCATCGATTTTCAGGATTGTCATCAATTTATAAGAATTGCCATCGATTTACATCGATTTCCAGGAATTGCCTTCGATTTCAAGGAATTGTATTCCTACATGCATTGTGTTGTTGTTTTGCTGTGACATTAGACAACACCCGGAGGTAAGCACAAACATATTTCTTAGATGATACATGGCCCATAGTTATTTTTATATTTATTTTGGCAGTTGGAAGGCTTCTTTACGAAATATTATTATGTAGTTTGTATTTAAAAAATGCGACCGACGTGTGGGTGACAACTATGTCGTGTTCTCCACTTTCAGTTTGCAATTGCCTGATTTGTTTATATCACATCTTGTCTTCACATCAACTAGTCTGAAGTCTTCTCAAGTCACATAATTTCTCAAAAAAAGCAAAAACTATCCACTGCCTGTCATGAAAATGTATTGCTTACCAAATAGAAAAATGCACTATATAAGTTAATAGGACTACATTCGCTTAGTTACGTGTATACAACCTAGGTAATACGAAATTAATACAATATCCTTCTTTATTGATCTATACAAATTATTTTAGCGTGATTGCGAAACAAGTTCTTACAACTTATATTAATAACTCTCGAGACCTCATTCCTGATGGAATCCATCGAGACGAGGGAGAGGGAAGAGGCAATGTGGAATTTAAATGCCTTGCCTAAGGGCACAATCGTAACGGTTCCAGCGGGGCTCGAACTCCGGATCGTTCGCACCTGAAGCGAACGCTTATCCACTGCGCTATCACGACTTCCTTCTTTATATACAGTACTTGGCGTCCCAAAATAAACTAAACGCTAGTTTTTTGTGTATGTTCTTGCGCCTTGTATTGGCTTTTTTAACTCTTTCAGCGCCGATTAAATTCAGAGCATGTGCAAACAACATAGATCCAGATCGGCGTAAAGCCGCGTCTGATCAGGATCTATGTTGTTTGCTATTCGGACAGGTGCTTCAGCTCCACTGTCTGAAGAGCAATCAGCATATAGCCTGATCAGACGTCATGTTCTGTTCTGTCCGATCGGGTTCTCTACTTTTTTACATAGTCGCTTTTATGCGACATTGGCTGTGAAAGAGTTAATTAACAGTAAGGATTCGTCAGGTGGCAAACAAATGTGCAGACAATCAGAAAGCTACTAATATATTAGCCTTGACTATCTAGGATTCTTCATAATTGATTTTCTATTTTGGCATCCTTTAGGAGAATTGCTGATGTGGATACATTAGCTGCAAATCAAGGCAAAAACTGCACACTCTTGGTCTACTGTGCTTTGGAAAGTGTCCAGACGTTGAGTGCTTTTGTAAAACAATAATTGAATTTAATACCATTTTTCATTCATTTAGTGGCAAGCGGGCAAAACATTGCCATTTACCATTAATAAATTAAGCATTAAGCAAAGCAAGGCAAACACTGCACACTCGTGGTCTACTGTGTTATGGAAAGCGATGACTGGTTTTTTAAAACAATAATTGAATTTAATACCCTTTTTCATTCATTTATTGGGTAATGGTAAAACAGTGCCATTTACAATATCATTAATAAATATGGCCAAGACATATATACTTTACAAAATGACATATAAATACATATATCAACAGAATGTCAACATTCATAATTATGACATATAAACCTTAAATCAATTAGAAGCAGATATATCATCAATGGCTTGTTTTCTTATCTTCATAGATTCATGTATATATTTGGCAGTTTTGTACATAACTTTCTTATTTTCTGTGCACATACAATGTGTAACCATCTGTACAGATGGCCAAACACTGTGAATGAAATACTGTGTACGAGTGTCAGCATATCTGGGACAACACAACAAAAAATGGTATTCAGATTCTGTAACATTTCTAGTACATAGTTTACATATACGATGCTGTCTGTCAATTCTGGCATTTTTGTATTTTATTTTACGTTTATTTATCGTCGCTACCGGTTGCCCATATGAGCGACGCCTCCTGAAGAGATTCTGGCATATCTACCAAATTCTATTTCAAGATTATGAGAACGTATTCTAAAACGTGTTAGTTCTTTTCTTAAATCAGTGCTTACTATAATATCAGGGTATCGTTCATAACCAAATCCTGTGTTAACTGTTCTATAATAATCAAGTTTAGAGACAGTGTTGATGGCTGTGTTGTATTCTTGAAGATATTGGTCACGTATACGTTTCTTAAGCATAGGTATATAGCTTAAATGTTGATCAAAATTGTTACAAACTTGTCCAAACCCGAATATATATATATATATATATATATATATATATATATATGCTGTTACACTGTTAGCCCAACTTATTTTGTACCATCGCCCGACCAAATATCTACATGGGTTCAAATATTTGCTGGGAAATCAAACCTATATGCAGCTGTAAGCAACAGAGACAAACAAAAATGACCTAGTCATTAAATGTTTTATATAATATCAAAGACGAAAAGCACCATTACTTGAATCAATTAATTTGGTTGAGTTTCTGAGAATTATTGCATATGGCCTAAGTCAAGTGTGACGACAGGTGTATCTTAGAATAAAGCTTAGCTATTAGACTATTCATGATTGATGAAACAGATGCATTATTTCCAAGAAATAATGTAATACTAGTTAATAGTTAATTTTATGAACATTTCAAAAAGATTACACTGTGACGCTCCGATGAATGGTGTACACGTGTGTTCATGTACGTGCGCTAATGCGCATGCGTGTGCATGCATGTATGTGTTTAGAAAGTATGTGATAACTTAAAGAGATATGTAATCGTTTGCACTATCTGTTGCACATGTCCAGTGTTACAGCTTGATTTGATTTAATTACCTATAAATAGCAGATATCGTATTAGAAGAAGTGAAAGATTGGAAATATAAATGAACAGACTGTATGGTTTTACTTTTTACCATGTATTTAATAGTCAATTTATTTCTTGTGTTACGACCTAAACAGAAACAGAACAGATATTTTACTTAGGATTGAATCAAATACTCCTCATCCAAAACATAAACAATCCATAATATGTCAAACATTGGTAAAAAGTATTAATAAAAGTGTGTATCTGATTTTTACTATGCTAGTTGTTATTTTATTTAAGGATTGAATGAATGGATCACGGGTTAGTGTTTTCCATCAGGGTATGACACATGCACTACACACAATTATTTGTGTCTTATCCCTGTGGGATATATGATCTACCTTGTGTGCGATCCCCCGTCTGACCATAATTCAATTAACAGTCTTTCAGATGGGACTTTAAACCGAGGTCTCGTGTCGCTGCTGTACACCGTGCACGTAAAAGAACAAGAGGAGACTCTGGACTGGGTCTCTTTCTGTATCATTGCACTATCCTCTAAAAATCTAAAATGACTAATCTCTTTAGGAGGCGTCGCTCATATGGGCAACCGGTAGCGACGATAAATAAACGTAAAACACACACGTTTAAAGTGTGCGGACGGCCTCTGCGTTAACTTTAAACACGCCAAATATAGTTTATACACCGATGGAAACTATTTACCCTCGATTCATTACTTATATTATATTAATGTTTTTGTTCAATGACACAAAGAATAATATAGCACACTTTTCATATGAAATGTATTTTGTCCCGGTGACTAAATAGATCATCCTTGGAACAGCTTAAACGGTCCGACCATTTTGCTATGCTACACAAATGCTATACATGTGCCTTATAATCTGTTAGCTTATTTCACATCTGATACATACTCGTATGTAATATTGTATTGTTGAATGTACTACATATGCAATAACATATGGTTAAATCGAGATCGTAAATACGACACGCATGTGAAGAACGCTGTTTAATACTGCGAATGCGCATGCACGTACATTAGAGTACGAATGTCAGCTGCATATCATTAGTGAGGAAATTCATACGAAAATGGATACAAACTGAGCATATACTCTCATCGAAGGAGGGATGTAAATAGTATCTAATCAATGAAACAACATGTCATTGTTTTGACACTCGAAACGTATGCATATATTGTTGTTCCCCTATGGTCTCGAAATAAGTACAAAGTAACTTTGTAAATAGCTATGACGCATATAGCAAAACGTTGTTCATCAATCCTACCTGACACATGCCGTATTACTAAAATTGTTACGAGCCGGTGCGTGGACCGATCTGTGGCTAGTACTGAGATACGATTTACAACTGTTGTTGGTCGTAGTATCGTCGATTGCGTTGAACCTGGGTTACAGAGATATTGACACTAAACGTTGGACTCTGTGCCAGGGTGACTCCGCAATATATGTATGTGTTTCCCGCTGACTGCGTGGTATTACAATTTACGTATACTTTAATAACAGAGGAGTTGAATCTTTAGTAGTTGCATATGTCGTATTGCCCAGAACTTAGCAATACATGCCGAATCGAGTTCATACCTGTATACAATAAGACAATTATTTGGGTTTTGGAATGGCCGAAGTGAAGAAGTAATAGTACTTGAACAGAACAGAACAGAACTTTATTTGTGAAAAAACACATAATAACAATTATAGTAACATGTGAACGAATAATTCACAGAAGAAAAATGGTCCATTCGCAGAAGCGCACAGGAACAGTATACCGAGAACAAGGCAGTGCCCGGCCAGCATATCGACATAATACACTGGTCCGTGCACCTCCTCAAGCAGCCATGTGCACTGTTCCCCCCAAATGGACATAATTTCAGGTGAAATTACTTGAGTCGACGATTAAAGCTAGTTTCCAAAGGAAATGTATCGCCAATCAGACACATGCCCAAATACCTCCTTCTCCAGGACGAGTATCTATGCAATCGGCTAACATCGACTGTCACCGATACGTACACTGAAGAAGACCTCATGCGAACCTCCCATATTTAATCACCATCCAGTTGTAGATTGTATTAGCAGTTTTTACCAGTATTTAGCAGTTGGAGAGATGATTACGTTCAACATATTGCACTACTATTGTATATACATGCACATGTGATAACTACATGTGTGAGATAAAGCTGAAAAGCAGCCGCTAATTGAAATTTAAAATATTATTAAGATGAAATGGAATGTAAAATACTGAAAGCAAAATTAACTGCGCAAACTGAAAAAAATGTTTTAAAATATCAAATATCAATTCCAATCAGATTGGGATTAGCCTAATTAGCAAATGCTTTTCGGGTGTAATAAAATAAAAAGACGACATATAAAACACACAATATGAATTATTTACAAAGATAAGAGATACGTCGTTGTAAAATACTAAAACAGGTTTTGGCAGCTAATCTAATAACGGGTGCATTTGTTAATATGGATTTAAGTTGTTCTTGACCCGACATATTAACAAAACCAGGCTGTATAAGTTGAGTTCTATCAAATAATATTTGTCTTAAATCATCATATAGGTTAAATTCAACGATAGCATGTGATTTATCTTCAACTGTGTTACAGAAAGTACATGTTCTGTCTTCTACGGGTAAGTTTTCGTATCTGTTAGTTGCAAGCCTTTTAGGTGCTACGCCACATCTAAACTTACTAAATGCAGCCCGATGGTATCTAGACATAATAAGTTTACAATAGTTTTCAATTAAAAATGGTTGTCTAAATATACAGTAAGTCCCTAGCTTATTCCCACCTCTCCCTGAAGTACTATCTGTTCTACTGATCGACTGGAGCCATTCCAGTTTATATTTAGACATAAATACATGTTCAACCTTCGAAACAATAGTCTGTTTCGGTATGACATTATCCAGAGTACAATATTGATATAATTCAACTTCCGTAAGTGTTTTTCTAACATTATAAAACCAATTGCTACATTTCATGTTTGCTAAGGAGTTTGCCAGGCTGCCGTTACTCGATTGATTCGGTCCTAATTCATACGAGATAAACGAGACCAAAGACGGGCAATAGATTTTAACTGATGAACATATGGTGGTACCCAAGCTATTTCACCGGCAACGGCTGCGTTTGGAGTGTATTTGCCAACTCCTAGAAAGAACCGCATGGCACGATTTTGAACCGCATTGGTGCAAGGGTAGTGTTTATATCCCCAAATTGTATAGTTTGGTTAATGCATTATATATTATACATGGAATGCCACCAGCGGATTTACATTTAGCTATAAGAAGACCGAGCGCGCGACTAGCACTCTGAGCAACACTGTTTAGCAGTTATATTGTAATCTAAATGTTCATGCAACACAATACCAAGATATAAATATCTATCAACTATGTGTAGCTCGACAGCTCCCGCATGTAAACGAGATAGTTGTTACAGGAGTAGATTCCTGGCGAAAATGAACTATTTTACTTTTGTCACTATTAATACACATACCATTTAAATTACACCAGTCTTTCAAAGCACTTAATAATACTTGCAGGTCATTTGGATTTTCAGCTAAAAGTACAATGTCATCTGCATATAATAATAAACAAATGGTATCATCACCGCAGCTGACACCTACTCCAAGAGATTTCAGATACAAAGCTAAGTCATTTATATATATATTAAATAGCAATGGAGAAAGAATACATCAATCAAATATAAATAATATGTTTCTGTTATAATATGATGAAAGTATAAGCATTGTATAGCAAAGTACATATTTTACATAATTACCCGTTCGGGCGCTATGCAATGTATTTGTTATTAGGCAGTGTTTATTACATTTCGATAAACACCACAGACATGTATTAAATTATAAATTAAAATTTTATTCTCTATTTATATTCAAATTTTCATACTTAATCATTTCTCCATTTTTGAAATTTTAAACTTAAAACATAAATTATTTTATAATACTTACATCAATGTATCGCCTGGACTATAATTGAAAAGTTGTCTATTTCGTTTGGATATTAATTTTAGTTAAAGCGACACTACATCAGTGAAAACACAAATGTCTACAGAATGTATTTTCCTATTATATGGTATAATTCCCCCCCCCCAATATTTGCCTCAAATATTGAGTATTGCAACTAATAAACAAACGTCGTATACGCGGTTTGTTGACATAACAAAATAATGTAAACAGCCATGTGTAATACAACTAGTGTATCCGGAATAACACGATTTATGGTACAGATTTACCGTTATATCTCACATGTGTGCCTATTTATTTGTAGACTATTCTTAGTTAAATTATCTCTAAACGACATTATCTCGCGTTCAGTATTGACTCCGATGACAAACAAACGTCAATTCAGGAGCATGGATGACAGTTATATAAAATCATACTTTCAACCCACAAAAACACTGTTTATTGATTGTTTGTGTTCGAAAGTATTCGGAAAAATTTGTAGTAGCAATGCATTTATACGTGAACAAATGCATTTTATTTGCTTTTTTGTGATGTAATGTCGCTCTAATGTTATTTGAAATAAGAACCACCTTTCACATTGCCCATGCACTGAACTAATTACATTTTGAATAAAAAAAGTGTTATCGTTTGCAAGACTTAGATGGTTATGTATGTATATAACTTGCATTATTACGCTGATTAACACTGTTATGTATGTATATATCTTGCATTATTACGCTGATTAACACTGTTATGTATGTATATAACTTGCATTATTACGATGATTAACACTGTTATGTATGTATATATCTTGCATTATTACGATGATTATGTTATGTTATATGTATGTATATATCTTGCATTAGTACGTTGATTAACACTGTTATGTATGTATATATCACACTGTTATGTATGTATATATCACACTGTTATGTATGTATATATCACACTGTTATGTATGTATATATCGTGCATTATTACGTTGATTAACACTGTTATGTATGTATATATCACACTGTTATGTATGTATATATCGTGCATTATTACGTTGATTCACACTGTTATGTATGTATATAACTTGCATTATTACGTTGATTAACACTGTTATGTATGTATATATCACACTGTTATGTATGTATATAACTTGCATTATTACGTTGATTAACACTGTTATGTATGTATATATCGTGCATTAGTACGTTGATTAACACTGTTATGTATGTATATATCACACTGTTATGTATGTATATATCACACTGTTATGTATGTATATATCACACTGTTATGTATGTATATATCACACTGTTATGTATGTATATATCACACTGTTATGTATGTATATATCTTGCATTATTACGCTGATTAACACTGTTATGTATGTATATATCACACTGTTATGTATGTATATAACTTGCATTATTACGTTGATTAACACTGTTATGTATGTATATATCGTGCATTAGTACGTTGATTAACACTGTTATGTATGTATATATCACACTGTTATGTATGTATATATCACACTGTTATGTATGTATATATCGTGCATTATTACGCTGATTAACACTGTTATGTATGTATATATCGTGCATTAGTACGTTGATTAACACTGTTATGTATGTATATATCACACTGTTATGTATGTATATATCACACTATTATGTATGTATATATCGTGCATTAGTACGTTGATTAACACTGTTATGTATGTATATATCTTGCATTAGTACGTTGATTAACACTGTTATGTATGTATATATCACACTGTTATGTATGTATATATCACACTGTTATGTATGTATATAACTTGCATTATTACGTTGATTAACACTGCTATGTATGTATATATCTTGCATTATTACGTTGATTAACACTGTTATGTATGTATATATCACACTGTTATGTATGTATATATCGTGCATTATTACGTTGATTCACACTGTTATGTATGTATATATCTTGCATTATTACGTTGATTCACACTGTTATGTATGTATATATCGTGCATTATTACGTTGATTCACACTGTTATGTATGTATATATCTTGCATTATTACGTTGATTAACACTGTTATGTATGTATATATCACACTGTTATGTATGTATATATCACACTGTTATGTATGTATATATATTGCATTATTACGCTGATTAACACTGTTATGTATGTATATATCACACTGTTATGTATGTATATATCTTGCATTATTACGTTGATTAACACTGTTATGTATGTATATATCTTGCATTATTACGCTGATTAACACTGTTATGTATGTATATATCACACTGTTATGTATGTATATATCGTGCATTATTACGCTGATTAACACTGTTATGTATGTATATATCACACTGTTATGTATGTATATATCACACTGTTATGTATGTATATATCGTGCATTATTACGCTGATTAACACTGTTATGTATGTATATATCGTGCATTATTACGTTGATTAACACTGTTATGTATGTATATAACTTGCATTATTACGTTGATTAACACTGTTATGTATTCTTAGATGTGGCAATTCATGTTGCAAATTCAACGATTAAGTTGGTTTAATATTGAAGAAAGTCGAACTGCGATGTGTGTCATTGTTGTTACACATCCAGAGGTAGTATATGTCTCCAGCCAAATTAATCTCATTGCCTTAAATCAGGAGCCACTTTAAGTTAACAATACTTAGTCAGAAAACTGTAAAGCTCGTAGCTTAATGCAACCACGACTGGTTAAAGCAGCCCTATATCGTGGGGTTATAACGTTCTTTCCATTTTAGAAAATTCGCCCTCGGTTCCACATTCGTAATGCGCATTCGTAATGCAATACAACCCCATGTAATTTTGAAATTGTGCACATAAAGTAACAACCACAGTGGTTCTGGTGTGGGGGTGGGGATGAACTGGCACTTATTCAATACACAGAATAATTTAATACAAATAGAATACTAAGCTTTGCTGAACTACAAATTGGCGTGAGGCGTCTGTGGGCCGGCGTCGCATTTGGAATGGAACTGTCCCGGGTACGATACTTGGTATGGCACGAAGGTGGTGTCATCGAGAAAGGCATACATTGCTTAGTACTGTTTAACCGTGGCCAATTATTCCAGGCAATTACAAACACTAATAGTACCTATTTAATAGTACAAATGTTAATTCCCTACTGTACATGCTGTAGTACATTAAAGCTTCCAAACCAGCGCTGACGTTCAATAACCAACCACAACCTTCAAAAATAGTCGCATGCTTCCAGAGAAACCAGTCGCTGACGTTCAATAACCAACCACAACCTTCCAATAAATAGTCGCATGCTTCCAGCCGACACTCTTCAGAAACCATTCGTATATATAGATATTCCGTAACAACTCGTAGTCTGCCACAGACATGTCGCAGATCCACAACAAGTCGCAGAATCCACAGACAATCGCAGAATCCACAGACAAGTCGCAGAATCCACAGACAAGTCGCAGAATCCACAGACAAGTCGCAGAATGCACAGACAAGTCACAAACTTTCAAGATCCACTTGAATACTTTCTAAATAAGTTACATGCTTCAAAGCCAATCGCAAACTTTCAAGATCCACTTGAATACTTTCTAAATAAGTTACATGCTTCAAAGCCAATCGCAAACTTTCAAGAGCCACTTGAATACTTTCTAAATAAGTTACATGCTTCAAAGCCAATCGCAAACTTTCAAGATCCACTTGAATACTTTCTAAATAAGTTACATGCTTCAAAGCCAATCGCAAACTTTCAAGAGCCACTTGAATACTTTCTAAATAATTTACATTCTTCAAAGCCAATCGCAAACTTTCAAGATCCACTTGAATACTTTCTAAATAAGTTACATGCTTCAAAGCCAATCGCAAACGTCCAAGATCCACTTGAATACTTTCTAAATAAGTTACATGCTTCAAAGCCAATCGAAAACTTTCAAGATCCACTTGAATACTTTCTAAATAAGATACATGCTTCAAAGCCAATCGCAAACTTTCAAGATCCACTTGAATACTTTCTAAATAAGTTACATGCTTCAAAGCCAATCGCAAACTTTCAAGATCCACTTGAATACTTTCTAAATAAGTTACATGCTTCAAAGCCAATCGCAAACGTCCAAGATCCACTTGAATACTTTCTAAATAAGTTACATGCTTCAAAGCCAATCGCAAACGTTCAAGATCCACTTGAATACTTTCTAAATAAGTTACATGCTTCAAAGCCAATCGCAAACGTTCAAGATCCACTTGAATACTTTCTAAATAAGTTACATGCTTCAAAGCCAGTCGCAAACTCGCAGTAACCACTGACAATTCACAGGCTTCCATATATCACTCGCCTACTTTCCAAGAACCAGTCGTTAATTCCAGAAACACCACGTAGACATTCAGTATGCTAGACATCGCCAATTCGATTTACCAAATTTAACTACCATCACGGACATGGTTGGTGTAATGTGAAAAACTACCATCACGGACATGGTTGGTGTAATGTGAAAAACTACCATCACGGACATGGTTGGTGTAATGTGAAAAACTACCATCACGGACATGGTTGGTGTAATGTGAAAAACTACCATCACTGACATGGTTGGTATAATGTGAAAAACTACCATCACGGACATGGTTGGTGTAATGTGAAAAACTACCATCACGGACATGGTTGGTATAATGTGAAAAACTACCATCACGGACATGGTTGGTATAATGTGAAAAACTACCATCACGGACATGGTTGGTATAATGTGAAAAACTACCATCACGGACATGGTTGGTGTAATGTGAAAAACTACCATCGCGGACATGGTTGGTGTAATGTGAAAAACTACCATCGCGGACATGGTTGGTGTAATGTGAAAAACTACCATCGCGGACATGGTTGGTGTAATGTGAAAAACTACCATTGCGGACATGGTTGGTGTAATGTGAAAAACTACCATCGCGGACATGGTTGGTGTAATGTGAAAAACTACCATCACGGACATGGTTGGTGTAATGTGAAAAACTACCATCGCGGACATGGTTGGTGTATTGTGAAAAACTACCATCGCGGACATGGTGAAATGTGAAAAGTCACCTTATTGGCATCATTATACATTTTCATTTTTTCTGCTCATTCGTAAATCATTTTAGCGTATTCTCAAGATTTTGCCACCAACTTTTCTTATAAATTACTGTAGGCTACAGATCGAAGGAACATCACCCATATGTTTCAAACTGATGTCAAACTCAATATTTTCCTGAAATCCTCTAAATTGTTATGACAATTTACATTCTTATTTTGTGTTGAGAATACTATAAAAAAAACACTTACAAAAAGTGAACACACATTTATAAAGACCAAGATTCAAATAATAAACAACAACTCAAACGACAATGTATAAAAATAGTATATTTCGCAAGAGTGAGGAGATTTTCCGCATTATTCAGCCGAAAATAAAATCCAGGCCCGGAGTTTATAAAACTTTTCTCCAATCTCAAACTCAGTCTCAAGCTTCTGATTGGTTCAGCAGAGTTTAAATTACAAAATCTACCAATCAAATTACTCGAGCTTGAGTTTGAGATCTGAGGAAAGTTTTATAACCTCGGACCCTGGATAATGTTTAGCTCTACCCCCCCCCCATTTCATATGTTATATTACTCACCGTTGCATCAACTAAGAACTAAATCAACTAAGAACTACATCAACTAAGAACTACATCAACCAAGAACTACATCAACTAAGAACTACATCAACTAAGAACTACATCAACTAAGAACTACATCAGCCAAGAACTACATCAACTAAGAACTACATCAACCAAGAACTACATCAACTAAGAACTACATCAACTAAGAACTACATCAACTAAGAACTACATCAACTAAGAACAACATCAACTAAGAACTACATCAACTAAGAACTACATCAACTAATAACTACATCAACTAAGAACTACATCAGTCAAGAACTACATCAACTAAGAACTACATCAACTAAGAACTACATCAACCAAGAACTACGTCAACTAAGAACTACATCAACTAAGAACAACATCAACTAAGAACTACATCAACTAAGAACTACATCAGCCAAGAACAATGATAAGTAAATAATAGAGTTGGTCTACACTAAAGCGACACAACATTGCAAAAAGCACACAGCTACATAGTTTACGTATAAATAGCATTGCTACTACACATTCTTCCGAAATAATTCGAACACTAACCTCCAATCAATAAACGGTGCTTTATAGGTCCACAACTTCTTAGACGTGTAAGTAGGATTTGATATAACGGACAGCCACGCTTCTGGACGCGCAATAGTTTAGATATAATTTAAATCCGATCAATATAAAAAAAACACATACACAAATGTGTGGCGTCAGTGGTCCAGTGGTAGAGCGTCGATTTGGAATCGAACGGTCCCGGGTTCGATACTCGGTCAGGCCACGTATGTAGTGTCATTGAGCAAGGCACCTCACACACATTGCTTAGTACTGGTTAACCACTTAGGTCGGCTAAGCCTGCCCAGGAAAACATGTCTAGGTCCCCGCAAGAGGTTTGACATTAATGGAACATACATACATATGTACAGTGGTAAATCTGCACCATACATGTTTGTATTCGTGATACACACGTTGACCCTATTTAAATGTGTTGCTATGTCAACAAAAGTCGTATACGAGGCCTTTTTTATTAGTTGAATTACCCAGCGTATATGGCAACATATTTGCGGTGGTGGGAAATATACCAAATAATATCAAATACAATGTACAATTACAGTTATTTTTTGCAAAGGGGACCAGAAACACACACATTGTTTTCCAAACTTAATTAAAACCTCAGTAAGAAATGACGTGAGTTCACCATCAGATCGCAATAAGATAAGGAGGTGTCTCCTCGGCCGGCAGATGTGCAAATTAGGAAACGTGATACGACAATCATTAAGGCAGTAGACATTCGGGAACCAAACAATGAGATAATATATACACAGCTGTATTCATCTAATTCTGATCTAAAACAAAGGACAGACACTCGGTACACGTCGGATCAATTCCATATATTTTCGGTTATTTACAGATACAGATATAGATACATTTGTAGTCGGTACTGGTCCAACGCGATATGTGAAATATGTATATAAACAGAAAACCAATAAAATAAACACGATATAGGTGATCCAGGTAGTTGGTATCGACCAGGTATAATGAGATACAATCACTTAGTCAAAATAAACACGATATAGGTGATCCAGGTAGTTGGTATAGACCAGGTATAATGAGATACAATCACTTAGTCAAAATAAACACGATATAGGTGATCCAGGTAGTTGGTATCGACCAGGTATAATGAGATACAATACTTAGTCAAAATAAACACGATATAGGTGATCCAGGTAGTTGGTATCGGGTTTGGTTCACTTAGTCAAAATAAACACGATATAGGTGATCCAGGTAGTTGGTATCGACCAGGTATAATGATATACAATCACTTAGTCAAAATAAACACGATATAGGTGATCCAGGTAGTTGGTATCGACCAGGTATAATGAGATACAATCACTTAGTCAAAATAAAAGCGTGTTTCACTATATCTTAGTGTAATGGTATCGTCCTCAATATCGCGTTGCATTTATATGCATATATACAACATATAGTCAGGAAATATAATATGCATGTGTGTATAGCTGTTGACCTACATTTCAAAAGTATTGTATGTCACGTTCACTTGACCTACATTTCAAAAGTTGTCACGTTCACTTGACCTACATTTCGAAAGTATTGTATGTCACGTTCACTTGACCTACATTTCAAAAGTTGTCACGTTCACTTGACCTACATTTCAAAAGTATTGTATGTCACGTTCACTTGACATTACTTACCCAGTTACCTGTATTTATGTGCATCATACCTATTGAAGTTGCTACATGTATATTATATTACATTTTGACAACTTATATTACACAAATTGGTGTGATTTTCTAATGCCCATATGTGACTTGAAATGTGTCTTTATAGATAGCTCAGCTATGTTGTATGGGACATGTGTTTTATAGATATCTCAGCTATGTTGGATTTGACACGGGTTTTATAGATATATCAGCTATGTTGGATGGGACAGGGGTGTTATAGCTACCTCAGCTATGTTGGATGGGACACGGGTTTTATAGATACCTCAGCTATGTTGGATGGGACACGGGTGTTATAGCTACCTCAGCTATGTTGGATGGGACAGGGGTGTTATAGCTACCTCAGCTATGTTGGATGGGACAGGGGTGTTATAGCTACCTCAGCTATGTTGGATGGGACACGGGTTTTATAGATACCTCAGCTATGTTGGATGGGACACGGGTTTTATAGATACCTCAGCTATGTTGGATGGGACATGGGTTTTATAGCTACCTCAGCTATGTTGGATGGGACATGGGTTTTATACCTCAGCTATGTTGGATGGGACATGGGTTTTATAGATACCTCAGCTATGTTGGATGGGACATGGGTTTTATACCTCAGCTATGTTGGATGGGACATGGGTTTTATAGATACCTCAGCTATGTTGGATGGGACATGGGTTTTATACCTCAGCTATGTTGGATGGGACATGGGTTTTATACCTCAGCTATGTTGGATGGGACATGGGTTTTATAGATACCTCAGCTATGTTGGATGGGACATGGGTTTTATAGATACCTCAGCTATGTTGGATGGGACATGGGTTTTATACCTCAGCTATGTTGGATGGGACATGGGTTTTATATATACCTCAGCTATGTTGGATGGGACAGGGGTGTTATAGCTACCTCAGCTATGTTGGATGGGACAGGGGTGTTATAGCTACCTCAGCTATGTTGGATGGGACAGGGGTGTTATATATACCTCAGCTATGTTGGATGGGACACGGGTGTTATAGATACCTCAGCTATGTTGGATGGGACATGGGTGTTATAGATAGCTCAGCTATGTTGGATGGGACACGGGTTTTATAGATAGCTCAGCTATGTTGGATGGGACACGGGTTTTATAGATATATCAGCTATGTTGGATGGGACACGGGTGTTTTTGCTACCTCAGCTATGTTGGATGGGACATGCGTTTCCTCTATATTGATACAGAGACTAAACGATACTCAGTGGAAAGGGTTGTAATATTATGCTATAAACTGTCCAGCATTGTACTATGCTAAGAAGTATATATATCCAGGTTGTTTCAGTGTCTTGAATTGGGGCACAATCCAGGTGGTGGTGGGGGCAGTATTCGCAGCTCCTTACTGAACAATCCAGGTGGTTGTGGGGGCAGTATTCGCAGCTCCTTACTGAACAATCCAGGTGGTGGTGGGGGCAGTATTCGCAGCTCCTTACTGAACAATCCAGGTGGTGGGGGCAGTATTCACAGCTCCTTACTGAACAATCCAGGTGGTTGTGGGGGCAGTATTCGCAGCTCCTTACTGAACAATCCAGGTGGTGGTGGGGGCAGTATTCGCAGCTCCTTACTGAACAATCCAGGTGGTGGTGCGGGCAGTATTCGCAGCTCCTTACTGAACAATCCAGGTGGTGGTGGGAGCAGTAATCGCAGCTCCTTACTGAACAATCCAGGTGGTTGTGGGGGCAGTATTCGCAGCTCCTTACTGAACAATCCAGGTGGTGGTGGGAGCAGTAATCGCAGCTCCTTACTGAACAATCCAGGTGGTGGTGCGGGCAGTATTCGCAGCTCCTTACTGAACAATCCAGGTGGTGGTGCGGGCAGCATTCGCAGCTCCTTACTGAACAATCCAGGTGGTGGTGGGAGCAGTAATCGCAGCTCCTTACTGAACAATCCAGGTGGTTGTGGGGGCAGTATTCGCAGCTCCTTACTGAACAATCCAGGTGGTGGTGGGGGCAGTATTCGCAGCTCCTTACTGAACAATCCAGGTGGTGGTGGGAGCAGTAATCGCAGCTCCTTACTGAACAATCCAGGTGGTGGTGCGGGCAGTATTCGCAGCTCCTTACTGAACAATCCAGGTGGTGGTGCGGGCAGTATTCGCAGCTCCTTACTGAACAATCCAGGTGGTGGTGCGGGCAGTATTCGCAGCTCCTTACTGAACAATCCAGGTGGTGGTGGGAGCAGTAATCGCAGCTCCTTACTGAACAATCCAGGTGGTAGTGGGGGCAGTATTCGCAGCTCCTTACTGAACAATCCAGGTGGTGGTGGGAGCAGTAATCGCAGCTCCTTACTGAACAATCCAGGTGGTGGTGGGAGCAGTAATCGCAGCTCCTTACTGAACAATCCAGGTGGTGGTGGGGACAGTATTCGCAGCTCCTTACTGAACAATCCAGGTGGTAGTGGGGGCAGTATTCGCAGCTCCTTACTGAACAATCCAGGTGGTGGTGCGGGCAGTATTCGCAGCTCCTTACTGAACAATCCAGGTGGTGGTGCGGGCAGTATTCGCAGCTCCTTACTGAACAATCCAGGTGGTGGTGCGGGCAGTATTCGCAGCTCCTTACTGAACAATCCAGGTGGTGGTGCGGGCAGTATTCGCAGCTCCTTACTGAACAATCCAGGTGGTGGTGCGGGCAGTATTCGCAGCTCCTTACTGAACAATCCAGGTGGTGGTGCGGGCAGTATTCGCAGCTCCTTACTGAACAATCCAGGTGGTGGTGCGGGCAGTATTCGCAGCTCCTTACTGAACAATCCAGGTGGTGGTGCGGGCAGTATTCGCAGCTCCTTACTGAACAATCCAGGTGGTGGTGCGGGCAGTATTCGCAGCTCCTTACTGAACAATCCAGGTGGTGGTGCGGGCAGTATTCGCAGCTCCTTACTGAACAATCCAGGTGGTGGTGGGGGCAGTATTAGCAGCTCCTTACTGAACAATCCAGGTGGTGGTGCGGGCAGTATTCGCAGCTCCTTACTGAACAATCCAGGTGGTGGTGCGGGCAGTATTCGCAGCTCCTTACTGAACAATCCAGGTGGTGGTGGGGGCAGTATTCGCAGCTCCTTACTGAACAATCCAGGTGGTGGTGGGTGCAGTATTCGCAGCTCCTTATTGAACAATCCAGGTGGTGGTGCGGGCAGTATTCGCAGCTCCTTACTGAACAATCCAGGTGGTGATGCGGGCAGTATTCGCAGCTCCTTACTGAACAATCCAGGTGGTGCGGGCAGTATTCGCAGCTCCTTACTGAACAATCCAGGTGGTGGGGGCAGTATTCACAGCTCTTTACTGAACAATCCAGGTGGTGCGGGCAGTATTCGCAGCTCCTTACTGAACAATCCAGGTGGTGGGGGCAGTATTCGCAGCTCCTTACTGAACAATCCAGGTGGTGGTGCGGGCAGTATTCACAGCTCCTTACTGAACAATCCAG
This sequence comes from Archivesica marissinica, assembly GCA_014843695.1. Classification (NCBI taxonomy): domain Eukaryota; kingdom Metazoa; phylum Mollusca; class Bivalvia; order Venerida; family Vesicomyidae; genus Archivesica; species Archivesica marissinica. The sequence goes on along the minus strand of CM026393.1, from coordinate 61,496,117 downwards.
GTGGTGGTGCGGGCAGTATTCGCAGCTCCTTACTGAACAATCCAGGTGGTGGTGCGGGCAGTATTCACAGCTCCTTACTGAACAATCCAGGTGGTGGTGCGGGCAGTATTCGCAGCTCCTTACTGAACAATCCAGGTGGTGGTGCGGGCAGTATTCGCAGCTCCTTACTGAACAATCCAGGTGGTGGTGCGGGCAATATTCACAGCTCCTTACTGAACAATCCAGGTGGTGGTGCTGGCAGTATTCGCAGCTCCTTACTGAACAATCCAGGTGGTGTGCGGGCAGTATTCGCAGCTCCTTACTGAACAATCCAGGTGGTGGTGCGGGCAGTATTCACAGCTCCTTACTGAACAATCCAGGTGGTGGTGCGGGCAGTATTCGCAGCTCCTTACTGAACAATCCAGGTGGTGGTGCGGGCAGTATTCGCAGCTCCTTACTGAACAATCCAGGTGGTGGTGCGGGCAGTATTCGCAGCTCCTTACTGAACACCCATTTGTGAACAACGGTTTCAAAGAAACATTTAAATATTATTATTATTATTGTACTCTACACCGTGCACGTAAAAGAACCGTAGGAGGACGCGTCGATCATAATTTATGGGCAACCGGTAGCGACGATAAATAAACGTAAAACACACACATACGTCAGTGGTATGTAGCTCAGAACAACGGAAGTTGGGTTTTTTTAAATAATGTTTTATTGCATTTTTTTATACATTACATTACAATTATACACACACAATGAAATACGTAGAAAACAATTTTAAATTATATTAGGATTTATTAGTAATACTGTATACGATTTAATCTGGGGGGGGGGAAGCAAATGGGTTGGGTTACAAGTTATGACAACATTATCTACAGTTATAGTTATATCAGTCCCTGTGTACTATACTGACATGTACTTCCATTTGATTTAAAAATGCATTGGACAGGTGTTATAATGTCAAATAGTTGGACGTTAGTTTACATATCTGTAACGTTACGGTTTGTCGTGAAGTATGCTGATGCACCACGTAAATTATACACTCCATATAGTATGTATCGAAATCTGTACACATACCAACGTAATGTAAACCAGTAAGGTTTTATTATTAAGTTATTAGAAATTACTTGGTTTAGTTCCGTCATATGTTATTGTAAATCAATAGTATATACAAATTTAATTTAGCTCGATTGCGAAACAAGTTCTTACAACTTATATTAATCACTCTCGAGTCCTCATTCATGATGGAATCCATCGCCACAGGGGAGAGAGAAGAGGCAACGTGGACTTTAAATGTCTTGCCTAAGGGCACAATCGTAACGGCTCCAGCGGGGCTCGAACTCCGGACCTTTCGCACCTGAAGTGAACGCGCATCCACTGCAAATCAATAGTCTAATTATGGCATACACACAGAGCTACAAAAGGCCTGAGAACAGGCGTCGATATATTTTGCCTGGTCAGTCAAATAAATATATTTTAACACCGAGACTATTAATTGGGCCGTATTGCGTTTCTGATCATTTTGCCAGAAGTTAAAAAGTGAATAATTGACAGACTGGAACCCAGGCTAAGCTACAATACGAAGTTTGATCATACAAATGGTTTGGTCCACAAATTGTAACAAAATTAGACAACAGCTGGCACCAGAACGTCACGCACCAGACCAGAACGTCACGCACCAGAACGTCACGCTAACGTTTGATTAAACTAAATGATTGAGTTATATTTCCAGAAAAAGAGATATAATTAAGATATATATGACTCAGATAACTTGTTATTTTTGTTTGTTTAAGTTTATTTAACGTCGCTATAGTACGTTTAGGATAACTTGACAGTGACGTCACTCAATATTTACTCCCGTTGGCTATGTCCACAACACAAGACGGGTAAATCTGCTTCAAAATCAGTAGGCGGTGTTTCGGATTAAAAATTAAAAATACATTATCATAATATCGATAACTGTAAATTTACTTGAATTACCTGTACTGATAGGTATAGCCCTTGTACGTCACTGTCAAGTTATCCTAAACGTACAGTACCGGTTGTACATTTCAGCAACGGACAGTTTACCTAACAACACCTTTCCTGTGCGGGCTCCAGTGGTTATCCAGTACTTGGTGCACCAACATCCGTAAGAAACTGCCAACTTTTTCATATAAAGCAACACGATCTGGGCGGGGCTCGAACCCATGTCCGTCAGTGATGATAGGTTACAGTGGTATACAAATACCTTAATCACTCGACAATGGATGCGGACCGATTACTCGTTAAAAAGACGTTCCATGTTATATATGAGATACTGAGTAAAGGTTAATAATCATTGTTATACAATAAAAACAACAATATTGCAATAACAGAACTAAGTTTCCGCTATATTGTATCATGTAAGTTATACAACAATTTATAAACATATATCTTAATTATTTTCACAGGTGTTTAGCATTCCCCGTCAACAGAAAGCCGTGTGTTTCCTGGAAATAGAAACGCCTCAAATGTTACTTCTCAACACAGCTTAATTAATATAGTCCGCACTAGACTCATCCGTCTAGCAAACTGCGCATGCCCGCAGGATATGAAGCAAACAGAAGCGCGCGCTTTTCCGATACATAATCCAACAACCCTACAGTGTATTGGCAGAACTCCTATAACGAGCTATCAAACTAGTCATTTCAAATCAGGCGAAACATCGGACTATTCAAATAAGCCGATACAAGTAGTAGCTTTTGACAAACAAAACAAACACTACCTAACGTTATTGGATATAATTACGTGAGTGTAAATTATCAGAATACTAGTGGATTTAGACGTGAACATATGACCCGCTCGTCCAAACTTCCCACTTTAGTTGGACAGGTTTAGTTGGACAAAAAACCTCAGATAAAGACTTGCCAGAAAAGAAAGATTACCACTCAGTCACTCGTTATCAGAAACTGGATAAAAGATTGCACTCTTACGAAACACGACTGAGGAGAGTTAAGAGAAGTGGACACTAATAAAAAAACCAGTGATATATTAACTATCAGTGACAAGGAAATTATCATGGAGAAATGTAAATAACCTAGTTGTCAACTTTACGTCACCGGAGAAGGGAACCATGCCATTCAATAGACAAGAACGCGAAGGTATTAGAGCGTCAAAAATCTAGTGAAGATATGAGGAAATTAAATGTACAAGTGTGGGAATAGCTGTGCTGAACCTTCACTGTATCATTGTACATTGCTGAGCACAGATGCTTTAAAACATAGTACTCGCTAGTTTATGTTTTAGCAGAGCGGTATTGTTAGGCAAAACATGGATTACTAAGCACAGTGTAATTACTTACGAGGTATATGAGAATATACGCAGGATTAACCAAACTAGATTGTATTGTAGACTGACACAATAATTTACTGAACAAATATAATATAAAGATCAAATAGTTTAAATGAATTGCGAATAAACATAACTACTGTACAATTGTGTTGAAAGGAGATAACGGGAGATGTTGCCATATTATTCAAATATCTTAATATGATAATCGCGACCAGATAAAAGTTCAATAAACGGTCACAACATGGATACATCTAGCGACACAATAGACATTCAGAAAGGTTCAAGACTACCGCAGTTGCAGTCAATTCTAGTGAATCACGTGGATTTAGACGATGACACTTTCTTTAATACTGCTATGAGACCTCGTGCAAATACAGATCCTATTTCGCCGAGGCCCTGTTTACACGTGCGATTTGACTTGCCCGATATCGTCGTTGACGATTGTAGTGACAATGATGCCGATAACCTGGACCAATCACACCCAGAGGAAATTAACAGAGAACTTGTTAATACTGACGAAGGAGCATTTTTTGTTTTTAAATCTCCCCCAAGACAGCGTTCAAACACATGCCCCATTAATATGTTTAGTAAACATAAAGCACGTAGAGAAATCAAAGACAGACCCCCTACCCCACCCCCGTTAGATAAAATACCTCTAGATACGTTTCCACGTTATCCGTCGTGGGAAAAGGTACACTTCTGTCCACATTCTCTCTCACGTGTCGAGGAAGCAAGAGAAACCACGTGCACTACTACTCGAGAACGGACTATTTCCAGTGCAAAGTCAGATTCATCAACACGCACGAGAAAAACGCACACACGAACAAATCATTCTTCAACCGTGAAAGAGTTGAATTCTTCTCCGAAACGTACTGTGCCTAGAATACCAAACGGACACGTGAGCTCTAGATCAAGCGACATTAGAGACGCTATTCATACCAGTGCTTAATGTTTATCTACACGTGTCCGTTACGCAGAATTTACACAGAAACGAGTGTAGTTCAAGCATGACTTTGATAAAACAATTAGTTGACTTCAAAAAGTGTGGTAGGGTAGGTGGATACATGTAGGTCGTTGATATTTAGTGCTGTTGAGTTTTACATTTTCAGCGAAACAGCATATTATGTTCAGTTAAAAATAGGACGAACACGTGACCTGTTCAATGATTTCTGTGAACGGTTAAAGGTAAAACACGTGCTATCGTTCCAAAATATTGCTTATCCGAAACTGACGTTTTAGGTCTTAGGAAATTCTACGCAATTACAATTTCATTGAAATGAATGATTTAGCTGATGGAATATTGATGTTACCTACGCCATATGGAATTTAATGACAATTTGAGATTAAGACATATATAATTAATTCCGTGCATTTATACTATTTTTGCTTGTATCTATAGTGTTCATAATGTTAAAGCGACACTACATCGTATGGAATAAATATATTATAAAAATTGAAATTGTATGTACAAGTAGAAATGTTACTACACATTCTTCCATTATGCTTTGATTAATTATTTTCAGTCAGTAAATTTGTGTTTGTGCAATATAACAAACTGAAAGTGAAAGTACAACTTTCCTGAATCGGTTTGACACGCCCTACATTCGCCACGCCCTACATTCGCCACGCCCGACATTCGCCACGCCCTACATTCGCCACGCCCTACATACATTCGCAACGCATCACTCTCTTGCGGCACTCAGCACACATATCTAAGACAGTTGCGATATGCGCATTAAGCATTGATACAACACACTTTTGTTGCTAAACAATTCGCGTATACGACGGTACTATATGTGTTGTTCTATTCCTTTCTCTACGAATATTTGATTTGATTTTAAAACACACAGCCATTGGAAATGATATTCTTTAAATAGCGGTACATTTCACTTCAAACATCCTGTATTCCAATATAGTGTCGCTTTAACACCTGACAAGATGTGTATATAGGCCTATTAATCAGGTATACTGGAAAACTCACTAAAATTACATTTTTGATTGCTATCTAAATAATACCTTTCTTCGTGACATGTTGTATTTATCACTGTGAGCATTTCATAATATTTAATAGTATTCCTGGAGGGCTTTTAGGAATATCGTTGTCTAGATGCGAGGTGATAGACCATATATTAATTTAACCATAGCAATAGAACACGCTATAGCGCTTACAAACATCGAGCATAAGTCAAAATCAACTATTCAACTCTTGTCCAGGTTTTCTTGTAAAGTTCAACATTTCCATTCTCAACCTTCGCATTATGGCCTCCATTATGCAAATTAAATTACACGTTGTTATTGTTTCTCTGGGTTTTTGTGTATAATTGAACGTTTCGGAATACCTTTGATCTTCAGTATGTATCTATAGGAAATTGGTCACGTGACTGCTTGGTGATCAATCTCCAGCACAGTGAACTCCATTCCACATACTAGTTTATACACAATTATTTTAGCTTGATTGCGAAACAAGTTCATGCACTTTATATTAATCACTCTCTTCATGGTGGAATACATCGCTACGAGGGAGAGGGTGTGTGTGTTTTACGTATATTTATCGTCGCTACCGGTTGCCCATATGAGCGACGCCTCCTGAAGAGAGTCTCATCTGGTTCTTTTACGTGCACGGTGTAAAGCACCGACACGAGACCTCGGTATAATGTCCCATCTGAAAGACTGTTAATTTTATTAGGGTCAGACGGGGGATCGAACCGCGATCCCTGGATTACCAGTACAGCGTGTTAACCACTGGACTACAGAAGAGGGAAGAGGCAATGTGCAATTTAAATGCCTTGCTGTCTAACCTACAGTAGCGGCTACAACTGGGCGCGAACTCCGGGACTTTCGCACCTGAAGCGAACGCCCTACCACTGCGCTATCACGACTTCCACTTGATTAGATAGGTAATCATTAGATAATGAAGGCACATACAATCAGTATTAGTGCCTAGTCACACCCTGTAGCCCGATACAACACACGTGTCTTTATTGAGAATAATTGTTACAACAGGACACGAAATTTGGTTACTTATACAAATTTATTTTAGCTCGATTGCGAAACAAGTTTTTTACATCATTATATAGATCTCTCTCTAGACCCCATTCCTGATGGAATCTATCGTCATGGGGGAGATAGAAGTGGCAACATGGAGTTTAAGTACCTTGCCTAAGGGCACACTCGTAACGGCTACAGCTGGGCTCGAATTAAAACGAAGGCGAATTGCACTTGTTTTAACTCTTTCAGGGCCGAATAAATTCAGAGCCACGTCTGATCAGGATCTATCTTGTTTGCTAATCGGACAGGAGCTTCAGCTCCACTGTCTGAAGATCAATCAGCATACAGTCTTATCGGACGGCAAGTTCTGTTCTGTCTGATCGGAGTCTATGCTTTTTGCACCGTCACTTGTATGCGACATTGGCGGGGAAAGAGCTAACATCGGAAATCATGATAGTACAGTGGATGCGCATTCGCTTCAGGTGCGAAAAATCCGGAGTTCGAACCCAGCTGAAGCCGTTACGATTGTGCCCATAGGCAAGGCATTTAAATTCCACGTTGCCTCTTCTATCTCCCTCGTGGCGATGTATTCCATCAGGAATGGGGTCTCGAGAGTGATTAATATAAATTGTAAGAACCTGTTTCGCAATCGAGCTAAAATAAATGTGTATAAACTAAAGAGTTAACATCGATTTTCGGGGGTTTACTGTCATCAGATTTTCGAAATAAAGACGCTTTGTTGTATCTGGCGGTATATAGCTGGTGGTATCTGGCTAACATATTTTTATCTTAATCGAGATAATATATGTTCCCTTATTCGTTTTTAAGTGTTTCTATTGAATACAGATGTATTCACTTGAATAAATTACAATATATATAGAATATGTTATTGAAATGTTAAAATTGTGAACCATAATATTTATATAAAAGCGTTTGAACTGTATTATATCTGAAGGCGTTTTCCTAAAAACAATGGTGAAATGTTATACATCCGTCCGATTTAATCCATCTGTTCTTGTATATTAAAGCAGCATTACATCGTAATAAAGGATTTTTTGGGTAAAATATAAATACTAATGTGTGTGTGTTTACAAAAATCGAAATAGTCGCTCATAAACGATATTATTCCAATAAATTTAAACCGTGGTATACGCGAATTTGTTTATCAACATACGAAATGTAAACACGCACAGCGCGCATGCGTGAAACAACAGAGGGTAGGGTGTAGAATACAACGTATATATTTTGAACATGAAATACTATCTATCTATCTTCTTCTAATGTCGAACCCCTCGCGGGGATGTAGAAATGTCCTTAAAAGACTTAGCTAACAGAGGTATGAATCAACATATCAAGTAATTTAATTAAAAAATACAACGTGGGACAAATGGGGTCGATGCATTCTGAATGTAAACAAGTGCGGACGATGCGTTCCGGTTGTAAACAAGTGCGTGACCGATCGACTCGGAAATACCTACTTTCGGTTTCGAGTTTGTTTTATCGCAAACAAACACTGTTTACCACATGAACATAAGCATACAAAGTATAATGTTAGAATGTGTAGCAGCATTGCTACCCATACGTAAAAATTGAATTTTTCAAATATATTTTATTTCATACGATGTAATGCTGCTTTAAATGTTACAACATGATGTAAATATTGATGAATACAAAATGTTTACACTATTTCAACATATAGCAACCCCCACTTGCCTCAAGTATTCATTTAAATTTAATTTAATTTATCTTCAAATATAGTTGAATTTTATCTTTGAACTGTATTCATGATCGCTTTGTTCAATTCATTTAAATCAATTGGACATACAGATATATCTTAGTCTAGTGTTATTGGGTCATGTTCAATATTGATATCTTCCGTCGATCGTTTATGCGCCGTGCTTGGCTAGCAGACGACGTTTTAATAATTATATCATTGTTGTTTATACTGTATCAAATCAAATTGTTCGAACATGACAATCAAGTGAACAAAAACATAAATAGTTTTGTAGTTATATATTATGACACACCGTTGGGACCAGCATTGTTCTACTGAATGCGGTCACCCTATTGTAAACCGCTTAATATTCGCGTGGGTTTTTATTTGCGAAATTCAAGAGCACGATTCTTTTGAGAAATAATTATAAACGCGGGTACATATATGCAATCGGGGCGTGTGTGCAACCGTCCATTATATAGTTACTGAATTCGCGAGGGTGTTCTTGTGAACTCCATTCCACATACTAGTTTATACACAATTATTTGCTCGATTGCGAAACAAATTCTTACAACTTATAATAATCACTCTCGATACCTCATTCCTGATGGAATCCATCGCCACGAGGGAGAAAGAAGAGCCAACGTGGAATTTAAATGCCTGAGGGTGTTCTATCTCGAAATATAATTGGCATGAATACATAGTTGTCTACAGTAGTTAGATGACAAACCATGTCAGTTTCTCTCGTCTTTCTACTTCAAGCACGTGTAACTTCTGACGCGGTAATAGGCGTAGACACCTACTATGACATGTTATTACATATTGGTTGATGTATTTCTAAGAAACAAATGTATATACAGGTACATGTGTGTTTTGTATTTATTTATCGTCGCTACCGGATGAATAGATTGGATCACGTTAGATTGAAATAGTTTAAGGCTTGGAGGATAGTGCAATATGATAATACAGAATCCAATGCCAGCTATTCTTCGGTTATTCTATGGGCACTGTGTTAGATACCCATACGAGACCTCGGTTAAGAGTCTCATCTGAAACACTAATATTAGTCGTGTCAGTGTAGTGGACAGGAGTTGCGGGTTCGAGTCAAACATGTTAACCACTGGAGAGCCGATCCACTCTACAAGTGATATTCGAGAATAATGTGTGGGTTTTATGTTTATACATTGTAATGGCGTCAGATAGTGCATCTGAGAGGTAGCCAAGATGTATAAATTTACTGATAAAATGCGAGGCTCTGTAAATAAGTTACGATATAATATAATTATATAATAATTATTTATTTATCTCATTCTTAAAGATGCTTCATGTTCTGTAGCTATGTTGCGTGCACAGTTAATAACGGAGTATATTGAACCTCTGTTTAATCGTCTATTTCGGGGGCCTCCCAGGCAGAGTGGGTAATGTCGTTGACTTCGAGTCACTTACCCATCAACCGCTATGTTCGAATCCCACTAGGGGTGTAGAACTATTTTATGTGAGAAAGCTATCAGCTGGGTTGTGCCAGGTTGGTGGTTCTACCCGGGTGCCCGTCCGTGCCTGGAATACTGTTCGGATGGACACCTGAGTGGCTTCCTTCACAATTAATAGTTGGAGAGTCGCTATATCACTTAAAATGCCGACGAGACCGTAAACATCCAAAACAAAACAACAAAATGCCGACGAGACTGTAAACATCCAAAACAAAACAACAAAATGCCGACGAGACTGTAAACATCCAAAACAAAACAACAAAATGCCGACGAGACTGTAAACATCCAAAACAAAACAAAACAACAAAACAACAAAACAACAAAATGTAACATCTCATTCGCAAAACCTAATACAATATGCATGTACATGCTAGCATACCACTGTTGCTCTTGGTATTTTAATATTAACATAATTCGATGCATACACAGGACTTTGTTCAGGTATGTAGTTAATATATCTCAAAGCCCATAAACATGCTAGCATAAAAAGGGGCATATTATCTCGGCGGCTGTGATCATATGGGGACAGCCTGAGCGGGTGGAATACCCCCTCGAGCTCGGACCGTATAGATAACTTGTTAGAGACATGAGTAGACAAAATATACATCAATACGAAAATAAAGCTTAAAAATCAACTGACTCGTTCACGCATCCGAATAATCACAACTTACAGACGCTCAATGAAATAATACAATTTATCAAGCGCTTTATTTATCGATTATGCATACAACTATTTCAATCCAAGTATTTATATTTCTGCAAATAAGTTTAACATCTACAAAACGAAAAGTACAATCGTTGTCATCATTCTATCTACCTATCTTCCTTATACACATCTATCTATTTAGCTTCCGTATACGTCAAACCCCCGGATGCATAGTCATATTCCTCCTATAGTGTGTAGTTCAGTAACTGATATTAACTGGCCCCGTTGATAGGTAGTGCCTATTTCCTATTACAGATGATACAACAATACGTATCGTACGGTATACGATGTCAGGTACTTCCAGCGGAAGTACGAGTATTATCGTATACTTTGATATAATTTATTGTGATACATTATGTGACAAAAAAATGTTCTGTATAGAATTAAGTCAGAAAAACAATAAAGTAAAGACAGATTTATGACATTGTCTTATTTACTAATTATGGTACAAATGGATGTTAGACATTTACAATGTGATGAAGTGGTCGACCAGGATATAGAACAGTGACGTACTACTATATATATACATATATTCATTTGTACACATAATGTGACTGACTTCTATAGTCAGGTTATTGTGTGGGCACCGGAAACACACTGTATAATGTCCTGGTCGGGTCATATGCTAGTGTGAGCATATTTCAATGTCAGTCTTATTGCTCATTGTTTGCATTGTGTCCTTGTGCTATTTAATGTTTTAATTTGTTAGTTTATACAACTTTATTTTAGCTCGATTGCGAAACAAGTTCTTTCAACTTATATTAATCACTCTCGAGACCTCATTCCTGATCGAATCAATCACCACGAGAGAGAGAGAGAGAGAGAGAGAGAGAGAAGAGGCAACGTGGAATTTAAATGCCTAGCTTAAGGGCACAATCGTAACAGATCCAGCGGGGCTCGAACTCCGGACCTTTCGCACCTGAAGCGAACTCGCATCCAGTGCGCTATCACGACTTCCATTTTAATTTGTTGAGAGTCTCATGGTAAATTGGCTTAATAATTCAAATTAATGCACTTGTTAAATAAAGTCTTTATTATTGTAATAATATTTATTATTATTTGCCTGACTGGTCATGTGTGCCAAAGAATACCACAACGTTTGAAAATCGCTAAAAAAATCAAAATCGCAAACTATATAGAATGTATAGTACTTTATATATCCATTTACAATATTGAACACTCGTTGCTGACTAAATTCGTAGTTGACTAAACTCGTAGTGGACTAAACTCGTAGTTGACTAAACTCGTAGTGGACTAAACTCGTAGCTGACTAAACTCGCAGCTAACTAAACTCGTAGCTAACTAAACTCGTAGCTGACTAAACTCGTAGCTGACTAAACACGTAGATGAATACACTCGTAGCTGACTAAACTCGTAGCTAACTAAACTCGTAGCTGACTAAACTCGTAACTGACTAAACTCGTAGCTAACTAAATTCGTAGTTGACTAAACTCGTAGTGGACTAAACTCGTAGCTGACTAAACTCGTAGCTAACTAAACTCGTAGTTGACTAAACTCGTAGCTGACTAAACTCGTAGCTAACTAAACTCGTAGCTGACTAAACTCGTAGTTGACTAAACTCGTTGCTGACTAAACTCGTAGCTAACTAAACTCGTAGCTAACTAAATTCGTAGTGGACTAAACTCGTAGCTGACTAAACTCGTAGTTGACTAAACTCGTAGTGGACTAAACTCGTAGCTGACTAAACTCGTAGCTAACTAAACTCGTAGCTAACTAAACTCGTAGCTGACTAAACTCGTAGCTGACTAAACACGTAGATGAATAAACTCGTAGCTGACTAAACTCGTAGCTAACTAAACTCGTAGCTGACTAAACTCGTAGCTGACTAAACTCGTAGCTAACAAAATTCGTAGTTGACTAAACTCGTAGTGGACTAAATTCGTAGTTGACTAAACTCGTAGTGGACTAAACTCGTAGCTGACTAAACTCGTAGCTAACTAAACTCGTAGCTAACTAAACTCGTAGCTGACTAAACTCGTAGCTGACTAAACACGTAGATGAATAAACTCGTAGCTGACTAAACTCGTAGCTAACTAAACTCGTAGCTGACTAAACTCGTAGCTGACTAAACTCGTAGCTAACTAAATTCGTAGTTGACTAAACTCGTAGTGGACTAAACTCGTAGCTGACTAAACTCGTAGCTAACTAAACTCGTAGTTGACTAAACTCGTAGCTGACTAAACTCGTAGCTAACTAAACTCGTAGCTGACTAAACTCGTAGTTGACTAAACTCGTTGCTGACTAAACTCGTAGCTAACTAAACTCGTAGCTAACTAAATTCGTAGTGGACTAAACTCGTAGCTGACTAAACTCGTAGTTGACTAAACTCGTAGTGGACTAAACTCGTAGCTGACTAAACTCGTAGCTAACTAAACTCGTAGCTAACTAAACTCGTAGCTGACTAAACTCGTAGCTGACTAAACACGTAGATGAATAAACTCGTAGCTGACTAAACTCGTAGCTAACTAAACTCGTAGCTGACTAAACTCGTAGCTGACTAAACTCGTAGCTAACTAAATTCGTAGTTGACTAAACTCGTAGTGGACTAAACTCGTAGCTGACTAAACTCGTAGCTAACTAAACTCGTAGTTGACTAAACTCGTAGCTGACTAAACTCGTAGCTAACTAAACTCGTAGCTGACTAAACTCGTAGTTGACTAAACTCGTTGCTGACTAAACTCGTAGCTAACTAAATTCGTAGTTGGTTTGTGTTGTTGTGTGGTTGTGTGACTAAACTCGTAGTACTAAACTCGTAGTTGACTAAACTCGTAGCTGACTAAACTGACTAAACTCGTAGTGGACTAAACTCGTAGCTGACTAAACTCGTAGTTGACTAAACTCGTAGTGGACTAAACTCGTAGCTGACTAAACTCCTAGTTGACTAAACTCGTAGCTAACTAAACTCGTAGCTAACTAAACTCGTAGCTAACTAAACTCGTAGCTAACTAAATTCGTAGTTGACTAAACTCGTAGCTAACTAAACTCGTAGCTAACTAAACTCGTAGCTAACTAAACTCGTAGCTAACTAAACTCGTAGCTAACTAAATTCGTAGTTGACTAAACTCTTAGCTAACTAAACTCGTAGCTAACTAAATTCGTAGTTGACTAAACTCGTAGTGGACTAAACTCGTAGCTGACTAAACTCGTAGTTGACTAAACTCGTAGTGGACTAAACTCGTAGCTGACTAAACTCGTAGTTGACTAAACTCGTAGTGGACTAAACTCGTAGCTGACTAAACACGTAGATGACTAAACTCGTAGCTGACTAAACTCGTAGCTGAGTAAACTCGTAGCTGAGTAAACTCGTAGCTAACTCGTAGTTGACTAAACTCGTAGCTGATTAAACTCATAGCTGACTAAACTCGTAGTTGACTAAACTCGTAGCTGACTAAACTCATAGTTGACTACACTCGTAGCTGACTAAACTCGTAGCTGACTAAACTCGTAGCTGACTAAACTCGTAGTTGACTAAATTCGTAGCTAACTAAATTCGTAGCTGACTAAACTCGTAGCTAACTAAACTCGTAGCTGAGTAAACTCGTAGCTGACTAAACTCGTAGTTGACTAAACTCGTAGCTAACTCGTAGTTGACTAAACTCGTAGCTGACTAAACTCATAGCTGACTAAACTCGTAGCTGACTAAACTCGTAGTTGACTAAACTCGTAGATAACTCATAGTTGACTAAACTCGTAGCTGACTAAACTCGTAGCTGACTAAACTCGTAGTTGACTAAACTCGTTGCTGACTAAACTCGTAGCTGACTACACTCGTAGCTAACTCGTAGCTGATTAAATTCGTAGCTGACTAAACACGTAGCTGACTAAACACGTAGCTGACTAAACGCGTAGCTTACTAAACACATAGCTGACTAAACACGTAGCTGACTAAACGCGTAGCTGACTAAACACGTAGCTGACAAAACTCGTAGCTAACTAAACTCGTAGTGGACTAAACTCGTAGTTGACTAAACTCGTAGTTGACTAAGCTCGTAGCTGAGTAAACTCGTATCTGACTAAACTCGTAGCTAACTCGTAGTTGACTAAACTCGTAGCTAACTCGTAGTTGATTAAACTCGTAGCTGACTAAACACGTAGTTGACTAAACTCGTAGCTAATTAAACAACTAAACTCGTAGCTAACTAAACTCGTAGTTGACTAAACTCGTAGTTGACTAAACTCGTAGCTGAGTAAACTCGTAACTGACTAAACTCGTAGTTGACTAAACTCGTAGCTAACTCGTAGTTGACTAAGCTCGTAGCTGACTAAACTCGTAGCTGACAAAACTCGTAGCTGACTAAACACGTAGCTGACTAAACTCGTTGCTGACTAAACTCGTAGCTAACTCGTAGTTGACTAAACTCGTAGCTAACTCGTAGCTGACTAAACTCGTAGCTGACTAAACTCGTAGCTAACTAAACACGTAGTTGACTATACTCGTAGCTAACTAAACTCGTAGTTGACTAAACTCGGAACTGACTAAACTCGTAGCTAACTAAACACGTAGCTAACTAAACACGTAGCTAACTAAACACGTAGCTAACTAAACTCGTAGTTGACTAAACACGTAGCTGACTAAACACGTAGCTAACTAAACACATAGCTAACTAAACTCGTAGTTGACTAAACTCGTAGTTGACTACACTCGTAGCTAACTAAACTCTAAGCTGACTAAACTCGTAGCTAACTCGTAGTTGAATAAACACGTAGCTAACTCGTAGTTGACTAAACACGTAGCTAACTCGTAGTTGACTAAACACGTAGCTAACTCGTAGTTGACTAAACACGTAGCTAACTCGTAGTTGACTAAACACGTAACTAACTCGTAGTTGACTAAACTCGTAGCTAACTCGTAGTTGACTAAACACGTAGCTAACTCGTAGTTGACTAAACTCGTAGCTAACTCGTAGTTGACTAAACACGTAGCTAACTCGTATTTGACTAAACACGTAGCTAACTCGTAGTTGACTAAACACGTAGCTAACTCGTAGTTGACTAAACACGTAGCTAACTCGTAGTTGACTAAACACGTAGCTAACTCGTAGTTGACTAAACACGTAGCTAACTCGTAGTTGACTAAACACGTAGCTAACTCGTAGTTGACTACACACGTAGCTAACTCGTAGTTGACTAAACTCGTAGCTAACTCGTAGTTGACTAAACTCGTAGCTAACTCGTAGTTGACTAAACACGTAGCTAACTCGTAGTTGACTAAACACGTAGCTAACTCGTAGTTGACTAAACACGTAGCTAACTCGTAGTTGACTAAACACGTAGCTGCGTAGTAAACATTTCTGAAATAAAAAAAACAAAAATCGCCAACAATGCAATAAAACACGGGAGTATGTATTTAGACATGTACTTTAATTCATACGATGGGCATACGATGGACATACGATGGGCGGCATACGATGGGTGGCATACGATGGGCATACGCTCACTCATTTATATCACCAGAACCTCTGTACCAAGTGCGATCTATAGACATGAGCATTTACAGGTAGAGAAGATCCCCATACCCCATGGAGTTGGCACCCCTCCCACACCTACCGAAGGGGTGTTTCGCACCTCAGTATGCGTAATTAAAATGTCGCTCTGGCTACGCGCCTGGTGTGCATATACAAACATGCACTTATACCAATGCTTTGACGAAGATATGTAACAAAATTGAGTCAGTGTTTTATAATTTCGCAATCACAACATATCTCCCGTCTTCACATGGCGTTCACATTGGCCTATTCAAGCGCAACAAATAAACAATACAGTTGCCAGATGGGAGTACAAATGAACACTAGTAACTTAGATGGTAAATGAATCATACGGTTGGAAAACTAACATAATGGACAAGAAACTTGAAAATAAAGAAGTTCAAATATATACATGTGTATTTACTGCAAATAAGCTGTCGTATGTGTATGACATTTATAACTTGGTGGTAGTGTAGACTATGCCCTCTGATTATCAGTAGTCACCATCCGTTATGTCAAAGTCAGTTATGTCGAATTATCCGGTTATCTCGAAGTCGGATCAAAGTCCCGTTTCAGACACTGTCATTTTACATATAACTGGATCTGTTTATATCGAATTTCGCTAAGTCAAACTTCGGTTATGTCGAAGTATTTTGTTCGGTCCGACGGAAGTCGACATAACGGATGTAGACTGTATTAACATTCTTAATCTACCACTGTTTGGTTCCGTGTCATGTGATTCGGTTCCTTGCCCGTTGTTTGGGTTTTCCTACATCATTCATATGTACATTTGTCAATTCTGCATCATATATTGCAACACATAACAACGAACTACTAGGAACGAATGATGATAATTGAGCTTATTTTCCCTCGCCGCCGACGAACCGTGTGGGCGAGCGGGGAAGGAACGAATGAATAACAAATTGACAACTATATACAAGTTCCGTTATTAGGAAAAACTACGAAATTCGAAATTCAATTAAATCGATCACCTTCCATATTCGCTACTTTGTGGTTAATATATATAAAGTACAACATTTGAATATCGTCGAACGTAGGCTAAACATTTTGAAAATCAACATTATATAAACCCCAGAAAGTATGCCTTGGCAGAAAGATCAAATCATTATTTGACTTGAACCCTATGTTTGATGCGCTCTATCTGGCCCCCTGTGAGGGTGAACAGGTACCAATCACTGCATGTAAATCATGCCAATCAAGCGGCAATATGGAAAAGAAATGAAGGTAATGATGATACTCAAAACAGAACAACGACATGATTAAATGTATGCCAAGACTGGTTACCCGTTTCTTGTGATGTTTTCAAACAACACTGCTAGGTGTTTTAAGTGTGATAGTTCCAAACATTAAATATACACACTCACCGTCCGTGTTGCGTATACCACAAGCGTAATACAATTTAAAGCTTAGCATGCATTCAATAATCACAATATCAGGGGCGTAGCCAGGAGGCAAATTATGTGCAAGCCCGGGTAAAGAATGTTGAGTGAGCGTAGCGAACAAGGTTGCTAGGGGGTCCGGGGGCATGCATCCCCGGAATGTTTTGTTTTTTAGGATGCAATTTCCCTCATTCTGCTGCATTTAAAAGACAAATTCGGACTTTTTTCTAAACATGACAATACACTGTTCTGCTTAGCAATACATGTACATCAAAAGCAATAACAATTCTATATTATTTTTTTTGGTCAAAATGATGTGCAGGCCCTGGCCTTTTGGCCTAATGGCAGCTACGCGCCTGAATGTGTACATCAGGCCCGTAGCCACACTGAGGCAAATGAGGCAGTCGCCGGTTAGAATTTGGCAAGTAGCGACAGGTATATGGGAAAACGGATAAAATTGCCTTCAGAACACACAGACAAGCATACACAAAAATAATTCGGGGGTGGGGGGTGGGAGTCGCCTCGGTTATTTTCGGATTCTGGCTACGGCACTGTACATTGTATGACAGAGACTAATGCCGAATTAAATACCACTGAAGTGTATCAGGGTGCATCTACTTCACATTATGAACATACAGTTTAACGAAAATGTTGTCAATCAAGTACCACTACTTACAACAGCGAACACTAATATTTCTGTTTAATTTGAGCATAGTAACATTATGCATGTATGCTTACTTTATGTACTTAATGCATGCAGAGTAGTGTATTGCTATCATTGCATACAACCAGCAGACTTGCGTACCAGGCGCTAAGACTGATCACTGCATACAACTACCAGACCTGCGTACCAGGCGCTAAGACTGATCACTGCATACAACTACCAGACCTGCGTACCAGGCGTTAAGACTGATCACTACATACAACTACCAGACTTGCGTACCAGGCGTTAAGACTGATCACTGCATACAACTAGCAGACTTGCGTACCAGGCGTTATGTCTGATCACTGCATACAACTACCAGACCTGCGTACCAGGCGCTAAGACTGATCACTGCATACAACTACCAGACCTGCGTACCAGGCGTTAAGACTGATCACTGCATACAACTACCAGACTTGCGTACCAGGCGTTATGACTGATCACTGCATACAACTAGCAGACTTGCGTACCAGGCGTTATGTCTGATCACTGCATACAACTAGCAGACTTGCGTACCAGGCGTTATGTCTGATCACTGCATACAACTACCAGACCTGCGTACCAGGCGCTAAGACTGATCACTGCATACAACTACCAGACCTGCGTACCAGGCGTTAAGACTGATCACTGCATACAACTACCAGACTTGCGTACCAGGCGTTATGACTGATCACTGCATACAACTAGCAGACTTGCGTACCAGGCGTTATGTCTGATCACTGCATACAACTAGCAGACTTGCGTACCAGGCGTTATGTCTGATCACTGCATACAACTAGCAGACTTGCGTACCAGGCGTTATGTCTGATCACTGCATACAACTAGCAGACTTGCGTACCAGGCGTTATGTCTGATCACTGCATACACCTAGCAGACCTGCGTACCAGGCGTTATGTCTGATCACTGCATACAACTAGCAGACTTACGTACCAGGCGTTATGACTGATCACTGCATACAACTAGCAGACTTGCGTACCAGGCGTTATGTCTGATCACTGCATACAACTACCAGACGTGCGTGCCAGGCGTTATGACTGATCACTACATACAACTACCAGACTTGCGTACCAGGCGTTATGTCTGATCACTGCATACAACTAGCAGACTTGCGTACCAGGCGGTATGACTGATCACTACATACAACTAGCAGACTTGCGTACCATGCGGTAAGACTGATCACTGCATACAACTAGCAGACTTGCGTACCAGGCGTTATGTCTGATCACTGCATACAACTACCAGACGTGCGTGCCAGGCGTTATGACTGATCACTACATACAACTACCAGACTTGCGTACCAGGCGTTATGTCTGATCACTGCATACAACTAGCAGACTTGCGTACCAGGCGGTATGACTGATCACTACATACAACTAGCAGACTTGCGTACCATGCGGTAAGACTGATCACTACATACAACTAGCAGAATTGCGTACCAGGCGTTATGACTGATCACTGCATACAAATACCAGACTTGCGTACCATGCGGTAAGACTGATCACTACATACATATACCAGACGTGCGTGCCAGGCGTTATGACTGATCACTACATACAACTACCAGACTTGCGTACCAGGCGTTATGTCTGATCACTGCATACAACTAGCAGACTTGCGTACCAGGCGGTATGACTGATCACTACATACAACTAGCAGACTTGCGTACCATGCGGTAAGACTGATCACTACATACAACTAGCAGAATTGCGTACCAGGCGTTATGACTGATCACTGCATACAAATACCAGACTTGCGTACCATGCGGTAAGACTGATCACTACATACATATACCAGACTTGCGTACCAGGCGATATGACTGATCACTACATACAACTAGCAGACTTGCGTACCAGGCGCTAAGACTGATCACTGCATACAACTACCAGACTTGCGTACCAGGCGTTAAGACTGATCACTGCATACAAATACCAGACATGCGTACCAGGCGTTATGACTGATCACTACATACAAATACCAGACTTGCGTACCAGGCGCTAAGACTGATCACTTCATACAACTACCAGACTTGCGTACCAGAGGTTAATACTGATCACTACATACAACAACCAGACTTGCGTACCAGGCGGTAAGACTGATCACTACATACAACTACTAGACTTGCGTACCAGGCGCTAAGATTGATCACTACATAAAACTACCAGAGTTGCGTACCAGGCGTTAATACTGATCACTGCATACAACTACCAGACTTGCGTACCAGAGGTTAATACTGATCACTGCATACAACTACCAGACGTCCGTACCAGAGGTTAATACTGATCACTACATACAACTACCAGACTTGCGTACCAGGCGTTAAGACTGATCACTGCATACAACTACCAGACTTGCGTACCAGGCGTTAAGACTGATCACTACATACAACTACCAGACTTGCGTACCAGGCGTTAAGACTGATCACTACATACAACTACCAGACTTGCGTACCAGGCGCTAAGATTGATCAATACATAAAACTACCAGAGTTGCGTACCAGGCGTTAAGACTGATCACTGCATACAACTACCAGATTTGCGTACCAGGCGTTAAGACTGATCACTACATACAACTACCAGACTTGCGTACCAGGCATTAAGACTGATCACTGCATACAACTACCAGACTTGCGTACCAAGCGTTAAGACTGATCACTGCATACAACTAGCAGACTCGCGTACCAGGCGTTAAGACTGATCACTGCATACAACTACCAGACTCGCGTAACAGGTGCTAAGACTGATCACTGCATACAACTAGCAGACTTGCTTACCAGGCATTAAGACTGATCACTCATACAACTACCAGACTTGCGTACCAGGCGTTATGACTGATCACTACATACAACTACCAGACTTGCGTACCAGGCGTTAAGACTGATCACTGCATACAACTAGCAGACTCACGTACCAGGCGTTAAGACTGATCACTGCATACAACTAGCAGACTTGCGTACCAGGCGGTAAGACTGATCACTGCATACAACTACCAGACTTGCGTACCAGGCGTTAAGACTGATCACTGCATACAACTAGCAGACTTGCGTACCAGGGGTTAATACTGATCACTGCATACAACTACCAGACTTGCGTACCAGGGGTTAATACTGATCACTGCATATAGCTACCAGACTTGCGTACCAGGGGTTAATACTGATCACTGCATATAGCTACCAGACTTGCGTACCAGGCGTTAAGACTGATCACTGCGTATAACTAGCAGACTTGCGTACCAGGGGTTAATACTGATCACTGCATACAACTAGCAGACGTACGTACCAGGGGTTAATACTGATCACTGCATACAACTAACAGACGTACGTAACAAGCGTTAATACTGATCACTGCATACAACTAGTAGACTTGCGTACCAGGGGTTAATACTGATCACTACATATAGCTACCAGACTTGCGTACCAGGGGTTAATACTTATCACTGCATACAACTACCAGACTTGCGTAACAGGCGCTAAGATTGATCTATAAACACAAGCACAGCCGTGAGTACTAGGCGGTAAGATTTTGATTACATATTCAAACTTATATCATATAATTTCGGATTTATATTGTGCGATAAGATGTATCAAGTGTATTAAGGAGCTGTGCCAAAATAGTGTAGGTATGGGAGAAACATCAGATGAAATTGTCGTACCCCACCCACTACACTGATCATATAGTTTTCAATTTGAATTGCAATTACTGTGTGCTCATCATATATTACGAACTCATGAATGCATGCACACACTATGCTTGTTGTTATTGTATTTAAATAGTGCCTTGCGTAACACAGCTATGCTTAGAGCAATACAATACACGTGTATACAGTATACACGGCAGTGGATACTCACCATTTACCCGAGAAGTCGCTTTAATATTTTCTTGGAAGTCGTGATAGCGCAGTAGATGGGCGTTCGCTTCAGGTGCGAAAGGTCCGGAGTTCGAGCCCCGCTGGAGCCGTTACGATTGTGTCCTTAGGCAAGGCATTTAAATTACACATTGCCTCTTCTCTCTCTTTCATGGCGATGGATTCCATCAGGAATGAGGTCTCGAGAGTGATTAATATAAGTTGAAAGAACTTGTTTCACAATCGAGCTAAAATAAATTTGTAGCCTATTAAAAAAAATTTTATTTTGTATGTGTTTTACGTTTATTTATCGTCGCTACCGGTTGCCCATATGAGCGACACCTAGCTCCTGAAGAGATTAGTCATTTTAGATTTTAGAGGATAGTGCAATGATACAGACAGAGACTCATTCCAGAGTCTCCTCTCGTTCTTTTACAAACAAAAAACCCGCGATCATTGGTGATACATTATTATATATGCCGGTCTCCATTGTCAGAGCGTGAGATGATATTCTAAATCGTGTCAGGGCTATTTGAAATTTGTTTTTTCTGTGATATAATCTGTAGTATATCTGGAAAGTGTAACTACATTTACATTTGCTGTACTAGTTCAGTCTGCTCGAGTTATTAATGTAAACTTGTTAGAATACCATGTGTGTGTGTGTGTGTGTGTGTGTGTGTGTGTGTGGTGTGAGTGTGAGTGTGTGTGGTGTGTGTGGTGTGGTGTGTGTGTGTGTGGTGTGTGTGTGAGTGTGTGTGTGTGAGTGTGAGTGTGAGTGTGAGTGTGAGTGTGAGTGTGTGTGTGTGTGTGTGAGTGTGTGTGTGTGTGTGTGTGTGTGTGTGTGTGTGTGTGTGTGTGTGTGTGTGTGTGTGTGTGTGTGTGTGTGTGTGTGTGTGTGTGTGTGTGTGTGTGTGTGTGTGTGTGTGTGTGTGTGTGTGTGTGTGTGTGTGTGTGAGTGTGTGTGTGTGTGTGTGTGTGTGTGTGTGTGTGTGTGTGTGTGTGTGTGTGTGTGTGTGTGTGTGTGTGTGTGTGTGTGTGTGTGTGTGTGTGTGTGTGTGTGTGTGTGTGTGTGTGTGTGTGTGTGTGTGTGTGT
>CM026393.1:61241125-61472400 GCA_014843695.1 Archivesica marissinica | reverse complement strand
AACACACATATATATATTGCTGTTTTGATTATATTTCCTTCTTTGCAGTTTTTTTTTCAACTGTGTTTTATTTTCTAAATCTTTATTTTGTCAGTTATATCCTTGTTATTAAATACAATATGCCGATATGTGGTTCAAGTTGTTTTATCAAAATATATTACCTCGTTAATAAAGTAGATGGATGTAAATTAGCTCTCCCGATTTCTGAATAAACAACAAAATTACTCATTCATGTACAAAAATACCTTTCTAATTTGACCTATGCTTGAACTACCTTATCGTCAATAATAAATACCTGTTCCGTTTTAATACTGTTGTAATAGGGACAAATCAGACGGGATGAGCCAGGAGCCATGAGCCAGTAATAATGAATTACATATCAGATCGCAGATCAAATATAATGGTGGATACATAAATAAGCCACTTTAAATAAACATGCACTTTACGGTTGCCATAAGTCGTTAATTATAATACAATAATTCGCTGGCAATTTACGAATAAAATACAAGCAGTTGTGTGCTCAATTGTATCTACATAGATATAGGTGTTGTGAATACATGATTACTCCCTCCCTCATTGATCCCTCCCTCCCAATCCCTCCCTCTCTCCCTCGCCCAATCCATCCCTCACTCCCGCCCTCCGTCCTTCTCTCCCTCCCTCCCGCCCTCCCCTTCCTCAATCCTCCTTACCTACCTACCTATATCTACCTACCTACCTACACCTATCTATCTACCTACCTATCTCTAGACTACCTACCTACCTATATCTACCTACCTATCTACCTACGTACCTACCTATCTACCTACCTACGTACCTACCTACCACCTACGTACCTACGAACATACCTACCTACGTACCTACCTACCACCTACGTACCTACGAACATACGTACCTACGTACGTACGTACGTACCGACCGACCGACCGACCGACCGACCGACCGACCGACCGACCCACCCCGCACCCAGCCAGTTTCCAGATTCCCAATATCTTGTTTTATTATACATTTAACCTCTATTAAGCAGCCACATGTATAGCGGACTGCCATATGTCCGCACATTTTCCACATATATTTGACAATATTTTTGTCTAATATACTAGTATCTAATAGTAAAGTCATTAACTTCAACACTTTGGACGTGAGAATTGATTTTACCACAATATCTCGCTATGTCCTAGGATAACTATGATATAATTTGTGATTCTCATTAATCCACATTATCTCTTCTATATCCCCACGGAGATCCATCATGAATGAGGTATCGAGTTTGACTAAACAAAGGTTATAAGAACTAATGTCATAATCGAGTTAAACGAAAATGTGTCTTAATTACTTGCCTAACACATCTCACACATAGATTGCATTGGTTTCCTTTTATTTGCAAGTCACCATGTAAATAACGCTGCATAGTTGTCTTTGAATATTGAAACTAAAAGGACGGATATCGATAGAACTGCAAAAGGTGATAGACGGAGCTACGGAAAGGGGTAGACGGAGCTTCGGAAGGAGATAGACGTAGCTACGGAAGGGGATAGATGGAGCTACGGAAGGAGCTAGAGGGAACTACGGAATGGGATAAATGGAGCTACGGATGGGGAGGGATCGAACTACGGAAGGGGATATATGGAACTACGCGCGAGCTACGGAAGGAGATAGATGGAGCTACGGAAGGGGGTAGATGGAGCTACGGAAGGGGGTAGATGGAGCTACGGAAGGGGGTAGATGGAGCTACGGAAGGAGCTAGATGGAGCCACAGACGGGGATAGATGGAACTACAGACGGGGATAGATGGATTACAGACGGGGATAGATGGAACTACAGACGGGGATAGATGGAACTACGGACGGGGATAGATGGAACTACGGACGGTGGCAGATGGAACTACAGACGGGGATAGATGGAACTACGGACGGGGATAGAGGGAACTACAGACGGTGGCAGATGGAACTACAGACGGTGGTAGATGGAACTACATACGGGGATAGATGGAACTACAGACGGGATAGATGGAACTACGGACGGTGGCAGATGGAACTACAGACGGTGGTAGATGGAACTACTT
Organism: Archivesica marissinica; assembly: GCA_014843695.1. Classification (NCBI taxonomy): domain Eukaryota; kingdom Metazoa; phylum Mollusca; class Bivalvia; order Venerida; family Vesicomyidae; genus Archivesica; species Archivesica marissinica. The sequence continues at coordinate 61,470,338 of CM026393.1, read as the reverse complement.
GGGATAGATGGAACTACAGACGGGTATATGAGCTACAGACGGGATATATGGAACTACAGACGGGGATAGATGGAACTACAGACGGGATAGATGGAACTACAGACGTGGATAGGTGGAACTACAGACGGGGATAGATGGAACTACAGACGGGGATACCATGGAACTACAGACTGGATAGGTGGAACTAAAAACGTGGATAGATGGAACTACAGACGGGATAGATGAACTACAGACGTGGATAGTGGAACTACAGACGGGGATAGATGAACTACAGACGGGGATAGATGGAACTACAGACGTGGAAAATGGAACTACAGACGGGGATAGATGGAACTACAGACGGGATAGATGAACTACAGACGGGGATAGATGGAACTACAGACGGGGATAGATGAACTACAGACGGGATAGATGGAGCTACAGACGGGATAGATGGAACTACAGACGGGGATAGATGGAACTACAGACGTGGATAGATGGAACTACAGACGGGGATAGATGGAACTACAGACGGGGATAGATGGAGCCACAGACGGGGAAAGATGGAACTACAGACGTGGATAGATGGAACTACAGACGGGGATAGATGGAACTACAGACGGGGATAGATGGAACTACAGACGGGGATAGATGGAACTACAGACGGGGATAGATGGAACTACAGACGGTGGTAGATGGAACTACAGACGTGGATAGATGGAACTACAGACGTGGATAGATGGAACTACAGACGGGGATAGATGGAACTGCAGACGGGGATAGATGGAGCTACGGACAGGGATAGATGGAGCTACAGACGGGTAGATGGAACTACAGACGGGGATAGATGGAACTAAAAACGTAGATAGATGGAACTACAGACGGGGATAGATGGAACTACAGACGGGGATAGATGGAACTACAGACGGTGGTAGATGGAGCTACGGACGGCGATAGATGGAACTACAGACGGTGGTAGATGGAACTACAGACGTGAATAGATGGAACTACAGACGGGGATAGATGGAACTACAGACGGGGATAGATGGAACTACAGACGGGGATAGATGGAACTACAGACGGGGATAGATGGAACTACAGACGTGGATAGATGGAGCTACGGAAGCGATAGATGGAACTACAGACGGTGGTAGATGGAGCTACAGACGGGGATAGATGGAACTACAGACGGGGATAGATGGAAAACAGACGGGATAGATGGAGCTACAGACGGGATAGATGGAACTACAGACGGGATAGATGGAGCCACAGACGGGGATAGATGGAGCTACAGACGGTGGTAGATGGAGCTACAGACGGGGATAGATGGAGCCACAGACGGGGATAGATGGAACTATAGACGGGGATAGATGGAGCCACAGACGGGGAAAGATGGAACTACAGACGTGGATAGATGGAACTACAGACGGGGATAGATGGAACTACAGACGGGGATAGATGGAACTACAGACGGGGATAGATGGAACTACAGACGGGGATAGATGGAACTACAGACGGTGGTAGATGGAACTACAGACGTGGATAGATGGAACTACAGACGTGGATAGATGGAACTACAGACGGGGATAGATGGAACTACAGACGGGGATAGATGGAGCTACGGACGGGGATAGATGGAGCTACAGACGGGGATAGATGGAACTACAGACGGGGATAGATGGAACTACAAACGTGGATAGATGGAACTACAGACGGGGATAGATGGAACTACAGACGGGGATAGATGGAACTACAGACGGTGGTAGATGGAGCTACGGACGGCGATAGATGGAACTACAGACGGTGGTAGATGGAACTACAGACGTGAATAGATGGAACTACAGACGGGGATAGATGGAGCTACGGACGGGGATAGATGGAACTGCAGACGGGGATAGATGGAACTACAGACGGGGATAGATGGAACTACAGACGGGGATAGATGGAGCTACAGAAGCGATAGATGGAACTACAGACGGTGGTAGATGGAGCTACATACGGGGATAGATGGAACTACAGACGGGGATAGATGGAACTACAGACGTGGATAGATGGAGCTACGGAAGCGATAGATGGAACTACAGACGGTGGTAGATGGAGCTACAGACGGGGATAGATGGAACTACAGACGGGGATAGATGGAACAACAGACGGGAATAGATGGAGCTACAGACGGGGATAGATGGAACTACAGACGGGGATAGATGGAGCCACAGACGGGGATAGATGGAGCTACAGACGGTGGTAGATGGAGCTACAGACGGGGATAGATGGAGCCACAGACGGGGATAGATGGAACTACAGACGGGGATAGATGGAACTACAGACGGGGATAGATGGAACAACAGACGGGGATAGATGGAGCTACAGACGGGGATAGATGGAACTACAGACGGGGATAGATGGAGCCACAGACGGGGATAGATGGAGCCACAGACGGAGATAGATGGAACTACAGACGGGGATAGGTGGAACTACAGACGGGGATAGATGGAGCCACAGACGGGGATAGATGGAGCCACAGACGGGGATAGGTGGAGCTACAGACGGGGATAGGTGGAACTACAGACGGGGATAGATGGAACTACAGACGGGGATAGATGGAGCCACAGACGGGGATAGTTAGAACTACAGACGGGGATAGATGGAGCCACAGACGGGGATAGTTGGAACTACGGACGGGGATCAACGGAGCAGAGGCGGGACCGACAGCGTTCTTGACAAGGATAGACAGAACGGGGAGATTGTAAGACAAACATTCGAAGTTGCAGTCATCAGCAATTTGTAACTTTATTTATTTTACAACGATTGCGAAGCAAGTTTTAACAACTTATATTAATCACTCTCGTTGGCGCGGATGAAAGCGTAAAATGTGGTCATTCGTGTGGGAGGAAACCGGAGGACCCGGAGAAAACCCACCTGTCCGATCTGGCGACCTCATTACCATCTCACATACTTCCCAGTCCTAGGATCGAACCCGGGTTGCATTGATGAGAAGCGAGCGCGCTAACCAATACGCTGATAGGACAGGTCATCAGCAGTAATTAACACTCAGTGAAAAACAGGTAAGCACATTACCGGTATATAGGTAGTCTGAGAATTCTGGGTAACAATACGTGTTGTATTAGAGCAACCAATCACTCCCTAGAGATACATTTAATTACACAAGTAATTATATTTCTTTAGGAACATTAGGTATATTTATGTATGACGAGGTAAATATGTGTTCAATCTCCTATATATAGCTCTAATTATTTACTGATCATACCAGTATCGCTAGAACTATGTACATTATTTAGGTTAAGTTTGCTTCCCCTGTAGGTTTATTTAGCGTCGCTACCGGTTGCCAATAATCATGCACTATGAACATGCTGCAATAATACAAGATATGCTGGTATACGGTATGGATGTGTACGTAGACAAACGCACTATGAACATGTTGCAATAGTACAAGATGGTCTGGTATACGGTATGGATGTGTACGTAGACAAACGCACTATGAACATGTTGCAGTAATACAATATATTTTGACATACGGTATGGATGTGTACGTAGACAAACGCTCTATGAACATGCTGCAGTAATACAAGATATTCTGACATACGGTATGGATGTGTACGTAGACAAACGCACTATGAACATGTGCAGTAATACAAGATATTCTGATATAAGGTATGGATATGTACGTAGACAAACGCTCTATGAACATGCTGCAATAATACAAGATATGCTGGTATACGGTATGGATGTGTACGTAGACAAACGCACTATGAACATGTGCAGTAATACAAGATATTCTGATATAAGGTATGGATTGTTAATAACAAAGCGACGACATGAAAGCTTCAACAGAAAGTTTCTAGTAGAATACACTGGAGCGTGAGTGTTCAGAATACACTGGAGTGTGAGTGTTCAGTTGCATGCCTAATGTTTTACAGGAGATAAAATAGTCCGGCAAAACAAAACAAACATCGCATATTTTCTAGTAAGACATTTGCCGAGAATGCTGATATGTCTATTTCTGGAATATCTGATGCGTATGTGTGGGAGGGGGTAACACCATGCGTATTATGATACTGCTGTTTATTAGAATTCCGTTCATATTTCCAATATAAACAAACTCATACCTCAAATATTAAACAGCTCCAGGAATGCCTAAAACATATGTCTCTATTTTTATTGCATTCGAGAAATGTAATTATAGGGCGGCGCAAGTGCTGACAGAAAGCACTGCTAATGAAACTATGCCAAATCAAATGAAATGCTGAAATAAATACATTGCATTGATTTGAAATAGTCCGGAAGAATATACATACAAAGACATTACTGTCAGTGTCTTGTATTCAATGTTACACCGTATAGGTCAAGCATCGATTGATGCCAACATAGCGGGAAACGTGTTGAGATATTCCTTTCCAAAAATAACAGATAAAATAAACAAAATTAGAAAGTTGTAAATTAAGCCGTGCGTTCAACTGAATACCATCATGTTCATTAGCGTTCTGGCACGCTTCACAATTTCAGTATGCTTGTGTAGACCTTACAGGTTTTTCCATAGATATTTACAGCATATGTGATACAACTTACATGTATATTATTTATATACAATTACGGACAACCTGTGGCCTCCTTGGCCGAGTGCCGGAGGGGTTACGGTCGTTGACTTCAAATCACGTGTCCCTTACCGTTGTAGGTTCGAATCCCATCGGGTGTTCGTCTGTGCCTGACGGACTACTCAGAGGTGTAACCGGGGTTCTCTTCCACAAATGATACCTGCAGAGACGCCATAGGACCTAAGCTGTTAGTGCCACTTCAAACCCCAACAAACCTACGAGCAGTCAATTTATACGCTCCAACTTACGGTTCGAACCCCACTCCGGGATTACTTGCGGTAGGTCGGTGGTTCTACCCAAGTGCTCGACAGTTTCTGCAATGCTGATCGGAGGGGTGCCCAGGGTCTTCCTCCACCAATAATAGCCGGATAGTCGCAAGGTACCTGGGGTCTTCCTCCACCAATAATAGCCGGATAGTCGCCAGGTACCCGGGGTCTTCCTCCACCAATAATAGCCGGAGAGTCGCCAGGTAGCCAGGGTCTTCCTCCACCAATAATAGCCGGAGAGTCGCCAGGTACCCGGGGTCTTTATCCACCAATAATAGCCGGAGAGTCGCCAGGTACCCAGGGTCTTCCTCCACCAATAATAGCCGGAGAGTCGCCAGGTACCCGGGGTCTTCCTCCACCAATAATAGCCGGAGAGTCGCCAGGTACCCGGGGTCTTCCTCCACCAATAATAGCCGGAGAGTCGCCAGGTACCCGGGGTCTTCCTCCACCAATAATAGCCGGAGAGTCGCCAGGTACCCGGGGTCTTCCTCCACCAATAATAGCCGGATAGTCGCCAGGTACCCGGGGTCTTCCTCCACCAATAATAGCCGGATAGTCGCCAGGTACCCGGGGTCTTCCTCCACCAATAATAGCCGGAGAGTCGCCAGGCACCCAGGGTCTTCCTCCACCAATAATAGCCGGAGAGTGGCCAGGTACCCAGGGTCTTCCTCCACCAACAATAGCCGGAGAGTCGCCGTATGACCTAAGCTGTTGATGCGACTTTAAACCCCAAAAACAAAAATAACGCACACAGATTATGTATTCAAGACATAGTTTTGTTTACTAATATTTCATTCAGGTCTGGATTGATAACTACATATTAAGACTATATATTAAACACTATCTCTCTATCTCATATTTTAATTCATTTGCAACAATGAGTCAGTGACACGTTACACATTGGACTGTAGATATTATTGTATCTTTTGTACTAGTAGATAATATTCTTTACCATATCGTTCTATATATAGTAACAATGAACAATGTGTTATTCCAAAATAGAATAGCTTTTTATTTATTCAATGTTTCATTCTACGATTAGAGATAATGATACGTGCCTGATTTAACAGATTACGTGTTACCCTGCGTGCATTTGGTTACAAAAATATACATTGATAAATTCTGTATAGGATAGAAGCCGGGTTCGATACTCGGTCAGGCCATGTATGTAGTGTCATTGAGCAAGGCACCTCGCACACATTGCTTAGTACTGGTTAATCGCTTAGGTCGGCTAGGCCTGCCCAGGAAAACATGTCTAAGTCCCCGCGAGGGGTTTGACATTAAAGGAACATACATGCATACAGAAGCCGAACACGATCCAATATGTAAAATATTGGACTGTTTGAGCCGCATAGCGCCGAAGACAGTACCACTATCTTACATATTGGACCCGTTTCAGGCTTATATCTTACTTAAAGCACACACTTATATAACAATATCATACTAATTAAATTTGTTAATTTCGTTCATGTACGCATAGGATTTAATATAATACTCTGGCCTTTTGACATCAGTCCAATATTTTGATAATAATGGACTGCAAGTACAAGTACAACGGTCCACGACAGTGTCTTAAGTTTAACTATGACCTAAAATCAATACCGTGAAATGACGGGTTATAGAATTAAGCTGGTTAGTCTTAACTGATGGACATTTTGACACATTGTATACTTTATAGCATTTATTTGAGCTCGATTGCAAAACAAGTTCTTACAACTTATATCAATCACTCTCGAGATCTCATTCCTGGTGGAATCCATCGCCACGAGGGAGAGAGAAGAGGCAACGTGGCATTTCAATGCCTTGCCTAAGGGCACAATGGAACGGCTCCAGCGGGGCTCGAACTCCGAGTATTTCGTACATGAAGCGAAAGCGCCACCACTGTGCTATAACGACGTCCACGACAGTGTATACAAAACTAGTTACGCCTCGATATAGTACCTCTGGGAACAAATCACGTTACAATCGGTGAGAAATATTAGTAAGTTACTTCCCCTGAATACTCCTAATAGGAGACTGGTCCTCTTAATTGGTTTCTTCTGTTTTTATCGTTGTTTCCTTTGCACCACATGCTATCCACTTGCACCCGTGTTTTCATCTTATATAGTTACTAACTTATTAAATAATCTCGAGAGATATCCTACAGCATATTCAATGGATGTTTTACTGTAAATAGTGATTATCAATTAATTAACATGATTTTGATAATACTATATTTATCCAACCGGTCAGTCGAGTCAGAAAACAACAGTAAAAACAAAGGATTCCAACTAAAAGGACAAATATACATTTCGGGATAAATCGGACTTTATGTGTCAAGGGAGGTAATAGAAAAGCCAGCAATGTCTCTGAAAGCAGCGATTTTGGCATCAAGTCGATTAAAATCTTTATTTCCTCCTCAAAGAGAGATAAGCGTAGATGTCACAATAAACACAATGAACATCTCACATTGAACATATATACATCAAAGGGCCTCAGTGCCAGAGTGTTTACGGTCGTTGACCCCAAATCATGTGCCCCTCATCACCGCTATTAGTTCGAATCCCACTTGGTGTGTTGAATTATTTCATGTGATGAAGCTATCCAGCTGGCTTGATGACGGTTGGTGGTTCTGCCCGGGTGTCTGAAATACTGCTCAAAGGGAATACTAACTGGCAAGTCGCATATAATCCTAAGCTGTTGGTGCCACTTTAAACTCGAAATACAAACAAACAAAACAGACTATATACATGAACAATATTAAATTAGTTTAATCATATTTTATTGCTCGATTAGTTTTTTTTACATATATACATGTGAATACAAACATGACAAATTAAAGAACAATATTAAATAATATATATATTATATATTATTATTATTATTATATATATTATTTAATATTGTTCATGTATATAGTCTGTTTTGTTTGTTTATTTACATATACATGTAGTAGGAGCAACCCCTGTTATTATTAATAACTAAATGAAAGGACGGCATATTCGTGCTTAATCAGATTAACATTATGTATTATGAAAACGGCATTCATCAAATATGAAATGTTTTCTGTTAAGCACTATTGGCACAGTAAATATAAATTAATCATAGCCATACTGCAGAAGGGGGTTGTTTTCTCACTTTTTGGAAACAACGTTCCATATACTGCGGGGCTTTCATTTTGACAGATATAGAAATAATGTCCGCCAATAACTGTTGATGTGAATGACCGGGGGTCACTATTGTTTGTTTGTTTTTGGGGGGTTTTCATTCATTACTGTGGATGTGGGGGTCACTAATGTTAAGATTATCTTAGACATCGCTATCAGTAACACGTAAGTTTGAGATAAAAGCTCTGACCTTATATATCTAGTTGGTGTACATTCAGATAATACATTAATACCCATCTGTAATAGAATTGTTACAGAGGAAACAATGTCTACGTTCTGGTAATGGTGTTTCAATCAATCCAAATATATTGACCACAGTCAGTTCACTGCGAGTTAGCCCACATTGGTGACACGTGTATATTACAATGAATTAATCGGAACGTACAAACACATCGGTTCTCCTCAACCACAGCCAGGTTTCTCTGTCAGACATTGCTGTGCGCACTCGATGTTTCTTTGTCAGACATTGCTGTGCGCACTCCATGTTTCTCTGTCAGACATTGCTGTGCGCACTCCATGTTTCTCTGTCAGACATTGCTGTGCGCACTCCATGTTTCTCTGTCAGACATTGCTGTACGCACTCCATGTTTCTCTGTCAGACATTGCTGTGCGCACTCCATGTTTCTCTGTCAGACATTGCTGTGCGCACTCCATGTTTCCAGGCGTTCTGTGCAGTTATAAAGACATAGTGTTTCTGTTGACATCATTCAATATACGGCGTAATCAACGGTATACAACAGGTTGCGTAATCAACAGTATACAACAGGTTGCGTAATCAACGGTATACAACAGGTTGCGTAATCAACGGTATACAACAGGTTGCGTAATCAACGGTATACAACAGGTTGCGTAATCAACGGTATACAACAGGTTGCGTAATCAACGGTATACAACAACTTGCGTAATCAACGGTATACAACAGGTTGCGTAATCAACGGTATACAACAGGTTGCGTAATCAACGGTATACAACAGGTTGCGTAATCAACGGTATACAACAACTTGCGTAATCAACGGTATACAACAGGTTGCGTAATCAACGGTATACAACAGGTTGCGTAATCAACGGTATACAACAGGTTGCGTAATCAACGGTATACAACAGGTTGCAAATATCTAGTTTGAAAAAGTTCTATGTGTCGCTATTTCTAAATATACCCTTACATTGAAAGTAACGACAAATACTATCTGCCTGCACAACGCGTCAGGAGGCAAAGAAAGAACATCTGCGGAGGAACATTAATTTATCCTTGTAACTCACAAAGTTGTTGCGCTAAATCTTTGCGGAGGAACATTAATTTATCCCTGTAACTCACTAAGTTGTTGCTTTAAATCTTTGCGGAGGAACATTAATTTATCCTTGTAACTCACTAAGTTGTTGCGTTAAATTTTTGCGGAGGAACATTAATTTACGCTGGTAAATCACTAAGTGGTTGCGTTAAATCTTTGCGGAGGAACATTAATTTACGCTGGTACGTTAAACACGTATCATTGATTCACAATGTCTCATATATCTGATACAGGGACGTTCAGCGTCAGCTTAGTAATATAATGCTGTAGTCTATTATTCATGTCAATTTCCCTTGAAGTAAGGTTACTCCATAATGCATACCCTAGCCTGGCTTTCGATTTTTTACTTCTCGCAAAACGTTGATATGATCAGAAACTCCATACAGTTCGATTAATTTTAAATTAAAAACAAGGCAAAATATATCAATTCCCAGGTTATTCATACCCGTATAAAGGGCAATTGGAACAATAATATTACGATAAATTCCAACAGACGTTGGGGGATTGATTCCTGTAGGATGCATCCCGTAGTTAACAATCCAATGCAATGCTTTCTTGGCCCTTTGCCATCATTCGGTTGTACGACTGTTACAGTTTAGTATCCTTTCATAAAACAGAATAATGTCACTGGTATTATGCTATTAAATAATGGAAGCTACAGAAACATCATTTATCGTGCATTATTTGCGCTAACGTTATGTTATTATGTACGGAATGTAGCAAACTCATCCACGACAAAGATCTGTATATATTTGTATATTGTGTTCGTTTCCTGGAAATATTATAATAATATTATTATAAGTTAATTAAATCAGATACTGCATTGCATAACGTGCATGCATATTTAATATGTTTGCCACCAGCTTGGAATGCTCTGTGGTTCGCCTCATTCGACTTTAGCGACAACGACAGGGTGTGTTCAATAATCGTATATACAAAATGATGAACACACCAATAAAACCTCACCGCGTACGTGCGTGTGTTTATGTCTATTTATCGTCGCTACCGGTTGCCAACATGAACCTCGCTTCCTGTTCATTTTAGATTTTAGAGGATAGTGCAATGATACAGATAGAGACCCATTCCAGCGTCTCCTCTGGTTCTTTTACGTGCACGGCGTAAAGCACCGACACGAGACCTTGGTTTAAAGTCTCATCTGAAATACTGTTAATAGTATTAGTGTCAGACGGGGGATCGAACCTGCGATCCCTGGATTCACAGTCCAACGTATATACCTGCTGCAGGGTATTACAATGTATATCTACCATTACACTTATACTACAAACTGTGATATACCCGTGATAGCTATCATATATTATATTCCTATGATAAACACATTACTGTATAACATAAGACGTTGGCATTAAATGCAGATCTCGGAAATGCACTGATAGTGGTTAGAATACAGTATTACCTCATCTTTGGTGGTAGACTATAAGATAATACAGGAATCACAACTGGAATATATTTCTGCATGTATCACAAGGTCCGCCTCCGTGATCGAGGGGTAAAGGTCGCTGACTTGTATACCACTGTAACCCATCACCACTGATGGTCACTGGTTCGAGCCCCGCTCAGGGGCAGTGTCTCATTTATATGAACAAGTTGATAGTTTCTTGCGGAGGTTGGTGCACCCAAGTACTGGTTAACCGCTGTAGCCTGCCCAGGAAAGGTGTTGTTAGGTAAACTGCCCGCCGGCGATATAACCCAAACTGGTGCTGGTGCAGTCGCAAAACCCGAACAAACAAACAACAATGTATCACACTCTTTGACAAATGTATGTCCGATTGGAGATTTACAATTCCCTGTAGGCGTCGCTCATAAGGGCAACCTGTAGCGACGATAAATAAACGTAAAACACACAATGTTAATTTTATTTGGGTCAGACGGGGGATCGAACCTGCGATCCCTGGAGTACCAGTCCAACTATTCTTTGCTGAATGTAACACACTACAGCTTTAAATGTTAATAAATTGGACAACATTCTAAGATGTTAATACCATTTCGTCACGAATGTTCCAGACCGTGAATGCGTGTGCATCTATCTCTTCAAAAACGTGTAGTTCACGCTTCACTTGATATAACATAATATTTTCATCTTCATTCAGACGTTATCGTTTTGTAATTTGGAATTAGATACAAACCATACATACTTCTTTCGCTGGCGTCAATGCAATTAGTGATGCAGACAGCAGTTATGATTTCATCTATTCCAAGAATACAAGCAGGTGATTATTTCAGAACAACATCAACAAGCGCGATATTAAAATTCTTTCAATAGTATGAAGACCTTAAAGAACAAAACACTGCTCAAAACATAGAATAATATATCTACATTGATGTAATTAGGAATGTTGTAAGGTATCTGTCAGTGAAATTATTTATTGTAAACTGTTTTCCTTTTTTTTTAGTTGCCATGGAGCAATCCGGGTTTTTTTCATATTTACATACACAGAAACATAAATACAAGTTTATTACAGTTTAACATTTGATCTACTCTTGAAGCACAGCTACAGAGTTCTAACATTATAGAGATATATCTGTGTATGTAAATATAGGAGGATGAGGAACAGAGTAGAATATAGAAGATAGCACATAAGTAAAATATACATAAATTTAGATCACAGTTTATATACATCAAAATAGAGGAGGATACGTATAGAGAAGTGAAAATAGAGGACAATTCCAGCCACTCCAAGCAAAACACATTGTCATAATTTGGCATATATACATGTATATCAATTCATCGTGTAGATCATTAGCTAATTCCCAACTGTGAACGAATGAATACATGAATGGATGTATGGTTGGACGGACGGACGGACGGTCCCAACAAGTAAACCGATTATCAAACAAACCAACCAACCAACGGGTGGATTAAAGCGGAACATTTACAGAGGGTGACCCAATTAGTCATAGGTGAAGCTATCCAGTCGGTGTGTGGAAGGTCGGTGGTTCTATCCATGTGTCTGTTCGTGCATAAAACACTGCTCGAACTCGAACTGGCACCCGGGGACTTCCTCCACCATTAATAGCCGGAGAGTGGCCATAAGATTAAAACTGCTGATGTGACTTTAAACCCCTAGAACAAAACATAAAGTAGTCATTTGGGACCCCCTGAATAGATCTACCTTTAAACCACTAAAACAAAACATAAAGTAGTCATTTGGGACCCCCTGAATAGATCTACCTTTAAACCCCTAAAACAAAATATAAAGTAGTCATTTGGGACCCCCTGAATAGCTCTACCTTTAAACCCCTAAAACAAAACATAAAGTAGTCATGTGGGACCCCCTGAATAGATCTACCTTTAAACCCCTAAAACAAAACATAAAGTAGTCATGTGGGACCCCCTGAATAGCTCTACATCTATTAACACATATGAAAAACAATCATATACACGAAATCATTGTCACACAAATTAAAGTCATATTCCAGATTAGAAAAACGAAATTGCACCGTATGCGAGTGTGTCGTCTGATATTCCAAAACGAAAGTGCACCGTATGCGAGTGTGTCGTCTGTTATTCCAAAACGAAATTGCACCGTATGCGAGTGTGTCGTCTGCTATTCCAAAACGAAATTGCACCGTATGCGAGTGTGTCATCTGCTATTCCAAAACGAAAGTGCACCGTATGCGAGTGTGTCGTCTGCTATTCCAAAACGAAATTGCACCGTATGCGAGTGTGTCGTCTGCTATTCCAAAAAACACAATTTATTAAAACGTTGTAAATATGATGTTGCATCATGAGTTGCTATGGAGACTCCGGGCTATACGAAGAGAGCCAACGAAGACACATATACTATCCTAGTAAATATAATGTCAGTTTTGACTGCCTTGTCCCAGGAATCAGCTATCATTAAAGTTTAAACTTTGTTTATTTTACAACGATTGCGAAGCAAGTTCTAACAACTTATATCAAAAACTCTCGTTGGCGCGGATGAGAGCGTAAATGTGGTCATTGGTGTGGGAGGAAACCGAAGTACCCGGAGAAAACCCACCTGTCCGATCTGGCGCCCACCGTACCATCTCACATACTTCCCGGTCCGAGGATCGAACCCGGGTTGCATATATATTGGTGAGATTCGCTAATGTGACAGCCATTCATAATACATGTATAGCATGTTATCCTTATTGTCACGTACATTACACATTATTGTTCTAAGCATCAAGTGACAATCCATTTGAAAATAGTCTTTCTTTACAATTGTAATGTAAATGCATCGTTTACATTTCCAAAACCCTTGTTTGCCAAATTTAATGATGCTAGCTAGTACCATGTGACATTTCCTACAGCGAATAGAGTTGATTAATAAGATTATCTCTATATTTCAAGTACATTAAAATGAGGTCAGATGGATCTATTATAATAATATAGGACGTGAGCTGATAGGAGAAACCCTTCCCCCACCCTATGGGGATTTGTGAAGACCCAATTATTCTGAAAGCCTAATGTCTGTAGCATATTTTACCGTTTGTTTACACTCTGAGCGTTGTTGCTTTTTTTTACGTTACCGTCTTTTAAAGACGTTACTTTGATATACGAATCAACATACATATATCTTTTTAAAATTAGTAAGATTCATGTTCATATAAACTATTTGTTTCTGTCACAGGTATGTAGTGGAATCAATTTCATATAATCTAATAAGCATGTCATGTAGTGTTGTGGAAATATCTCAGCAACTATATATAACTATACATATACATGCCAATAGCTTCTCATCAATGCAACCCGGGTTCGATCCTCGGACTGGGAAGTGTATGCGATGGTACGGTGGTCGCCAGATCGGACAGGTGGGTTTTCTCCGGGTACTCCGGATTCCTCCCACACGAATGGCCACATATACTCTTTCATCCGCGCCAACGAGAGTGATTAATATATGTTGTTAGAACTTGCTTCGCAATCGTTGTCAAATAAATAAAGTTTAATGCCAATAGCGCTGTGTGATAGAAAGTCAATGCATTAAAGCATATATCAAATGCAGTGGATCTGTTGAGTCTACTATAACACGTATGTCTCTATGTATAGTCGGTATCGTTACTAATACGGTAATACTAGTTTGCAACAACTACAATTGCGTGACAACAACCTTTTTAGAATTTATGACAGTCATGTTGAACAGGAACATGATTTTGACGTGCAGAACATGCACACAACAAATACAAATACAAGCAAATGAGTAATAAAAGAATTAGGATGAATTCAATAATAACTGTGTTCTAACATCAATATATATCTGCAAATGTTATTATTATTATTATTATTATATTTCGGGTTTTACGCCTGCATCAGCACCATTTTGGGCTATATCGCCGGCGGGCAGTTTACCTAACAACACCTTTCCTGGGCAGGCTCCAGCGGTTAACCAGTACGTGGGTGCAAATGTAAAATGCTGTACAGAAGATCTAAAAACAAAATGGATTGGTTCCAAGTTGAGCACCATTATTTGTATTTCTTGTTGATCATGCACATAAAACAGTTCTATTACATCTGTTTCAATGTGTGCAGTAATTTTATTTTAAAAATGCAATGACACGTTTATAGACTACACTGAACACTGTGCAACGGTGTGTACAGGGTACCCTCGAAAATATCAAAATATGGTTTTAATACGGCCCGGACCGCCTCTGTGGCGGAGTGGGTACGGTCCTTGAATTCAAATCACTTGCCAATCATCGTTTTAGGTTCGAATTACACAAGGGGTGTTGAATTTCCCTTCCTGTTAGCTAGGAAGTCGCCATTATTATGACCTAAGCTGTTGGTGTGACGTTAAACCCTAAGAACAAACAAACAAGGTGTGTATAGGCTTTACTGGAATACTTATGATATCCTCTACAGATATCAGAGAAAAATGTAAATCAACTATCTAAACCCGGTTATACATTACCCTGCTTGTACTTTAGTTTGATTACACAAGGGAATACTGTATTATCTCAACACTATTCAAACTACACTATCGGTGACCTTGTATTAATATCACATTATGTTGAACATTTGTAGATAGGCCGTAATTAATATGTAAATGGATATTTATCATGAACTATTACAATTGTGAACCAATTATGAAATTGTATTTTTAATTTAGGTCAACCTTACAAGGTTAAATGAAATGCTATGTTATAAATATTAATCTCTCCGAGGTAGTTATCTGCTACTTATAAGAGACACGAGCAGGGATACTATATATAACGACCATAGCAGAAAGGCACGATAATATATACTAATGATACTACGTGATGTCAACAGCAAACATATTTTAAAACATAATATAGACGTTAGTTCTTTCTGAAAGATCAAAGTCCTTGTTTAGTGTAGCGATACTAAAGTCATAAAGATGACTTCAACTCAATTGCCACTCACCGCTGTCAGTTCGACTCCCACTGGGGGTGACAGCCAACATGCGTTTGCTAAAGGGAATTCAACTCTTTGTTAGATATGTTGGGATATATCAAGCGTTGTTGATAAGGGTTGTAGTGTTGATTGTGTGTATTTAGATTATTCCAAAGCTTTTGATAGTGTCAGTATGGTAATGAGTTGCTACTTTCCTACAAGGGCGATAACAACATGTTTCTATCAGGTACAGCTTGATCAGTTCGGAATGCAGACAATGAGAGACATTACTGGTTTTTCTATTACCTCCCTTGATGGATAAAGGCAGATTTATCCCTAAATGTATATTGGTCCTTTTAGTTGGAATCCTTTGTTTTTACTGTTGTCGTCTAAACAGATGTTGCGTTAGGATACATGTAATTTTATCAAAATCGTGTTAATTAATTGAAACAATTTTTACAGTATGGTATCCATTGGACATGCTAAATGATATATGTCGATATTTAATAATTTCATAATTATAAGACGAGAATACGGAGGAGAATGGAAAACAATGTGGTGCAAAGGAAACAACGATAAAAACAGAGGACACCAATTAAGAAGACCAATTTACTATTAGGAGTATTCAGGGGCAGTAACTGACTAATGTTTCTCATTACGCACCACACTATGAAAAATTCAGCATACCGGCCCGAGTATGTCACTTCATATCAATTATATACCTAATTATATCATTTTAATAAATATATGGATTATAACATGTATAGTCGGTAGACTTAATGGATGGTTCTCCGACGCCTATCAAACCTACTACGGGGATAATAAACGGTTTTAATAGCGAATGCCTAATATTTCTATTATACTACTTGTTTTAAAATGTACCGATGATAATCATAATATACATACATAATAACTATGTACATCCAGATAATTTGCTATACATTTGCATGTATGTACATATGTACAACCGTAACTCTATAGAGTATGTGTATGTGTTCTAAGCGTCTCGGCAACATCTGCAGAGTGAGTAGTAGGTTGCAGATAACTGCCTATTTTAACAACACAGGCCTACATAAGAGATATCACCACACAGGCTGCATAAGAGATATCACAACACAGGATACATAAGAGATATCACCATGAACACCGAACAACATCCATTGTATTCACAGTTATCTTTCTTATAGCATTAAACATTACATCGTCGCCTATTGTCTTACATGTTTCACTGTTTTTACACCTACACTGAAAAGTGTTCACACACACATGTCACGCATTATTCACTTTTGTGGAGCCCACAATTGTCATTGTCAAACCCAAACATTACAACATTCACTAAGTGTTAAGTGTTTTTCGTTAGTGGCTTTCTGGAGATGGCAATATATAACGTATTACTGGTAATGTTGACGGTATGAAATTCTCCGGTGACACTAGCTTTTATGAAATCCTGACAAGAAATCCTGACAATACTGACAACAAAATGTACCACACAGATAGTAATGCTTTTAACATGCAGTCGAAACCAGCAATTACGAAGATACGTTTGGATTATATGAGCGCGATATATGTTCTGTCTGTAAACATTATTCTTTTATTTACTCTCTACGACTTGTCACACTCAATGTTTGCTCATCTATTGACCTCTGTTATTTTATTGTATACGTTATCTGTTTGTATTATGTCGTCGTCTTTCTTTGTGGAATCGTATAAAGCGGGTCATTTACATGGTTTGTCACAATGCCGTAGACATGGTCTGTAATATTAGGGTTGTTCACTTTCTTTGTGGAATCGTAAAGCGTGTCTGTTACATGGTTTGGAATTATACCATATACATTGTCTGTAACATTAGTGCTTCTATTTACAGTCCGTGTCGTGTCATAGTGATATGTTAGTGTGTTGTATGCGTTGTCCGTCTGTCTATTGTCAGTTTCTTTTTTTGTTGAATCGTAAACCGTGCCATTAACTTGGTCTTGTATTCTGTCGTAGGTATTGTCAACTTTGCCAGCACTCTTAATCGGAGTGGTTGTGTCATAGTTACCGGACAACATTACACCGTAAGTGTTGTCACTGGTACCAGTTCTTGTCGCGTTAACCGTTGTATCGTAGTCAGCGTTGTTACTGGTACCAGTTCTTGTCGCATTAACCGTTGTATCGTAGTCAGCGTTGTCACTGATACCAGTTCTTGTCGCGTTAACCGTTGTATCGTAGTCAGCGTTGTCACTGATACCAGTTCTTGTCGCGTTAACCGTTGTATCGTAGTCAGCGTTGTCACTGGTACCAGTTCTTGTCGCGTTAACCGTTGTATCGTAGTCAGCGTTGTCACTGGTACCAGTTCTTGTCGCGTTAACCGTTGTATCGTAGTCAGCGTTGTCACTGGTACCAGTTCTTGTCGCGTTAACCGTTGTATCGTAGTCCAAGTTGGCGTCAGTCTGTAGATTATTATAATTTATATTACCAACATGATTCTTATGCCGTGGATTCTTATTGGGGACATTTGTACGATTGTAGACTGCCTCAACGGAGAGTTCCTGTCTATTAACAGGAGACGTGGATAAATCAGATTCCTCTTGTCCACTTGTATTCTGCAAAACGTAATTAGAAATATGTTCATCAGCTTCGTACGGAAGATTGCTCTCTACACGCGGTGCCTTTGTAACTTTACCGTCGTCTGGATCGACAGCCTTGTCCAAATCAGCATTGGTGTGTTCCTTTTTCCAGCATTTGTATCTGCAATTATGATATTTTGTAAAAGACTAAAGAACAGTAAAGTAAAATACACATATATCTTGTACATTTCGTACAGCATAATTGCATACTGAGGAGGAACAAAGATAAATTCCAACCAAGGCAATCGTATAAACACATGCATATACATTTCGTACAGCATAATTGCATACTGAGGAGGAACAAAGATAACTTCGAGTCAGGGCAATCGTATAAACACATGCATATACATTTCGTACAGCATAATTGCATACTGAGGAGGAACAAAGATAACTTCGAGTCAGGGCAATCGTGTAAACACATGCATATACATTTCGTACAGCATAATTGCATACTGAGGAGGAACAAAGATAACTTCGAGTCAGGGCAATCGTGTTAACATATACATTTCGTACAGCATAATTGCATACTGAGGAGGAACAAAGATAACTTCGAGTCAGGGCAATCGTGTTAACATATACATTTCGTACAGCATAATTGCATACTGAGGAGGAACAAAGATAACTTCGAGTCAGGGCAATCGTGTTAACATATACATTTCGTACAGCATAATTGCATACTGAGGAGGAACAAAGATAACTTCGAGTCAGGGCAATCGTGTTAACATATACATTTCGTACAGCATAATTGCATACTGAGGAGGAACAAAGATAACTTCGAGTCAGGGCAATCGTGTTAACATATACATTTCGTACAGCATAATTGCATACTGAGGAGGAACAAAGATAACTTCGAGTCAGGGCAATCGTGTTAACATATACATTTCGTACAGCATAATTGCATACTGAGGAGGAACAAAGATAACTTCGAGTCAGGGCAATCGTGTTAAATATACATTCGTACAGCATAATTGCATACTGAGGAGGAACAAAGATAACTTCGAGTCGGGCAATCGTGTAACATATACATTTCGTACAGCATAATTGCATACTGAGGAGGAACAAAGATAACTTCGAGTCAGGGCAATCGTGTTAACATATACATTTCGTACAGCATAATTGCATACTGAGGAGGAACAAAGATAACTTCGAGTCAGGGCAATCGTGTTAACATATACATTTCGTACAGCATAATTGCATACTGAGGAGGAACAAAGATAACTTCGAGTCAGGGCAATCGTGTTAACATATACATTTCGTACAGCATAATTGCATACTGAGGAGGAACAAAGATAACTTCGAGTCAGGGCAATCGTGTTAACATATACATTTCGTACAGCATAATTGCATACTGAGGAGGAACAAAGATAACTTCGAGTCAGGGCAATCGTGTTAACATATACATTTCGTACAGCAATTGCATACTGAGTAGGAACAAAGATAACTTCGAGTCAGGGCAATCGTGTTAACATATACATTTCGTACAGCATAATTGCATACTGAGGAGGAACAAAGATAACTTCGAGTCAGGGCAATCGTGTTAACATATACATTTCGTACAGCATAATTGCATACTGAGGAGGAACAAAGATAACTTCGAGTCCTGGCAATCGTGTTAACATATACATTTCGTACAGCATAATTGCATACTGAGGAGGAACAAAGATAACTTGGAGTCAGGGCAATCGTGTTAACACATACATTTCGTACAGCATAATTGCATACTGAGGAGGAACAAAGATAACTTGGAGTCAGGGCAATCGTGTTAACATATACATTTGTACAGCATAATTGCATACTGAGGAGGAACAAAGATAACTTCGAGTCAGGGCAATCGTGTTAACATATACATTTCGTTTTAGCTCAAATTCGAAGCAAATTCATAACAACATTCGTTTAATCTCTTTCGAAATCTCATTCCTGGTGGATTCTATCGCCATTAGGGCGAGAGGATGTATGCGCATTAAAGAGTCTGAAAGCAATCAGAAATATCTCGTTGAATGTTACATAGTTCATAAATGCATGAACACAAGATAACAGTAGTAGATGCGGAAAGTTATAAGGCGCATATAACTATTAATATATACATATAAAATGTTTTGGTAAGGGTATTTCATAAATGTTGTCCATGAGCCGAGCATATTGGTGATAAAGAAGTAAATGTTTCCCTAGTATGTGGACACAAATATCGTATTGATATAAAGTGTATGAGTACACAATTTAATGTTGATTTATATTGCTATATTTTACACGTACTTACACTATTGTGAACTATTGTGAACTATATGCTTCCGAGATACAGTTCTCTAGTATATAGCCACGATATAACTTCATGAAAATATTCAAACAAAAATATACAACTGTTAATGATACTGCATAATCCTTAAACAACACGAGTATTGCCTTCCAGTTTGACCTTCTCATTATAATTGCAGGTTGGTCCACAGAAGCTTCAAGAGATCGATAACACAGAGCTTGGTATTCAAAACTGGATTAATACTTCTAATTGTTGTTCAGTGATTTCTTTGTCAATATGCATATGTAACTTCTGTGCTGATCTTGTAATTCTGCGCTATATTAATTATAAATTAATGGCGTCTTTTATCATACATAGACTACACTGAACGACTTTAAAAACACACCATCTATAATGAGGGTGAGTTGGCACAGACAAAGACTGGCTACTTCTTTTGACGTCCCAATAAACGTAGTATCGATACACGTATGAACATGCTATTTTTTAAAAACGCCAAAAATATTCCCTCGACAAAACTGGTGCCTTTTAAAAGTCGTTCAGTGTACAGCTGGAGCTCACCTTCTAGTAATGCAAATGGCAAGGACAACTCCAGATATAAGGACAACACAACCACCGATCGCCACTCCAATTGTTACACCAGCATCTACAATGAATGTGAATAGCACTTTAGTTGTTCTGTATGACTTGTAGAAATGTGTTCGATTGCGAAGTTTGTTATACAATATTAATTCAATCGCACTGGAGACCTCATTCCTGATCAAATCAATCGCCATGAGAGAATGAGAATAGGCAGACGGATCTGTAGTCCAGTTGTAACACGCTGGACTGGTAATCCAGGGATCGCAGATTCGATCCCCCGTCTGACCCTAATAAAATTAACAGTCTTTCAGATGGGACATTAAACCGAGGTCTCGCGTCAGTGCTGTACACCGTGCACGTAAAAGAACCAGAGGAGACTTTGGAATCATTGCACTATCCTCCAAAGTCTAAAATGACTAATCTCTCTTCATGAGACGTCGCTCATATGGGCAACCGGTAGCGACGATAAATGAACGTAAGACACAAGAATAGACAGAGTAGATATAAGTGTTTTGTCTAAGGACACCACCAGTGGGTCTGGTGGGGTTCGATCTCACAACCAGCCGAGTTCGAGGCGACCATAGTATCCATTACACAACAGACGATCCACTTAATTACACCATTTAGGAGTCATATTCATGTCAGTTTCAAATCGGGGCATATCTATTGCACAGTATTACCATTGAAGTGCTGATTCGTCCATGGCAATGAATGGTAATGCATCTGACTGCATACCATGTCAAAATTCCCATTTTACACCAAGACCCTACGTACTTTCAAACTAACTACGACAATTTTCAATATCTGACGTCACATAGGTTATTCACAACTTCACACCTCCTCCGTGGTACGTTGACATTGAACGTACATCACGTGATCCAAATATGGCGGCCGTGTCTGTCATCTCTTAGCCAAGCGTTTGGGGGAGAAGACACGGTAAGATATTTAGGTTTCTGTCCAAACCCTGAACTGTTTATTGTAAAGTAGCATGTGTTAAAATATGTAATTCAAAAAAAACATTTGCTTAAACCCAAGATCTTGCAAATGCATGGATTGGTTTCATATCATGTTATTTCGGAAACCAGTCTATTTCTCACAATGATGGCTACAAATTAGAATCATAAACTAATTCATTTGAGCGCTGTTATTTAGGTGTAAGAGGTATAACTATGGAACCGTCCTGGAATTAAAACACACAGCTGAGCCACATAAAACGCACAACTTGCCATTTCCGGTAAGGATTCTTTCTTCCGACATTATCTGAACATTTGAATTGCATAAGTCATACCTTTATCATTCCCCTTTCCATCGGCCTTTCTGGGCATACTACTGTGCCCATGATGAGTCACATGACTATAAGTCGATATATATATATGTCGTATTATCTGAACATTTGAAATGAGTATGTCATACCATTATCCTTCCCCTTTCCATCGGCCGTTCTGGGCATGCTACTGTGCCCATGATGAGTCACATGACTATAAGTCGATATATCTGGCGTACCATCCTTACTAACGAAACATGACGTGTCATAGTTCTCATTCGTCTCTTCTGAAATATATGTTTACAGTGTATTATTAGAACTATTTCACAATGAATGTTACACAAAAAACTGGTTGACATATTACGTTGAACATAGGAACATGAAAGTGTATCCATAAGCCACCAAAGGTCTCGTAACTCTATCCTAGGACACCCCCTCTATATTCTTTCTGTTTAATACAAGTTCCTGTGCTTTGAAGTTGATGTAAAGCACAAACCCATCTTTAAGGTTCAGCGTGTCATTTTAGGAAAAAGAAAGATGGATTCTTTCTTAACGCCATTACCTGACACTGTAATTTGGTAACGCATACCAATGCACACATACACCTACGATAAATATTATGATATGTGGTCAAATATGGTGTGCTGCGGTATAATTAACTAACTTGAAATTATTATATTAAATATAATGATCTTGTCGAGAAATGATATACATTCATAATATATGCATTGTTTTGTAGTCTTTACTACGTAATACTATTGTTTTGTAATCTTTACTACGTAATACTATTGTTTTGTAATCTTTACTACGTAATACTATTGTTTTGGTTCTATGACGAACGTCTGGTGCAAACATATGCTGCATACGCTATCGTTGTTCATCTTATTACACAGACGTGACCTACCTAAGCTGCACAGTGAGTTGTAGACCTACCCAAGCTGCACAATGAATTGTAGAACTACCTAAGCTGCACAATGAGTTGTAGACCTACCCAAGCTGCACAATGAGTTGTAGACCTACCCAAGCTGCACAATGAGTTGTAGACCTACCTAAGCTGCACAACGAGTTGTAGACCTACCCAAGCTGCACAATGAGTTGTAGACCTACCCAAGCTGCACAATGAATTGTAGACCTACCCAAGCTGCACAATGAGTTGTAGACCTACCCAAGCTGCACAATGAATTGTAGAACTACCTAAGCTGCACAATGAGTTGTAGACCTACCCAAGCTGCACAATGAGTTGTAGACCTACCTAAGCTGCACAACGAGTTGTAGACCTACCCAAGCTGCACAATGAGTTGTAGACCTACCCAAGCTGCACAATGAGTTGTAGACCTACCCAAGCTGCACAATGAGTTGTAGACCTACCCAAGCTGCACAATGAGTTGTAGATCTACCCAAGCTGCACAATGAGTTGTAGACCTACCCACGCTGCACAATGAGTTGTAGACCTACCCAAGCTACACAATGAGTTGTAGACCTACCCATGCTGCACAATGAGTTGTAGACCTACCCAAGCTACACAATGAGTTGTAGACCTACACATGCTGCACAATGAGTTGTTGACCTACACATGCTGCACAATGAGTTGTTGACCTACACATGCTGCACAATGAGTTGTAGACCTACCTAAGCTGCACAATGAGTTGTAGACCTACCTAAGCTGCACACTGAGTTGTAGATCTACCCAAGCTGCACAACGAGTTGTAGACCTACCCATGCTGCACACTGAGTTGTAGATCTACCCAAGCTGCACAATGAGTTGTAGACCTACCTAAGCTGCACAATGAGTTGTAGACCTACCTAAGCTGCACACTGAGTTGTAGACCTACCTAAGCTGCACATTGAGTTGTAGATCTACCTAAGCTGCACAATGAGTTGTAGACCTACCTAAGCTGAACAATCAGTTGTAGATCTACCCAAGCTGCACAATGAGTTGTAGACCTACCCATGCTGCACAATGAGTTGTAGACCTACCCATGCTGCACAATGAGTTGTAGACCTACCTAAGCTGCACAATGAGTTGTAGACCTACACATGCTGCACAATGAGTTGTAGACCTACACATGCTGCACACTGAGTTGTAGACCTACCCATGCTGCACAATGAGTTGTAGACCTACCCAAGCTGCACAATGAGTTGTAGACCTACCCAAGCTGCACAATGAGTTGTAGACCTACCCATGCTGCACAATGAGTTGTAGACCTACCATGCTGCACAATGAGTTGTAGACCTACCCATGCTGCACAATGAGTTGTAGACCTACCCAAGCTGCACAATGAGTTGTAGACCTACCTAAGCTGCACAATGAGTTGTAGACCTACACATGCTGCACAATGAGTTGTAGACCTACCCAAGCTGCACAATGAGTTGTAGACCTACCTAAGCTGCACAATGAGTTGTAGACCTACCTAAGCTGCACAATGAGTTGTAGACCTACCCAAGCTGCACAATGAGTTGTAGACCTACCCATGCTGCACACTGAGTTGTAGACCTACCTAAGCTGCACAATGAGTTGTAGACCTACCCAAGCTGCACAATGAATTGTAGACCTACCCACGTTGCACACTGAGTTATAGACCTACCTAAGCTGCACACTGAGTTGTTGATCTACCCAAGCTGCACAATGAGTTGTTGATCTACCCAAGCTGCACACTGAGTTGTTGATCTACCTAAGCGGTACATGGAATTGTCTAGCTACCTAAGTTGCGGGGTGATTATTAAACCTACATAATCAGGAATGTGTCGACCGACCTAAGCGGTAGCAATGATTTACAGACCTACCTAAGCGGTAACAATGATTTACAGACCTACCTAAGCGCTACACTGACATATCTAATAAGCACTGTGATTTGTAGACAGGCCAACGTGGTACAAATGTGTGTATGCTTACATAGGCAGCACAATTATGTGTAAACTTACATATGCTGCATAATGATGTTTAACCCTACCTAAGCTACACACTATTTTTGTAAAAGATACCTAAGCTACAGAATGATTTGTAAGCCAAACTATGCTGCATACATATTTATAAACCTACCTAAGCTGCTAAATGATTTATAAACCCACCTAAGCTGCATACATATTTATAAACCTACCAAACCTGCATACATATTTATAAACCTACCAAAGCTGCATACATATTTATAAACCTACCAAAGCTGCATATTTATAAACCTACCAAAGCTGCATACATATTTATAAACCTACCTAAGCTGCATACATATTTGTAAACCTACCTAAGCTGCATACATATTTATAAACCTGCCTAAGCTGCAAAATGATTTATAAACCTACCTAAGCTGCAGAATGATTTGTAAACCTACCTAAGCTGCAGAATGATTTGTATACCTACCTAAGCTGCAGAATGATTTGTATACCTACCTAAGCTGCAAAATGATTTGTATACCTACCTAAGCTACAGAATGATTTGTAAACCTACCTAAGCTGCAAAATGATTTATAAACCTACCTGAGCTGCAGAATGATTTGTAAACCTACCTAAACTGCAGAATGATTTGTAAACCTACCTAAGCTGCAGAATGATTTGTAAACCAACCTAAGCTACAGAATGATTTGTGAACCTACCCAAGCTGCAGAATGTTTGGTATACCTACCTAAGCTACAGAATGATTTGTAAACCTACCTAAGCTGCAGAATGATTTGTATACCTACCTAAGCTACAGAATGATTTGTAAACCTACCTAAGCTGCAGACTGATTTGTATACCTCCCTAAGCTACAGAATGATTGGTATACCTACCTAACCTGCAGAGTTATTTGTAGACTTACCTAAACGACACAATGATTTCATATGAGACAAACAATTCCTGAAATATTGTTTGATACCATTATTGTATGCACCGCATCTTGATGCATTTACTGTTGTAGCATTGTCACCTGGGAATAATAAAATATCTGAATGGATAACACTGTATATAGAATTATTGTAATTGACCTTCACAGTGAGAGGATCAGCCAGAAATACATGAGTGGTATACCACTAGAGAGGATCGCCAGAAACATAAATGAGTGGTATACCACGAGAGAGGATCAGCCAGAAATACATGAGTGGTATACCACTAGAGAGGATCAGCCAGAAATACATGAGTGGTATACCACTAGAGAGGATCAGCCAGAAATACATGAGTGGTATACCACTAGAGAGGATCAGCCAGAAATACATGAGTGGTATACCACTAGAGAGGATCGCCAGAAATACATGAGTGATATACCACTAGAGGGGATCGCCCAGAAATATATGAGTGGTATACCACGAGAGAGGATCGCCAGAAATGCATGAGTGGTATACCACTAGAGGGGATCGCCATAAATACATGAGTGGTATGCCACTAGAGGGGATCAGCCAGAAATACATGAGTGGTATACCACTAGAGGGGATCAGCCAGAAATGCATGAGTGGTATGCCACTAGAGGGGATCACCAGAAATACATGAGTGATATACCACTAGAGAGGATCAGCCAGAAATACATGAGTGGTATACCACGAGAGAGGATCGCCAGAAATGCATGAGTGGTATACCACTAGAGGGGATCGCCAGAAATACATGAATGGTATACCACGAGAGAGGATCGCCAGAAATGCATGAGTGGTATACCACTGGAGAGGATCAGCCAGAAATACATGAATGGTATACCACTAGAGGGGATCAGCCAGAAATGCATGAGTGATATACCACTAGAGGGGATCGCCTGAAATACATGAGTGATATACCACTAGAGGGGATCGCCTGAAATACATGAGTGATATACCACTAGAGAGGATCAGCCAGAAATGCATGAGTGGTATACCACTGGAGAGGATCAGCCAGAAATGCATGAGTGGTATACCACTAGAGAGGATCAGCCAGAAATGCATGAATGGTATACCACTAGAGGGGACCGCCTGAAATACATGAGTGGTATACCACTAGAGAGGATCGCCAGAAATGCATGAGTGGTATACCACTAGAGAGGATCGCCAGAAATACATGAGTGGTATATCACGAGAGAGGATCGCCAGAAATGCATGAGTGGTATACCACTGGAGAGGATCAGCCAGAAATGCATGAGTGGTATACCACTAGAGAGGATCGCCAGAAATGCATGAGTGGTATACCACGAGAGAGGGTCAGCCAGAAATGCATGAATGGTATACCACTAGAGAGGGTCAGCCAGAAATGCATGAGTGGTATACCACTAGAGAGGGTCAGCCAGAAATGCATGAGTGGTATACCACTAGAGAGGATTAGCCAGAAATGCATGAGTGGTATACCACTAGAGAGGATCAGCCAGAAATGCATGAATGGTATACCACTAGAGGGGACCGCCTGAAATACATGAGTGGTATACCACTAGAGAGGATCGCCAGAAATGCATGAGTGGTATACCACGAGAGAGGATCAGCCAGAAATGCATGAGTGGTATACCACTAGAGGGGATCGCCGGAAATACATGAGTGGTATACCACTAGAGGGGATCGCCGGAAATACATGAGTGGTATACCACTGGAGAGGATCGCCAGAAATACATGAGTGGTATACCACTGGAGAGGATCGCCAGAAATACATGAGTGGTATACCACTAGAGAGGATCGCCAGAAATACATGAATGGCCATATAGGTAGGATCATAAAGAGATAGTACAGTCGTATTGTGTTATTAGCAAAGACTGAAGTGAAATTGGAAATGTAAACAAGTGGTACTAGTATAGATTGGAACGTGCTCCGTGCTTACAGTCAATGGTTATGTCAATGTTCATTCTACAACAGAGCATAATGATATGTAGTTCTTATATTTCGCATTATGTTTACTTCATTTGCTTGGAGTTTGCTACTTAATTTATTTATGTTTGCTTTCTAATGACGTGGATGTATGTGTGTTAATATAATTACTTGTCATTTAACTTGACTTGGTAAACTTTGTAATATGTGAGGAAATGGCTGATCAGCTTTCCCCCCCCCCCATCTGATTTGGGTTGATATTATATCATAGATTTAGTATATATGTAATGTATAAATTATATGGTCGTGTGTGTAGGCTACTGGCAGGGGTCATGTGAAACGAACGAGCATCACATGGGTCTCGTTCTGCCCTCGTCGTTTGTATATATACCGAGTCAAAAAACGATACCAAACTAAAAATGACGTAAAACGGATAAAACCATAGAAAGGTTTAATATATTATTACGTATCAGTACCGGGTATCTTATTGCAACGTCAGCCAACCATAAACACAGGTAAATAAACACCTGATAATCCTGGAACGCCGAATTTCCATTGTGCTCCTCAACAAAGACAACTTCCTACACATGTACAAATCGAAAAACCGGTTTATTGTACTGGTATTGCATTATCATCGAGGAAAAACACCTTACATACCCATTGTTACCTCTAACAAAATGCCTAGGCTAAACCGCAATCAGAGAATGCGTGCCATTGGCATGATTGACGGCGGTTTACGTCAGCGTGACGTCGCAAATCGACTCGGGGGTTACGCGGATCACGATAACACGTCTACTTCGACGTTATCGAACACATGGATCAGTGGACGACCGTCCAAGATCTGGTCGATCACGTGTGACGACGCGTGAACAGGACCGTCACATTCGGACGTCACATTTACTTGACCGGTTCCTACCTGCTACGCACACAGCTGCCGTTACTCCTGGGATGACCAACAATCGCATCAGTGCACAAACAGTCATGAACCGGCTCGGTGAACGTGGCATTCGTGCCTATCGGCCATACGTTGGACCCATCCTGACACGACGTCACCGTGACGTACGGCGGGAATGGACGACGGAACGTGCTCGCTGGACTCGGTTACAGTGGAATTCGGTGATGTTTAGTGATGAATCGCGGTTCTGTTTGCGTCGAGCGGATGGCAGAGAGCGGGTATATCGCAGACGCGGTGAACGTTACGCCGACGCATGTGTACGTCAGGTCGATCTGTTCGGGGGCGGAAGCGTTATGGCGTGGGGCGGTATCACCTTCGGCAGTTGCACTGAACTGTTAGTGGTGGACGGGAACCTAAGCGCCCAGCGGTACTGTGATGAGATCCTTGCGCCAGTTGTTGTGCCGTTCTTTAACGCCAACAGAAATGTCACACTGTTCCAACAGGACAACGCCAGGTGTCATACTGCTCGGATGTCCACCACATTATTGGAGCAGAACAATATTGAAACCATGCCGTGGCCTGCTTTGTCACCAGACTTGTCACCCATAGAACATTTGTGGGATACGTTAGACCGCCGCGTCAGACGACGTCAGCCGGTAACGTTAAACCAACTGAGGGATGTTTTGCGTCAGGAGTGGACAAATATTGACCAGCAAGAGATTCAGACACTCTTCCGTTCGATGCGACGGCGGTGCATTGCAGTGAGAGACGCAAATGGTGCCCATACTCGGTATTGACGTCTGTGTGAAAATACCATTAGACCCCTGTCCGACGAATTACGTCATCACGCAGCAGACAGTTTCGGTGGCTCATTATGCTTTATGTGCTCCTCTTTCAAACATGTTGGACTATCATCTTATGAATTTTCAAAGAATTTTCTTAATAAATTTTGAAATTATAGACACATAAACACCAGGTATCGTTTCTTTTTTGACTCAGTATATATAACATAATAGTATTCATTACTTAATGAAATATCATTGTCAATGTAATGTCTGAACAACTGTTGCCACATTCCATAGCTTGTGTTAATTATATGTACTATTATTTGTGAAACTGTAACTATTAATCACCGTAAGGTGGAAATAAAGAGAATATACTACATAAAATCTACAGTGTACATAAGTTATAATTAGTTCAATAGGACTGTTACATCATTTAAAGCAGCATTACATCGTAATAAAGGATGTTTTGGGTAAAATATAAATACTAATGTGTGGGTGTTTACAAACATCGAAATAGTCGCTCAGAAACGATAAAATTCCAATAAATTTAAACCGTCGTATACGCGAATTTGTTTATCAACACACGAAATATCAACACACACAGCGCGCATGCGTGAAACAACAGGATGTAGAAAACAACGTATATATGTTGAACATGAAAGACTATCTATCTATCTTCCTCTAATGTCGAACTAGTCAGGTCGATATATGACAAATACACCCTCAACCCCCAAAAAATTGCTACAAAAGGTTTCTCAACTGATTCTGGTAGGGATTAGTGTACTTTATAACATACTAAAAGTTTACCAAAGTAGGACCCCCGGAAAAGTGTTATTTTTCAAAATGGCGTCCAAGATGGCCGCCGAAACCTCTTAATGATCATAACTATGTAACTATCAACTCAAATTTGATGATCTTGGTGTCTACCCCTAGGTTTTTGGGGGCAAAGAACACATTAAGATCATAACAAATGATGTTGGCCTATATATATAGCACACACATCCAATATGGCGTCAACAATGGCCGCCAACACCGCCAAATGACCGCAAGTCCATAACTATTGACTCAGCCATATCGTTCATTCCGACTAGTCTGCGGACAGCACTGGAAACATTGTTCGTTGGTAAAGACACGAGATGCAAGGTTGCGGCAGCTGGTCATGCCATAATTCTGGCAGTTCACACACGATCTGTCATTGCACCACTACAAATGGGACTTGCTGTGCAAATTCATCATCTGTATCATTCGAAGTTCATTGTGGATACTCTTCATGAAATGGGATTCTGTTGCTCATACACAGAAGTGATCAGATTTGACCCTGATGTCCTAGGTGGTGATGTAGATTTCCTGGATATATCTGTCCTCTTTGCCACTGATAATGTTGATCACAACATTATCACTATTGACGGCAAAGGGACATTTCATGGAATGGGTGTCATTACCTCTGTCACCCCTGGAAAACGGACGAACCATCTCACAGGTTTGCAAGGCATGTTTGTCATGAGGTAGTCTTCGAGGACCTGTCGAGATTTCTTGACTGTGACCAGAGGATCGATATTATGTGGGAAGTCTCCCTTGGCTTCAAAGAGGCAACATCGAATTGGTAGGGGATGATGCATATCTGCATCAGGGGAGCCAGCACCGTGGGAAGTCGTCAGTCAAATTCTTGCCTATGATCAATATGTACTCTGGAGACAAATCGTGCATTTTGTCTACATTAGACTTTGTTTGCAACCTTGCCATGAAGCACAACCTCCCCACCATTGTAACTTTTGACCAGCCCTTGTATTGGAAGGCTGCCGAAATCATCATTGATGTGCCACAAAGTAGTCACCAGAAAGGCATTGTTCTGATGTTGGGGTGTTTCCATACACGTATGGTGCCATAGGAAGGGACCGGTCTCAAAAACATAATTAAGACTATCTATGGAGAAAATGCAGTTGTGCACATGATGACAGGAAAAGCTGTCCAGAGAGCTTTGCGGGACCATCTTCTTGTTGACAAGTGCCTACATAGCCAACATATAACGGAAATGGCCAAAGACGATCCCGAGATTCAGACACTGCTTGATCAAGCCGAGGAATTGTACTCCTCCCTTCTTAGCGAAGAGACGACGCTAGTAGATGCTGCTTGTTATGAGGTGTTGATCCAACTCGAGACAGTAACGGAGAAGAAATCTGAACTTGCTCAGACCTCAAAGACCAGTCAGTTGTGGCTGAATTATCAGCGTATGGTTGGCATGGCAAGAATGTTGATCAAGGCGGATTGTACTGGGTCTTGGTTGATGCATTTGCAGGCAGTGTCCAATTGCCTAACTGTTTTTGCTGCAACTGGGTACTTCAATTACCTGCGATCTGCTCATTACTACCTGCAGCAAATGAGCAACCTGGAGGAAAAGCACCCAGATGTTTATCGAAAGTTCCTTGATGGTTTCCACGTTGTTCGTAGGAGCAATCAGTGCTGGGCAGGACATAGTAGTGATCTTATCATTGAATCAACGTTGATGAGGTCTCTAAAGAGCACCGATGGTCTAACTCGCGGCAGTAGGATGACCGAGGACATGCGAAACCTCTGGACTTTATCTGCACCTGTAACATCCGAGTACAACATTGCGATGCAGGATTTCACAAACCAAACCTATACTACAAGTCTGCAACACAAAGACTAAACTGAGGCGCGTATCAAAAGAGATGCATCTGATCTCGAGACAATTCGGATAAAGCTTGCAGCCAGCTCACCATTCACATCTGATCCTACTCTGAGAAACATTGTCAACGGGATAGTGGCTGGGCCAGATTTTAATGAGCATGACTTTGAATCAGTTGGAAACAAGATCATTGAAGATATAATCGGAAAGTCGGCATTTACTTACAAATTGAAGCGGAAAGAGAGGGCCAAAACCCTTGGGAATATCTCTGCTGTGAAGATTGCTCCTGATCGTACCATTGATCCTGCCCTTCTGTTCCAGCGTTTCCTTGTGGTGTCAAGGTCAGGAGATCTTTCCCTTGAAGAGGTTTTGACATATGAACTAAGCCCCTACCCTCCTGCCCTCTTTGAGACCAGGAACATTCTTCGAAAAGCAGACAAACCTCAGCATGCTCAGGCAATTCGAGACCATGCTGTGAACTTTTCAAGTGAGGCTGTGATGAACTCTGTTCCCAAAACAGATTGTTACGTGCTTGATGGTGGCTCTTTGCTCCATCATTTACCGTGGAAGAAAGGCGACTCATATAATGCAATAGCTGAGTCTTATGCAGACTTCACTGTGAGACATTACGGACAAGCGACAGTGGTGTTCGATGGCTATGGTGAAGATCCCTCCATAAAAGACACACCAGAGATGAGGTAAAAATATGCACCCTATTGTTAGTTTCACTGCAGAAACAGAGTTTTCAGGAAAAAAGGAGGACTTTTTGTCTCGTGGAAAAAACAAGGCAGACATGATTGCTCTCATCAGCACAGCACTAACTAAAAGGGGATGCCATGTCATTCAGTCACCAGGGGATGTAGACGTCGATATCGTTAAGGCAACTGTTGAACGATCCCGTCATTGTACCACAACGTTGGTCGGTGAGGATACAGATGTGCTGATCTTGCTCCTTCATTACTCCAGAACAGAAAATGAGATCATCTACTTCCGTTCTGACGCAAACAAGCAGTCAAAAGAACACAGAGTGTATAACATTAACCTGTTGAAAGAAACTTTAGGAGATGTGTGTGCAATGAGTTGCTCTTTGTACATGCCTACTCAGGCTGTGATTCAACTTCAAGGATTTACGGCGTCGGAAAATGTCAGTCTTCCGGAAATTAGTGAACTCTGATCCTGTCATGAAGTCCTGTGCTAGTGCATTCATCCTTTAAAACAAATCTCAAGAGGACATATCAGATCTTGGCAAAGACCTGATGGTTGATCTCTTTGGTGGCAAATCTAATGATACACTATCATCACTGCGCCATTTGTCACTTCTGAACGGCTTCCCCCAACATCACCTGCAACAAGATTCCATAGCCAACGTGTGTACTTTCAAATTATGGTATGGATGGGGATGACAAATGAAATGAACCCAACTGAATGGGGATAGAAACAGGAACATGATCAGTTAATTCCAATTATGACCCAAAACAATGCTGCACCTGATAAACTGTTGAAAAGTATCCATTGCAACTGTTCGGGGGGATGCAAATCCTGTCGATGCAGCTGCAGACGATATGGACACCCCTGCACTGCTGCATGTGGCCCTTGCCAAACTGAAAACTGTGACAATCCAAACAACACGCAAGAGGTCGATACTGAGGAGGAGGATGACACTCAAAACTGAACGCTCTGAAACTTATTTTATGGACAAAGGTGTTTGTGCGTTAGGTCATTAGTTCAATTTCATAATGATGCAACAGCTCAGTGATATCCAAAGTTGTCTTAATGTGTTCCTTGCACCCAAAAACCTGGGGATAGACATCAAGATCATCAAATTTGAGTCAATAGTTATGGACTTGCGGTCATTTAGAGGTGTTGGCGGCCATTTTTGACGCCATATTGGATTTTTGTTGTGCTACATATAAAAATAGGCCAACATCATTTTTATGATCTTAATGTGTTCTTTGTCCCCAGAAACCTAGGGATAGACACCAAGATCATCAAATTTGAGTTGATAGATACATAGTTATGATCATTAAGAGGTTTCGGCGGCCATCTTGGACGCCATCTTGAAAAAACACTTTTCCGGGGGCCCTACTTTGGTAAACTTTTAATATGTTAAAAAGTACACTACAACCTACCAGAATCAGTTGAGAAACCTTTTGTAGCAATTTGTTGGGGGTTAAACTGTATTTTGACCTTACTAAACCCCTCGCGGGGATGTAGAAATGTTCCTAAAAGACTTAGCTAACAGAGGTATGAATCAACATATCAAGTAATTTAATTAAAAAAGACAATGTGGGACAAATGCGTTCCCGTTGTAACCAAGTGCGTTACGACCGACTCGGAAAGTCCTACTTTTATCGCAAAAAAACACTGTTTACCAAATGAACATAAGCATACAAAGTATAATGTTAGAATGTGTAGCAGCATTGCTACCCATACGTAAAAATTGAATTTTTCAAATATCTTTTATTTCATACGATGTAATGCTGCTTTAAGATGTACTGATATACTATAAGTATTGTTTAAACACACACCTGAAAACAATTTCTGGGAAACATTCACTCGATTGGAGAGCCAATAATATCCAGGCTTTAATGTAATACCCCGTTCTAATACGTCCCAGCTAACATGAGCTATACACGTGATAGCGCCACTCCATGTGTTCTCGAGCACTTCCCATGGCGACTCTGAGAAAAATGAAAAGAGGTATGTTTAATTTTCGATCTCATGTAATGGCGGAATACATACAGAGTATAGATCAATATTTATTATTTAGATATTGACACAAACTAAACATTTTTGAAAATAAGGGGTTTTAAAAAAGAATTTGTATAGATATAAATTTCTTAAAAAGTCAACGGTGCGGTTATAATAGGGTTACATACCTGTTTCTGCTTTATCTTTTCTATTTAGTTTATACAAATTTATTTTAGCTCGATTGTGAAACAAGTTATTTCAACTTATATAAATCACTCTCGAGACCTCATTCCTGATGGAATCCATCGCCACGAGAGAGAGAGAGAGAGAGAGAGAGAGAAGAGGAAATCCAGGAATCGCAGGTTCGATCCCCCGTCTGACCCTATTAAAATTAACAGTCATTCAGATGGGACTTTAAACCGAGGTCTCGTGTCGGTGCTGTACACCGTGAACGTAAAAGAACCAGATGAGACTCTGGAATGGGTCTCTGTCTGTATCATTACACTATCCTCCAAACATCTAATATGATTAATCTCTTCAGGAGGCGTCGCTCATATGGGCAACCGGTAGCGACGATAAATAAACGTAAACAACAACATATTGGTTTACGAAGAACTGGATATTGGTTATGGAGGATGACAGTGTAAATTATAGATTAGAAACACAAATCTTACGTGTCGAGTTTCTGCAAATATAGTACTTCTGAGTGTTGCAAGTTCCATACAGTTCTTCACGTGCGTGTAATATAGCAGTCATATATGCAAAGCTACACAGTGTGTTATAATTCGGGCCTGCAAATGAAATGTAAACCATCATAGTAAATGAGGGAAATATTACATCACAATGTTGCTAAACAGCGTCACAACAACGGATTCGATTCGCGAAAATCATGTAATATTTCTGCGCATTCGGCTGCCATTTTATTCTAATACATGTACAACTTGATTTTAATGGCATGAGGCTCATGGAACGGCGCGTATTTGACACCAATGTGGAACCCCTGACACCAATATCCAACCCTGACACCAATATCGAACCCTGACACCATTATGGAACCCCTGACACCAATATCCAACCCTGACACCAATATCGAACCCTGACACCATTATGGAACCCTGACACCAATATCCAACCACTGACACCAATATCGAACCCTGACACCAATATCCAACCACTGACACCAATATCCAACCACTGACACCAATATCCAACCACTGACACCAATATCCAACCACTGACACCAATATCCAACCACTGACACTAATATCGAACCCTGACACCAATATCGAACCCCCGACACCAATATCCAACCACTGACACCAATATCGAACCCTGGCACCAATATCGAACCCCCGACACCAATATCCAACCACTGACACCAATATCGAACCCCCGACACCAATATCCAACCACTGACACCAATATCGAACCCTGACACCAATATCGAACCCCCGACACCTTTATACAACCACTGACACCAATATCCAACCCCCGACACCAATATCCAACCACTGACACCAATATCGAACCCCCAGGCACCAATATCCAACCACTGACACCAATATCCAACCACTGACACCAATATCGAACCCCCGACACCAATATCGAACCCCCGACACCAATATCCAACCACTGACACTAATATCGAACCCTGACACCAATATCGAACCCCCGACACCAATATCCAACCACTGACACCAATATCGAACCCCCGACACCAATATCCAACCCCTGACACCAATATCCAACCCCCGACACCAATATCCAACCACTGACACCATATCGAACCCTGACACCAATATCCAACCCCCGACACCAATATCCAACCACTGACACCAATATCCAACCACTGACACCAATATCCAACCCCCGACACCAATATCCAACCACTGACACCAATATCGAACCCCCGACACCAATATCCAACCACTGACACCAATATCGAACCCCCGACACCAATATCCAACCCCTGGCACCAATATCCAACCACTGACACCAATATCGAACCCTGGCATCAATATCAAACCCCAGGCACCAATATCAAACCCCAGGCACCAATATCCAACCACTGACACCAATATCAAACCCTACCAAAGACGTGTGTGTGTCATATCATCACACACTTCAAATCGAGTAGATTCGGAACCCATCAGACTCGAACCCCGCATGCCATATGCTAGACATAGGTGTAATAAGCGTTTCATGCCAACGACCAATACGTTTGCACCTGTAAAATGTTCTCCCAATGCTGTTGGTTGTTAGTAGTCCTGCCACGGCCTCTTTTCCTATTTGATTTAGGAATACACTTGTTATCTATCTTCCTCTAACGTCGAACCCCTCGCGGGGATGTAGACATGTTTCGAGTATGTGTGTGACTGTGTACCACGGCTATACCATATATACTAGAGGACATAGAAAACGCACACTTCGGATAAGTGTGTTTTTACATGATAAAACAATAACTACATAAATACATAGTTTTAAACATTTTGGAATAGTTTTAGTTGTTCAGTTTGTGTTTTGTAATAAAGATGTGATATATCTTTGATGGAATCCTTCGTATTTCATGTAATAATAATCATATAATGTAGGTGTGCGTTTTCTATGTCCTCTAGTATATAATGTAGGTGTGCGTTTTCTATGTCCTCTAGTATATAATGTAGGTGTGCGTTTTCTATGTCCTCTAGCATATAATGTAGGTGTGCGTTTTCTATGTCCTCTAGCATATAATGTAGGTGTGCGTTTTCTATGTCCTCTAGTATATAATGTAGGTGTGCGTTTTCTATGTCCTCTAGTATATAATGTAGGTGTGCGTTTTCTATGTCCTCTAGTATATAATGTAGGTGTGCGTTTTCTATGTCCTCTAGTATATAATGTAGGTGTGCGTTTTCTATGTCCTCTAGTATATAATGTAGGTGTGCGTTTTCTATGTCCTCTAGTATATAATGTAGGTGTGCGTTTTCTATGTCCTCTAGTATATAATGTAGGTGTGCGTTTTCTATGTCCTCTAGTATATAATGTAGGTGTGCGTTTTCTATGTCCTCTAGCATATAATGTAGGTGTGCGCTTTCTATGTCATCTAGTATATAATGTAGGTGTGCGTTTTCTATGTCATCTAGTATATAGTGTAGGTGTGCGTTTTCTATGTCCTCTAGTATATAATGTAGGTGTGCGCTTTTTATGTCCTCTAGTATATAATGTAGGTGTGCGTTTTCTATGTCCTCTAGTATATAATGTAGGTGTGCGCTTTCTATGTCCTCTAGTATATAATGTAGGTGTGCGTTTTCTATGTCCTCTAGTATATAATGTAGGTGTGCGTTTTCTATGTCCTCTAGTATATAATGTATGTGTGCGTTTTCTATGTCCTCTAGTATATATACACAAACGTCTACCCTACCTAACCGTTGACGTAATTATTTTAATATTTCTTCAAAATTATATCAACATATAGATAGATTTCTTTATTTATAGGGGGTGACCTAATCTTCCTTAGGGGCCTCTAATATCGAGATGTTTTGTGTTTCAGTTTCGTGCTTGACCTCGTTTTTAAACTTGCATCGGCCATAAGGAGGGAGTTACATTACAGTACGTCAAAACATGTTGGCCATGACAGATTGCCTATTGCAAAATGTGTGAATTATATATTATATTAATATTTAGAAACCAATGTTGGCGAACTTAGACTTCTCAGATATGCGTTTTAATTAGAGATAGATAGTTTTATTCTGGTAAAATGGAATATATGTCATAAAACAAATACTAAATCAATGTCAACATAGTACATGTGAGCATTAATGTGCAGCGTAGATGACATATAATTAATACCAAGGATAACACAAAAAGAGAGCAACAAAGCTCTCTTATTTCCATTGTGGTCCTTATCAATTATGGTATTCATGTGTGTCTAAGTAGATCTATGTATGAATGGTCATTGTATAGTATGTATTGACCATATGCATCGTTTATTTGTCAGTTGGCTTACGACAATGGGATACTAAAAGTATGTAGGTCCTCTTATAGTAAACGTGATTTCCTCGGTTTTTATCGTAGTTTCCTTTGCAACATACTATCAGTTTTCATCCACTTTTTCATCTTCTCATTATTAAATTACTATATATATATCGACAGATATCGCACAGTATATCCAATGAGTACTTATATATAAAAAAGTTGATATTAATTAATTAACATGAATTTTGATAATATCATGTTTATAATACCGCAACATCTGATTAGGGAGCAACAGTAAAACAAAGAATTCAAATTGAAGGGATTGATATACATTTCGGGATATAAATATTTATCTGCCAAGGGAGGTAATAGAAAAGCCATTTTATAAATATACGTCACATAGAACAAGCGATACGTCATCGATGATGCAATCAATGACGTATCGCTACCATAAAATACCAAAGCTGATTAGAGGAAGCAGCAAAGCACAGCTAATGTCAAACATCATCCATGTACAACTGTGTTTGGGTTTGCTTAAAGTTATATTTCCTGTTCAAACTGATTGCCACAATTTCTAAAGAAGTGTTGCTATCATACAATTGTATTCGTTTACAAAATCAGTATCACAAAAGTCTCGGACCATCGACATAATCTACGATCCACACGTCCTCCCTGAGGTCCATTACATATAAAGCATAAAATATACATACCAGTCGGATCATCGGCATAATCTGCGGTCCACACGTCTTCCCTGAGGTCCATTGCATATAAAGCATAAAATATACATACCAGTCGGATCATCGACATAATCTGCGGTCCACACGTCTTCCCTGAGGTCCATTGCATATAAAGCATAAAATATACATACCAGTCGGACCATCGACATAATCTGCGGTCCACACGTCCTCCCTGAGGTCCATTGCATATAAAGCATAAAATATACATACCAGTCAGATCCTCGGCATTATCTGCGGTCCACACGTCCTGACCTCCCTGAGGTCCATTGCATATAAAGCATAACATATACATACCAGTCGGACCATCGACATAATCTGCGATCCACACGTCCTCCCTGAGGTCCATTGCATATAAAGCATAAAATATACATACCAGTCAGATCCTCGACATAATCTGCGGTCCACACGTCCTCCCTGAGGTCCATTGCATATAAAGCATAAAATATACATACCAGTCAGATCCTCGTCATTATCTGCGGTCCACACGTCCTGTCCTCCCTAAGGTCCATTGCATATAAAGCATAAAATATACATACCAGTCGGATCCTCGGCGTAATCTACGGTCCACACGTCCTCCCTGAGGTCCATTGCATATAAAGCATAAAATATACATACCAGTCGGATACTCGGCATAATCTGCGGTCCACACGTCATCCCTGAGGTCCATTGTAAGGTTATCTATAATATTGTACTGCACTGGTGTTCCTCCTGCTCTAATACATTGATGCATAGAAGCGTTCCACGATATTGCGTGCTTATTGCATACGATGTCTGAAAATAGATGTATGAAAGACCTGTGGTGACATTCACTATATCATCATTTCACGATTTCAACTTCGTGAATTTCGAGTTCACTATTTCAACTTCATGAAGTTGAAATCGCGAAATCATGAAGTTGAAATCGTGAATTCCGTGAAATTGAAATCGTGAATTTTTGAAGTTGAAATCGTGAATTCCGTGAAGTTGAAATCGTGAATTCCGTGAATTTGAAATCGTGAATTCCTGAAATTGAAATTGTGAATTCGTGAAGTTGAAATCGTGCATTCGTGAAGTTGAAATCGTGAAATCGTGAAGTTGAAATCTTAATTGCATGAAGATGAAATCTTAATTACATGAAGTTGAAATTGGGAATTCGTGAATGTACTTGATTTTCAAGCTAAAGAAATATTGAATATCTAAACAAAACGTTTATAAAACATATATACCTTGTTGTGTTGATGCAAACATAATGAAAACAAAAATTCCTATTCCTGTATACATCTTCATTTCTAAATATTAGTATTGCCAGGTGGACTTCCTACCAGGATAAGAAGGCGTATACAACTTGTATTAGTACAACTTGAATGAGGAAGCAAAAGCCTTCTAATCAATAGCTGATAACGTGTGCATGAATGTCAGAAAACAGATCAACCACACGTGTTCATTTTTTTTTTAAAGTTAAACTTTTACAACGATTGCGAAGCAAGTTTGAACAACTTATATTAATCGCACTCGTTAACGCGGATGAAAGCGTAAATGTGGTCATTCGTTTGGGAGGAAACCGGAGCACCCGGAGAAAACCCACCTGTCCATTATGGCGACCAACGTACCATCTCACAACTTCCCGGTCCGAGGATCTAACCGGTGAGAAGCGAGCGCGCTAACCACTGCGCTGATCGGACAGCCATAACAATTGTTTAATCATTTTTAAATTCAAACTTGAACAAGAATTGTAACCGCAACATCTCCAAACCACATAAACTAGTCATGAGTTGACAGTAGCGTTAAAGCGACACTACATCGGTGAAATTATACAGAATGTAATTTCCTATTATATGGTATAATTTTAAACTGAGTATTTCAACTAATAAACAAGCGTCGTATACGCGGTTTGTTGACATAACAAAATAATGTAAACAGGGTTGACATGCATACGTAATACAACCTGTGTATCCCCAATAACCAGATATATGGTACATATTTACCGTTATATCTCACATTTGTGCCTATGCATATTTATTTGTAGAGTAATCTTAGTTAAATTTATTCTCTCTAAGCGACAGTATCAAGCGTTTAGTATTGACTACAATGACAAAGAAATGTCAACTCAGGAGCGTGGATGACCGGTATATTAAATCCTACATTCACTTTGGAAAGTTTGTAGACCACAAACACATTGTTTATTGATTAAATATTTGTGTTCGAATGTATTCGGAAGAATTTGTAGTAGCAATGCATTTATAATTGAGCAATATTTTGTTTGGCTTTTTGCGATGTAATGTCGCTTTAATATTTTACATACGAATATAACTACGGATGTCGTTTCAAATGTTTAAACATTATATTATAATGTATAATATTATTATGTAATGCAAGTTTAGAATATTCGATAATATTGCAGGTTTTCCTGACAACGTGAAATGTGTTTTGTATTATTTGAAACCTGAACGTCTGTGATAATAAGTTCCAAGAACATCACTAATCAAATAAAAGAAAAGTAGATCTAACGTGTTTGTTTATTATAGTGTTACCCACATTGAAAGGCCAGCTCATTTCTGACTTATGAAACAACTCTTATGCACACCAGTACTTCCCGAATCCTAATATTGCAGGCCAGGCTGATAAGCAATCAGTAACCATTATTTAACTAAACGACCATATCAGAATGAACCCCTGACGATGTTCAAACCTTTGACGTCCCGCTCCGTAAACGGACGCTTTACTACTATATAAGTTTATTTAAAGTCGCCACCGCATAAATGCATTTGGGCTACTAAATTATCTAAGGTGATTAAATAGGTCTAAAAATAGTTAATAAACTATTAGAATTTCAATACTATGATGCTTAGAGGGCTAAGTGGGTTGCATTAATCTCAGAGTGTTATCAGTTTTCATATCTCCCACCCCCGCTCGCACACGATTGTGTACCAACGGGGGTCGGAGGTAGACCGGGTGAACAAATTACCCGGTGCAATTACTAATTCTAAGAAGATTTAGACATAAGTTGGTTAGTAAATTGTTTGTTAGTCCG
Source organism: Archivesica marissinica (assembly GCA_014843695.1). Lineage (NCBI taxonomy): Eukaryota > Metazoa > Mollusca > Bivalvia > Venerida > Vesicomyidae > Archivesica > Archivesica marissinica. The sequence goes on along the minus strand of CM026393.1, from coordinate 61,427,572 downwards.
TTCTATAGCCGATTTATACCGTATGTCCTGGTGGTGAGATAAAAACCGTGCAAATATTTGATTCTAAGAAGCATTCAAACCCGTGTAGAAGATACCAAGGACACACACTAGATTTTTGAAATGTGTGTCCTAAACAAAATAAGCAAGAAATTAGAAGGAGTGGACCAATGAGATATATGCCTGGAACTCTGACTACTACCTTAAACATACTCTACTAGACTGATTGTAAACCATTTACTACTACCTTAAACCCACTCTACTAGACTGATTGTAAACCATTTACTACTACCTTAAACCCACTCTACTAGACTGATTGCAAACCATTTACTACTACTTAAACCCACTCTACTAGACTGATTGTAAACCATTTACTACTACCATAAACCCACTCTACTAGACTGATTGTAAACCATTTACTACTACCTTAAACCCACTCTACTAGACTGATTGTAAACCATTTACTACTACCTTAAACCCACTCTACTAGACTGATTGTAAACCATTTACTACTACCTTAAACCCACTCTACTAGACTGATTGTAAACCATTTACTACTACCTTGAATCCACTCTACTAGACTGATTGTAAACCATTTACTACTACCTTAAACCCACTCTACTAGACTGATTGTAAACCATTTACTACTACCATAAACCCACTCTACTAGACTGATGGTAAACCATTTACTACTACCTTAAACCCACTCTACTAGACTGATTGTAAACCATTTACTACTACCTTAAACCCACTCTACTAAACGGATTGTAAACCATTTACTACTACCTTAAACCCACTCTACTAGACTGATTGTAAACCATTTACTACTACCATAAACCCACTCTACTAGACTGATGGTAAACCATTTACTACTACCATAAACCCACTCTACTAGACCGACGGTAAACCATTTACTACTACCTTAAACCTACTCTACTAGACTGATTGTAAACCATTTACTACTACCTTAAACATACTCTACTAGACTGATTGTAAACCATTTACTACTACCTTAAACTCACTCTACTAGACTGATTGTAAACCATTTACTACTACCTTAAACCCACTCTACTAGACTGATTGTAAACCATTTACTACTACCATAAACCCACTCTACTAGACTGATGGTAAACCATTTACTACTACCATAAACCCACTCTACTAGACCGACGGTAAACCATTTACTACTACCTTAAACCTACTCTACTAGACTGATTGTAAACCATTTACTACTACCTTAAACATACTCTACTAGACTGATTGTAAACCATTTACTACTACCTTAAACTCACTCTACTAGACTGATTGTAAACCATTTACTACTACCTTAAACCCACTCTACTAGACTGATTGTAAACCATTTACTACTACCATAAACCCACTCTACTAGACTGGTGGTAAACCATTTACTACTACCATAAACCCACTCTACTAGACTGATTGTAAACCATTTACTACTACCATAAACCCACTCTACTAGACTGGTGGTAAACCATTAACTACTACCTTAAACCCACTCTACTAGACTGATGGTAAACAATTTACTACTACCATAAACCCACTCTACTAGACTGATGGTAAACCATTTACTACTACCATAAACCCACTCTACTAGACTGATGGTAAACCATTTACTACTACCATAAACCCACTCTACTAGACTGGTGGTAAACCATTAACTACTACCTTAAACCCACTCTACTAGACTGATGGTAAACAATTTACTACTACCATAAACCCACTCTACTAGACTGATTGTAAACCATTTACTACTACCATAAACCCACTCTACTAGACTGGTGGTAAACCATTAACTACTACCTTAAACCCACTCTACTAGACTGATGGTAAACAATTTACTACTACCATAAACCCACTCTACTAGACTGATGGTAAACCATTTACTACTACCATAAACCCACTCTACTAGACTGATGGTAAACCATTTACTACTACCATAAACCCACTCTACTAGACTGGTGGTAAACCATTAACTACTACCTTAAACCCACTCTACTAGACTGATGGTAAACAATTTACTACTACCATAAACCCACTCTACTAGACTGATGGTAAACCATTTACTACTACCATAAACCCACTCTACTAGACTGATGGTAAACCATTTACTACTACCATAAACCCACTCTACTAGACCGATGGTAAACGATTTACTACTACCATAAGCCCACTCTACTAGACTGATGGTAAACCATTTACTACTACCATAAACCCACTCTACTAGACCGACGGTAAACCATTTACTACTACCTTAAACCTACTCTACTAGACTGATTGTAAACCATTTACTACTACCTTAAACATACTCTACTAGACTGATTGTAAACCATTTACTACTACCTTAAACTCACTCTACTAGACTGATTGTAAACCATTTACTACTACCTTAAACCCACTCTACTAGACTGATTGTAAACCATTTACTACTACCATAAACCCACTCTACTAGACTGATGGTAAACCATTTACTACTACCATAAACCCACTCTACTAGACCGACGGTAAACCATTTACTACTACCTTAAACCTACTCTACTAGACTGATTGTAAACCATTTACTACTACCTTAAACATACTCTACTAGACTGATTGTAAACCATTTACTACTACCTTAAACTCACTCTACTAGACTGATTGTAAACCATTTACTACTACCTTAAACCCACTCTACTAGACTGATTGTAAACCATTTACTACTACCATAAACCCACTCTACTAGACTGGTGGTAAACCATTTACTACTACCATAAACCCACTCTACTAGACTGATTGTAAACCATTTACTACTACCATAAACCCACTCTACTAGACTGGTGGTAAACCATTAACTACTACCTTAAACCCACTCTACTAGACTGATGGTAAACAATTTACTACTACCATAAACCCACTCTACTAGACTGATGGTAAACCATTTACTACTACCATAAACCCACTCTACTAAACTGGTGGTAAACCATTTACTACTCTACCATAAACCCACTTTACTAGACTGAACCAACAGTACAGACATTATAATTTAAAATAAGACTAATTAATAACCAACTAATTTAGACATTACATAGTCAAACACATTTGGGGAGGGCAGTTTACTAATGTTGCTAGAACTTGTTGCCCAACCCATGTTGCATTTTATCACATATAATGAATGTTAAGTCTATATGTACTATATATGTAAAATAGCAAATAAAATATGATTAAACCAAAAACATGCTGCTTAAATAAAAAATGTACCCTATTTTAAAAACGAATAAAAAAACATATTATAAGACGTGATGGGTACACGTCGGGGTCAACCCTCAACGGGTGTGTGGCTTTGTGTACGGTCAGACCAGCAAATGTTCGAAGCACACACACATCAGCTGTGGTACTTATATTAAAATTGCCACGTTGTGCAGAGTTTGATGACGTCAGGTATGATCCAGGTTATAATATACTGAACTTTACGTCTCCACTTTCAGCACTACTTGACTGAGTCAACTAACATCATTAGAATGATTCTGCTATTGACAATATCCTGCATAGCAAGGCCATGCGCATTTATACCATGCGTGTCTATGCATTGGGTGTATATAAAATGACAGAAGTAAATAGATAACATTTTATTCAATAAGCATACATATTACACACAAACATGTAGGCCAACGCGGCCCTTTTGTTACTATATCTGTAACATGTGAAAAGCATGGTTTGTACAATGAAACTTGTCTATAAAAGCGACATATGGGATGCCAAGAAGGTGTCTATCTCTACCTTAGTTTATATAAATGTATTTTAGTTTAGCTCGATTGCGAAACAAATTCTTACAACTTGTACTAATCACTCTCGAGACCTCATTCCTGGTGGAATCCATCGCCACGAGGAAGAGAGAAGAAGCAACGTGGATTTTAAATGCCTTGCCTACGGGCACAATCGTAACGGCTCCGGGCCTGGCGCGAACGCGCTACCACTGCGCTATCACGACTTCCACTAACATCATTATCTCTACTTTAACCCTATCAACCCCACAGGCCTCTAAATAGGCTTATGAAAAAGTGAAGATCCAGATGAGCCGGCTCGTGACGAGCCGTCTCATCAGGATCTGCACTTTTTTGCCAGTAATAATTATTAATTTTAGACAAAATTACCCATCTTGATAAATGAACTGGTCCGAATGTAATTTTCTTATTCATTTATTGGTCTAAGAATATCATGGACCAGTCCATGTCAGTTACTTGGGGTTGAATGGGTTAAAGGAGATCATCCATAAGTTCAACTAGCCTAGTCAACACATACATTAAAAATGAACACAGTACATCGTATCAATACCTCAAATATGGTTATCTATAACTCTATGCAATTAAGATTAATGTTAGGGGTTTGGATGTAGTGGATTTTCCACACATCAACACAGTTACGTTTGTTTGTTTTGGGGGGTTAAGTCCGCCTCCGTGGTCGAGTAGTTAAGGTCGCTGACTTGTATACCACTGTAACCTATCATCACTGATGGTCACGGGTTCGAGCCCCGCTCAGACCGTGTTTCAATTATATGAAAAAAGTTGGCAGTTTCTTACGGAGGTTGGTGCAACCAAGTACTGGTTAACCGCTGGAGCCTGCCCAGGAAAGGTGCTGTTAGGTAAACTGCCCGCCGGCGATATAGCCCAAAATGGTGCTGATGCAGGCGTAAAACCCGAAATATAATAATATAATATAACTTTGGGGGTTAAAGTCGCACACACAACTGAATTCAGATGGCGACTATCCAGATATTATTGGTGGAGGAAGACTCCGGGTACCATTCCGTGCCTGCAATACTGACACTACTACCACCGACCGTCCGCAATCCGGCTGGATAGCTTCATCACATGAAATAATTCGATACTCCAGTGGGATTCGAACATTCAGCGCTCATGTGCAAGTAATTTTAAGTAAACGACCTTGCACGTGTGTGTATTACGTTTATTTATCGTCGCTACTGGTTGCCCATATGAGCGACGCCTCATGAAGAGATTAGTCATTTTAGATTTTGGAGGATAGTGCAATGATACAGACAGAGACCCATTCCAGAATCTCCTCTGGTTCTTTTACGTGCACGATGTAAAGCACCGACACGAGACCTCGGTTTAAAGTCCCATCTGAAAGACTATTAATTTGATTAGGGTCAGACGGGGAATCGAATCTGCGATCCCTGGATTACCAGTCCAGCGTGCTACCACTGGACTACAGATCCGTCTGTACGACCTTGCATGGATGCCCAACGCCCCTCTTATAAACGCTAAGAGAGTAATGAATTGATTACCCTGTCATAAATAACAGGTTTATTCCGAGGTGGTTTTTATCACAAGTTGAACTGTACAACGTATATACAATTATTTACTCCGTATAACAGATATATTATATAATATCACAGTATCTTCTAAAACAATAAACGTACAATAATATATCATAATACAGAATGATTCAATACATAGTTCCCATGTGACGTCATCATTCCTACTGTGGCTGCCATTTTGAATGGCAAAGTTGGTCAGATATTATATAGAATAGCGTAATTTAGTTTTCTTCATAAATATTTATTTTTCATCCCATCACGATTGTTGGAAAGCTCTCAATTTTTTGTATCATTTCACAAATTTTGTATCAATAACGAATAAATAATAATTTACCTGTATATTAATATTTCAACTGTGAAAATAGACTTTCAAAAATAGGTGCAAGTTAAGTTCTTATAATTTATAATCCATACAACTTTGTCAAAAAATTAATTAATATTTAAAAAGTACATTTAAATACCATTAAAATCATACCAAATTTTATATTAAGAAACCATAATTAATAACGTTATTGCAATTAAAGAATTACTAGTAAAATCATGAAATTGCCGTTAATAAGACTTGCCAGTCAAAATGGCGGCCAAGATAAGATTTTATCAATGTTTTTGACTATTTTCACAGGCCGTGGGAACTATGTATAGTAGTAGTACTTTTTTTTTTTTTTTTTTAATTATGTTCATGACCCTGCTTAGACAACGACTAAGTCACATGGTCCAATGAAAAAAACCACATTTCTCGCTTCCAAATCGTATAGACGCGACACACTTATTAGCCTGGGAACAGGCGTCGATATATGTTGCCTGGTCAGTCAAATACATATATTTTAACACCGAGACTATTAATTGGGCCGTATTGAGTTTCTGAACATATCAACGGGTTGGTCACGTGGAGTTTATTATCGGGTTGGTCACGTGGCGTTTATTATCGGGTTGGTCACGTGGAGTTTATTACTGGGGTGGTCACGTGGAGTTTATTATCGTGTTGGTCATGTGGAGTTTATTATCGTGTTGGTCACTTGGAGTTTATTATTGGGTTGGTCACGCGGAGTTTATTATCGTGTTGGTCACATGGAGTTTATTATTGGAGTGGTCACGCGGAGTTTATTATCGTGTTGGTCACGTGGAGTTTATTATTGGGTTGGTCACGCGGAGTTTATTATCGTGTTGGTCACGTGGAGTTTATTATCGGGTTGGTCACGTGCAGTTTATTATTGGATTGGTCACGTGGAGTTTATTACCGGGTTGGTCTCGTGGAGTTTATTACCGGGTTGGTCACGTGGAGTTTATTATCGTGTTGGTCACATGGAGTTTATTATCATGTTGGTCACGTGGAGTTTATTACCGGGTTGGTCACGTGGAGTTTATTATTGGATTGGTCACGTGGAGTTTATTACCGGGTTGGTCTCGTGGAGTTTATTACCGGGTTGGTCACGTGGAGTTTATTATCGTGTTGGTCACATGGAGTTTATTATCATGTTGGTCACGTGGAGTTTATTACCGGGTTGGTCACGTGGAGTTTATTATCGGGTTGGTCACGTGTAGTTTATAATTAGGTTTGTTATAATTAGATATATTTAATGTCAAAATTTATATATCTCGATTGTGCTAAATTGATCTGGATTGGGACAAGCGGCGATGAAAATCGTTTCTGTTTCTGTCTTTTCCGGAACATCTACAATCAGTTACCGATGCAGCCCTGATCGTAAATACATTTCTTCCAGTCGGATTTATTAGTGTACTCCATGTATGTCCGCTCTATACCGGTGTGACAAACAGCTGCGATTGTACTATACTGTTCCTAATGCCCGTTAGTGACTTGTAGATTCGCTTTCACAGTATATATCACCATGTCAATTGTATCGGTTTGTCTGGTACGACTAAGGCAGCCATTGTTGCAAGGGTTACGTATGGTCAATTGTCTTGTTACTCTAACTAGATCTACCGCTGACAGATTCCAATCGTCTATCAAACAGTTAAACACCATCACATCAAAATACAGTCTACATTCGTTATGTCTAATTCCGTCGGACCGAACAAAATACTTCGACATAGCGACATTATATATAAACGTTGCCAGTTATATGTAAAATGAGTGTCTGAAAGGGGACTTTGATCCGACTTCGAGATAACCAGAGAATTCAACATAACCGACTTTGACATAACGGATGTAGACTGTAGCAATAACTAATGGCCTTATAGAAGGCAATAATCCAAAACGTAAACTTCACTATGCAGCACATGAGCAGGACATGTGTTTTGTTGATACAAGTCTAGTTATTCTGGTTCTTATCAACTGTTGAAACCCTTTTTTAATTTCACACTGTATTCATTCTTCGGCAGATTGTTTTGGTTATAGAAACAGAGCATGGTTTGAATGTTTGGGAAATGGTCAGTTGTGTTTATCGCTACTTTTCCATCCTGAAAACCGAAAGAATACCAAGATTTAAACAAAACAAAGAACAATATGATTACAGAAATCCGTAATTTCCGCATCGGCAACATTTTACTCTGGTCTAATTCAATGCCACTTATCTGATACATAGCCTGGAAACAGGCGTCGATATATATTTTGCCTGGTCAGTCAAATAAATATATTTTAACATCGAGACTATTAATTGGGCCGTTCTGATAATATCATTTTGCCAGAAGTTAAAAAGTGATAAATAAACTGGAACCCAGGCTAAGCTGATACATCTGCATAATTACCACAGTTTGGAATGTTCACTTACATTACCAGTTAGGTCGTCGCGAACAAAAAATATGGGGAAAGGGAATCAGTTAACCCACATGACGGAGTATGATATTTTACGCAGTCAGTGAAGAATATTATTATTTATTGTTCACTTCTTGCACTTTCTTTAGAACCAAAATGATACGTGGGTGAACGAGAAATAGGGAAACAGTTCCGTATTCCTTAACCCATTCAACACCAAGTAACTCACATGGACTGGTCCATGATATTCATAAACCAATAAATGAATCAGAAAATCACATTTGGACAAGTTCATTTATCAAAATGGATAATTATGTCTAAAAATAGTCATATCACTGGCAAAAAGTGCAGATCCTGATGAGACGGCTCGTCACGAGCCGGCTCATCTGGATCTACACTTTTTGTAAGCCTATTTAGAGGTCTGTGGTGTTGAAAGGGTTAATTGAAACCATTATTTGAAAAGGCAATACGGAAATACAGTCAAACTTGCTCGAAAGACAAAGTCTATTAAGAGACCACTTGAATTAAGAGACCACTTTTTCTGTTCCTGTTTGTTTTGTTAAAGAACAAATTGGTCTGTATTAAGAGACCATTCCTGCTTAGAGGCCGCTTTTTGCCACTCCATTTGGTGGTCTCTTAATACAAGATTGACTGTAGTTATTTAGAAACAACCCACTCTCTCGGCTACCCGTGTGTTTTAACAAAATATAAAACAACATAAGGCGAATAAACAACAATTTAATGCAAATAGATGTGACGGACTCGTCGAGTCAAGCACCAATAGCTCGGTCACGGGCGACCAGACCATTATAGTTCAACTAGAGGGAAGGCATAAGACAAAACATAACACTATAATGCAGCAATACATTAATATAAGGCAATACACACCGGTATAAGTAAGGCTTTGAAATTTATAGCAATAATTTTGTAGACGAGATTTAAAGCAGCATTACATCGTAATAAAGGATGTTTTGGGTAAAATATAAATACTAATGTGTGTGTGTTTACAAAAATCGAAATAGTCGCTCAGAAACGATACAATTCCAATGAATTTAAACCGTCGTATACGCGAATTTGTTTATCAACACACGGAATACAACCACGCACAGCGCGCATGCGTGAAACAACAGAGGATGTAGAAAACAACGTATATATTTTGAACATGAAAGACTATCTATCTATCTTCCTCTAATGTTGAATCCCTCGCGGGGATGTAAAAATGTCCCTAAAAGACTTTGCTAACAGAGGTATGAATCAACATATCAAGTAATTTAATTAAAAAGACGTGGGGAAAATGGGGACGATGTATTCCGAATGTAAACAAGTGCGGACGATGCGTTCCGGTTGTAAACAAGTACGTGACCGATCGACTAGGAATGTCCTACTTTCGGTTTCGAGTTTGTTTTATCGCAAAAAAACACTGTTTACCAAATGAACATAAGCATACAAAGTATAATGTTAGAATGTGTAGCAGCATTGCTACCCATACGTAAAATTTGAATTGTTCAAATATCTTTTATTTCATACGATGTAATGCTGCTTTAAGATATATAAGAAAATGGCATTCTATAATATGTCAGGCGTTTTATATTCATAGTTAAGTAGCTATGATAACGACTAAATTATCAATCATATAGGTTAATCGTTAAGTAGCTGTGATAACTACTAAATTATCAATCATATAGGTTAATCGAACTAGTGCTTATTTTAACACAATTCATAATTATCTGGTAGATATGAATCTTAGGACTATTAAATTCTGTTCATACTTCTTCCGTTAATTTCTTAGCATATAAAACAACTTACTGCACGTTCAGTAATTTTGAATTCTTTTATTCCAAGCGTTGTTTGCACCGACAGAACCTGTAAAACATATGGATCAATGAGGAAATGAATGTTTGCACAGACAGAACCTATAACACATATGGATCAATGAGGAAATGAATGTTTGCACAGACAGAACCTATAACACATATGGATCAATGAGGAAATGAATGTTTGCACAGACAGAACCTATAACACATATGGATCAATGAGGAAATGAATGTTTGCACAGACAGAACCTATAACACATATGGATCAATGAGGAAATGAATGTTTGCACAGACAGAACCTATAACACATATGGATCAATGAGGAAATGAATGTTTGCACAGACAGAACCTATAACACATATGGATCAATGAGGAAATGAATGTTTGCACAGACAGAACCTATAACACATATGGATCAATGAGGAAATGAATGTTTGCACAGACAGAACCTATAACACATATGGATCAATGAGGAAATGAATGTTTGCACAGACAGAATCTATAACACATATGGATCAATGAGGAAATGAATGTTTGCACAGACAGAACCTGTAAAACATATGGATCAATGAGGAAATGAATGTTTCAAAACATCAGACAAAACTGAATGATCAATGAAGCGACGAATGCTTGCACAGACAGAACCTACAACTGAATGATCAATGAAGCGACGAATGTTGAACAGACAAAACCTACAACTGAATTATCAATGAAGCGACGAATGTTTGCACAGACAGAACCTACAACTGAATGATCAATGAAGCGACGAATGTTTGCACAGACAAAACCTACAACTGAATGATCAATGAAGCGACGAATGTTTGAACAGACAAAACCTACAACTGAATGATCAATGAAGCGACGAATGTTTGAACAGACAATGAATGCTTGGGAAATTGCTATTAACTTACAGGTAAGTATTAACATTACTGATCATATACACACAGTTCCAATGGTTCGGCGGTATGACCCGCCTTTATCAAGGTAATGCCAATATCCTGATGTCAAAACAATGATACTGTTAACAAACTGTTTACATTCGAACCAGAAAAGATGCAACGTTTTTCATGTATATTCTGAATTAGTTTGCCTTGGTAGCATCTTTGATGACATATTATGACGTAACGATGACGCAGATTCGATCCCCCTGTTTGGCCCTAATGATATTAACAGTCTTTCAGATGGGACTTAAAACCCGAGGTCTCGTGTCGGTGTTTTAAACTGTGAACGCAAAAGAACCAGAGGAGACTGGAATGTGTGTCTCTCTCTCCTCTCCCCTCTCTCTCTCTCTGTCTCTCTCTCCTCTCCTCTCCTCTCCTCTCCTCTCCTCTCCTCTCCTCTCCTCTCCTCTCTCTCTCTCTCTCTCTTACTATCTCTCTCTTACTCTCTCTCTCCCTCTCTGTATCATTGCAATATCTTCCATAAATCTCAAATGAATAATCTCTTCAGGAGGCGTCGCTCATATGGGCAACAGGTAGAGACGATAAATAAACGAAAATAATAATGCCATGTCACAACTAGAGGTGGGGTACATAACGGACCAGGCGCTTTAAATGACTTATACTTACTTTTGGTGTAGAGTTTCCCAGGCGTACCAGAAATGTTCCAACCGTAAGGTCATCTAAAAGCCTATAATACAATCAAACACACATCAATTAAATAGTTGCTATGTAATGACATATTCTATAAGCATTTATTAGTCCAGTTATTGCTTTTTTTAAACTTTAGTTTCACATGGTACCAATGCTCAAAACAGGTAAACCTCATCAATTTCTCAAGTCGTACTACATTTAGTGCCAAAAAAACGTGAGCCAACACATTTCTCACATTGTAATAGTGCTCTAAACATGTGATACTAGGGCTAAATAACGTGACCCAAACATGTCAACCATGAAAATTTCACACGTTGTACTTGTGCAAGAAACACGTGAGCCAGGCATATTTCTCACATTGTACTAGTGCTATGCAAACGTGACCTTGGCAAAGTTTCGAATTTATAGAGGGATACCCGCCCACCCGAATGCCAAATGTACTTCGTCCTTTGTGACTTTGGTTCATGTTGCCAATGTTCATTAATGATGTGTACATATTTTAAACAAATCATATTTAACTAGGAAGGTAAGTCTACAAATGAACTGGATTCTTTGAAGATGCTAGATCTATTCGAAGGTTGCATCTCTTTCTTGATATTTACAGTCAAACCTGTCTTAAGCAGCCAAGAGAGTGAGTGAAAGTAGCTGCTTAGCACAGGTGGCTGCTTAATAGAGGTCAAATATATAATAAAACAACCGATTGGGAATCTGGAAACTGGCTGTTTAATACAGGTTGGCTGCTTAATAGAGGTCAAATATATAATAAAACAACCGATTGGGAATCTGGAAACTGGCTGCTTAATACAGGTTGGCTGTTTAATGGAGATGGCCACTAACACAGGTTTGACTGTATTTACAAAACAGTCACAAAAAATAACACTAGGATAAATTTACATATGAATTACATGTACATGTGTGCTTAATATTTCCATTTTTAGAAATAAAATGCACATGCGGCTTTAAACCAGAAATAGAGAATAAACAATAACGGATTTAATCATACATATACAATAAACTACAACCTACATTGGGGTTTAAACCAGAAATACAGTTTAAACAATAACTAACAAGATGGGCTTTAAACCAGAAATACAGTTTAAACAATAACTAACAATATGGGCTTTAAACCAGAAATACAGTTTATACTATAACTAACAATATGGGCTTTAAACCAGAAATACAGTTTATACTATAACTAACAAAATGGGCTTTAACCAGAAATACTGAATAAACAATAACTCACTATGTGGGCTTTAAACCAGAAATACAGTTTATACAATAACTAACAATATGGGCTTTAAACCAGAAATACAGTTTAAACAATAACTAACAATATGGGCTTTAACCAGAAATACTGAATAAACAATAACTAACATATGGGCTTTAAACCAGAAATACAGTTTATACAATAACTAACAATATGGGCTTTAACCAGAAATACTGAATAAACAATAACTAACATTATGGGCTTTAAACCAGAAATACAGTTTATACAATAACTAACAATATGGGCTTTAAACCAGAACTACAGTTTAAACAATAACTAACAATATGGGCTTTAAACCAGAAATACAGTTTATTCTATAACTAACATTATGGGCTTTAACCAGAAATACTGAATAAACAATAACTAACACTATGGGCTTTAAACCAGAAATACAGTTTATACTATAACTAACAATATGGGCTTTAAACCAGAAATACTGAATAAACAATAACTAACAATATGGGCTTTAAACCAGAAATACTGAATAAACAATAACTAACAATATGGGCTTTAAACCAGAAATACAGTTTATACTATAACTAACAATATGGGCTTTAAACCAGAAATACAGTTTAAACAATAACTAACAATATGGGCTTTAAACCAGAAATACAGTTTATACTATAACTAACAATATGGACTTTAAACCAGAAATACAGTTTAAACAATAACCAACAATATGGGCTTTAACCAGAAATACTGAATAAACAATAACTAACAATATGGACTTTAAACCAGAAATACTGAATAAACAATAACTCACTATGTGTCTTTGATTACTTACAGAATAAAATCTATCTCATCATGGGCCTTTAAATATAAATATAGAATAAACAATAACTGAATATGGACTTTAAACCAGAAATACAGATATACTTACCGTGGGCTTTAAATGAGAAAAATAGAATAAAGTATAACTCAAAATGGGATTTAAGCCACAAATACAGAGTAAATAATGACAGAAAATGTGCACTAAACTAGAAATATAGAATAATGTGCATCTCACAGTAGACGGTAGGCCAGACATACAGAATAAACTATAGCTCACTGTGGGTTTTAACCCAAAAATATAGAATAAAGTATAGCCAAAACTGGGCTTCAAACAAGAAATACAGAATAAACAATAACTCCAAATGGACACAGACAATATATGTATATAACTCACCTATGGGCACAAGTCCTATCTTTGCTATTGAAGAGATATTCCTCTTCTTTAAACATCTAAAATAGATAATATAATAAGTATTATCTATATATACGTGTAAAGCTTGTCTTTAAATCATTTTGTCTTAAATAAAAATATTGCTTACATTAACATTGTATTATAATTATTTTAATATTATAAAAGAGTCATATGAATGGAGCTATGCTCAGGGTTAGCTCACAGGAACTCGAAATAGTATCCATACGTCACAAAATCCTTGTACCTCTATCCTAGGACCCCCCCCCTTTCTATAAAAAAGTTTCTAGATATAACTGCGAGCAACTAGTGCATGCCAATTTCCAGAAGTAGTCACGCACATATATCTGCGGTCAACTAGTGCATGCCAATTTCCAGAAGTAATCACGCACATATAACTGCGATCAACTAGTGCATGCCAATTTCCAAAAGTAGTCACGCACATATAACTGCGAGTAACTAGTGCATGCCAATTTCCAGAAGTAGTCACGCACATATAACTGCGAGCAACTAGTGCATGCCAATTTCCAGAAGTAGTCACGCACATATAACTGCGAGTAACTAGTGCATGCCAATTTCCAGAAGTAGTCACGCACATATAACTGCGAGCAACTATTGTATGCCAATTTCCGGAAGTAGTCACGCACATATAACTGCGATCAACAAGTGCATGCCAATTTCCAGAAGTAGTCACGCACATATAACTGCGATCAACTAGTGCATGCCAATTTCCAGAAGTAGTCACGCACATATAACTGCGATCAACTAATGCATGCCAAGTTCCAGAAGTAGTCACACACATATAACTGCGATCAACTAGTGCATGCCAATTTCCAGAAGTAGTCACACACATATAACTGCGAGCAACTAGTGCATGCCAATTTCCAGAAGTAGTCACGCACATATAACTGCGAGTAACTAGTGCATGCCAATTTCCAGAAGTAGTCACGCACATATAACTGCGATCAACTAGTGCATGCCAAGTTCCAGAAGTAGTCACGCACATATAACTGCGATCAACTAGTGCATGCCAATTTCCAGATGTAGTCACGCACATATAACTGCGAGTAACTAGTGCATGCCAATTTCCAGAAGTAGTCACGCACATATAACTGCGAGCAACTATTGTATGCCAATTTCCAGAAGTAGTCACGCACATATAACTGCGATCAACTAGTGCATGCCAATTTCCAGAAGTAGTCACGCACATATAACTGCGAGCAACTAGTGCATGCCAATTTCCAGGAGTAGTCACGCACATATAACTCTCAGCGGTGGTGTGATGGGTAGTCACAATGATGTGATTGGTAGCCACGGTGGTGTGATGGGTTGTCACAGTATTGTGATGCGTAATCACGGTAGTGTGATGGATAGTCACGGTAGTGTTATGATTAATCATGGTAAGGTGATGGGTTGTCATAGTATTGTGATGGGTTGTCGCAGTATTGTGATGGGTAGTCACGGTAGTGTTATGGGTAGTGCGATGGGTTGTCGCAGTAGTGTGATGGGTAGTTACGGTAGTGTTATGGGTAGTGTGATGGGTTGTCGCAGTAGTGTGATGGGTTGTCACAGTAGTGTGATGGGTTGTCACGGTAGTGTGATGGGTAGTCACGGTAGTGTTATGGGTAGTGTGATGGGTTGTCACAGTATTGTGATGGGTTGTCGCAGTAGTGTGATGGGTAGTCACGGTAGTGCTATGGGTAGTGTGATGGGTTGTCACGGTAGTGTGATGGGTTGTCACAGTAGTGTGATGGGTTGTCGCAGTAGTGTGATGGGTTGTCACAGTAGTGTGATGGGTTGTCACAGTAGTGTGATGGGTTGTCACGGTAGTGTGATGGGTAGTCACGGTAGTGTGATGGATAGTCACGGTAGTGTTATGATTAATCATGGTAAGGTGATGGGTTGTCATAGTATTGTGATGGGTTGTCGCAGTAGTGTGATGGGTAGTCACGGTAGTGTGATGGGTTGTCACGGTAGTGTGATGGGTTGTCACAGTAGTGTGATGGGTTGTCTCAGTAGTGTGATGGGATGTCACAGTAGTGTGATGGGTTGTCGCAGTAGTGTGATGGGTTGTCGCAGTAGTGTGATGGGTTGTCACAGTAGTGTGATGGGTTGTCGCAGTAGTGTGATGGGTTGTCACAGTAGTGTGATGGGTTGTCACGGTAGTGTGATGGGTAGTCACGGTAGTGTGATGGATAGTCACAGTAGTGTTATGATTAATCATGGTAAGGTGATGGGTTGTCATAGTATTGTGATGGGTTGTCGCAGTAGTGTTATGGGTAGTGTTATGGGTTGTCATAGTAGTGTGATGGGTTGTCACAGTAGTGTTATGAGTAGTCACGGTAGTGTTATGGGTAGTGTGATGGGTTGTCACGGTAGTGTTATGGGTAGTGTGATGGGTTGTCACGGTAGTGTGATGGGTAGTGTGATGGGTTGTCGCAGTATTGTGATGGGTTGTCGCAGTAGTGTGATGGGTAGTCACGGTAGTGTTATGGGTTGTCGCAGTAGTGATATGGGTAGTGTGATGGGTTGTCGCAGTAGTGTGATGGGTTGTCACAGTAGTGTGATGGGTAGTCACGGTAGTGTGATGGGTAGTCACAGTAGTGTGATGGGTTGTCACGGTAGTGTGTGGGTAGTCACGGTAGTGTGATAGGTAGTCACGGTAGTGTGATGGGTAGTCACAGTAGTGTGATGGGTTGTCACAGTAGTGTGATGGGTTGTCACAGTAATGTGATGGGTAGTCACGGTAGTGTGATGGATAGTCACAGTAGTGTGATGGGTTGTCACGGTAGTGTGATGGGTAGTCACAGTAGTGTGATATGTAGTCACGGTAGTGTGATGGGTAGTCACAGTAGTGTGATTGGTAGTCACAGTAGTGTGATGGGTTGTCACAGTAGTGTGATGGGTAGTCATGGTAGTGTGATGGGTAGTCATGGTAGTATGATGTGTAGGCATAGTAGTGTGATGGGTAGTCATGGTAGTGTGATGGGTAGTCAATCAAATTAAAATATTACTAAGCTTATTTATTCAGGTAACCTAAATTAATGCATTACGGTCTTACATTTTCATTTATGTAATTTGGGGTCGTATCGCTGCCACTATCAGCAGAGTCTTCTGGTTGTCTTCTGGGATTGGAATCCTGCTGGGTGGGTGTGGGTGGTAGGGGACATTCTGGACGTCTGGATATTGTACTTTTTCTCGTTGGAATACCTTCGAATGAAATGTTAGACTATTTAGTTAATATTTTTATCATAGCTCAAATAAATAAATTAATTACACAAATTAGATTTCAATTGTATGTTTATAGATATTATTAACACAAATTTATTTTAGCTCGATTGCGAAACAAGTTCTTATAACTTATATTAATCACTCTCGAGACCTCATTCCTGATGGAAACCATCCCAACGAGGGAGAGAGAAGAGGCAACGTGGAAATTAAATGCCTTGCCTAAGGGCACAATCGTAACCACTCCAGCAGGGCTCGAACTCCGGACCTTTCGCACCTGAAGCGAACGCGCATCCACAGCGCTAGCACGACTTCCACGACTGTTTATAGATAGGGCACCAGTATATTTTGATTCACTTGTATACGTTTAGGTTACTTGTATTATGTTTTTACATGTATACGTGTCTCTATATATAATAGATCGGGCACAAGATTCCTCGAAAAACAGACATGTCAGTAGTCCAGTGGTTAACACGCTGGACCGCGAATCCAGGGATCGCAGGTTCTATCCTCCGTCTGACCCTAATACTATTAACAGTCTTTCAAATGGGACTTTAATCTGAGGTCTCGTGTCGTGCACGTAAAAGAACCAGAAGAGACTCTGGAATGGGTCTCTGTCTGTATCATTGCACTCTCCTCCAAAATCTAAAATGACAGTCGTCGCTCATATGGGCAACTGGTAGCGACGATAAATAAACATAAAACACATACATTCCTCGAAAATATGATATTTATATTTTTATTTCATTTGATTGCACTTAGATATGTTTTCTTATAGTTTAGTTTAAACATATTTTATTTCCCAATATAATACATATTGAACAATGCATACACCACGCATAATCAGAATACAGAAACAGGATTAGAATGGAAGACAGAGTCTTATATAATTCTTCTCCACATAAATATAATAGATTCGACCATTTTAAGAGACTATTCATACGTGTATGTATATATAATATGAAACACACATAAATACTTAATTATATGCATAGTTTCTAAGATATTAACTAGTTGATATAGTTAAAGTTGAAACTTTATTTATTTTTTACAACGATTGCGAATCAAGTTTTAACAACTTATATTAATCACTCTCATTGGCGCGGATGAAAGCGTAAATGTGGTAATTCGTGTGGGAGGAAACCGGAGTAAAATATATGATATATTTAGGTAAGATACCTATGTTTGGCATTACTTGCACTCCCCCTACTGGACCTACGCGGCTAGACAAACTTGTAGCTTCTACATGTTCACAGATCTCCGAATACTCCTCCTCTTCTGTAACTTCATCATCGGAATCGGAAATGTTGTATTCTGACTTAGATGTATGCCTATATTGTCCAGCTGCGAAAATAAAACCAATACAAAAATTAGCAAAAATGCCACTTTGTGTACACTACGATAAACAACTGCAATATATATCGAACATTTCAGACACGTATACGTTAACTATATACCGTCTCCGTGGACTTGTGGTTAAGTCGTTGGTAGGTCGAAGGTCCGAACCTAAGAATGGCTTCATTCTGCTATGGTCAGTTTGTAAGCCACCAGTCGGTTAAATAATGGTTCCTGATTACCGTGCGCTTTCAAGGATAGGATTCGGGAAGTACTAATATTCATAAGATGTGTCTCATACGTCAGTAATGGTTGGCCCTTTCAATATGGGTAACACTATAATAAACAAACACTTTATAATACAAACAGACGGATCTGTAGTCCAGTGTTAACACGCTGGACTGGTAATCCAGGGATCGCAGGTTCGATCACCCGTCTGACCCTAATAAAAATTAACAGTCTTTCAGATGGGTCTCGTGTCGGTGCTTTACACCGTGCACGTAAAAGAACCAGAGGAGACTCTGGAATGGGTCTCTGGCTGTATCATTGCACTATCCTCCAAAATCTAAAATAACTAATCTCTTCAGGAGGCGTCGCTCATATGGGCAACCGGTAGCGACGATAAATAAACGTAAAACACACACTCCATTACAGAGATTTTAGGTTTTGTATTTAGGTGATTTCAATACTGATATAACCTTCATACCTTGTTGTATCAGAGCCTGGAACCATATGGTCAACAAAGTTTAGATACATAAATTTTAATATCTCTTTATTAACATGCGCTAGTGTTTTGGGCTGCGTGTGTGTTTTTCTGTCTACCTATTTGTCTGTTAACCCTTTCAACACCACATACCTCTAAATTTGCTTACAAAAAAGTGTAGATCCAGATGAGCCGGCTCGTGACGAGCCGTCTCATCAGGATCTGCACTTTTTGCCAGTAATATTACTATTTTTAGACATAATTACCTATTTTGATAAATGAACTTGTCCAAATGTAATTTTCTGATTCATTTATTGGTTTAAGAATATCATGGACCAGTCCATGTGAGTTACTTGGTGTTGAATGGGTTAACAGGATAACTCAAAATGATGTGGAAGAATTTTGATGAAACTTTATGGAGATATAGAGGGTTGGTCGAAGTGGTTCGAGCATGGTTAGCCCAGCGGGGGTTTGCATCTCTCCCAGCGCTATTTTCTACCTCAGTTTACAATTGTCTAATCAGGTTAATTTTATCTTCAATGGACAGTTCAATTATTCTACATTTAAACTGTGGTTTTGACATTGCCATGAAGTAGATCTACAGTTTAATGTGTGCTTAATTTCTCTTGTGACTGGTGCAACGTCAAACTCTGCTGTTTCAGGATTAGGGCAAACGTGTTACCTGACTTTGCCTCCCCTGGTATTGAAGGGGGTGGTGGCAGTTTTGCCGGTAATTTGGTTTTCTTTTTCTCCGGCATTGATATGCCTTCATCACTATCGGCTGATAACTTCTGACTGCCGCTGAAATAGGAACACATTACATGTAATTGGTAAGGTAAGACCTTTTTTTAAAACTTTATTTATTATACAACGACTGAGAAACAAGTTTTAACAACTTATATTAATCACGCTCGTTGGCGCGGTATTACAAGGTATGACCTTTGACTTTAGACATGCATACAATGCTTTTCAAAGTATTGTTTTACTTTGTGGGTTGGGGTGGATAAAATTAAAGCCCCCACATACAGCTTAGATCAAATGGTGACACTCCAACCGTTATGTGTGGATAAAGATCCCCGATGCCCTCCTGTGCAGTGTTTCAGGCACGGGACGCCTAAAAGCGGTGAGGTGCACTTGATCTGAAGTCAACGACCGTAACAACTCCGCCATACATAATTTAACCACACTATTTTTACGTTATTCTGACTTGTAGCTCTGTCGTCAAGCTTTCATATATTCGTATTAAGAAACCATCCTGTACTTTGTACGTTTATATATGTTATGTTATATTTCAGGTTTTACGCCTGCATCAGCACCATTTTGGGCTATATCGCCGGCGGGCAGATTACCTAACAACACCTTTCCTGGGCAGGCTCCAGCGGTTGACCAGTACTTGGGTGCACAACCTCCGTAAGAAACTGCCACGTTTATGTATGACTACAGTCAAACCTGTCTTAAACAGCAAGCTATGGGAATCATAGAAAGTGGCTGCTCAGCACAGGTAGCTGCTTAATAAATGTAGACGTGACCACTAACACAGGTTTGACTCTAATTGTTTTTATAAGTTTAATATTTATTTAATAATATTGACTACCAACAAACCTACCCGGAAAATTGATGAGTTAGTGCAATAGTGTCTTGAATATAAGCAATCCACGTCTGTAAAAAAAAGACATTTGTGATGATCATGTATAATTTATATGCTATAAAACACGATGAAAAGTAGCAAGTGAAACTTGGTCTTGGAAAGGAAATACGGTAGTGATATATCTAACATATAGAATAATTATCATTAATCTAGGCGTGTGACACCTACAATATTTAGTTGCGTGATACCTATAATATGTATTTGTGTGACAACATGTACGTGTGTGACACCTACACTATTTAGTTGCGTGACACATACACCATTTACTTGTGTGACACCTACAACATTTACTTGTGTGACACCTACAACATTTACTTGCGTGACACCTACAACATTTACTTGTGTGACACCTACACCATTTACTTGTGTGACATCTACCTACAACATTTACTTGTGTGATGCCTACAACATGTACTTGCGTGACACCTACAACATGTACTTGTGTGACACCGACAACATTCACTTGTGTGACACCTACACCATTTACTTGTGTGACACCGACAACATTCACTTGTGTGACACCTACACCATTTACTTGTGTGACATCTACCTACAACATTTACTTGTGTGATGCCTACAACATGTACTTGCGTGACACCTACAACATGTACTTGTGTGACACCGACAACATTCACTTGTGTGACACCTACACCATTTACTTGTGTGACACCGACAACATTCACTTGTGTGACACCTACACCATTTACTTGTGTGACATCTACCTACAACATTTACTTGTGTGATGCCTACAACATGTACTTGCGTGACACCTACAACATGTACTTGTGTGACACCGACAACATTCACTTGTGTGACACCTACACCATTTACTTGTGTGACACCGACAACATTCACTTGTGTGACACCTACAACATTTACTTGTGTGACACCTACAACATTTACTTGCGTGACACCTACAACATTTACTTGCGTGACACCTACAACAATTAGTCAGGGGGTCAGGTAAGGTAGTAAGTGCCACAGACTTGGTCAAGTGTGACACCTACAACATATCGCCTAGGGAAGAAACGACCAACATTCTACTGATCGATGAATGCATAGAACTACCGGTATGTTTAACAATTCAATGTTCTTTTTCTGCTGTTCATCGAGGTACGAAATGTCAGTTTTTTACACCTAATTTTGCATAAAAACCGTAGTAAAAAACTAACAGTTCATACCTCGATGAAAAGCAGACAAAGTACTTGTAAGTGTCCTACAATTATGGGTTATATGGGGGTTAATCCATACCAATATAACAGGATTCACCATATAGTGTCCTAAACCTCGGGGCTATAGCCGTTAATCCATACCAATATAACAGGATTCACCATATAGTGTCCTAAAGCTCGGGGCTATAGGGGTTAATCCATACCAATATATCAGGATTCACCATATAGTGTCCTAAATCTCGGGGTTATTGAGGTTAATCCATACCAATATAACAGGATTCACCATATAGTGTCCTAAAGCTCGGGGCTATAGGGGTTAATCCATACCAATATAGCAGGATTCACCATATAGTGTCCTAAAGCTCAGGGTTATAGCCGTTAATCCATACCAATATAACAGGATTCACCATATAGTGTCCTAAAGCTCGGGGCTATTGGCGTTGACACAGCAGACAGACACTCTCACAAACTGAAGACAATTGTCAAAATGGTGCTGGGCACATCACCACTATTATAACACAGCCGTAAAATCCAGCAACAGGCATCATATGAAGCTCAAGGGAATCTCCCACCCCACACCGACCCTTATGCCCGTCATGCTACCACCATGTTATCAGTGAACGTATCAGTCCAAGACCATACATACGCTTAAATGTAGTAAACATGCTAAATTATAATCTAGTTTAAGAACTGCACACAATGTTTATTAAAGCGATACTACATCGGTGAAAACGTAAATGTCTGCAGAATGTAATTTCCTATTATATGGTATAATTTTTTTCTCTCCAATAATTGCCTAAAAAACAAACGTTGTACATGGTTTTTTGACATAACAAAATAATGTAAATATGGTCGACATTCATGCGTAATACAATGTGTGTATCCTGAATAACACGATTTATGGTACAGATGTACCGTTATATCTCACATGTGTGCCTATGTATATTTATTTGCAGACTAATCTTAGTTAAATTATCTCTAAACGAAAGTATCGCGTGCTTAGTATTGACTCCAGTGACAAACACACGTCATTTCAGGTGCGTGGGTGACCATTATATGAAATCCTACTTTCACTTTTGATAGTGTGTTTGATAGTGACCACAAAAACACTGTTTATTGATTCAATGTTAGTGTTTGAATGTATTCATAAGAATTTGTAGTAGCAATGCATTTATACGTGAAAAAATGCATTTTATTTGCTTTTTGCGATGTAATGTCGCTTTAAAACATTGACATTAACGTGTAGTACTAACGCGCATATTACAACATTTACCAAACCTGATCAGATCATAGGGGCAATAAAGATTATTCATAATACAAACAAACAACTGAGATACATTATTTACACCATAAATATATAGATTACAACATATAAACAGTAATGAAACCTTAATTGTATGTGATAGACGTTTCTGTAGTCCAGTTGAACTGGTAATCCAGGGGTCGCAGGTTCCATCCCCCGTCTGACCATAATAAAATTAACAATCTTTCAGATGGGACTTTAATCCGAGGTCTCGTGTCGGTGCTTTACACCATGCACGTAAAAGAACAATAGTTTAGTTTATACAAATTTATTTTAGCTCGATTGCGAAACAAGTTATTACAACTTATATTAATCACTCTCGAGACCTCATTCCTGATGGAATCCATCGCCACGAGGGAGAGAGAATAGGCAACGTGGAATTTAAATGCCTTGCCTAAGGGCATAATCGTAACGGCTCCAGCAGGGCTCTAAGAACAATAGGAGACTCTGGAATGGGTATCTGTCTGTATCATTGCACTTTCTTCCAAAATTCTAAAATGACTAATCTCTGCAGGAGGCGTCGCTCATATGGGCAGCCGGTAGCGACGATAAATAAACGTACAATATCAACATGATTGTATATGATCTGTTACCTCCATCAACATTAAACCAATGATACGCATGCCTCTACTTGCTACAATAATCTGAAAGGTTTGAACACTAACTAATGTGTTCAGGGGCGTAAAGCACCCAAGGAAACCATAGCGCTAGAGAAATCTGGGGGCATGCTCCCCCAGGAAAGTTTTGAACCCCAGAATGTCAATGGTACACTCTGGCGTATTTAAATGTACGTCTTGAATGTTCAAATTTCGATAATTTCAGAGCTATGTCTCCAAGTTGACAACCCAACCCTACGTCATACCCACCACCTACAGTTGTTCATTGCATTTTGGGGGTTTTAGAATTTTTATTTTCTGGGACAATATACAGGCCCGGGCCTTCAGGGCCTTCATAGTAGCTACGTGACTGGTGTTAAAACTGACCTTTCTTTTGGCGTCAGTTTCACTCGCAAAGTATTGTGAAGGCTTTGTTCTGTCCTCGTGTTTGATCTCAAACACGTTTAAAACTTTTGAGACAGTTGACTCATGCACGCTGTTTAAAAATAAACATCAATATGATTATAGACGATAGGAAGAATCTTGACTATCCTGTAACAAAATATAATAGAGAGAGAGAGGGAGAGCGAGAGCGTGAGAGCGAGCGAGCGAGAGTTCTATTTTAGGAATATAAATCAACATGTAAATACAATACATAGCTGTACTATTTGAAGTGTGCGTGGGTCGAAGGCCTTCATATACACTTCAAACAGCACACATGTATAATAGTTCCATATATATGACCTTTACATAACCCCACTATCCTTTATATTCATTTTATTTGATTTTTCATCTTTGTTTTCAATCTGTTATTTCAAAATATGCTTTGATAGTAAAATATAAAGTATCATTATTAAAATGATTAAAGTAATGCGTCAAAGTTGTCAAGTCTAAATATGTGTACTAACATGTATGGTATACCGCCAATAAACCAAGTCTAAATATGTGTACTAACATGTATGGTATACCGCCAATAAACCAAGTCTAAATATGTGTACTAACATGTATGGTATACCGCCAATAAACCAAGTCTAAATATGTGGACTAACATGTATGGTATACGCCAATAAACAAGTCTAAATATGTGTACTAACATGTATGGTATACCGCCAATAAACCAAGTCTAAATATGTGTACTAACATGTATGGTATACCGCCAATAAACCAAGTCTAAATATGTGTACTAACATGTATGGTATACCGCCAATAAACCAAGTCTAAATATGTGGACTAACATGTATGGTATACCGCCAATAAACCAAGTCTAAATATGTGTACTAACATGTATGGTATACCGCCAATAAACCAAGTCTAAATATGTGGACTAACATGTATGGTATACCGCCAATAAACCAAGTCTAAATATGTGTACTAACATGTATGGTATACCGCCAATAAACCAAGTCTAAATATGTGGACTAACATGTATGGTATACCGCCAATAAACCAAGTCTAAATATGTGGACTAACATGTATGGTATACCGCCAATAAACCAAGTCTAAATATGTGTACTAACATGTATGGTATACCGCCAATAAACCAAGTCTAAATATGTGGACTAACATGTATGGTATACCGCCAATAAACCAAGTCTAAATATGTGTACTAACATGTATGGTATACCGCCAATAAACCAAGTCTAAATATGTGGACTAACATGTATGGTATACCGCCAATAAACGAACTATTGATTGAGTTTAGTCCTTTAGTATTGCATTTTGTGAACATATCAAAACTGTAAATGACCATAAATGGTACAAAACACTTGGATGTGGTAGGTACATTGACATTGAGCAAGACGCCTGACAAGGAAAACATGCATAGGTCCCTGCAAAGAGTTTGACATTAATGTATTAAAGCAGCACTATATCGTATGAAATAAAATATATTTGAACAATTCAAATTTTACGTATGGGTAGCAATGCTGCTACGCATTCTTACATTATTTGTATACTTATATTCAATTAGTAAACAATGTTGTTTGCGATAAAACAAACTCGAAACCGAAAGTAGGACTTTAGAGGAAGATAGAGAGATAGTCTTTCATGCTCAAAATATGTTGACATCCGCTGTTGTTTCACGCATGCGCGCTGTGTGTGTTTACATTTCGTGTGTTGATAAACACATTTCGTTTGTTGATAAACAATTCGCGTTTACAACGGTGTATATTTATTGGAATTAGTACGATATAGTTCTGCTTTAACCCATTCAACACCAAGTAACTGACATAGACTGGTCCATGACATTATTAGACCAATTAAATTAATAAGACAATTACATTTGGATCAGTTCATTTATCAAAATGGGTAAATTATTTTCTAAAAATTGTAATATTACTTGCAAAAAGTGCAGATCCTGATGAGACGGCTCGTCACGAGCCGGCTCATCTGGATCTACACTTTTTTGTAAGCCTATTTAGAGGTCTATGGTGTTGAAAGGGTTAATGGAAAATAAAACATAGAAATTAACATATTCCTATAGTTCCCGAGTACCTCGGCGAGCCAACGACGGCGGAACCAAAATCATGCATGATCAACTTGCGGGCAATTCGGAAGCAGATGCAGATAGTAGTACCTACCTTTCATACACAGACAGGGAGAACGCACTTTGTGGTCTGCTTGAATACTCGTCCTTGAAACAATATATACAACCCTGAGATATCACCACAAATCTTTGTTTCCCTGTAAACAATGATAGAATACTCTAGATATCACATATATAAAGTAATAAAGAAGTCGTGATAGCGCAGTGGATGCGCGTTCGCTTCAGGTGCGAACGGTCCGGAGTTCGAGCCCCACTGGAGCCGTTACGATTGTGCCCTTAGGCAAGGCATTTAAATTCCATGTTGCCTCTTCTCTCTCCCTCGTGGCGATGGATTCCATCAGGAATGAGGTCTTGAGAGTGATTTATATAAGTTGAGTTGAAATAACTTGTTTCGCAATCGAGCTAAAATAAATTTGTATAAAGTAATAAATAGATACGATGCTCAGTACAAGGGACGTAACTTGGCCTTTATATATACATAAGCACCATTAAGATAGTGGTCTCCGGGGGGAAATTTGGAAAGTATATACCACTGTAACATTCTGAAGCACTGTAATGCATGTGTTATGTATCCATATTTTATTTTATTGCAAATCAATAGTACATATGTCATACACGTAAAGATACAATACATAGCCTGAAAATACAAATGGTTTTGGCCACACGTTTTAGCAACATTAGACAATAGCCCGCACCAGGTAAGGCATTTATTGATGATAAATAAGGAACACACGTTTTGCATTTGTGAAAATCTGCTTTTATCAATTAAAAACTATTAATGAAATACGATTTATTTTCATATTCTATGTGTTCGCTACACATCATACACACCCACAGCCTTATCTTTCAGTTTTTATTGCATTTTTCGCATTTTCGTGTTTTCAGTTTTTGAAGACAATGTGAAGGCACGTGCTTATAAGCCAGGCCACTGTGTACTAAACAGCTTGGAATATGATCCATCTAAACACGAGTGTTATGTTCCTCAAATAAAACTAGTCATGTGACATTGTTAGCATTGACAATACATCATTTTCTCACCAGACGTATGCGATGATGATGATGGTAATGATTGAGCTTATTTACCCTCCCTTCCGGCGAACCATGTGTGCCAGACGTATGCCAGAAACAGTTTGTGATATTACCTCTGCCGTAACTTACGTCACATTGTCAACGTCTTCACCGATATCACCTATGTCATAGCTTAAGGTCCATTGTCACCGTCGTCATCGATATCACCTCTGCCGTAACTTACGGTCCATTGTCACCGTCTTCACCGATATTACCTCTGCCGTAACTTACGGTCCATTGTCAAAGTCTTCATCGATATCACCTCTGTCGTAGCTTAAGGTCCATTGTCAACATATTTACCTATATTACCTCTGCCGTAACTTACGTTCCATTGTCAACGTCGTCATCGATATCACCTCTGCCGTAAGTTAAGGTCCATTGTCAACTTCTTTACCGATACTACCTCTGTCGTAACTTACGTTCCATTGTCAACGTCTGCATCGATATTACCTCTGTCGTAGCTTAAGGTCCATTGTCAACGTCTGCATCGATATTACCTCTGCCGTAACTTACGTTCCATTGTCAACATCTGCATCGATATTACCTCTGCCGTAAGTTAAGGTCCATTGTCAACTTCTTTACCGATACTACCTCTGTCGTAACTTACGTTCCATTGTCAACGTCTGCATCGATATTACCTCTGTCGTAGCTTAAGGTCCATTGTCAACGTCTGCATCGATATTACCTCTGCCGTAACTTAAGGTCCATTATCAATCTCTTCACCGATAGTACCTCTGCCGTAACTTATGGTCCATTGTCAACGTCTTTATCAATAGTTATGATCATACTAATCCAACCAGTCATGTCTTCATGCTGTTGTTTTTTCGTTTTTGGGGTTTAAAGTTGCACCAACATATTCGGTCATGTGGCTACTCTCCAACTCTTATTGGTGGAGTTCGACCCTGCGGATGCCACTCCGTGCAGTATTTCAGGCAGAGACGGGAACCGGAATAGAACCACTGACCTTCCATCATGAATTCAGCTGAATATCTTCCTCCCATAAATGAACTCCTGACGTCACTGTAACTATTAACACTTTAAGTGCCTCTATGACAATTACGTGTGATAACATATGATACCGTTTAAGACAATAAATGCGGCTACTTACATTTTGCAGAAACAAATTGCATCATGCCATTCAATTTTCCGCCCCGTTTACGTACAAAATCTTCATACGTAGAACCCACCTTGAGAATATCCTGAGCACCTAAATAATTAAGGAAAATTTCTTTTAAATCATGCTAAGAAAAGAGAAAAGAATGTCGTAAAATGTCATCAACCTAGTGTGCAAAACCACAATTATTTGCACGAAATGTTTATTATTGTTATATATAAATAGTAATGTATTATATAAATACATTAAACTGTTTCTATATATGGCCAAGTGTTTACCATGTAATATATATATATTTGTTGTATGCATAATCGTCTGCTATTATTTTCGCGCCTAAAATTATCAGTCTCGCTTCGCGCGGGAAATGACTTAAGATTTTAGGCCTGATCTCAGTTTATCGAGGCCGTGGTTGCAGGTGTCCAGTTATGTAATATAAAGGCGACGAACTGGTTTGATGGTGTAATATTAGATAACATAACAGATGTTTTAGGAATAACAGATGTTTTAGGAATAACAGATGTTTTAGGAATTGTTATATCATATAGACACTGATTCAATCGTGTATATAAGAAATGGATTTTATTAACTAAAATCAGAACACTAAAGCCTACCTCCAGGAGAGAGAGTGGCGTGATCTCATTCTATTATATAGAACAGATAAACTGTTTCTATGATACTTAGATATTATGGACATTATAAGAATTATAACTTATAAAGATTTGTCGAATAATTAAATAAAATCGTTCAGCCATAGAAGAAACAGAGAGTTTCGGCGAACCATATCGAAGGTGATTAAAAGTTAATAAATTAGAAACCTTGATTAGATTATAGTGATATTGAGTAATGACGGATTAGAGAGACTGGAGTTAATTATACTGTGTAGCGCATAGTCGGCTCACACAATTGGATTGTTAAATAAGCGTTTAATGATACGATGTATATATATATAAATCACTGATTATATATATATGAAGATCTCTGATGCCAATTTAGACAATATATTATATAGAAGAAATGTAAGACTGTGTTGAGTTATCATTAAAACATATATCGAAGAAGAAACCCCCTAGACAACTCCAGCGAGTCTACAATAGGATAGACCCTGGTAAGAGCCGAAGCAACTGAGTCATATACATACAAGAAGAAAAAGGAGAGTTTGCGACAATTGGGGGCTCGTCCGGGATTGGAAATACAATACAATACAAAACATTTTATTGCATGAGATAATAAAATACAATAAAGAAGAAGTGACATATCGTGACATATTGTGAAGGACACTAGCATTTATATATGGAATATTGTGAAGGACACTAGGATTTATACATGAAGAATACAAGGGACTATTAATTAACGTGTGAAAACAGAAGTGCATGCGAGACAGTGTTAGAATTTGGAAATAAGTGAAAGACGTCAACGAATTATTAAATTAATGAAATGGATTAAATTATAGGAAATGTGCAAACTTTGAATATGTGATAAATTATATATTGGATTAACGGACGAGACAGACTTCGGTAAGTACCAGTTTTCTTTTCATAGAGGCTTAATATTATCATTAAAATTATATTAGTGATTTACTTCCTTTTATTGAACTCAATTCTATAATACATTTTGAGATACATTCTGGGGATTAAAAATTTTGGGAAATAAAAAAATAAAATGGCTACAACTAGGAGTGCTAATAAGGAAACTGAGGGGCCGGTTCACCCCGACTTGCAGACAACAGGTGATGAGATATGGGACCAATTAATGAGACTTCCCTTCTTTAATCAGGCAAATCTGGAACGTCAGGGTGAGATTTATGAGAAAGAAAGAGAGAGGGAAAGAGAGAGGGAAGAAGTAAAACAAAGAGAAGAAAGAGAGAGGGAAAGAGAAGAAAGAGAGAGGGAAAGAGAAGAAAGAGAGAGGGAAAGAGAAGAGAAAGAAAGGGACAGGGGGGAAAGAATGCAAAGGGAGAAAATGCAGATGGAGATTCGCCTGAGAGAAATCCAGAGAGATCAGGAATCTCAGCAAAATAACCCCCTCCCTACAGATAATAGGCCCTCTAAGACAAACATTTCTGTTCCTATTTGGACCCAGACTATGAGGCCAGATAAATTCTTCGCAACATGTGAGAGACTGTTCGAAGCTAGCCAGGTCGCCAAACAAACATGGGTGGGCCATAGTATAGACAAGTTGTCCGACAAGGCCAGAAATATATATGCCACTCTTCCTGTCCAAGACGCTAATAATTACGATACCCTCAAGGCCGCCATCTTGGATGAATATAGACTCTCACCCACTGTATATAGAAAGAATTTCTTCTCTTGGGTAAAGAAACCTCAGCAGACATATTCCGAATTCATTAAGGAAGTAAGGGAGCAAATGACTCTATGGACGGAGAACAATGATCCGAGCGAGGTCAACTGGATCGAGCTGCTCTTGAGATATAGATTCGATTCCCAGCTAAGTGATGAGCTTAATTTGTTCATTCTGGATAAGAAAGCATCTCCTCTCCAGGAATGTATTTCCCTGGCTGATGAATATAACCTCCATCGCAGATTAGCGCCCAGGACACGGATTAATTCAAATCCGAATGTGAAACCCAGAGATACAGAACACCGACCTCCAGCCCAAAGGCCATATATCCCATCACCCATGTATCGACCCAATATTAGGATAGATAATTCCCAAGCTACCCATAGAACTCCCCGGATAGAAAAATATTGTAGTTATTGTAGGCGTAATGGCCACGGACGAATAGAGTGTTGGGCAGATCCCAATTCACCTAG
This sequence comes from Archivesica marissinica, assembly GCA_014843695.1. Lineage (NCBI taxonomy): Eukaryota > Metazoa > Mollusca > Bivalvia > Venerida > Vesicomyidae > Archivesica > Archivesica marissinica. Next base: position 61,396,194 of record CM026393.1, on the reverse strand, counting down.
GTACAGGGGTACTAGAAACCTAGCAAACGGACACCACGTGTCAAACACTACTCATAGTTCAGCCTTTATAACCAATAAGCCAGTGAACTTATGTGAAAATACCGAGATGGTAAATCCATTACTTGCCAAATATACAGGTCAAGCACGCATAAATACTAACACCGCACAAGTGACGTATTTGAGAGATACAGGTGCGACAATCAGTTTATTGTCGGCTACTGATCAAACCGCTGATCATTTAGAATACACAGGTGAATGGGTAACAATCCGCGGCGTCAATTATATCCCTGGTAATTACCCGATAGCAAAGATTAGCGTTGATTGTCCAATCTACCAAGGAACATTGAAGGTGGCTGTATTAAAGCACAGATGCACCGCGGGGGTGGATCTTATAATAGGTAACGACTGTGAAACTGCCTCTGTCACTGATTTGATTACCTGTGGCGTGGTTACACGCTCCAATAAGAAAATTATCCCGTTTGATGAAACTGTCACGTCCAACCCAGACTCAGAAAACACGACCGATACAAATCACAATGTCTTACCTTTTCGGAATACAATTGAGATCAAGTCCCCCTCTGAGAAAGCCAGTACAGTTAAACCCCAAAATATTCCCTCTATTGACGATTTGAGTCCTGATAAAGTATTGCAAGAACAGAATAATGACCCGACCTTAGCACCCCTCTGGGAAATGGCTCAAGAAGGAACACCTATTCGGCAAGGATATTACATCCAGCTCGAACCCCGACTACTTATGAGGAGAGAACAACCTCAAGACACGTCCAAAGTTCGACCCTGGAAAATATATGATCAGGTGTTAGTTCCACGGGGATTCCGTGATCATATAACGGGACTCGCCCATGACAGTTTAAGTACGGGACACCAGGGACCTATTAAGACCCTGAAGCGCATTAAGCGCCGCTTCTTTTGGCCGGGAATCCGCGCAGATGTTAAACGATTCTGCCATAGCTGTGGGCCGTGCCAGAGAGCGGGTAAGGGACAGAAAGCCACTGTAGCCCCATTGACACCCCTGCCCATTATATCCCAACCATTCAAATTTATATCCGCTGATTTCGTTGGACCCATGAAGAAAACTATAAATGGGAACCAGTATATCTTGAATTTTATTGATCATGCCACTAAATATACAGAATCTTTCACATGCGCCGCAGCGACTGCTGTTAATGCACAAAAAGCCCTGATCGAGATAATATCTCGACATGGAAAACCCCAGACCCTGTTGACTGACCGAGGAAGCGCTTTCATAGCTGAAACATTCACACGCTTCCTAGCCGAGCACGATATACGTCACTTAACTAGCACGAGTTACAGTCCTCAAACCAACGGATCAATAGAGAAATATAATGGTACATTGAAAACCATGCTTAGAATCCTTGGGGAGAACTCTTTATCGTCTTGGGATGAGATGCTACCCTGGCTATTATTTGCATATAGAAGTGCATAGCACTCTAGCACAGGATATTCTCCCTTCTACCTTCTATATGGGCGCGAACCTAGAGATAATCTAGATTCCACTTATGATCTCTGGGCTAGAAATGAGCGGGATGAAGGGATCCCCATAAATAACTATGTCCAAGAATTATGTCATAGATTAGCTGAAGCGTTACGTGACGCCAGCGAGAATGCACAACAGGCCGCAGATGGTCGTAAAACAAAGTATGACAGAAGTAAGAAAGCGAAAATGCGTGTATTCCAGCGTGGTGAATTAGTGTTAGTACGATTACCGTTAAAAGGTAATAAACTGAAGAATGCCCTCCAGGGACCGTATCCGGTACACGAAAAGGTAGCGTCGCATACCTATATTATATACATGCCTGATAAGAGAGTAAAATACCGTGTTATGCATGTAAACCAGTTGAAGCCCTGGACAGGTAGGGAGGAGGGTGCAGCTCTAGCTGATAGTAGTCCGGTGTATGAGTCCCAAGACCCTACCCTATTAGATTACCAAGCCCCTACGGACATTGAGAAAGAATTCGATTCTTGCAGTCCTCTTGAATCTGTACCTAAGAAAGCCTGGCCGTATATCAGTCATTTAAACCCAGACCACAGGGACGATATTAGTCAGTTATTTGACCGTTACCCCCGTCTATTCTCTGGACAACTGGGACGTTTCCACGGTGTTACCCATGATATTGATGTGCAAGGTGCTTCACCCGTAGTCCAGCCTTACTACCGCATGTCTCCAGAAAAGAAACAAATATTAAAAACTGAGCTAGATCAAATGTTGGAGTTAGGAATTATCCGCCCTCGCAGAAGCCAGTGGGCCTCTCCCATAATATTGGTACGCAAATCAGACTCAGAATGGCGACCATGTATTGATTATCGGAAAATTAATGACCTGACTCGAGGAGAAGCCTTCCCCATCCCGAGATTAGACGATCTCATTGATCAGGTCGCAGGTTCGAGTCTGATATCCATTTTAGATCTTAATAAAGGTTACTGGCAGATTCCGCTAACCCCTCGAGCTAGTGAAATTGCAGCGTTCATAACCCCCTGGGGCTTGTTTGAACCATTAACTCTCCCATTTGGTTTAAAAAACGGTGGAGTTACCTTCCAGAGGGCCATAAACGAGATAATCGCTCAATCCACGACAGAACCCATCCGTGATAGATTTGCCGACGCATATCTGGATGATATTGCTGTTCGATCCAATTTATGTTCACAGCACATAAATCACTTGGATTGGACATTTCATAGACTAGAGGATAGTGGTGTTACTTTGAATCCGAAGAAGTGTAAAATTGGGTCTGGAACAGTCAAGTACTTGGGACATGAATTAGGGTCGGGAAAAATCAAACCAATTTCCAGAAAGGTTGAGTGTATTAGTAATATCTCTCCCCCACAGACCAAGAAACAATTACGAGGATATCTGGGATCAGTAGGATTTTACAGGAAATTCATTCCCCAGTTCGCTGAGATCGCCGCTCCCCGGACTGACTTATTAAAGGGCAAGCGATCAGGGAACATCATAACTCAGTGGAGCGATAAACATCAACTTGCTTTCGAATCCTTAAAGAAAGCTTTAACCAATAAACCCATACTGAAGGCCCCTGACGTTAACCAAGAGTTCGAACTCTATACTGATGCTTCCGATTTGGGAATTTCGGCTGTACTGACTCAGACCGTTGACCAAGTACCACACCCAGTAGCATTTTATTCCCGAAAACTTATTCCACGAGAGAAAAACTATTCTACAATAGAGAAGGAATTATTAGCTATAGTGGCCGGTATCGAACATTTTCGCATATATGTAAGCACAAGCAAAACACTAATCAATTCAGATCATAATCCCCTTGTATGGTTAAGTAGGTCGAAAACGTCCAATCAACGCCTCTTAAGATGGGCACTGTGTCTCTCAGAATTTAATCTGACCATTAAACATATCAAAGGGACTCAAAATGTTCTGGCAGACTTTCTCAGTAGAGTTCAATGACTGTGATGTTTGACTTAGTAAATGTACTTGGTATTATTTCAGTTGTTCAGTAAATAGTTATTGCCTCTATGATTAGAATGTTGGTACCTAGCGAAAGAAATGCTATTGTAGGACATATGATGTATTGATATTATGATTGTTTTCTACTGTATATTCAAAGGAATGAAGATTTGTAAATCGGCCGATAGCGGGCGATGTCAAACTTCTCCCCGGGTAGGGAGGATTGTGCAAAACCACAAATATTTGCACGAAATGTTTATTATTGTTATATATAAATAGTAATGTATTATATAAATACATTAAACTGTTTCTATATATGGCCAAGTGTTTACCATGTAATATATATATATTTGTTTTATGCATAATCGTCTGCTATTATTTTCGCGCCTACAATTATCAGTCTCGCTTCGCGCGGGAAATGACTTAAGATTTTAGGCCTAATCTCAGTTTATCGAGGCCGTGGTTGCAGGTGTCCAGTTATGTAATATAAAGGCGACGAACTGGTTTGATGGTGTAATATTAGATAACATAACAGATGTTTTAGGAATAACAGATGTTTTAGGAATTGTTATATCATATAGACACTGATTCAATCGTGTATATAAGAAATGGATTTTATTAACTAAAATCAGAACACTAAAGCCTACCTCCAGGAGAGAGAGAGAGAGTGGCGTGATCTCATTCTATTATATAGAACAGATAAACTGTTTCTATGATACTTAGATATTATGGACATTATAAGAATTATAACTTATAAAGATTTGTCGAATAATTAAATAAAATCGTTCAGCCATAGAAGAAACAGAGAGTTTCGGCGAACCATATCGAAGGTGATTAAAAGTTAATAAATCAGAAACCTTGATTAGATTATAGTGATATTGAGTAATGACGGATTAGAGAGACTGGAGTTAATTATACTGTGTAGCGCATAGTCGGCTCACACAATTGGATTGTTAAATAAGCGTTTAATGATACGATGTATATATATATATAAATCACTGATTATATATATATGAAGATCTCTGATGCCAATTTAGACAAGATATTATATAGAAGAAATGTAAGACTGTGTTGAGTTATCATTAAAACATATATCGAAGAAGAAACCCCCTAGACAACTCCAGCGAGTCTACAATAGGATAGACCCTGGTAAGAGCCGAAGCAACTGAGTCATATACATACAAGAAGAAAAAGGAGAGTTTGCGACACTAGATGGATCCTGGTTCCTAAACGAGGAAAACATAAACATGAAAATGATGCTAATTCGATATTGATGCTTAAACGAAGACAACAGAAAAATGACATAGAATCACTGTATAGCTAAAACAATATTCATAATAAGAGATTTGCTATTGCGCATAAAATAAACACATTATTTGTATGTGACGAAAAATTAAACATGTATTGCTTTCCAAAATACACACAAAATAATAATAATAATAATAATAATAATAATAAAGACTTTATTTAACGAGAGAACTCATTTGAACAATTAAGTCAATCTACCATGAGGCTCTCAACAAATTGAAACATGAATACATGTCTATTGTAAGATCAGATGTCTTTACCATTGGTCTGTTAACCCTTTCCTTCATAGAGATTTAGGTTAATATACTATTTTATCTCCATACAAACGACAGCCATTTAGCTATCATGTAGTGGATAAGTAGTCGCCATATCTATCCCACATCCATAGATATTACTGGGACTACATGAGATTTAGGTTAATATACTATTATATCTCCATACAAACGACAGCCATTTAGCTATCGTGCAGTGGATAAGTAGTCGCCATATCTATCCCACCTCCATAGATATTACTGGGACTACATGAGATTCTCGCCTTTATTTTGAATATTGGTTTGGTTACTACATTGTCAATGTATGTCGTATTGGTAATGTAGTCAAGATGTGCTTCTATGAGGGAAAGGGTCTATGAACATTGGTTTGGCTACTACATTGTCAATGTATGTCGTATTGATAATGGCGTCAAGAGGTGCTTCTATGAGGGAAAGGGTTAAGTCATGTAAACCCTTCACATTGTACCAAGGATAAACAGAGGGATCATTAGTCCAGTGATAAACACGTTGGACCACGAATCCAATCCCCCGTCTGACGCTGATAATATTAACAGTATTTCAGATTGGGAATTTGCACCAAAATCTAACTGTGTTTAACTCTTTCAGCGCCGAATAAATTCAGAGCATGTGCAAACAACATAGATCCAGATCAGCCGCGGCGTAACGCCGCGTCTGATCAGGATCTATGTTGTTTGCTATTCGGACAGGTGCTTCACCTCCACTGTCTGAAGAGCAATCAGCATATAGCCTGATCAGACGGCATGTTCTATTCTGTCCGATCGGGTTTTCTACTTTTTTACAAAGTCGCTTTTATGCGACATTGGCGCTGAAAGAGTTAAACGAGACACGTAAATGTTCATGCATATTACATACCTATATTTCTCATCGGTTCGAGCAGAATCTTCTGTGACGTATTCGATCCGTCACTCATTTTCAGTTCACGATTCTTTTCTTTTTAATTCAATGTTACCTGTCACTAGACATGTATATATCAATACAGAAATAGTTCGCGTATGGTTTGTATCGTATATTGTCAATGCACTTGTCTTTGCTGTTGCTGTTGTTGTTGTTGTTGTTGTTGTTGTTGTTGTTGTTATTTTAGCTGTCACTCTATCCCCATAAACGTATGTTTCGTACCTCCTACATGGAGTCAGGTCAAACTCTTCGGAAGTAATTAGTAAACAGACTTAGTAAACAGACCTGAAAGAAAAAATAATTCTATTATAGAAGTTGGTTTCCTTGTAATTACTTACGATAACACGAGAACAACGTATATAGATTTTTCTATTTCAGCCGACGAATGCACCAAGTGATTTTCACACTTAACCATACTAACTTACGCATTATTACAAAATTCACAATAGCCATGGAGTGATTTGGACTGATTCACACCGTATCACCAGCGACGCAGATGGCAGTTTACTGTAGTTGTGACAATTCAACAAAAATGTGTTGCTGATATGATGGGTAAGGTCTGTTAACGAGTAACATTTCAAAGCTAGACATCCGAAATATCCTTCAGTGTGATGTTGTTTGGTAATGTTGGAGATGATACTAGTATACATTCCTGGACTTGTTATCGTCCGGTTTTAAGGCAATGTCTGGAGATGATAATATTATACATTCCTGGACTTGATATCGTCCGGTTTTAAGGCAATGTCTGGAGATGATAATATTATACATTCCTGGACTTGATATCGTCCGGTTTTAAGGCAATGTCTGGAGATGATATTATTATACATTCCTGGACTTGTTATCGTCCGGTTTTAAGGCAATGTCTGGAGATGATAATATTATACATTCCTGGACTTGTTATCGTCCGGTTTTAAGGCAATGTTTGGAGATGATAATATTATACATTCCTGGACTTGTTATCGTCCGGTTTTAAGGCCGTTATCACAGCTGAAACTGCAATGCTTAGGGGTAACAATCCAGTCTGTCGATTTTTCACTTTTTAGCTCCTGGGAAAATGACAGTTGATATTATCAATATACAATACAATATGTTTTATTGCAAAATCGGCAATAACCTTGCCCTTTGGCAATACAATATACATACATAATAGTATACATGGCATGAGAAACAAAATGTAATGTACACACATTACACTAATAATAGGTTGACATCGTGTTACTTAAAGCAACGATAAACCAGCTAAGAAGCTATATTGGCAAAGAGCGAAACCAATTTGTATTTTTGTGATAATAAATATTAATATGATAGCATACATTAATGTTAGTCACGTAATGTTTTCATATGATTTGTTCTTAGTTTAAAGGCATTCTTAATATATTTAGCAGTATTTATTAATATTTTACTATTCTTACTTTTCATCAGAGTTTCCCTCAATATTGGTCTCAAAACCTGAGTATTTCAACAAATAAACAAGCGTCGTATACGCGGTTTGTTGACATAACAAAATCATGTAAATAGGGTCGACAGTCATGCGTAATACAATGCGTGTATCCTGAATAACACGATTTATAGTACAGATTTACCGTTATATCTCACATTTGTGCATATGCATATTTAATTGTAGACTAATCTCTAAACGAAAGTATCGCGCGTTTAGTATTGACTCCAATGACAAACAAGTGTCATGTCAGGAGCCTGGATGACCGCTATATGAAATCCTACTTTCACTATTGAAAGTTTGTAGACCACAAAAACACTGTTTATTGATTCAATGTTAGTGTTCGAATGTATTCAGAAGAATTTGTAGTAGCAATGCATTTAGGCCTATACGTGACAACATGCATTTTATTTGCTTTTTGCGATGTAATGTCGCTTTAAAGAAAAGTGTTATAATTTGTCTACACATATCCACTCATTAATACATAAATCTTATACAAGAATATGAATATGAATTCACGGGTGTGCTGATCAAATTGCAAGTGTCATTATACGCTTGACTGACGTCAGTGCTGAACGTGCCAATACCATTCGATTCATTCACCGTTTAATAAATGTGCAAGTCACGTTCTGTAGTGTAGAGACTTCCTTGTTCACGATTATAAGTTAGCCAATGAAATGATCGTATGCAGATACATTAGAGACTGGTAATTGTATACATGGTACGCGTATTTTCGTCTGTTTGTTGACTATGCGTATTTTCGTCTGTTTGTTGACTATGCGTATTTTCGTCTGTTTGTTGACTATGTGTTTGTACATTCATTTGTTTTACATGTGTGCTATTTACATCACAGGGATTCGGCACGTTTGGGGGTACTAGTATATATATTTATGTACAGGGATTCTACTCTGTGGGATGTCAGATTTCGCATCAATCAGTAAAATGGCCCTATCTGAAACAATTTTGTACAAATCTGTCCAAATATAACGCCTATCCCGAGTCTTTATATTGTTCTTCAAATAAAACACAACTTTAAGCTACATGCATGTATACTTTGCAAACAATTGCCACATACATTGGCCATAGCAGGTCACATTTCCATACTAGGACACGGGTTCTGTCAGCAACAACAAAAAATCTTCGACGGGAGAGTTTTAACTGTGAATAACATTATCAATAAAATGTGTTTCCACTAACGTGTAGGTTTATTCGGTAAAAATGTACGTCAAAAAGAGATTTCATAGCATTTTCAATTTGTTTTGAAAATTTCTAAAGCGGCGCAATTGGCGTTGAAACGAGCGTTGAAACGAGCGTTCTGATTGGATTATGATTATTCTTCATATATAAAAAAACATCTTGTTACATTCTAATAATTCATAAGCGTCATAGAAGAAGAATCGCCAGCAAATACAGCAATAATCAACGTAGAAGAATAGGACTAATCATCGTAGAAGAATAATCATCGCAGAACACGGATATAATCATCGTAGACCACGGATATAATCATCATTGAACAACCAATCACAGAAGAATCACCTTAGGATATAACCAACTTAGAGAATACAGTCGCCCAAATGCATTTATGCGGTGGCGACTTTAAATAAAACTACATCGTTCGTTCTAATAATCCAATCAGAACGCTCGTTTCAACGCTCGTTTCAACGCCAATTGCGCCGCTTTAGTTTTCGTGCATTAATTAGTTCCACAAATGTGTCAACAACGTTTCAAGCCATAGTGTAACAGTGGGCATACTCGGTGAACATAATAGCTGCTCCCTATAGACGGATCTGTAGTCCAGTGGTAACACGCTGGACTGGTAATCCAGGGATCGCAGGTTCGATCCCCCGTATGACCCTAATATAATTAACAGTCTTTCAGATGGGACATTAAACCGAGGTCTCGTGTCGGTGCTGTACACCGTGCACATAAAAGAACCAGAGGAGACTCTGGAATGGGTCTCTGTTTGTATCATTGCACTATCCTTCAACAATCAAAAATGACTAATCTCTTCAGGAGGCGTCGGTCATATGAGACACCGGTAGCAACGATAAATAAACCTCTAAGCACACAGAGCTGATCCTTGTATTATGAAGTGTTATGACTCGACTCTACTTTGAAAAACCAACCGTACAGAGAAGCTTTCCAAGTGTCGTAAGAGAATGTTCGTGAAACAAGAAACACAATGATCGTAAGTGTTATGGTAATTTGTTTATTATGTCAAGTGGTTTTTAAGTTTGGTCAATCACTTGCAGCACCGCTAAACGTCAATAGACCGCTAAACGTCAAGAGACCGCTAAACGTCAATAGACCACTAAACGTCAATAGACCGCTAAACGTCAAGAGACCGCTAAACGTCAATAGACCGCTAAACGTCAATAGACCGCTAAACGTCAAGAGACCGCTAAACGTCAAGAGACCGCTAAACGTCAATAGACCGCTAAACGTCAAGAGACCGCTAAATGTCAAGAGACCGCTAAACTTATAGCATGTAACAAATAACATAGAGTACATATGAAAGGAGTTGATAGACAACATAGGCAAGGGATGAACAGGTGACAAATAACATAGAGTACATATGAAAGGGGTTGATAGATAACATATACAAGGGATGAACAGGAGACAGACTCTATGTCCACCAAATATCATCAACAACCTTTTGAATTATCATGTCCACAGACAGACAGACAGACAGACAGACGGATGGACATACCCACAATTAAATAATAAGTGGCTATTCCTTTGATCTCTATAGCCACATAAACGGAATTGATAGCCACATAACAGTTCATAGCCTAGACGACTAAACAGCAAATCCATTGTTCTCCTAGCCACATATGTACCATTATATGCAGACAGACAGACAGACAGACAGACAGACAGACAGACAGACAGACAGACAGACAGACAGACAGACAGACAGACAGACAGACAGACAGACAGACAGACAGACAGACAGACAGACAGACAGAAAGACAGACAGACAGACAGACAGACAGACAGACAGACAGACAGACAGACAGACAGACAGACAGACAGACAGACAGACAGACAGACAGACAGACAGACAGACAGACAGACAGACAGACAGACAGACAGACAGACAGACAGACAGACAGACAGACAGACAGACAGACAGACAGACAGACAGACAGACAGACAGACAGACAGACAGACAGACAGACAGACAGACAGACAGACAGACAGACAGACAGACAGACAGACAGACAGACAGACAGACAGACAGACAGACAGACAGACAGACAGACAGACAGACAGACAGACAGACAGACAGACAGACAGACAGACAGACAGACAGACAGACAGACAGACAGACAGACAGACAGACAGACAGACAGACAGACAGACAGACAGACAGACAGACAGACAGACAGACAGACAGACAGACAGACAGACAGAACAGGACAGACAGACAGGACAGACAGGACAGACAGACAGGACAGACAGACAGACAGACAGGACAGACAGACAGACAGACAGACAGAAAGACAGACAGACAGACAGACAGACAGACAGACAGACAGACAGACAGACAGACCAGACAGACAGGACAAGACAGACAGACAGACAGACAGACAGACAGGACAGACAGACAGACAGACAGACAGACAGACAGACAGACAGACAGACAGACAGGACAGACAGACAGACAGGACAGACAGACAGACAGACAGACAGACAGACAGGACAGACAGACAGACAGACAGACAGACAGACAGACAGACAGACAGACAGACAGACAGACAGACAGACAGACAGACAGAACAGACAGACAGACAGACGACAGACAGACAGACAGACAGACAGACAGACAGACAGACAGACAGAAGACAGACAGACAGACAGACAGACAGACAGACAGACAGACAGACAGACAGACAGACAGACAGACAGACAGACAGACAGACAGACAGACAGACAGACAGACAGACAGACAGACAGACAGACAGACAGACAGACAGACAGACAGACAGACAGACAGACAGACAGACAGACAGACAGACAGACAGACAGACAGACAGACAGACAGACAGACAGACAGACAGACAGACAGACAGACAGACAGACAGACAGACAGACAGACAGACAGACAGACAGACAGACAGACAGACAGACAGACAGACAGACAGACAGACAGACAGACAGACAGACAGACAGACAGACAGACAGACAGACAGACAGACAGACAGACAGACAGACAGACAGACAGACAGACAGACAGACAGACAGACAGACAGACAGACAGACAGACAGACAGACAGACAGACAGACAGACAGACAGACAGACAGACAGACAGACAGACAGACAGACAGACAGACAGACAGACACATATGGGTCTAACAACAGTATGACCAGTATGCAAAACAAAAGAACAATTGAGATAATTAATAGCAAAATAACAAACAACAAACACTACACAGGAAAACAATGAAGCACATGTTGATAAAAGTGCAAAGGCCAAAGGGATACCGAATATGGAAATGCTTCAATTACCATTATTAACCCCGGCTGTTCTCTGTGGATGAAAATCCGAGCAGATTTCGGGCAGGGGCTAGCATCCGGGTACAACTACCGACCTACCACAAACCGGTGTGATGCGAACAGCGGTAGAGGACAAGTGATTTGAAGACATTAACCATTCGGAATCGGACGTCCATGTTGGGTGGATATATATGAGCTTATATTCTATTATATATTAACAGATGGAACAGAAGTCCACAGGCCTATATGGGCTTCTATTCTGGTATTTTGAAGCATTACAGTATGGATTTCTATTCTATTTGATTTTTTTTTTTTTTTATATACAAATTTATTTTAGCTCGATTGCGAAACAAGTTCTTTCAACTTATATAAATCACTCACTCATTCCTGATGGAATCCATCGCCACGAGGGAGCGAGAAGAGGCAACGTGGAATTTAAATACCTTGCTAATAAATATAAGGGCACAATCGTAACGGCTCCAACGGGGCTCGAACACCGGACCTTTCGCACCTGAAGCGACCGCGCATCCACTGCGCTATCACGATTTCCATTAGATATACATTTTCAAACTATAATATTGAATAATATGTACACGAAAATAACCAACCTTTTATTTGATAATCCTCAAACAAATTTTGTCAGATAATTTAAAGCTATGAAACAACTTGGTAAACATAGACCGTATCAGACGTAGTGTAAAAAGATAAATGCGCAAATATAGGTCACCGACTCATGTCAAAATGATATATGATCCTATAATACTTAAGATATATCAATGCGTAGTTATACCACGATTAGTATACCCGCTTTGTGCACGTATCTTCCGGGTTACCACGTGGTAATATATGCATCACAGGTAAACGGCGGGTATTTCCATTTTATTTTAGTAGAGTGTTATTGATTCAAAATACATTCAGCGGAAGAAAAAGTGTTGAATCGAGGTTCACATTTTATGAATACTGAACGTGAAATATGACTCTAGTCGCAAAATATTATCTTCTCGTTCTGGTTCGAAAACGGTTGGCGGTGAGGTGACTAAAAGTGTATAATGTATTAAAGTTTAAACTTTATTTATTTTACGACAATTGCGAAGCAAGTTTTAACAACTTATATTAATCACTCTCGTTAGGCGCGGATGAAAGCGTAAATGTGGTCATTCGTATGGGAGGAAACCGGAGTACCCCGAGAAAACACACATGTCCGATATGGCAACCACTGTATAATCTCGCATACTTCCAGGTTCGAGGATCGGATCCGGGGATCGAACTCGGGTTGCATTCGTGAGAAGCGAGCGCGCTAAAGCTAACCACTGCGCTAATCGGACAGCCACAATTTATTTTGAAACACAATGTATACTATTAATCACACATGTACAAAAACAAGACCAATTTCACCACAAAATAGTGCGAACTAATGATAAGTCACGTTGCGTAACATTATGTAATCTCAACATATCAAACTTAAGCTATGATAGTTTACACAAATTTCGTTTAGTTCGACTGAGAAACAAGTTCTTACAACAATGATTTAATCGCCCTCGAGACCTCAATCCTGGTGGAATTTTGTACCATGAGGGAGAGAGAAGAGACATGGTGGCGATAACTGTGACAGTCTTGCTAAGGACACCACCACCGTGGTTCTGATAGGGTTCGAACTCCCAACTCCGCATACAGTATAACACGGAGGCTCCCCACACAACACTACATAAAATAAATATGGTACACCTCGCTGCCGGTGCCAAATATGAACATCGTCATGTGGGTTGACACTTCTTTATACCTAACCTACCGAAAACGTTGCACATCTATAATGTGTACATTTTCATTGGAGAGGAGTTAATAAGGCGGATCTGTAGTCCAGTGGTAACACGCTGGACTGGTAATCAGGGATCGCGGGTTCGATCCCCCGTCTGACCATAATAACATTAACAGTCTTTCAGATAGGACGTTAAACCGAGGTCTCGTGTCGGTGCTGTACACCGTGCACTTAAAAGAACCAGAGGAGACTCTGGAATGGGTCTCTGTCTGTATCATTGCACTATCCTCCATAACTCTAAAATGACTAATCTCTTCAGGAGGCGTCGCTCATATGGGCAACCGGTAGCGACAATAAATAAACGTAAAACCACCACGTAGTTAATACGTTTTATTCCAATCCAATGTTCTCATAATGTGTGTAATTTGTGTAATTTGTAACATATTTGTGTTATACATGTTAATGTATTGTAATACATACTATTGACACTAAATACTGAAAATAAAGACTAAATTACCCATCACCACGCTTATTCTTGGGAATAGAAACTTGAGCCTGAACCAATTTTTTGGTTACTAATTAATTAAGCTCTAGAACGATTGATTATTTTAACTAACACGTTCTTTAAGTCGGGGTGGTCTTTAAAACAATGGTTACTGCGGATATGTGGCCCCAGCGTGTATCTGTTTCATGATTTCAGTCTAGTTTAGGGTTATGTAGGGGTATGTTTTTCATAGAGTTATTTTGTGTTTGTAACTGACGTCGGGACGGAGGTCCACACTTATTGTTATATGGTATGTGTCCTAAATGCAAATCCATCCAGAAAATAACAGTATAATTAAAATATGTGATTTTGTCTTCTTTTTTTTATTGTATCCAAATATAGTGCATGTGATGTAATTTCAAGGTTGTGTTCGATCTGTCTACATTAGGGTAATGATTTTACCAGATCTGTCTAAAGTTCATAGGCCAGGTCACACACCCCAACAATTTTGGAAAGCACCCCCGGGGGTATAAGAAATGAACAGCTATAGTGTCAGCGGCGTAGCTTCCTATAGACAATATAGCACGTGCCTTCACATTTTCTTCAAAATTGAAATTATGAAAATGCGCAAAATGCACTAAAACGAATAGTAAGTGGTGGGGTATGATATAATATGATAAGCAGGGAATTCGTCGACTATGAAATGATAAGTGGTATTCCATTGCTTTTTAAATCGATAAAAGGTTTTCAGAACTGTACAAATATGTTCCTTATTTCTCGTCATATATCATTACCAGTATACTGGCTACAGTGCTGCGGTATCTGTCTGGATCATATATCGCCACAAATTAACCGCTTGACGAAACGAACACATGCAGTCTGGATTAAATGGCATCACATTATTTCCCAGTATATCATCATCACCAGCTACAAATGTGTGTGTTTGTTTATCGTCACTATGTACAGAAGACATAATAATGTCTGTTGTGCCCTATGAATGGTCTTATTGTAGTATTGTTGACTAAATGCTGAAACATCCACGAGATTATATAAGCAAAAGCAAAAACAACCAGATCACAGACGGATATATAGTCCAGTGGTAACACGCTGGACTGGTAATCCAGGGATCGCAGGTTCGATCCCCCGTCTGACCCTAATAAAATTAACAGTCTTTCAGATGGGACGTTAAACTGAGGTCTCGTGTCGGTGCTTTACACCATGCACGTAAATGAACCAGAAGAGACTCTGGAATGGGTCTCTGTCTGTATCATTGCACTATCCTCCAAAATTCTAAAATTACTAACCTCTTCAGGAGGCGTCGCTCATATGGGCAACTGGTAGCGACGATAAATAAACGTAAAACAAAACCAGATCACGGGTATGTCCTCTTGGTCGCCACATGCAGACCTTATTCTAGCTACAACTAGTTTTCTATTTGATGGAGGTCGGTCAAATAACACCAGAATAACATATTGTTTCATCTTCAGAAATAACCGGACATTTGTGTTGATTTCGCTGTGCACAAGAACACTTTGGCATGTTGTTTTCTAGTCGTTTTAATGCTCATGACATCTAGTACTTCCCCTCATTTCGATAACGACAATCATCCTGTGTGCAGCCCCAGCATACAGATATATACAGATATATCAGAACAATTTATTAAGATGATGATGATTGAGCTTATTTACCCTCGCCTCCGGCGAACCATATGGGCGAGCGTACTAAGAAGTTTAGGTAACACTCATATATTATAAACTAAGGTAATTAAGGTGTGTGCGTTAATAATACGATTTGAATGCTCAGCCCGGCCATAGATTAGGCTACAAGCACCAAAATGTATAGGGTCAGTACAGGAGTCACTCTATACTGTCTCACATCTCATATTCGTAGATGTATGAATATGTTTGATGTATAATATTATTTGCATGCTCAGTCCGGCCATAGATTAGACTACACGCACCAAAATATATAGAGTCAGTACAGGAGTCACGCTGTACTAACACGCATCTATATTCGTTAGAGTGTGAATTAGATGGGTAATGTTATTTGATAACTCAACCCGACCATAACTTAGGCTACAAGCATCAAAATACATAGGGTCTATTTAGGAGTCACTCTAAACTGTCCTCATATCTCTTGCAATTTAATATCTTTTTTCTTTTCCATGTTCGCTGATCTCTATGTCTTCGCACGCGACGCGCGACCAATTCTCGACCAGATGTATTATATTTCTCGCCGTTTATATGTCATTGTTTATGATTCAAACAGTCACAAATCTCCAAAAACGGACATGTTATTATTAATTTATTAAAACCCCATCAACAGGACTACTATAAGACAACAGGGCACATACAATATAGCGTGCATGGGTGTGACATGGGCAGAACGACGCCTCTTGAAGAGATTAGCCATTTTAGATTTTTATACGGACATATACCCATTCCAGAGTCACCCCTGATTCGTTTACGTGCACGAGACTGTTACTATTATTAGGGTCAGACAGATGGACTCACAGTCTAACGTGTTAACAATTGGATCATTAACCCGTCTGAACTGAATATTTGTATACATGTAGTAAAGAAAACTAAAAATATAACATAATTATATTTTATATTGAAATAATATTATTTCCAATGATTTGATTTTTTTAATAAATCCAAACATTCGCACAGAAACGAAAAATTAAATTAAATAAATATATTACTGTCTGTGTGTGTTTTTACGTTTATTTATCGTCGCTACCGGTTGCCCATATGAGCGACGCCTCCTGAAGAGATTAGTTATTTTAGATTTTGGAGGATCGTGCAATGATACAGACAGAGACCAATTCCAGAGTCTCCTCTGGTTGTTTTACGTGCACAGTGTAAAGCACCGACACGAGACCTCGGTTCAACGTCCCATCTGAAAGACTGTTAATTTTAGTAGGGTCAGACGGGAGATCGAACCTGCGATCCCTGGATTACCAGTCCATCGTGTTACCACTGGACTACAGATCCGTCTGTCAATGATTGGGCTACACAATCGTCCCATTTCATGTTTGAAAAGAACGTGATGTAACTTTGCCATGACAAGTGGTAGAGACGCTATGTTGCGGGAGCGCGGCCATACAGGAGTGGCAAATCAACCTAACTAACCTCGAGGTATATATGGGCAAGGCGTCAACTATGATGTCATATAGTGGATTGGACTGATGTGTTGTTTAGTAATGAGAGCAGGCATACATGCCATGGTAACGACTGCAGTATCAGACGATGGTTCATGGATACATGCCATGGTAACGACTGCAGTATCAGACGATGGTTCATGGATACATGCCATGGTAACGACTGCAGTATCAGACGATGGTTCATGGATATTCGGTAATGATAGGTGCAGTAGTAGCTATACGAAAACATGGCCGATTGGTTGTTGTCTGTCAGATTTAAAGCACAAGGCTACCAAGATGAAATGCTGACGCCTGTGGTGATACAACATATCTTCCAACACAAGGACATGCAGTTCGTGCAGGACGGAGATGTGTCACACAGCGGCAAGCACTTGGATGCTACAGGTCAGGAATCACGTTAATGTCCAACCGACATACTGTTCGCAATCACCAGATTTAAATCTCCTTCGAACACATCTGGGATATAACAATTTATAAATCAAAACATGGAAATCTACCATACTATTTAGCAAATATATTTCCCAATACCGTTTCTGAATATGTACCATACACACTCCGTAATAACAATGATTACGTCACAATGGCTCGCAGTACAGACATTTCTACTGAGTTTTGGAATAATCTTGACCCAGCCATTAGGAACACTGCATAGGTTAATATTTTTCAAATCCAAGCTAAAGGCCAATTTAAACCTCCGATAGTTCTCAAACATCCGTGGTCGAGTGGTTAAGGTCGCTGACTTGTATACCACTGTAACCTATCATCACTGATGGTCACGGGTTCGTGCCCCTCTAAGGCCGTGTCTCATTTATATGAAAAAGTTGGCGGTTTCTTACGGAGGTCGGGGTACTCAAGTACTGGTGTATATGTAAAAGCCAATCGAGCAATAAACTTCTGATTAAACTAAATCTGGGATGAACTAGGCAAACTAAATCTGGGATGAACTAGGTAAACTAAATCTGGGATGAACTAGGCAAACTAAATCGGAGGTGAACTAGGCAAACTAAATCTGGGGTGAACTAGGCAAACTAAATCGGAGGTGAACTAGGCAAACTAAATCTGGGATGAACTAGGCAAACTAAATCGGAGGTGAACTAGGCAAACTAAATCTGGGGTGAACTAGGCAAACTAAATCGGAGGTGAACTAGGCAAACTAAATCTGGGATGAACTAGGTAAACTAAATCTGGGATGAACTAGGTAGACTAAATCTGGGATGAACTAGGTAAACTAAATCTGGGGTGAACTAGGTAAACTAAATATGGGATGAACTAGGTAAACTAAATCTGGGGTGAACTAGGTAAACTAAATATGGGATGAACTAGGCAAAGTAAATCTGGGATGAACTAGGTAAACTAAATCTGGGATGAACTAGGTAAACTAAATATGGGGTGAACTAGGTAAACTAAATCTGGGATGAACTAGGTAAACTAAATCTGGGATGAACTAGGTAAACTAAATCTGAGGTGAACTAGGTAAACTAAATCTGGGATGAACTAGGCAAAATAAATATGGGATGAACTAGGTAAACTAAATACGGGGTGAACTGGTGAACTAGGTAAACTAAATCTGAGGTGAACTAGGTAAACTAAATGTGGGATGAACTAGGTAAACTAAATCTGGGATGAACTAGGTAAACTAAATATGGGATGAACTAGGTAAACTAAATACGGGGTGAACTGGTGAACTAGGTAAACTAAATCTGGGATGAACTAGGTAAACTAAATATGGGATGAACTAGGTAAACTAAATCTGGGATGAACTAGGTAAACTAAATCTGGGGTGAACTAGGTAAACTAAATCTGGGATGAACTAGGTAAACTAAATACGGGGTGAACTGGTGAACTAGGTAAACTAAATCTGAGGTGAACTAGGTAAACTAAATATGGGATGAACTAGGTAAACTAAATGTTGGGGTGAACTAGGCAAAGTAAATATGGGATGAACTAGGTAAACTAAATCTGGGATGAACTAGGCAAAGTAAATATGGGATGAACTAGGTAAACTAAATGTTGGGGTGAACTAGGTAAACTAAATCTGGGATGAACTAGGTAAACTAAATCTGGGATGAACTAGGTACACTAAATATGGGGTGAACTAGGTAAACTAAATCTGGGGTGAACTAGGTAAACTAAATCTGGGATGAACTAGGTAAACTAAATCTGGGGTGAACTAGGTAAACTAAATCTGGGATGAACTAGGTAAACTAAATACGGGGTGAACTGGTGAACTAGGTAAACTAAATCTGAGGTGAACTAGGTAAACTAAATATGAGATGAACTAGGTAAACTAAATGTTGGGGTGAACTAGGCAAAGTAAATATGGGATGAACTAGGTAAACTAAATCTGGGATGAACTAGGCAAAGTAAATATGGGATGAACTAGGTAAACTAAATGTTGGGGTGAACTAGGTAAACTAAATCTGGGATAAACTAGGTAAACTAAATCTGGGATGAACTAGGTAAACTAAATATGGGGTGAACTAGGTAAACTAAATGTTGGGGTGAACTAGGCAAAGTAAATATGGGATGAACTAGGTAAACTAAATCTGGGATGAACTAGGCAAAGTAAATATGGGATGAACTAGGTAAACTAAATGTTGGGGTGAACTAGGTAAACTAAATCTGGGATAAACTAGGTAAACTAAATCTGGGATGAACTAGGTAAACTAAATATGGGGTGAACTAGGTAAACTAAATGTTGGGGTGAACTAGGCAAAGTAAATATGGGATGAACTAGGTAAACTAAATCTGGGATGAACTAGGCAAAGTAAATATGGGATGAACTAGGTAAACTAAATGTTGGGGTGAACTAGGTAAACTAAATCTGGGATAAACTAGGTAAACTAAATCTGGGATGAACTAGGTAAACTAAATATGGGGTGAACTAGGTAAACTAAATGTTGGGGTGAACTAGGCAAAGTAAATATGGGATGAACTAGGTAAACTAAATCTGGGATGAACTAGGCAAAGTAAATATGGGATGAACTAGGTAAACTAAATGTTGGGGTGAACTAGGTAAACTAAATCTGGGATAAACTAGGTAAACTAAATCTGGGATGAACTAGGTAAACTAAATATGGGGTGAACTAGGCAAACTAAATCTGGGATGAACTAGGTAAACTAAATCTGGGATGAACTAGGCATACTAAATCTGGTGGGAACTAGGTAGACTAAATCTGGGGGGATTAGGCAAACTAAATCTGTGATGAACCAGGCAAACTAAATCTGGTGGGAACTAGGTAGACTAAATATGGGATGAACTAGGACGCAGGCAACAACACCGTCAACCTAAACACACCTCAAGAGCTAGAGCACACTGCTTCGGGCATGGGCTGCTCTTCCACATGCGACATCATCACGAATTACACCAATTCCATACATTCTAGGTTTAGTGAAGTCATTATGGCCAGGGACATAGATTCAAACAGATCATGTTAGTGAACAGGGCAGCCACACTCTGTATTCCGATGTAGGCCTACTCGTTGTGCGATTTTTAAAATTTTATTTTAGGATTACATGTACCTTATTGTAACTAATACGGCTAAATGACTGTCGATTGTTATCATGTTAAACTAGAATGAGTATTTAACATTGTATCCAGGTTTCACTGAAATATGTCAATATTTGTCAGAGAAAGCAACAACAGACAAAATGTGGTGTTGGGAAAGTTCTACAATTAGAGTAGAAATGTATTGCTTCCCTTTGTCTACATTACCGATATAAATAGTATAGCTTGATAGACGTAAGGACAGTATTATCCGATATATTGTGGTAATATGTATTCCTTTATATCAATTAATTCTTAATTATATTCGTACGAGTGTTTACAAGTCTGGTCATAATGCAAAGCTCAATCATCAAGTCCAAACGTTTGATTTGCTCATTTAACCCACAGGGATTCGGCACGTTTGGTGGTACTAGTATATATACTTAAATATATATACTAGTACCACCAAACGTGCCGAATCCCTGTGATTTAACCATTGTAAGTCACTAAGTGCACAGTTTGCACATGTGCAACACTCGTGGGAGTGCGATGCAAATTAATCTATTAATAGGAAAATTAATTGTTTGGTCATGAGTGCGCTGGAGAAATAGGAGAAATAGGTAATTGTTGACGAACGAAGCACGGACGGACAGATATTATACGAAAGATGATCACAAATCCACATGACATGTGATTACAAATAGTGTGTTACGGAATATACTGAGTACGAAATGAAAACATTTTGAGATTACTTCCCTTTACCGTTCTTCTTTCAATGAGTTAAAAACTGTCAAAAATAAAATCTGTACCTGAGAAAAAGTTTTAAAGTTTTAAATTCGTATTTTTTGTCTCATACTGACACTTTTTACGAATGGAGGTATGTATTGGTAGAAGGGCTTCACCATTCATAATGACTAGTAATCATCTTTTTATTGAATTGACTGGAAAAACTGACATGGAATCTGATTGGTTTGCACCTGTTGTTGAGTCCGGAAATGGGTTGGGTTCTTCAACTTCTTGTCATAGGTGACGGTTGAAGCTCCGCACTGCCTTGTCTTAAGAGACCACTACACAAGCATACACTTTAATGACCAAGTGATGATGATTGAGCGAGGTTATTTACCATCACCACCAGCAAACAATGTGGGTCAGCCTTCCACATGTGATATATCATATGACTATAAGTATCCCGACGTGAAGAGTTTTCGCCCAGAACAGATTTTCGCCCAGAACAGGTTTTCGCCTAACTGTGAGAATAGCAAGTAGCTAGAGATCACGCAATATTTCACTCTCCATTTACCAGAATTATAAATAAACATACTTTGTGCACTTCCAATATATTTCTAACCAATCATATGATTCATAGAGATCAGACAGGTAAATAAGCTATGAAAACTTTAATCCTACCCCAGTTTTCACTAATTTCACTATATCCATTTTATGTCGCCATATAAATAGCATTTTTTAAAGAAAGTAGCATTTTTTTTCTCCAAAATGACATATTCATCGTCTGCCACTCCAATATATTTACGAATAAAAATGTCGATCTCCCGTCTGACCCTAATAAAATTAACAGTCTTTCAGATGGGACGTTAAACCGAGGTCTCGTGTCGGTGCTTTAAACCGTACACGTAAAAGAACCAGAGGAGACTCTGGAATGAGTCTCTGTCTGTATCATTGCACTATCCTCCAACAATCTAAAATGACTAATCTCTTCACGAGGCATCGCTCATATGGGCAACCGGTAGCGACGATAAATAAACGTAAAACACACTGTTTTATTCAATAATAGTCAGTTCATTAAAAGTTGATGTAACATCTAACTAAACATTTGTAAGTCATTTATTCATATTTCATGTTCATTTAGTGTGATTGGTCATATGCTAGTCCCTAGTCTGATAGGGTGGGGTGCAGAGAAATATCGAAATAACTGAGTTTGATCATCGTCCGAAATAAAATTAAATATACCCCGCGTAATTAAACTAATTTAATAAATGGTTCATTGCAAACTATGGACGACTTTCAGTGAAATCATATATTATATTAACCAATAACCATGTTTCAGTTTCTAAGCATGGAATTTGGGCCAATATTGAAGTGACTCGTTGTCACAGTGCTTGGTTATATTTTCAAACTTTTGTATCTAGCTCATATTTAGAAGTCTTCACTCAGAATCAACCACAACCATGCAATTCTAACAAGATATCTGTGGCAGATAATAAGCAAATCTGATCATTTTCACAAGCCTCTCTGAATTTACCATCAAAGTTTTTCTCCAAATATATATCTGAATGCATGACAAACATGATCCCATTTTGATTATCTGCATATCGTGTTTGGTATAGCTATGCCTCCATTATTGTTTGCAAACGCTTTTGTTATTATAATAATAATGACTAGTTGTATGTTCATATTTGTTGTATTTCAGGTGCAATGATCATGTGATGTTACTTTATCTACTGCATTTATTTTACTTGGTGCTATTTGTGTGCTACAGTCTACAATACATGTACAATGGGTGATGAAGGGGACTGCCCTGGTTCACCCCCTCTGGCTCGAGGAGCGTACCACTTCAACTTTGATGAACTGGATGATTCCATGGACCCATTTAAATCTGGTGGAGGACTGAGTAATTCTCCAAGCAAGGACATCGGTAATCCATTCAGGACTAAGCCAAAAATGGCTTCATCACCTCCTGGAGTAACGATACCTGAACCAGTGTATGAAAATCACAGAAATGAAGCTGAAAATTTAGATGAGATTAATGATGTTGCAGATACTGAAGATATGATAGGAGTTGAAGAAGAAACACCGTTTGCAACCAAGAACAAAATGGCACAGTCTCCTGCAATAGACATAGAAGACCCATTTAAAACCAAATCTAAAATTGCGGAATCACCAGCAATAGATACTGAAGACCCATTTAAAACAAAGACTAACATTGCAGATTCTCCGGCTATGGATATAGAAGACCCGTTTAAAACTAAGACTAAAATTGCAGAATCACCAGCAATAGATACTGAAGACCCATTTAAAACAACGAGTAAAATTGTTGAATCTCCAGCAATACATGAAGATGCAGAAGATCCATTTAAGACTAAAACTAATATTACCGAGTCATCAGCAATAGATACTGAAGACCCATTTAAAACAAAGACTAACATTGCAGATTCTCCGGCTATGGATATAGAAGACCCGTTTAAAACTAAGACTAAAATTGCGGAATCACCAGCAATAGATACTGAAGACCCATTTAAAACAAAGACTAACATTGCAGATTCTCCGGCTATTGATATAGAAGACCCGTTTAAAACTAAGACTAAAATTGCAGAATCACCAGCAATAGATACTGAAGACCGATTTAAAACAAAGAGTAAAATTGTTGAATCTCCAGCAATACATGAAGATGTAGAAGATCCATTTAAGACTAAAACTAATATTACTGAGTCACCAGCAATAGATATTGAAGACCCATTTAAAACAAAGAGCAAAATTGTTGAATCTCCGGCAATAGATATTCAAGACCCATTTAAAACAAAGACTAACATTGCAGATTCTCCGGCTATGGATATGGAAGACACGTTTAAAACTAAGACTAAAATTGTGGAATCACCAGCAATAGATACTGAAGACCCATTTAAAACAAGGAGTAAAATTGTTGAGTCTCCAGCTATAGATATGGAAGACCCGTTTCAAACAAAGAGTAAAATTGCTGAGTCACCAGCAATAGATATTGAAGACCCGTTTCAAACAAAGAGTAAAATTGCTGATTCTCCGGCAATGAATGCTGAAGACACATTTAAAACAAAGAGCAAAATTGTTGAATCTCCGGCAATAAATATTCAAGACCCATTTAATACAAAGACTAACATTGCAGATTCTCCGGCTATGGATATGGAAGACACGTTTAAAACTAAGACTAAAATTGTGGAATCACCAGCAATAGATACTGAAGACCCATTTAAAACAAGGAGTAAAATTGTTGAGTCTCCAGCTATAGATATGGAAGACCCGTTTCAAACAAAGAGTAAAATTGCTGAGTCACCAGCAATAGATATTGAAGACCCGTTTCAAACAAAGAGTAAAATTGCTGATTCTCCGGCAATGAATGCTGAAGACACATTTAAAACAAAGAGTAAGATTGCTGAATCTCCGGCAATAGATATAGAAGATCCAGTTAAAACTGAGAATAACATTACCAATTCTCCGGCAATGAATATAGAAGACCCGTTTAAAACGAAGAGTAAGATTGCTGAGTCTCCGGCAATGAATATAGAAGACCCGTTTAAAACGAAGAATAAGATTGCTGAGTCTCCGGCAATGAATATAGAAGACCCATTTAAAACGAAGAGTAAGATTGCTGAGTCTCCGGCAATGAATATAGAAGACCCATTTAAAACGAAGAGTAAGATCGCCGAGTCTCCTGCAATGGATATAGAAGACCCGTTTAAAACAGTTAGTAAGATCGCCGAGTCTCCTGCAATGGATATAGAAGACCCGTTTAAAACTAAGACAAAATTAGGGCAATCTCAAAGTCACGATAAATTGGGTGTTTCACCTCCAATGGAAAATAACCATATGCAAGAAGTATATACAGATATTGAGAATAGAACTGCTGATAATGGTGAACTCGGTGAAAGCGCAGGTTTGTCTAAACCTACAGACAAACCTGCAACTGAATCTCATGAAAAAAGCAATAAAGGTTTGAAAACAAGATCAAAGTCTCGGACCCCGCCAACAGCAAAACCTGTGGAGAAAACAACAAAACCTGTGGAGAATTCAGATCAGTGTCAAACTCAGAATAACATTGATCAAGATGTGCCAATCAAGCCAAAACCCGAGTAAGTGTAGGATGTACTACATTTAAATTTTATGCTTAAATTTATTCGATTTTTTTCATTTCTGTTCGAATATTTGGATATTATTTTATACAAATTTATTTTAGCTTGATTGTGAAACAAGTTCTTACAACTTATATTAATCACTCTCGAGACCTCATTCCTGATGGAAGAGGTAACATGGAAATTAAATGCCTTGCCTAAGGGCACAATCGTAACGGCTCCAGCGGGGCTCGAGCTCCTGACCATTCGCACCTGAAGCGAACGCGTATCTACTGCGCTATCACGACTTCCACGAATATATACGGATATTATTTAAGCAGCCATTAGAAATATTATTCTTATATATATATATATATGATTTAGATTATATCTGGTACTTGTTACCAAAAAGCATCCTATATTCCAATATAGTGTCGCTTTAAGGCCTGTTTTGAAGCCTCTGAAAACTTGTTATTTTAATACATGTACATGTAAGATAGAAGAGTGCAGGGTAGAATAATGTTTAAAAGTTTAAACTTTTTTTATGACGAAAGATTGCGAAGCAAGTTCTAATAATATTAATCACTCTTGTTGGCGCGGATGAACGTGTACATGTGGTCATTCATGTGGGAGGAAACCACTGTACTCGGAGAAAACCCACCTGTCCGATCCACAGGGATTCGGCACGTTTGGGGGTACTAGTATATATATTTAAGTACAGGGATTCTACTCTGTGGGATGTCAGATTTCGCATCAATCAGTAAAATGGCCCTATCTGAAACAATTTTGAACAAATCTCTCCAAATATAACGCCTATCCCGAGTCTTTATATTGTTATTCAAATAAAACACAACTTTAAGCTGCATGCATGTATACTTTGCAAACAATTGCCACAGACATTGGCCATAGCAGGTCACATTTCCATACTAGGACACGGGTTCTGTCAGCAACAAAAAAAATCTTCGACGGGAGAGTTTTAACTGTGAATAACATTATCAATAAAATGTGTTTCCACTAACGTGTAGGTTTATTCGGCAAAAATGTACGTCAAAAAGAGATTTCGTAGCATTTTCAATTTGTTTTGAAAATTTCGAAAGCGGCGCAATTCGCTTTGAAACGAGCGTTCTGATTGGATTATTAGAATGTAACAAGATGTTTTTTTATATATGAAGAATAATCATAATCCAATCAGAATGCTCGTTTCAACGCTCGTTTCAAAGCGAATTGCGCCGCTTTCGAAATTTTCAAAACAAATTGAAAATGCTACGAAATCTCTTTTTGACGTACATTTTTGCCGAATAAACCTACACGTTAGTGGAAACACATTTTATTGATAATGTTATTCACAGTTAAAACTCTCCCGTCGAAGATTTTTTGTTGTTGCTGACGGAACCCGTGTCCTAGTATGGAAATGTGACCTGCTATGGCCAATGTCTGTGGCAATTGTTTGCAAAGTATACATGCATGCAGCTTAAAGTTGTGTTTTATTTGAATAACAATATAAAGACTCGGGATAGGCGTTATATTTGGAGAGATTTGTACAAAATTGTTTCAGATAGGGCCATTTTACTGATTGATGCGAAATCTGACATCCCACAGAGTAGAATCCCTGTACTTAAATATATATACTAGTACCCCCAATCGTGCCGAATCCCTGTGGTCCGATCTTGTGACCACCGTATCATCTCACATACTTCCTGATCCGAGGATTGAACCTGGGTTGCATTGGTGAAAAGCAAGCGTGCTTAACCACTGCGCTAATCAGACAGCCAAATGGTAGAAATTGTTTATAATATTTTATGTATTATTGGGACCACATAGAAATTAATTGTTCTTTTGTCTTCTAGGAAGAAAGTCACTAGTCCAAAAAAGTCTGGTATAAAGAAGCCAAAAGCCAGGTCAAAGTTTAAACCTCCTGCTAACTTTGGTGTTCAGGTAAGTTTAGGTCAGAACTATATTGTATTTCTGGAGGTTTAAGTTAAGCTTATAAGTTGTGCTTCAAGGCAGCCAGGATATACTTCTGCACTGCATTGTCACGACTCACGAGTCAACATACATGTAGCTGATTACATGTGAGTGAATTCCATGACATTTGTTGTAGAACCCAGTCATGCAAAGTGTAAGCTAACTGGTGTATTTCTGTTTTCCACCATGATTGACTGTAAGCCTGTATTGTGCTGATATCTTATGAATACCCACACAACCGCACTTATACCTGAACTACACTCAACAAGTCCACCTCAAGTTCTGGTCATACTTCCTGATCCGGTCATGCCTCCGCCACGCATACCTCCAGATCCGGTCATACCTCCGCCCACGCATACCTCCAGATCCGGTCATACCTCCACCATGCATACCTCCAGATCTGGTCATACCTCCACCATGCATACCTCCAGATCTGGTCATACCTCCACCATGCATACCTCCAGATCTGGTCATACCTCCACCATGCATACCTCCAGATCTGGTCATGCCTCCGACCACGCATACCTCCAGATCCGGTCATGCCTCCACCACGCATACCTCCAAATCCAGTCATGCCTCCACCACGCATACCTCCAAATCCAGTCATGCCTCCACCACGCATACCTCCAGATCCAGTCATGCCTCCACCACGCATACCTCCAGATCCGGTCATGCCTCCGACCACGCATACCTCCAGATCTGGTCATGCCTCCACCACGCATACCTCCAGATCTGGTCATACCTCCACCACGCATACCTTCAGATCCGGTCATGCCTCCACCACACATACATCCAGATCCGGTCATGCCTCCACCACGCATACCTCCAGATCCAGTCATGCCTCCACCATGCATACCTCCAGATCCAGTTATGCCTCTGACCACGCATACCTCCAGATCCGGTCATGCCTCCACCACGCATACCTCCAGATCCAGTCATGCCTCCACCATGCATACCTCCAGATCCGGTCATGCCTCCACCATGCATACCTCCAGATCCAGTCATACCTCCGCCCACGCATACCTCCAGATCCAGTCATACCTCCACCACGCATACCTCCAGATCCAGTCATACCTCCACCACGCATACCTCCAGATCCGGACATACCTCAGCCACGCATACCTCCAGATCCGTTCAGGCCTCCACCATGCATACCTCCAGATCCGGTCATGCCTCTGAGCACGCATACCTCCAGATCTGGTCATACCTCCACCATGCATACCTCCAGATCCGGTCATGCCTCCGACCACGCATACCTCCAGATCCGGTCATGCCTCTGACCATGCATACCTCCAGATCGGGTCATGCCTTTGACCACGCATACCTCCAGATCCGGTCATGCCTCCGACCACGCATACCTCCAGATCCGGTCATGCCTCCGACCACGCATACCTCCAGATCTGGTCATACCTCCGACGATGCATACCTCCAGATCTGGTCATACCTCCACCATGCACACCTCCAGATCCGGTCATACCTCCACCACGCATACCTCCTGATCCGGTCATACCTCCGCCCATGCATACCTCCAGATCCGGTCATGCCTCCGACCATGCATACCTCCATATCCGGTCATACCTCCGACCACGCATACCTCCAGATCCGGTCATACCTCCACCACGCATACCTCCTGATCCAGTCATACCTCCGCCCACGCATACCTCCATATCCAGTCATGCCTCCGACCATGCATACCTCCAGATCCAGTCATACCTCCGACCACGCATACCTCCGCCCACGCATACCTCCAGATCCGGTCATACCTCCACCACGCATACCTCCAGATCTGGTCATACCTCCACCACGCATACCTCCAGATCCGGTCATACCTCCACCATGCATACCTCCAGATCCGGTCATACCTCAGACCACGCATACCTCCAGATCCGGTCATACCTCCACCACGCATACCTCCAGATCTGGTCAAAAGTCATAATTTATACATTCAGTCGTATATTATTTCCAGGATTCAGAAGATGTTGTGATATTTGCCCCGCCTCCACCTTCCAATAATGCTCAAAGTGCCAATGACATTAATCATGCAAAGTCTAGCCAATTACCAGCTGAATCCAAAGATGAGGAGGAGCTGTGCAATAAACACCCAATCAGAAATGAGATTGATGACAATTCAACCAATCGAATGACGACATCTGAAATGATTGGCAGAGACAATGTAATGATGGACAGTGTTCATGACTTTGGTGCTGGGGAAATGCCCATGGAGAGCAATGAAGCATTTGTACCTGCATCTGAAGGTAAAGAGATGTGTTGAGCTTAGTATTTGGCCTGTGTGCAGGCTGATGTAAATAACTGAGAACAATATTACTTGAGCCTTTTAAAACATTCAAAAGCTAATCAGTCGGCATCGAAATCTCCCACAAATAACTCGGGTCGGCATCGAAATCTCCCACAAATAACTCGGGTCTGCATTGAAATGTCCCACAAATAAATCAGGTTGGCATCGAAATCTCCCACAAATAACTTGGGTCGGCATTGAAATCTCCCACAAATAACTCTGGTCGGCATCGAAAACTCCCACAAATATATCGGGTCAGCATCGAAATCTCCCACAAATAACTCGGCACAACCATTCCATACATTAACAGCTAAAATATTATCACAACTAGCGGAGGAATGAATACAATCGCATAATTTAGATAAGTATTATCGGGGACATGAACTGCTGTACACAGATTGAATATATAATGACTATACGTGCATGTACATGTACTCGTCACTACAAAAGTTAAACCTGGAAAAGCTGCTGGCCGAAACGTGATCCGCATGCTATATAACATCCGATGGATAATGAACTACAGAAATATGAGGAACGCTATCTAGTCTAAGTCTAGTATTACAATATATATAATCGTATAAGATATTGAATGAAAACAGTTTTTTTGAATGCTTGCCACCTTCAATTAACCCTTTCCTTCATAGAGATTTAGGTTAATATACTATTATATCTCCATATAAACGACAGCCATTTAGCTATCATGCAGTGGATAAGTAGTGGCCATATCTATTCCACCTCCATAGATATTACTGGGACTACATAGAGATTTAGGTTAATACACTGTTATATCTCCATACAAACGACAGCCATTTAGCTATCATGCAGTGGATAAGTAGTGGCCATATCTATCCCACCTCCATAGATATTACTGGAACTACATGAGATTCTAGCCTTTATTATGAACATTGGTTTGGCTACTACATTGTCAATGTACGTCGTATTGGTAATGGTATCAAGAGGTGCTTCTATGAGGGAAAGGGTTTATGAACATTGGTTTGGCTACTACATTGTCGTATTGGTAATGGCGTCAAGAGGTGCTTCTGTGAGAGAAATGGTTATGGCTACAACCCAGTAATTACTACATGTACACTGCTGTCACTACACTCGTCTCATTTTAATATTATTTGCACGTGCACACGTTAATACAAATTAGATGCATGTACATTGTACAGACATAATACAATTATATTGTAATGTGCACAGAAACTCTCCAGAAAGGTGTTTTATATTCGAGGAATTTGTAATGGACATAATATATTAGTATGGCTTATTCTAACATGGCTTAGCATTTTGTCTGTATACGCAAACAAGGAATTTACCATGTTTAAATCTCCAATAAAACATCATTTAGCTCATGATATTAAATGTGACTAGTGCATGATATTAAATGTGACGTCATTTTACTAGCATTTGTTGTTGTTTTGTGACGTCATTTATGCGATCTAAAAAATAACACAAATTATTTTTGCACTTTTTAGATGTTGAAATGAGAGACATCGGTGAGTTACTGCCCCTGAATACCCTCTAAAAGTAGATAGGTCCTATTAAGTGTTTTCCTCTGTTTTTATCGTTGTTTCCTTTGCACAACACGCTAGTAATTTTATTCCACTATCACATCTTAAGAGTTTTAAATTACTATATCTTGACAGATCTCGTACAGTATATGCAATGGGTACTTAATTGTAAAAGAATGTTTTCAGTTAATTAACACGATTTGGATATAATCACATTTATCATACCGCAACATCTGGTTAGGGAACAACAGTAAAAACAAAGGATTCTAACTAAAAGGACATATTCACCTTTTGGAATAAATTGGACTTTATCTGCCAAGGGAGGTAATAGAAAATTAGAGATGTCTCTCATTAAAATAATATTTGCATTATTTATAGTCAATATATGCTTTGTCGTTCTGAGCACCAGAATTAAACACTTGGGCACACTGCAAACCATGTTTTATTCCTCAGTAAATAACTGAAAGACAATTAATAATTTATAATTCTGTGGGATTAAGGTTGATCAAAGTATGCCAGTTATCTTATGTGTGGGAAGTATAAATGTATGGGCATAGAGAATTTAAGTGACAGATCTGTAGTCCAGTGGTAACACTTTTAATTACCCATATTACTTAAAGCGACATTACATCGGTGAAAACGCAAATGTCTACAGAATGTAATTTCCTATTATATTATATAATTTATTTCCAAATATTTGCCTCATCAACTGAGTATTTCAACTAATAGACAAACGTCATATACGCGTTTTGTTGACTACAAAATAATGTAAATAGGGTCGACATGCATGCGTAATACAACACGCTTATCCTGATTAACACAATTATGTTACAGATTTACTGTTATCTCACACGTGTGTCTGCATATTTATTTGTAGACTAATCTTAGTTAAATTATCTGTAAAACGACAGTAGCATGCACTTAGTATTGACTCCAGTGACAAACACACGTCAAATCAGGAACGCGGATACCTGTTATATGAAATCCTACTTTCACTTTTGAAAGTTTGTAGACCACATAAACACAGTTGTATTGATTCAATGTTATTGTTCGAATGTATTCGGAAGAATTTGTGGTAGCAATGCATTTATATGTGAAAAAAAATTCTGTTGCTTTTTGTGATGTAATGTCGCTTTAACGTATTTCATGTGATTTTCAGCGTTTGATGAAGACGAGGCATGGGCAATGATGGAGAGGATGACAGATGAAAATGTGAGTACCGTAGATTAGTATAGTTTGTAGTGTAGCAGAGTATAGTAGGGTATTGTGGAGCCAGAGAATTGTGTAGTACCATAGAGTAGTCTAGTTCGTAGTGTAGCAGAGCAGAGTAGTGTATTGTGGGGCCAGAGAATTGTGTAGTACCGTAGAGTAGTCTAGTTCGTAGTGTAGCAGAGTATAGTAGGGTATTGTGGGGCCAGAGAATTGTGTAGTACCGTAGAGTAGTCTAGTTCGTAGTGTAGCAGAATATAGTAGGGTATTGTGGGGCCAGAGAATTGTGTAGTACCGTAGTGTAGCAGAGTATAGTAGGGTATTGTGGAGCCAGAGAATTGTGTAGTACCGTAGAGTAGCCTAGTTCATAGTGTAGCAGAGCATAGTAGGGTATTGTGGAGCCAGAGAATTGTGTAGTACCGTAGAGTAGCCTAGTTCATAGTGTAGCAGAGTATAGTAGGGTATTGTGGAGCCAGAGAATTGTGTAGTACCATAGAGTAGTCTAGTTTGTAGTGTAGCAGAGTAGTGTATTGTGGGGCCAGAGAATTGTGTAGTACCGTAGAGTAGTCTAGTTCGTAGTGTAGCAGAGTATAGTAGGGTATTGTGGGGCCAGAGAATTGTGTAGTACCGTAGAGTAGTCTAGTTCGTAGTGTAGCAGAATATAGTAGGGTATTGTGGGGCCAGAGAATTGTGTAGTACCGTAGTGTAGCAGAGTATAGTAGGGTATTGTGGAGCCAGAGAATTGTGTAGTACTGTAGAGTAGCCTAGTTCATAGTGTAGCAGAGCATAGTAGGGTATTGTGGAGCCAGAGAATTGTGTAGTACCGTAGAGTAGCCTAGTTCATAGTGTAGCAGAGTATAGTAGGGTATTGTGTAGTACTGTAGAGTA
This sequence comes from Archivesica marissinica, assembly GCA_014843695.1. Lineage (NCBI taxonomy): Eukaryota > Metazoa > Mollusca > Bivalvia > Venerida > Vesicomyidae > Archivesica > Archivesica marissinica. The sequence goes on along the minus strand of CM026393.1, from coordinate 61,362,721 downwards.
GTCTAGTTCATAGTATAGCAGAGCATAGTAGCGTATTGTGGAGCCAGAGAATTGTGTAGTACCGTAGAGTAGTATAGTTCATAGTGTAGCAGAGCATAGTAGGGTATTGTGGAGCCAGAGAATTGTGTAGTACCGTAGTGTAGCAGAGTATGGTAGGGTATTGTGGAGCCAGAGAATTGTGTAGTACTGTAGAGTAGTGTAGCAGAGTATAGTAGGGTATTGTGGGGCCAGAGAATTGTGTAGTAACATAGAGTAGTCTAGTTCGTAGTGTAGCAGAGCAGAGTAGTGTATTGTGGGGCCAGAGAATTGTGTAGTACCGTAGAGTAGTCTAGTTCGTAGTGTAGCAGAGTATAGTAGGGTATTGTGGGGCCAGAGAATTGTGTAGTACCGTAGAGTAGTCTAGTTCGTAGTGTAGCAGAATATAGTAGGGTATTGTGCAGTCCTTCGATTTTGAGGCGCGCCTGCACGCGCCCGAAATCAAGACTAGACGCGCGACAGACCGAGCGCCTCGAAACATGCGCGCGCTGTTAGCATTGATGTGGTTAAAATTGTTTCTAAAACGTTGCATATTTCACTGCAACAATGAACTCTCCGATCCGGTTGTCGGCACCTTTGTCGGCACCTTTGTAGTTTCATTTCAAGCGTGGGTGTCTGCGACGATGTGTTTGACTTTGTAGTCCACGTGCGGCTTATGACTCAAAGGCTTTGACAGGTACAGTGATGCGGAATTTTTTTTATCGGCATCCTTTGATACGATGCAATGATTGTCGCATTATATTTTAAGCTGGCATAATACAACCAACTCTCGGAATGATCACACACATTTAATTGTTGTCAATATACATATAGTCAGCTATGGCAGATACTAAAACAAAGGGGCACTCCGTACAATTAAAAACATTCCTAAATTGGAACGTCGGGTCGCTAATTGGATTTAAAACTGTTAAAGATAAGCATGGCATTGAATATGTGCATGAAGTATGGTGCAAAACCTGCGCTCGACATGCAGACCACATAAAGAAAAGTGATAAACTGCGCGGGAAAGCCACTACGGACGTTGACAAATATGTTGTGGGCACCAACTTCGTATCAAAACATACTGTGATTAGACTCTGAACGCGACAGTCACACCGACACGGACAGTTCCGGCTCCGAATCCGATGATTACGGAAGTGCCGGAAGTGGACAATAACTTTGCTTTGGTTCGTTATTAAATAATAAAACGATTCTTGTTTCAGGTAACGATGTATCTTTTATAATATATGCCCTCCTTTGTAATTATAATTAAGTTTTAAGTGGCGCGCGTTCTCACAAACAGCGCTCGCAATCTCCAAACGTGGCGCGCGATCGGCGGTGCGCCTGGGTTTTCCATAATCGAAGGACTGGTATTGTGGGGCCAGAGAATTGTGTAGTACCGTAGTGTAGCAGAGTATAGTAGGGTATTGTGGAGCCAGAGAATTGTGTAGTACCGTAGAGTAGCCTAGTTCATAGTGTAGCAGAGCATAGTAGGGTATTGTGGAGCCAGAGAATTGTGTAGTACCGTAGAGTAGCCTAGTTCATAGTGTAGCAGAGTATAGTAGGGTATTGTGTAGTACTGTAGAGTAGTCTAGTTCATAGTATAGCAGAGCATAGTAGCGTATTGTGGAGCCAGAGAATTGTGTAGTACCGTAGAGTAGTATAGTTCATAGTGTAGCAGAGCATAGTAGGGTATTGTGGAGCCAGAGAATTGTGTAGTACCGTAGTGTAGCAGAGTATGGTAGGGTATTGTGGAGCCAGAGAATTGTGTAGTACTGTAGAGTAGTCTAGTTAGTAGTGTAGCAGAGTATAGTAGGGTATTGTGGGGCCAGAGAATTGTGTAGTACTGTAGAGTAGTCTAGTTAGTAGTGTAGCAGAGTATAGTAGGGTATTGTGGGGCCAGAGAATTGTGTAGTACCATAGAGTAGTCTAGTTTGTAGTGTAGCAGAGTATAGTAGGGTATTGTGGAGCCAGAGAATTGTGTAGTACCATAGAGTAGTCTAGTTCGTAGTGTAGCAGAGTATAGTAGGGTATTGTGGAGCCAGAGAATTGTGTAGTACCATAGAGTAGTCTAGTTCGTAGTGTAGCAGAGTATAGTAGGGTATTGTGGAGCCAGAGAATTGTGTAGTACTGTAGAGTAGTCTAGTTCATAGTGTAGCAGAGCAGAGTAGGGTATTGTGGAGCCAGAGAATTGTATAGTACTGTAGAGTAGCCTAGTTCGTAGTGTAGCAGAGCATAGTAGGGTATTGTGGGGCCAGAGAATTGTGTAGTACTGTAGAGTAGTGACATGTGAATATGGTTCCAGCGAATAGTGTAGTGCCGGTGCATAGTGACGTATGATTATGGTTCCAGAGAATAGTGTAGTGCCGGTGCATAGTGACGTATGTTTATGGTTCCAGCGAATAGTGTAGTGCCGGTGCATAGTGACGTATGTTTATGGTTCCAGCGAATAGTGTAGTGACGGTGCATAGTGACGTATGTTTATGGTTCCAGCGAATAGTGTAGTGCCGGTGCATAGTGACGTATGTTTATGGTTCCAGCGAATAGTGTAGTGCCGGTGCATAGTGACGTATGTTTATGGTTCCAGCGAATAGTGTAGTGCCGGTGCATAGTGACGTATGTTTATGGTTCCAGCGAATAGTGTAGTGCCGGTGCATAGTGACGTATGTTTATGGTTCCAGCGAATAGTGTAGTGCCGGTGCATAGTGACGTATGTTTATGGTTCCAGCGAATAGTGTAGTGCCGGTGCATAGTGACGTATGTTTATGGTTCCAGCGAATAGTGTAGTGCCGGTGCATAGTGACGTATGTTTATGGTTCCAGCGAATAGTGTAGTGCCGGTGCATAGTGACATGTTTATGGTTCCAGCGAATAGTGTAGTGCCAGTGCATAGTGACGTATGTTTATGGTTCCAGCGAATAGTGTAGTGCCGGTGCATAGTGACGTATGATTATGGTTCCAGCGAATAGTGTAGTGCCGGTGCATAGTGATGTATGATTATGGTTTCAGAGAATAGTGTAGTGCCTGTGCATAGTGACGTATGATTATGGTTCCAGCGAATAGTGTAGTGCCGGTGCATAGTGATGTGTGATTGAATGCAATTACACTATAGAGTAGCATGGTAACATAGAATAGTTACAGACAATATTATACAAATGTGGGTAGAATAATTATGGATTATTCATTACGTTCCTTAATAACTGAACATAATTTAATAAGCTTTAAACTTTCGATTAAATCCATTTTCATTCTGTATACAATTTATATGTACTGTATATTATGTTGGATTAAATATGTTTAAACCAACTGAACATAATTTAAATATATAAAAAATATTTTATCTACCCCCATCAAGCTAATTAACCCTTTCAACACCACAGACCTCTAAATTGGCTTACAAAAAAGTGTAGATCCAGATGAGCCGGCTCGTCAGAAAAAGTGTAGATCCAGATGAGCCGGCTCATGATGAGCCGTCTCATCAGGATCTGTACTTTTTTCAAGTAATATAACTATTTTTAGAGAGAAAAAATACCCATTTTGATAAATGAACTGATCCAAATGTAATTTTGTTATTAATTTATTGGTCTAAGAATATCATGGACCAGTCCATGTCAGTTACTTGGTGTTGAATGGGTTAATATTATAGCTCTCTATTGGACCAGCATGCCGGCTACATACACATGGATTTAGCAACAAATAATGTATACATGGGCAATATCAAACCAATTCTTGTGTTCATGAGTTGTAGGTACAGCTATTCTTTTGTGGTGTTTGTGATGGTTTGTGTCCAAATTCTCGAATCATCATTTCAGAATTGTGCACGGTTTTTATCACCCACCTCCATATAGCAGTATAACTGCGGTGCCAAATGTTAGCATTTTTCGAGGAGTTTTGTATTAAATTGGTGCATTTCTTTTTTCCTGACAAAATTAAAGGCACACTCAGCTCAGCAAGAGAAATGCCGATAAAGCGTACTACTATGGGATAGAAATCTAATCAGTGACATCACGCGATTCTGACAGGTTTAAATCGATTTTGCATTAATTGGAAATGTAATATATTTTCACACATTTACGACTATGAATAATGAAAACATTATACTGGTACATCGAGTACCATTGTATGCACAGTGGTTAGTCAATGCTGTCAACAACTTATATTAAATCACTTTCGTTGGCGCAGATGAAAGCATAAATGTGGTCATTCATGTGGGACAAACAACAGGCACGGCTGAAATCTATTGAATGACTAAATGTAGGTGTATAATTTGCCAGCCTTATTCAGGGATCCCTCTGTCTGAATGTTTGTCTGCACCACTTCTGTCGCCAATTGAAAAACACTGGAGCCAACTAAGAGCCATATAATAATAATTCACAAATGAAGCCATGAATTTCACAAAACATATGGAAAAAAAAGAAAGTTGTGCCAAATATTTTCAATATAATAATATATTCACAAAATTTAGCGCCAATATTTTTTTTTTGTCGCCATTGGCGACCGGCAGTGGTTGCCCTGCTTATTGCAAAGTTTAGTTGTATATATCACTGTTTCAGGGTGCTCCAACGAGGGATTCTTTAGCTGCCTTTGACCCACTTTCGGAGAAACAAGGTAAGGTCATATGTTGTGAAATGTTATTATTGGTGTATCGTTACATTGCAGTATACCAGACAGGGCTTGAGCTCGGGAACTATTTGGGAGTAATCTCCCTTTGCTGCATAACTATACATATTTTGAGCTCGGACGAAGTTTCCTCACATAGAACATAGTTATAAAGAATCATTGGTTGTGTCAACATTGCTTATACATTGTATACCTGGGCCTCCGTGGCTGAGTGATAATGTTGTTGATCTCAAATCACTTGCCCCTCATAGCTGTAGATTCGAATCCCATTGTGGCTGTGGAAGCTATCCTGGTGGTAGATCGGTGGTCCTACCTGTGTGCCCGCCCGTGCCTGAAATACTGCTCGGAGGGGCACCCAGGTTCTTCCTCCATCCATCAATAATAGCCCGAGAGTCGCCATATGACCTAAGCTGTTGGTACGGTGTTAACCCCCCACCAAACATTACTGTCTACAACACATAGATGCATGTGCTTGTTTGTGTTTACATTTCATTAAAGATATGACAGTTTTTGTTCAAAACTAGGTACTATGCATATAAATACATTAACTGCTATATATATATATATATATATATATACTGCATGGTAGCGGATTATGGATGTTAACGTGCTGGACTTATAATCCAGGGTTCGCAGGTTCAATCCCTGACTATACCAATCTAAAATTATTCATATCATTGTCTTTATGCAGATGTGTATAACGGGTGGGTTTGTTTATTCTGATCATTTTTTACAGACGGATCTGTAGTCCAGTGGTAACACGCTGGACTGGTAATCCAGGGATCGCAGGTTCGATCCCCCGTCTGACCCTAATCAAATTAACAGTCTTTCAGATGGGATGTTAAACCGAGGTCTCGTGTCAGTGCTTTACACCGTGCACGTAAAAGAACCAGAGGAGACCCTGGAATGGGTCTCTGTCTGTATCATTGCACTATCCTCCAAAATCTAAAATGACTAATCTATTCACGAGGCGTCGCTCATATGGGCAACCGGTAGCGACGATAAATAAACGTAAAACACTCAAATATGTGTACAATTAGTACAGGAAATATATTACAAATCCTTCAAAAGAAAAGAAAACTCACCAGCAATGTTTCCAGCTATAACTTACGACACAAGTTACTCACGGAGTGACGGACACTGTCCAGCATTGATATTGTCACAAGGATCTAATATACTGACATTTATTATTTGTTTAAATGCCTAACTCCACCCATCTACTAATTGTTATTGTTTATGACACTTGAAGCTGATGTCTGGCTATTCCGTATGATTTAGCACCAAAGTACTATTTACTGTAAAGCAAGATGATTTCGCATGGCGATATATTTTGTGAATTATGATGAATTCCTTTTTGGATATGGAATATATACTGCCCAATGTATTAACTCTTATTTTATATAAGTTGGTGGAATATTATGGAAGTCGTGAAGCAGTGGATGCACGTTCGCTTCAGGTGTGAAAGATCCGGGGTTCGAGCCCCGCTGGAGCCGTTATGATTGTGCCCTTAGGCAAGGCATTTAAATTCCACGTTGTCTCCTCTCTTCCTCGTGGCGATGGATTCCGTCAGGAATGAGGTCTCGAGAGTGATTAATATAAGTTGAAAGAACTTGTTTCGCAATCGAGCTAAGATAAATTTGTATAAACTATAAGTTGGTCTCATTGCACAAATAGATACAGTCGAGTTGGTTTACTTTCATGAAGCTAGGTAATCACACAATTGATATAATGTGAACCACCGAAAAGGCGAAATATTGTGTGTTACTTATTTATGCAATATTCACACACTTTTATACAGTTTCAAGTTTAACACCCTTCTATGCAGTTTCAAGTTTAACACCCTTCTATGCAGTTTCAAGTTTAACACACTTTTATACAGTTTCAAGTTTAACACCCTTCTATGCAGTTTCAAGTTTAACACCCTTCTATGCAGTTTCAAGTTTAACACACTTCTATACAGTTACAAGTTTAACACACTTCTATGCAGTTTCAAGTTTAACTCACTTCTATGCAGTTTCAAATTTTAACACACGTATATGCAGTTTCAAGTTTAACACACTTCTATACAGTTTCAAGTTTAACACACTTCTATACAGTTTCAAGTTTAGCACACTTCTATGCAGTTTCAAGTTTAACACACTTCTATACAGTTTCAAGTTTAACACACTTCTATGCAGTTTCAAGGTCAACACACTTCTACACAGTTTCAAGTTTAACACACTTTTACACAGTTTCAAGTTTAACACACTTCCATGCAGTTTCAAGTTTAACACACTTCTATGCAGTTTCAAGTTTAACACACTTCTATGCAGTTTCAAGTTTAACACACATATATGCAGTTTCAAGTTTAACACACTTCTATACAGTTTCAAGTTTAACACACTTCTATACAGTTTCTTCAAGTTTAGCACACTTCTATGCAGTTTCAAGTTTAACACACTTCTATACAGTTTCAAGTTTAACACACTTCTATACAGTTTCAAGTTTAACACACTTCTATGCAGTTTCAAGTTTAACACACTTCTATACAGTTTCAAGTTTAACACACTTCTATGCAGTTTCAAGTTTAACACACCTTTATACAGTTACAAGTTTAACACACTTCTATGCAGTTTCAAGTTTAACACACTTCTATGCAGTTTCAAGTTTAACACGCTTCTATGCAGTTTCAAGTTTAACACACTTCTACTATACTTCTTCTTGTCTCTTTCAGTTCTACTATACTTCTTCATGTCTGCCTCTTGTCTCCTTCACTTCTACTATACTTCTTCTTGTCATATTCCTGTCTCCTTCACTTCTACTATACTTCTTCTTGCCAGCTTCTTGTCTCCTTCACTTCTACTATACTTCTTGTCATCTTCTTGTCTCCTTCACTTCTACTATACTTCTTGTCATCTTCTTGTCTCCTTCAGTTCTACTATACTTCTTCCTGCCTTCTTCTAGTCTCCTTCACTTCTACTATACTTCTTCTTGTCATATTCTTGTCTCCTTCACTTCTACTATTCTTCTTCTTGCCAGCTTCTTGTCTCCTTCACTTCTACTATACTTCTTCTTGTCATCTTCTTGTCTCCTTCACTTCTACTTCTTCTTGTCATCTTCTTGTCTCCTTCACTACTACTATGCTTCTTCTTGTCATCTTCTTGTCTCCTTCACTTCTACTATGCTTCTTCTTGTCTCCTTCACTACTACTATGCTTCTTCTTGTCATCTTCTTGTCTCCTTCACTTCTACTATACTTCTTCTTGTCTTATTCACTTCTACTATGCTTCTTCTTGTCATCTTCTTGTCTCCTTCACTTCTACTATACTTCTTCTTGTCTTCGTCTTGTCTCCTTCACTTCTGCTATTCTTCTTCTTGTCTCTTTCACTTATACTATTCTTCTTCTTGTCATCTTCTTGTCTCCTTCACTTCTACTTGTCATCTTCTTGTCTCCTTCACTTCTACTTCTTCTTGTCATCTTCTTGTCTCCTTCACTTCTACTTCTTCTTGTCATCTTCTTGTCTCCTTCACTTCTACTATGCTTCTTCTTGTCATCTTCTTGTCTCCTTCACTTCTACTATGCTTCTTCTTGTCATATTCTTGTCTCCTTCACTTCTACTATTCTTCTTCTTGTCTCCTTCACTTCTACTATTCTTCTTCTTGTCATCTTCTTGTCTCCTTCACTTCTACTATTCTTCTTCTTGTCTTCGTCTTGTCTCCTTCACTTCTACTATGCTTCTTCTTGTCATATTCTTGTCTCCTTCACTTCTACTATTCTTCTTCTTGTCATATTCTTGTCTCCTTCACTTCTACTATTCTTCTTCTTGTCATATTCTTGTCTCCTTCACTTCTACTATTCGTCTTGTCATCTTCTTGTCTCCTTCACTTCTACTATACTTCTTCTTGTCATATTCTTGTCTCCTTCACTTCTACTATTCTTCTTCTTGTCATCTTCTTGTCTCCTTCACTTCTACTATTCTTCTTCTTGTCATCTTCTTGTCTCCTTCACTTCTACTATTCTTCTTCTTGCCAGCTTCTTGTCTCCTTCACTTCTACTATACTTCTTCTTGTCATCTTCTTGTCTCCTTCACTTCTACTTCTTCTTGTCATCTTCTTGTCTCCTTCACTACTACTATGCTTCTTCTTGTCATCTTCTTGTCTCCTTCACTTCTACTATGCTTCTTCTTGTCTCCTTCACTACTACTATGCTTCTTCTTGTCATCTTCTTGTCTCCTTCACTTCTACTATACTTCTTCATGTCTTATTCACTTCTACTATGCTTCTTCTTGTCATCTTCTTGTCTCCTTCACTTCTACTATTCTTCTTCTTGTCTCTTTCACTTATACTATTCTTCTTCTTGTCATCTTCTTGTCTCCTTCACTTCTACTTGTCATCTTCTTGTCTCCTTCACTTCTACTTCTTCTTGTCATCTTCTTGTCTCCTTCACTTCTACTATTCTTCTTCTTGTCATCTTCTTGTCTCCTTCACTTCTACTTCTTCTTGTCATCTTCTTGTCTCCTTCACTTCTACTATGCTTCTTCTTGTCATCTTCTTGTCTCCTTCACTTCTACTATGCTTCTTCTTGTCATATTCTTGTCTCCTTCACTTCTACTATTCTTCTTCTTGTCTCCTTCACTTCTACTATTCTTCTTCTTGTCATCTTCTTGTCTCCTTCACTTCTACTATTCTTCGTCTTGTCTCCTTCACTTCTACTATGCTTCTTCTTGTCATATTCTTGTCTCCTTCACTTCTACTATTCTTCTTCTTGTCATATTCTTGTCTCCTTCACTTCTACTATTCGTCTTGTCATCTTCTTGTCTCCTTCACTTCTACTATACTTCTTCTTGTCATATTCTTGTCTCCTTCACTTCTACTATTCTTCTTCTTGTCATCTTCTTGTCTCCTTCACTTCTACTATTCTTCTTCTTGTCATCTTCTTGTCTCCTTCACTTCTACTATTCTTCTTCTTGTCTTCGTCTTGTCTCCTTCACTTCTACTATGCTTCTTCTTGTCATCTTCTTGTCTCCTTCACTTCTACTATTCTTCTTCTTGTCTTCGTCTTGTCTCCTTCACTTCTACTATGCTTCTTCTTGTCATCTTCTTGTCTCCTTCACTTCTACTATTCTTCTTCTTGTCTTCGTCTTGTCTCCTTCACTTCTACTATGCTTCTTCTTGTCATCTTCTTGTCTCCTTCACTTCTACTATTCTTCTTCTGGTCATCTTCTTGTCTCCTTCACTTCTACTATTCTTCTTCTTGTCTTCGTCTTGTCTTCGTCTTGTCTCCTTCACTTCTACTATGCTTCTTCTTGTCATCTTCTTGTCTCCTTCACTTCTACTATTCTTCTTCTTGTCTTCGTCTTGTCTCCTTCACTTCTACTATGCTTCTTCTTGTCATCTTCTTGTCTCCTTCACTTCTACTATACTTCTGGTCATCTTCTTGTCTCTTTCACTTCTACTATTCTTCTTCTTGTCTTATTCTTGTCTCCTTCACTTCTACTATACTTCTTCCTGCCTTCTTCTTGTCTCCTTCACTTCTACTATTCTTCTTTTTGTCATCTTCTTGTCTCCTTCACTTCTACTATGCTTCTTCTTGTCATCTTCTTGTCTCCTTCACTTCTACTTCTTCTTGTCATCTTCTTATCTCACACTTCTTGTTTCCTTCTTGTTGTTCATTCACTTATTTAGACTGAAAAATACACTAGAAAATCGCACAACACATCAAAGTGTTATGAAAACTTGATTGCTCAACAGAGATTTAACCCTTTCCCTCATAGAAGCATCTCTTGATGCCATTACCAATACTACATACATTAACAATGTAGTAGCCAAACCAATGTTCATAATATAGGCCAGAATCTCATGAAGTCCCAGTAATATCTATGGAGATGAGATAGATATAGCGACTACTTATCCACTGCATGATAGCTAAATGGCTGCCATTTCTATGGAGATATAATAGTATATTAACCCTTTCAACCCCACAGGCCTCTAAATAGGCTTATGAAAAGTGTAGATCCAGATGAGCCGGCTCGTAACGAGCCGTCTCATCAGGATCTGCACTTTTTTGCCAGTAATAATTATTACTATTTTTAGATAAAATTACCCATTTTGATAAATGAACTGCTTCAAATGTAATTTTCTTATTAATTTATTGGTCTAAAAATAGCATGCACCAGTCCATGTCAGTTACTTGGGGTTGAAAGGGTTAACCTAAATCTCTATGAAGGAAAGGGTTAATGGAGGCAATCATCTTAAATTAGCCTTAAATGTCATTTGATATTTGATAAAAAAATTTTTAATTATATTCATTTATTTGTTGCTTTTCCTTTATATTTGCCAGGAAATAAAACGACAAACACAAGCACATACACAACTCGCAAATTATGCATGGTTTACAGTTCATATTTTGAACACTATATTGTCCCTAGTGTGAGTCATGTTCCTCAGTAGATCATTTTAGGATAGAAACTACTTCAATCCATCCGGTGAACAATACTATATATATGAATGAAGAATTCATAGAAATATAGAATGTACACATATACACAGTCATGTTTGACCATTCTCTTGCTATGATTTGTAGGTCAGCTTCGTTTTTGTGTTTATTTTCTAAAGTGGTTTTGGAGTGTCACTCAATTACGAACGGAACAGAACACCATTCTTTTGTTTATATAAAGATCGTTCAGAGAGTAGTGACAAATGGAACAATAACTCGTATTTATCAATATTAACCATAGAAAGATAAATTTACGCAGTATTGTTTTTTCCAAATTGACATTAAACACTTTGTGAAATTGTTATTCATCTTATCTAAATATAGAAAAAACAATACTGCGTAAATTTATCCTTAGCTCAAAGCAAGCAAGACGTTGTTTGAAATGTGATTATTACTAGTTAGATATTTAGTCTAATACAGTCGTTTTCATGGTTGTTAAGTTTGGTAGTGATCAATAATGATATCACCCAATTAAAGCCGCCATTATATTGCAAAAAGCAAATATAAATACAAATAGTTTACGTAAAAATACATTGTGTAGCATTTCTATTACAAATTCTTCCAATATAATTCGAACACTTTTAACTTTCAATCAATGAACAATGTTCTTGCGGTCTACAAACTCTCCAAAGTGAAAGTAAGATTTCATATAACGGTCAGCTGACTCTTCTGAATTGATGTTTTATTTACCATAGGATTGCAGTCTGTACTAAACGCGTGTTGCTTAGAGATAATAATTTTATTTATTTTTTATTTTTTACTTTATTTATTTTACAACGATTGCGAAGCAAGTTTTAACAACTTATATTAATCACTTTCGTTGGCGCGGATGAAAGCGTATATGTGGTCATTCATAATAATTTAAACATGATCAGTCTAAAAATAAATATGCACAGACACAAATGTGAGATATAACGGTAAATCTGTACCATAAATGTTGTTATTCGTGATACACGAATTGTCTTGCACATGGTTGTTAGTTTAAATAATATTTATTTCTTTGAATAAACATAGTCAACTATAAATATTATGTACGACACTATATTTGTCAACAAACGTCGTATATGGAAAAATATTATGCTTGTAATATAATAGGAACTTGTGTACACATTTGATTTTTTTCACAGATTTAGTGTGGCTTTAACCCTTTCAACACCACAGACCTCTAAATAGGCTTACAAAAAAGTGTAGATCCAGATGAGCCGGCTCGTGACGAGCCGTCTCATCAGGATCTGCACTTTTTTCAAGTAATATAACTATTTTTAGAGAAAAAAATTACCCATTTTGATAAATGAACTGATCCAAATGTAATTTTGTTATTAATTTATTGGTCTAAAAATATCATGGACCAGTCCATGTGAGTTTGTTGGTGTTGAATGGGTTTAGCCATATAGTGTTACTTGCCACATTTCTATGTAGAGTACAAGAGGCAGCTTGACCGATATCTGACCGTGCTCTCCAGTTCTAAATCTTCTACAGGAGTCATGTGACAGCTAAAGTCCATTTGGTTTTTTCTACCCCCAAGATCTCATTAACAATAATGAGATTAGCATATTAATGCAATCAGGTTAGCGAGCCACGTGTAGGTGTAATCTAATCTATCACTCAATTAATCCCACAAAGAATTATGTATACCTCTTGAGCTGACTTTTTTTTTGAAAATATGTAACCATGTACAGAGTATAGAAACGATTTTCAGAATTCACTCTGTTGTCACAAAGGAGCAATGATACCGTCCATGCTTGCCAATAAGACAACTTTTTTACCACCAGATTATAATCTTCACGTCTTATAAGCGAGTGCTAAAAAATCAAATTATTAAAAAAAAATGTTAATGTGTTAAATGGTATATATATGCAACATATCACCATAATTAACACAACAACAAAAATGACAACGTTAAGTCCAATTCTAATGATGCATTCGACCATTTTCATTCTTTGTTCAAGACAGAAACACATGGGGAGACTGGACAAATGTTTTCGGGTTCAAAACCACAAAACTAAAAATCATTTTTTTAAATTTATTTTTATTTTTAAGAACACTATGATGCACACTATACATACAATATTTTTTTATAGTGGCGGGATGTCATTTTTAAACTTGCTTGGAATGGCCTAAAAATGTATCTATAGTGTCAAGCCTATAGTGTTTTTTAAATAAAAAAAATGTCCAGAACCCCAAGCATCTGTAGTTCATGACTGTGTTCAAGAAGTGACTCTAATTAACAACTTATATGAAATAACACTTTTAAAACCTGTGTCTAACATTCGCGTGTGACAATGGATACAAATGTTAAACATTTTGATAAGATTATCTCAATCAGATCCCTTGCGTTCAATTATTCATATAGATTATTTATAAGATAATTAACTTATTCATCTGTAGCAGAGGTTTTGCTTAATATGCAAGAATAGCCGAGTATCAGTTTCAGATATAGTAACGCATGATGCACAACCATTGTTTTATCACAATTGTAAATCTTTGGACATTTAGTTGCGATATTTAAATGATAATTTTTATTTTGCAAAATCAGGCACTGAGTAAGCTAAAACAAAGGAATCTTACCGTTAGATGCTTAAATGTTTATTGACGAGGCAGGCTGCGTGACTTTGTGTTTATTTGGAGTCGATTCTTACAGCCGATATCATCTTTAATATTATTTGTTTACGTGGCTTTTAAATTTAATTAAGTTTTGGCATGAACATGAATAACTATTTAAATATGGTTTTTTGCTCGTGGCATTGGCTTGTTGTTGTTTGCTAAGTGTAACCTTTAAACCTCGAAGCTTCAGAGCAGTGTTTCATATTTGTTTCATATAACAAATTCATATATTTTCGGAGGAAGTCTCAATTTTAAATGTTGTATATATTGTTAGCATTCACGTTTTAATATAAACATAAAACTGGTGCGCGCTAACTTTTTATTAAAATTTCATAATTGACTATAATTTCATGTTCACACATTCAGTATTAGTCTGGTGATTTGTAAGACTGTATAGAAACACTGTGATTCGGACATAAGGCATTGTAGCTATTGGACGTGTAAGGTGCTTTGGCTGTAGGTCAATGTCTCTGTATAGTCCGTATAGCAACGGATGGAGTGATTACTGTCGTACCACGCGGCGTATATCCTGGACATTCAGCGGATGTGCAGGTATTTCTATTTTCTTCGGTTATAAAAAGTAAAAGTAAAGTGTTTGTTTATTATAGTGTCACCCCTATTTAAAGGGCCAGCCATTTCTGACTTATGAGACACCTCTTTTTATGAACATCAGTACTTCCCGAATCCTATGCTTGTATGCCAGGTGCCAGGCTGGTAGGCAATCGGTAACAATTATTTAACTAGCTGGCGGCTCACCAACCGGCCATATCAGAATAAACCCCTGACACGGTGCGATCCTTTGACCTCCCGCTCCGTAGGCGGATGCCGTAACCACTAGGCCATGCAGACAGTTATTATATACTTTAAAAAACTTAAAACAATATTTCTTTCAAAATTCTTTGTTAGTTTCGATTGACGTGTCTCATTTAGAATTTCATGGTTCAAATGACTAGTTTTCATATCCGATCCATAACTCAACGGAGGAATTTTAATATGAACTTGATTGAATTGGCATGGATTGAAGGCTGTGTACATCCACTGGACTTGGTAAACAAATGTAGCCCCAGTCCATGGCTCTAGTTAACTCCCCTGAAGTCCCTGTCAAGAATGTAATGAGTGATAATACCGTCTAAAACTACACTATCCTGGGTATACCGATTACCGGTGACTTAAGCAATACATAGTTCCCATGTGACGTTATCATTCTTACTGTGGCTGCCATTTTGAATGGCAAAGTTGATCAGATATTATATATAATATATAGTAGCGTAATTTTGTTTTCTTCATAAAATATTTATTTTTCATCCCATCACCATTGTTGGAAAGCTCCCAATGGACACATTTTTGTATCATTTCACAAATTTCGTATCAACGAATACATAATAATTTACCTGTATATTAATATTTCAACTGTGAAAATAGACTTTCAAAAATAGGTGCAAGTTAAGTTCTTTTAATTTATAATCCATACATCATTGTCAAAAAATAAATTAATATTTAAAAAGTACATTTCAATACCTTTAAAATCATACCAAATTTTATATTAAGAAACCAAAATTAATAAAGTTATTGCAATTAAAGAATTACTAGTAAAATCATGAAATTGCCATTAATAAAACTTGCCAATCAAAATGGCTGCCAAGATAAGATCTTATCAGTTATTTTGACTGCCGTGGGAACTATGTATAACCTGTCATTTTGTGTTTCAAAAAG
Organism: Archivesica marissinica; assembly: GCA_014843695.1. Lineage (NCBI taxonomy): Eukaryota > Metazoa > Mollusca > Bivalvia > Venerida > Vesicomyidae > Archivesica > Archivesica marissinica. The sequence continues at coordinate 61,347,296 of CM026393.1, read as the reverse complement.
AAGCTGTGTTCACTGTCAATTAAGCATAATATTATATATTTTACTGTATGCAATATCGGGTAGTAAGGAATAAATCATAACCGAGTCAATAACAAAGTGAAAGCAACAGCACTGACTGCCATCTTTTATTTACGCTGTGATACCAATTATCGGTGATGATGTAAATTTCGCCTCAGAAGTTATACCAGTAGCAATACATACCATATACGGCAATCATGTGACATTACATGGGTGGCCGGGCACTTTACACATGTCAAAATTAATGTATAATAAAACAACATATTGGGAATCTGGAAACTGGCTGCTTAATGCAGGTTGGCTGCTTCATAGAGGTGACCGCTAACACAGGTTTGACTACATTGTATAATAATATATTTCAAAACCTGTTGTGTATCGATTTCTGCATATAGAATACATGTATATAAAGGACCTTTGTCCGAGGCAACAAGCTTCTCTCTTGTACCCCATAATGGTCCCTTGTGTGTCTTAATCTTCTCCCTTGTACACCTTTAAGCTTCTCCCTTGTATACCATTAAGCTTCTCCCTTGTACACCTTTAAGCTTCTCCCTTGTATACCTTTAAGCTTCTCCCTTGTATACTTTTAATATTCTCCCTTGTACACCTTTAATCTTCTCCCTTGCATACCTTTAAGCTTCTCCCTTGCATACCTTTAATCCTCTCCCTTGTACACCTTTAAGCTTCTCCCTTGCATACCTTTAATCCTCTCCCTTGTACACCTTTAAGCTTCTCCCTTGTATACTTTTAAGCTTCTCCCTTGTATACCTTTAAGCTTCTCCCTTGTATACATTTAATCTTCTCTCTTGTATACCTTTAAGCTTCTCCCTTGCATACTTTTAAGCTTCCCTCTTGTATACCTTTAATCTTCTCCCTTGTACACCTTTAAGCTTCTCCCTTGTATACCATTAAGCTTCTCCCTTGTACACCTTTAAGCTTCTCCCTTGTATACCTTTAAGCTTCTCCCTTGTATACTTTTAATATTCTCCCTTGTACACCTTTAATCTTCTCCCTTGCATACCTTTAAGCTTCTCCCTTGCATACCTTTAATCCTCTCCCTTGTACACCTTTAAGCTTCTCCCTTGTATACCTTTAATCTTCTCTCTTGTATACCTTTAAGCTTCTCCCTTGCATACATTTAAGCTTCCCTCTTGTATACCTTTAATCTTCTCTCTTGTATACCTTTAAGCTTCTCCCTTGCATACATTTAATCTTCTCTCTTGTATACCTTTAATCATCTCCCTTGCATACCTTTAAACTTCTCTCTTGTATACCTTTAAACTTCTCCCTTGTACACCTTTAAGCTTCTCCCTTGTATACATTTAAGCTTCTCCCTTGTATACATTTAAACTTCTCCCTTGTATACATTTAAGCTTCTCCCTTGTATACATATAAGCTTCTCCCTTGTATACATTTAAACTTCTCCCTTGTATACATTTAAACTTCTCCCTTGTATACATTTAAGCTTCTCCCTTGTATACATTTAAGCTTCTCCCATGTATACCTTTAAGCTTCTCCCATGTATACCTTTAAGCTTCTCCCTTGTATACATTTAAACTTCTCCCTTGTATACATTTAAGCTTCTCCCTTGTATACATTTAAGCTTCTCCCATGTATACCTTTAAGCTTCTCCCTTGTATACCTTTAAGCTTCTCCCTAGTATACCTTTAAGCTTCTCCCTTGTATTTATCTTGTATACAATATACTTAACCCGGCGCTATATAGCCTGAACTGTGCTGATGCGCCGTTAAGCCAAATACTCACTCACTCAATTCTCCCTTGTATACATTTATGCTTCTCCCTTGTATACCTTTAAGCTTCTCCCTTGTATACCTTTAAGCTTCTCCCTTGTACACCTTTAAGCTTCTCCCTTGTGTACCTTTAAGCTTCTCCCTTGTATACCTTTAAGCTTCTCCCTTGTTTACCTTTAAGCTTCTCTCTTGTACACCTTTAAGCTTCTCCCTTGTACACCTTTAAGCTTCTCCCTTGTATACCTTTAAGCTTCTCCCTTGTTTACCTTTAAGCTTCTCTCTTGTACACCTTTAAGCTTCTCCCTTGTATACCTTTAAGCTTCTCCCTTGTACACCTTTAAGCTTCTCTCTTGTACACCTTTAAGCTTCTCTCTTGTACACCTTTAAGCTTCTCCCTTGTATACATTTAATATTCTCCCTTGTACACCTTTAAGCTTCTCTCTTGTACACCTTTAAGCTTCTCTCTTGTACACCTTTAAGCTTCTCTCTTGTATACATTTAAGCTTCTCTCTTGTACACCTTTAAGCTTCTCCCTTGTATACCTTTAAGCTTCTCCCTTGTATACCTTTAAGCTTCTCCCTTGTATACCTTTAAGCTTCTCCTTATTTCAAATGTCTAGCTTAAGGCGTTGTTTTTGTGTCTTCCAATATATAACTGTGAATGAAGCCAAAAACAAATGTGTCTACTTATAGTCCTTAGCCCCTGTTCATGGCTCCAGTTATGGCCCCTGACGGACCGACACAGAGTTATATCAGAAATGAAATGAATGTGATAATGACAAGCACATGTTAGACTAGGCCAAATTAATTAATAAAACTATTAGAAACTACTTTAATATCTGAAATATGGCTGTTAATCTCTTTGCATGCTGTGTTAAAGTCTATAAATAGTTCAAATAATTGCAGCAGACCACAAGGTGTTTTTCTTATTTGTAACTGGAAATGTGTCATGAAATTTCTTTAGAATTGTGTTGTACACAATATTGATGAAATTGCATGACATATTTGATTATTATTTTCACTGCTAGCTAGGAAAGAATTAATATATGCCACATTGTCCCTGATGTATGAATTCCACAAAACGTTAAGCTCATTAAAAGACATTATATTTTACAGTTGTGAAGAACGCATCAATCAGCTGACACGTTCATTCAGCTTACACTTTGTTGTTGTTGTATCTAAGTCTCATGAGTGACAGTATTGGAATGCATTATCAAGCATGTTCCGTTACTCAGATCTCAAGTGGTTAGATTTATATATGTATTTTTACGTTTATTTATCGTCGCTACCGGTTGCCCATATGAGCGACGCCTCCTGAAGAGATTAGTCATTTTAGATTTTGGAGGATAGTGCAATGATACAGACAGAGACCCATTACAGAGTCTCCTCTGGTTCTTTTACGTGCACGGTGTAAAGCACCGACACGAGACCTCGGTTTAACGTCCCATCTGAAAGACTGTTAATTTTATTAGGGTCAGATGGGGGATCGAACCTGCGATCGCTGGATTACCAGTCCAGCGTGTTAACCACTGGACTACAGATCCGTCGTTACATTGTCTTAATCACTGCAATTTCATTGGTTGTACAAGATTCGTTGATCTCTTAATGACTTTCTTTAAGGTCTCTATATGCAGTTTATTTTCTTAAGTTAGAAAATAATACTATAATTCATATGCAAATTTATCATAGTGTTATTTTTAGTAAACATCATTTTATAATTATTGGTGATTTTGTTAAAAAATACCCATAAAGGGAGGTAATTTTACAAATGGTAATTTCACAAAGGCAGGATCATTTATTGCCATATTTTCCAAATTTTACTTTTTACCGTAATAATTTATTATTGAAAAGTGAAAATATAAAACAATAATCATCTGCTCCTTACAATATCTTGGTGTGCAGCACATTTTAAGTAAGCGCATAATAGGGCTTTAGATGCTCTTGTTAAGAGTTTGAAAAATCCGCCACCGTGGTTGAGTGGTTATGGTCGCAGATTTGGATATCACTGTAACCTATCATCACTGATGGTCACTGGTTCGAACCTCTCAGACCGATGTCTCTTTATATGAAAAAGTTGGCCTTTATAACCAGGAGGTGATTAACCAGGGGGTGATAACCAGGGGGGGTAACCAGGAGGTAATTAACCAGGGGGCGATTATCCAGGAGGTTATTAACCAGGGGTGATTAACCAGGAGGTGATTAACCAGGGGCGATTATCCAGGAGGTGATTAACCAGGGGTGATTAACCAGGGAGTGAATAACCAGGTGGTGATTCTCCAGGAGGTGATTATCCAGTGGGTGATTAACCAGGGGGCAATTATCCAGTGGGTGATTAACCAGCGGGGCGATTATCCAGAAGGTGATTAATCAGGGTGTGATTATCCAGAAGGCGATTAACCAGTTGGCAATTAACCAGTTGGTGATTAACCAGTTGGTGCTTAACCAGTCGGTGATTAACCAGTGGGTGATTAACCAGGGGGCAATTATTCATGGGGGCGACAATATATAAACATATAAAATATATATACATGTACAGTGTGCACATTAGGTCTTATGAACATAAGATATCACCATGATAATAGGGCCTAGCTAGGCTAGTGTTATTTGTACATCTTAATTGGAGTTAATGCAAACATTTCCGATTTAATATCAAACATACAAATAAAATCAGAGAAAATTTATAAAGGCTAGGTCTTAAAGCTTGAAAAATGTATACCGTACAAAATCAATATCGGCAAATAATGTATTTGAAGAAACTAGCTTGACCCAAGCTAGTGGTTCAATGTCTACATTGTTTATGATTATTGGGTAGGCACATTTGCTGGATTAATTTTCTCTTCATATATTGTCATTTAATTACAAATGTTATATGCATTTAAACGGAGATTTCAATCTTGGAATTTAAGACAAATTTGCAAATAGATTTGGTAAGTCGGTGTATATTAAAGGAAGGAATTAAAAGCTGTTTATGTAAGTAGATTTTTAAGTTAAATTAAGCTTAGATATTAATGTAATGTGTTTTAAGGCATTTATATAGATATACTAGAACTGGGTTGTTTTAAGAGCCACTTGAACTGGTATGTAGTATGTTGTGACTTCTCATTGGCTCCATGGTCATGTGGTTAATGTTGTTGGCTCAATCACTTACACCTCACCGCTGTGGATTCGAACCTTACAGCCAATTCTACTGTACACATGTACCTCTATATACTTGGTATTTTTATAAAAATTTCCAATTTGAGCAAACTTACATGAGTAATTTACAGCAATAACCAAATTCAATATGGTTGGATTTAAGTTTAAACTTTATTTATTTTACAAAGCAAGTTTTAACAACTTATATTAATCACTCTCATTGGCACGGATGAAAGCGTAAATGTGGTCATTCATGTGGGAGGAAACCGGAGTACCCGGAGAAAACCCACCTGTCCGATCTGGCGACCACCATACCATCTCACATACTTCCCGGTCCGTGGATTGAACCCGGGTTGCATTGGTGAGAAGTGAGCGCGCTAACCACTGTGCTAGACAGCTAGTTGGACTAATCGGACAGCTAGTTGTATTCATTCAGATGAGGAAGATGTCTCGGTGGCTTGCAGAAGGTTGATGGTTCTATCTAGATGCCTCCCCCTGCATGAAAAAATGCTTGGAGCTTCCGTGGCCAAGTGGTTAAAGTTGATAACTTCAAATACACTTTCCCATCACCGCTGTAGGTTTGAATCTCACAAGGGATGTCGATTATTATTTCATGTGACGAAGCTATTGTAACCATAATAATAATAATGCTTGAGGTAGGTCGGTGGTTCTACTTGGATCCCCGTCCGTATATAGCTGCTGTCCGTGTATATAATTCTGATGTGAGTGGTACCCACGGTCTTCCTCCACCAGTATTAGCTGCTGTCCGTGTATATAATTCTGATGTGAGTGGTACCCAAGGTCTTCCTCCACCAGTATTAGCTGCTGTCCGTGTATATATAATTCTGATGTGAGTGGTACCCACGGTCTTCCTCCACCAGTATTAGCTGCTGTCCGTGTATATATAATTCTGATGTGAGTGGTACCCACGGTCTTCCTCCACCAATATTAGCTGCTGTCCGTATATATATAATTCTGATGTGAGTGGTACCCACGGTCTTCCTCCACCAGTATTAGCTGCTGTCCGTGTATATATAATTCTGATGTGAGTGGTACCCAAGGTCTTCCTCCACCAGTATTAGCTGCTGTCCGTGTATATAATTCTGATGTGAGTGGTACCCACGGTCTTCCTCCACCAGTATTAGCTGCTGTCCGTGTATATAATTCTGATGTGAGTGGTACCCACGGTCTTCCTCCACCAATATTAGCTGCTGTCCGTATATATAATTCTGATGTGAGTGGTACCCAAGGTCTTCCTCCACCAATATTAGCTGCTGTCCGTATATATAATTCTGATGTGAGTGGTACCCACGGTCTTCCTCCACCAGTATTAGCTGCTGTCCGTATATATAATTCTGATGTGAGTGGTACCCAAGGTCTTCCTCCACCAATATTAGCTGCTGTCCGTATATATAATTCTGATGTGAGTGGTACCCACGGTCTTCCTCCACCAGTATTAGCTGCTGTCCGTATATATAATTCTGATGTGAGTGGTACCCAAGGTCTTCCTCCACCAATATTAGCTGCTGTCCGTATATATAATTCTGATGTGAGTGGTACCCACGGTCTTCCTCCACCAGTATTAGCTGCTGTCCGTATATATAATTCTGATGTGAGTGGTACCCAAGGTCTTCCTCCACCAATATTAGCTGCTGTCCGTATATATAATTCTGATGTGAGTGGTACCCAAGGTCTTCCTCCACCAGTATTAGCTGCTGTCCGTATATATAATTCTGATGTGAGTGGTACCCACGGTCTTCCTCCACCAGTATTAGCTGCTGTCCGTATATATAATTCTGATGTGAGTGGTACCCACGGTCTTCCTCCACCAGTATTAGCTGCTGTCCGTATATACAATTCTGATGTGAGTGGCACCCACGGTCTTCCTCCACCAATATTAGCTGGAGAGTCCTGCCATTTCTTGATTTCGATCCTTCTGAACCCAGGCTTCTGAGCATTTGTTGTCTATTCTTGGCAAATTGTGTTCTTCTGATCTGATTCCAGGCAAACGGAGAATCCATTCAACAATATGTTATAGGTGAATTTCTAACATAGTGGTTTTGTGAAGTACTAGTGTTTTAACAATAATTGTAATCCGGAAAGGCTTACAGCACATGTACATACATGTACAAATGCAATGCTTTGTGGTATTGATCTGTTTCACTCACATGCCATATATATAACATCTGAATCATCTAGCAGCTCATAGCCAATATGAACAGAGAACATTTCCTGATGCATGCTCAATGTGTTATTGATTGCTGTTTTCTCACTTATTACGATATATTGAAGAAATCTGTTAGCATGTGAAACTGGGAAATATTACATTTAATTTGAAAAAAGTAACCAAGGCACAATTTTGTGTGAGAGGAGAATCCGTAATCCATGATTGAAGTATAGGAAATTATATGTATCACTGAACTGCCTTCACGACCTAGGTATGTTTAGTCATATTCGATCTGTAGTATTGATCCGTTTGTTCATGAAATATAAACATTTAGAAGACTTTGCTGGTCTTTCATGTCAAAAGTGTTTGTGTGTTTATATAGTAGCTATTTTCTCATTTACATAAGATTATAGACCCATCCAGTACTTGAGCACTCATGTCTATGATATCATTGTGTTTGATAGGTTTTCTACTCAGACTGTCGGTGGTAGCTGACCTGCATAATTTGTGATATTTATTGCACAAGTTTGACTTGCGCAGAAATTAATTTACTCAAATTTTATCTGCTGCAAAACAATTTTTGATGAATTGATCTCTGCATCTCGTTTTCCTGATGGAAACATCATCGGAGAGAGAGAGAGGAAATGTGAATGTAAGTGTTGTCAACGAACATCCTAACTGTGGGTCCGGCCAGCCGGCTCAAACCCACAACCTTGCAGACTCGATTGCAGTGCTGCTGTAGCATTCTGATGCCTGTACCCAGGCATGTTAAATCCAGTTAAATGTCTGCATCCAGACATATAAATATGTTGTACTGTTTGCGAGACAATGGATCAATAAAATGCTATACATCATGGTATAAACCAGGTAATAATTACCCTTGCTTTACTTTCATATAATTACAAGTAGTAAGTGCAACCTCGTGAAACTCTCACAGGCTATATGTATATAATCATAGCATAGCAAGCTAAAGTGCAACCTTGTGAAACTCTCACAGGCTATATGTATACAATCATAGCATAGCAAGCTAAAGTGCAACCTAGTGAAACTCTCACAGGCTATATGTATACAATCATAGCATAGCAAGCTAAAGTGCAACCTTGTGAAACTCTCACAGGCTATATGTATACAATCATAGCATAGCAAGCTAAAGTGCAACCTTGTGAAACTTCCACAGGCTATATGTATACAATCATAGCATAGCAAGCTAACTTGCAACCTCGTGAAACTCTCACAGGCTATATGTATACAATCATAGCATAGCAAGCTAAAGTGCAACCTCGTGAAACTCTCACAGGCTATATGTATACAATCATAGCATAGCAAGCTAAAGTGCAACCTCGTGAAACTCTCACAGGCTATATGTATACAATCATAGCATAGCAAGCTAAAGTGCAACCTCGTGAAACTCTCACAGGCTATATGTATACAATCATAGCATAGCAAGCTAAAGTGCAACCTTGTGAAACTCTCACAGGCTCTATGTATACAATCATAGCATAGCAAGCTAAAGTGCAACCTTGTGAAACTCTCACAGGCTCTATGTATACAATCATAGCATAGCAAGCTAAAGTGCAACCTTGTGAAACTCTCACAGGCTATATGTATACAATCATGGCACGCTAAAGTGCAACCTCGTGAAACTCGCAGGCTATATGTATACAATCATAGCAAGCTAAAGTGCAACCTTGTGAAACTCTCACAGGCTATATGTATACAAGCATAGCATAGCAAGCTAAAGTGCAACCTTGTGAAACTCTCACAGGCTATATGTATACAAGCATAGCATAGCAAGCTAAAGTGCAACCTTGTGAAACTCTCACAGGCTCTATGTATACAATCATAGCACGCTAAAGTGCAACCTCGTGAAACTCTCAGGCTATATGTACACAATCAGCATAGCAAGCTCGTCCACCGGCACTGTGTCGTATGTGGTGTAGGGGGAGGTGGGCGAGGGGGGCAGACATCTGTATTTCTTACAAACCACTCCTCTAGTTGAGGCTATTGTTGCTTGGTTGGTACATGGCAAGAGTAGAAATCTTACTTTTTTACGCCGGATGCTGTTATTGAAATGGGTGCCTCGGATTGGTTAAAAAATGTAAGAAAGCCTGTAAGATTCAATGAGACATAAGCCGATTGGCTGAACAGGTATTGCCTACAAAAAAACGAAAAATACAATATTTCAGCTGAATTTTGTAGTATTTTAGAATTTTTGCAAAATATTACATCAAAATTCAACAGCATGTTATAAAGGTAGGTATTTAAAATGGAACATTCACCATCAAATTACCTTCAGGATAGGGGGGGGGGTGTGGGTGTGTTGGGGTCTGTTAAAAAATGTAAGGACAAAATGTTGGTGAAATGTATTAAAGTGAATGTTTAGGTTATTTCAAAGGTAGTCTGTAGAAAAATAATGTTCCTTGTTTGTTGCAAATTATTTTGGCGTAGCACAAATTTATTATATTGGGACTGTATGTTATAATGCAGGCCTATGGAGAATTCAGTTCAATTCACTAGCAGTGTTTAGCCTATACCAGTATGGTTTACATGTTCAGTGTAGGGATACAGATGTTACTGCTCTTGAAAAAACAATGTTAGGCTTATATATTTTTTCCTCTCAAAATGTTAATATGAGAGTTCAATTGCAACAGCGAAAAGAAAAACAGAAGTAAAGATCATTCATCATGCTACCTGTACAAGTAATTAATTATCTTTTTACAGTTTTGAAGACTTACACCAGTGTGTTCAGTAGATTTTGTAAAAGGTGCATTCAGGGTTACGTCATTAATTACAGTATATGTGTTAGTTTTAAGTCATTTGACCTGTTACTGTTACTTACCTGGATAACCGACTGACCCTGGGGGTTGCGACAGTCTGACAGGTGTAACTTACACCCACTAGTTAGGTATGTGTTTGTCTGTGGTCTGGAATGGGAAACTACATATTATTACTATTTCAAGGTATAGCATTACAGATTTATTAGAGTTTGATTGCAAAACAAGTTATTTCAGCTTGATTGCGAAACAAGTTATTTCAGCTTGATTGCGAAACAAGTTATTTCAGCTCGATTGCCAAACAAGTTATTTCAGCTTGATTGCAAAACAAGTTATTTCAGCTTGATTGCGAAACAAGTTATTTCAGCTCGATTGCGAAACAAGTTATTTCAGCTCGATTGCCAAACAAGTTATTTCAGCTTGATTGCGAAACAAGTTTTTATAACATTAAGATTAATTAACGTCATTCATTACTCATTGTCATGAGAGAAGAAGCAATGTGGATTTATGGGTCTTGTCTTATGACACCACCACCGTGGTTCTGACGGGGCTCAAACTCACAACCTCTCGGTTGCACGGCAGACACAGTACCCACTAGTAGACCACTACACCACGGATGCTCTACTTTGTGGTCTACACCACGGATGCTCTATTTTGACATGTAAGCTACCCACCTGTTTAGATACTTATATTTGTTGCAAGTCATGCTCATGCCTTGTATTTTCAGTTCCTGACAAGGTGACAAGGAGCATCTCCGACCCAGTAATCGAGGCAAACAGGTAATCTACTGTAATATATCTGTCTGGCATTCGATAGTACACAGTCTGGTGGTGATTGCAAAATCCATTATATAGCTCCATGTCTACATTCAGTAAGCAGCATGAACTGTAGTTCTATGCAAAGTTATGAATTCTATGAAACAGTGATGGATATGTTGATACAGGCAAACCTGTGTTAGTGGTCACCTCTATTATACAGTCAAACCTGTGTTAGTTGTCACCTCTATTAAGCAACCACCTTGTATTAAGCAGCCAGTTTCCAGCTTCTCCAATCGGTTGTTTTATTATACATTTGACCTCTATTAAACAGCCACCTGTGCTAAGCAGCCATTTTCTCTGACTCCCTTGGCTGGCTGCTTAAGACAGGTTTGACTGTATGTATTGCTTAAGTCACCGGTAATCGGTATACCCAGGATAGTGTAGTTTTAGACGGTATTATCACTCATTACATTCTTGACAGGGACTTCAGGGGAGTTAACTAGAGCCATGGACTGGGGCTACATTTGTTTACCAAGTCACAAGTTAGATAAGAACTGGCTAACAGGAGCTTATCAGTAAATCAACACCAGGGCTGAATGAGTTAAGCAGCCACTTTCTGTGATTCCCTTGGCTGGCTGCTTAAGACAGGTTTGACTGTATATATTATACAGTACAGTCAAACCTGTGTTAGTGGTCACCTCTATTAAGCAGCCAACCTGTATTAAGCAGCCAGTGTCCAGATTCCCAATATGTTGTTTTATTATACATTTAACCTCTATTAAGCAGCCACCTGTGCTGTTTTATTATACATTTAACCTCTATTAAGCAGCCACCTGTGCTAAGCAGCCACTTTCTGTGTTTCCCTTGGCTGGCTGCTTAAGACAGGTTTGACTGTATAGCTAGTTGAAGGTTAATATGTAGAGCTCAACTTGTTTCCAAGGATACAGTGGTACCATTTGGCGGTACTAAACAAGTGTGTCGGTGGTTCTACGTGGTTGCCTGTCCGAGCCCGAAATATCGGAGGAGCACGCCCTGGTGCTTCTACCAACAATAATAGGTGGAGAGTCACCACACAACCGAGGCTCTTGGTGCGACTTTAAACCCCCAAAAACAAAACAAACAAAAGCATTCCTCGTCGAGATTGACACGCCCTAGTTACCAGTAAGACTTGGCAATAATGTATATTAGTCGAGAAATAATATTTGTGTTTCAGTTATTTATCGGCGAATGAAACTTGGTTTGGAGTTCTGACTTGTAGGAATTAATCATGCAGGCTGTATACGGCCTAAGTGGTTAATTCCGGTGTCATATGATATTTTCACCCGCCTATTTGTTCACCTGCGGGTGAAAATATCGCGCGGGTGAAAATCTCGTGTGACACCGGTGCTCAGAACGACGCACAGTTTTATTTGACTGTAAATAACGCAAATACAAATATTATTTTGATTCTAACATGTCCACTATATCGAAAAAGCCCAAAAATAGTTGGGTTTTTTTATCTTAGAGTGTGTACGGTTTGATGTCACTGTTTTGTTGCAGATTTAAACACAGTAAATTCCTTCTTGGCATATACGGACAAAATGCCGAACCATGTTAGAATTTTATATCGCCCCCATTCAACCCGACACACTTCGAAACCATCATTTCTAAAAGTTATTTATTTTACAACGATTGCGAAGCAAGTTTTAGCAACTTATATTAACCACTCTCTTTGGCGGATGAAAGCGTAAATGTGGTCATTCATGTGGGAGGTACCCGGAGAAAACCCACCTGTCCGATTTGGCGACCACTGTGCCAACTCACATACTTCCCAGTCCGAGGATGGAACCCGGGTTGCATTGGTGAGAAGCAAGCGCGCTAATCGGACAACCATCATTTCTGTGATACATTGATACAGTTGAACACGAAATTCGATTACAATAAACTGAATGCATAGGTGTGAAATTAATAATATGTTCACATTCAAAGATGGGATGCATTTCTTGAGTGTAACCAACTGGTGTGCTTAATTTAAGCATATTTTATTGAGTTCATAATATTGTAAACATAAATGTCTATATATATCACAACAATTCAACCGGATTGGATAAAACAAGCAAACAGAATGATTATACGATATGAATTCTTTTCATTGTGGAGCATGGCTCATTCTCGAGGATGACATGGGCAACATGGGCGAAATAGTCACCCTAGGCAGGGCTCGACAAATCCACTCGTCCGCTCGTATTTACGAGTGACTTTTCGATCTGGACGAGTAGAAATTCCAAGTCGCTTGCCCAGTCGGACGAGTGAAAATTTCAGCTAAATATCCAATATAAATTGAAGGAACAAAATAAAATAATATCCGTTTTACTTTTTTCGAAATGATTACCAGGTGTGATAATGGGAAATCACCGAGGATATTTTAATGTGTTTATGCTGCCACATAATTGCATTTATTAATAAATTAAAGTACAATTCTGACGATTTTTAATTTCCCTAAAATACATGGGATGAGTGATAGTCCAATCTGGACGAGTGGAACAGTGGCATCACTCGCCCAGTAGGACGAATAAGAAATTAAAAATGTGTCGAGGCCTGCCTACTTAGCCCCCTGGGGGCCCCCGAATATTTGTTTGTTTTTACAATTTTTATAATATAGAGTTTTGTCCAGCAAGATACATTAAAGCACTCGTATTCAAATGTTGTATTACTGGTCATAATGTGCATATTAACCGTATTGTGTTGAAAATTAGTAAATAATACAAATTTATGGAAGCAATCGTGCGATTTCACATTTCTCCCAACAATTGTGACCTAGAATGAGCCATGGGTGGAGTTTAGTTCATACACACATACAAACAAGTTCTTACAACTTATATCAATCACTCTCGAGACCTCATTCCTGATGGAATCGATTGCCACAAGTGAGAGAGAAGAGGCATGTAGAATTTAAATGCCTTGCCAAATGGCACAGTCGTAATGGCTCACGCAGTAAGTAAATATGGGAAGAGCAGTTTGGTTCATTATAAGATTGTAAATTTGTTGCTTTGTTACTGGCTTAACTATATAATACTTTGTAAGACTATAATACTATGTTTATCATTATTGCTTTATGTTTTCAGTCCTTCAGAAGATGAAGATCTGCTGTTAATGAACACGCCACCCACACAGAAGCATCACTCGGGTTCTTCACGGGGTGTGGCCCGTCACCCGGCTGCCCGAGCTCTCCAGGAGCATGTGGATGGAGATGGCGCGCCCAGAGAAGCTCACGCAGTTGACAAGATGCTCTTCTCTCCGATGAGAGGGGAGGAAGGAAAGGTGGGTGTCACTTATATCACTATAATAATTAATTAACAAATGAAAGCAGTGCATTATAATGAAGTTGAAGATTACGTATTTAAGCAGCATACAGGATTTAGTATTTAACCCATTCAACACCAAGTAACTCACATGGACTGGTCCATGATATATTTAGACCAATAAATTAATCAGAAAATTACATTTGGACCAGTTCATTTATCAAAATGGGTAATTTTGTCTTAAAATAGTAATATTACTGGCAAAAAGTGCAGATCCTGATGAGACGGCTCGTCACGAGCCGGCTCATCTGGATCTACAATTTTTGTAAGCCTATTTAGAGGTCTGTGGTGTTGAAAGGGTTAAGAGCCATAAAGAATTTCGATTTTTAGGTGGCATACATGTTAAATAAAATGTTTACAGGTAACGCACATGCTTTGCGCTGATTTTATTGATGTGTTTTCTAGTTGTAGCTATATGTTACCCGAGTCTGGAACCAGTTGATGCAATATGGCCAAATGTTAGGTCTTATGAATATAAATAATTCACTGCATAGTTAATGCAGAGGAGGCATACATAAATATTCATAAGAAACAGTTGTTGAAAACATGTAACTGTTGAGTAATGGTAACTTTCTATCACTAAGTTCCGGGTACATTTTAATAATTGTCCAGAATCGTATAGCAGGGATCATTCTAGAGGACGATGTGGGCGAAATTGTCGCCCTAGGGACCCTGACCTCGCCCTAAAAAAAAATCGTTTTTACGATTTTCAAACAAAAGTTTGTCTAGTAAGATACACTGGCCCATTATAAAGCACTCCTTCTATTCAAATGTTGTATTTAATGGTTGTACTGTGCATTTTAATCCTATTTTGCAGAAGTATATTAAAGAACACCATTTAAGGAAGCAATCACACGCTTTCTCACTTCTCCCAAACATTCTGACCTAGAATGAACCCTGGAATAGCACCTGTATTAGTAAAGTATATATAAACTTAAGACAGTTGATCCTGCACCAACTATATATGTACATGTATTTGTATGTACATTTATAAGATAATTGAATCGTTTTTAGGCGCTAGATTAAAAACTTCCACAATATACTCCCCACCGATTTTATGATCAAGGCAGGTCCAGACAATACACCTAACATTATACCATACAATTTCAAATGTATTAAATATGTAATAAGCAAAGTAAGCAATTAGGCTATGCATGTATTTCGATATTTTGATCACCGTTATATGATCTTTATCGTACTGTAAATTACTATTTTTTAATGCCAGGTTTATTTTCACAATACTGTGTGAAAGAACACCCCACCCCCCACAGTTTTTGTTCAAATATAATTGATTGTCAACTACAGTTCCTAGTTGCCAATTAGGGAGTAAATTTCGTTGTCGCTTAAAAAAATTACATTTGAAAATCGCTAAAGATCACAAACATGTATAAATAGTGATTTACTGAAGAATACGATCTAGTTTCTGAACCTGATGATCAAGTTTGAATCTCGGCTGAAGCATGTATGGTGTATCCTGGACACTTTAGCTGACTTTGCTTCTGAATCACAAAATAAACATTTCTAAAGCATTCACACAAGATCATTTGGCAGACATGTTCAAAGAAATTATCCTCTATTAACTCTTATAATTCGGAATAAAGTGGAAGGACTGTGCAAACAACATAGATCCAGATCAGCCGCGTCTTAACAGGATCTATGTTGTTTGCTATTCAACCATGTGTTTTAACTCCACTATCCGTTCAGCAAACAGCATATAGCCAGATCAGAGGGCATGGTCTGTGTCGTCTTATCTCTGGCCCTATGCTGTTTGCAAAATCAACTTTAGTTGCGATTAACAGGATACGGGTTAAAAAGAACTTTTAAAAAACATGGGATCATAAATTAATAAAAATGCTTTCACCGAGGAACGAATGGCTGAACACGATATCCTCAATGAAGAATACTTAACTCTTTCTAACAAAAAAGCACTCTTTGACACATAGTAGTCAAACAAACACCCTTAGTTTATACACATTTATTTTCAATTGCGAAACAAGTTTTTACAACATTTGATTAATCGCTCTTGACACCTCATTCCTGATGGAATCCATCGCCAAGAGGGATAGAGAACAGGCAATGTGGGATTTAAATGCTTTGTAAGGGCACAATCGTAGCGGCTACAGCTGAGCACAAACTCCAGGCCTCTCGTAACTGAAACGAACGCGCTACCACAGCGCTGTCACGACTTCCTAACACCCTTAATACTGTCGGAATAACATAAATGATACAACCCATAATCTCTATGGAAGTGGGATAGATTATGCTGACTGCTTGTCCATTATTATTATTATATGGATAGAGATACAGAGCATAATTATACCGTCCGCCTCTCTCTGGGAAAACAGTAAAACAATAACGTAAGAAACTGTTAGAAGGTAATGTTTACAAATTTATTTTACCTCGATTGCCAAACAAGTTCTTACAACTTATATTAATCACTCTCGAGACCTCATTCCTGATGGAATTCATCGCCACGAGGGAGAGAGAAGAGGCAATGTGGAATTTAAATACTTGCTTAAGGGCACAATCGTAACGGCACCAGCGGGGCTCGAGCTCCGGACCTTTCGCACCTGAAGTGAACGCGCATCACTGCACTGGTGGATGCGCTATCACGACTTCCAAAGAAGGTAATCTTAAATGTGCAAGGCATCCGCCTCCGTGGTTGAGTGGTTACGGTTGCAGACTTGTATACTTGTATACCACTGTAACCTATAATCACTGATCATCACAGGTTCGAACCCCGCTCGGGCCGTGTCTCATTTATATGAAAAAGTTGGCAGTTTCTTACGGAGGTTGGTGCACACAAGTACTGGTTACCCGCTGGAGCCTGCCAGTGTTATTAGGTAAACTGCCCACCTGCGATATAGCCCAAAATGATGCTGATGCAGGCGTAAAACCCGAAACATAACATAACATATAAATGTGCAAGGAATGTTTAAGAGTGTATACATAATTATTGTGGTTTATAAACCCATTAAACATTTTAAATAAATCTTACGATTGGAATCTAGCTAAAATAACAAATAACAGATTTAATTGTTCATTTAATTGATCATGTATTGTATATAGGTATATTATCTGGCATGTAAATCTACACCAATTATACGCGGCTCAATTAAATCGTAATATAAAATAACAATAGATGTAGATTGAACGGATAGGAAACTATCTGAAGTCTTATAAACTCACATGTTTTCACGCAAAATCTCGTTGACCCTTTCAACACTATAGACCTGTAAGTAGGCTTAGAAAAAGTGTAGATCCAGATGAGCCGGCTCGTGACGAGCCGTCTCATCAGGATCTGCACTTTTTGCCAGTAATATTACTATTTTTAGACAAAATTACCCATTTTTATAAATGAACTGGTCCAGATGTAATTTTCTTATTAATTTATTGGTCTACAATTATCATGCACCAGTCTATGTCAGTTACTTGGTGTTGAATGCACCAGTCTATGTCAGTTACTTGGTGTTGAATGCACCAGTCCATGTCAGTTACTTGGTGTTGGAATGCACCAGTCCATGTCCGTTACTTGATGTTGAATGCACCAGTCCATGTCAGTTACTTGGTGTTGGAATGCACCAGTCCATATCAGTTACTTGGTGTTTGAATGCACCAGTCCATGTCAGTTACTTGGTGTTGAATGCACAGTCCATGTCAGTTACTTGGTGTTGAATGCACCAGTCCATGTCAGTTACTTGGTGTTGGAATGCACCAGTCCATGTCAGTTACTTGGTGTTGAATGCACCAGTCCATGTCAGTTACTTGGTGTTGAATGCACCAGTCTATGTCAGTTACTTGGTGTTGAATGCACCAGTCCATGTCAGTTACTTGGTGTTGTAATGCACCAGTCCATGTCGGTTACTTGGTGTTGGAATGCGTTCAGTCTTGTTTTTAGTTGTCTCCCATTGTATTCAGTCTAGAAATAGTGAACAAGTGGCATTAGATATACAATGAAATTCCCCACAAAAAGAGACTGTTTTTCTTCTTTTCCGTCTTATTGTGTACAAAACTCATGTTTCCTGGGTTTCTGTGATCACTGATACTAAATAGCATAGAAATTTATGACGAAATAATGGCTGTGTTCATCTTCAAATTGTAAATATATGCTTATTCATTGCATTATTCCGAATGAAGACTTTATAAAGTCAATCTTTAACGGTATAATATTATTGTCAGTTGGCTGAAAATTCTAAAGAAATAGTTTTCCAAAACATCAGTTATTCCCTCATAGCACCTTAGCCACCTTCTCGGTGTCAGTAGATTCTAATTTTCTACACTTCAATCTACATCCATTGATTTCAAAATAAAATTTTATTTTATTAAATTTAAAAAAAAATTATTATTTTAAATTAAATTTTCCGCATTTACAGTCGAGACGGATACAATATTCTATAAAACACTTGCTATTTTTCCTTCTATTCTCTTTTGTTGTATTAGAATGTACTCCTGAAAGCTTGCTGGTTTTCCCTGTAATATTAGTTTTAGACTTTACAATGTATGTTTCATCTGTCGTTGAGTGATTTAACTGATTTTGCTTCTGTATTGCTTTTATTAAATCTTCAGTTTGTGCCACACTGACCTATAGAGTGATGCATGGCTTTTAGTTGCTTGAGTGCTGACTAATGATATCGCTACTTGCGCCCCACAACCCATGCAAGGAAATATCCGATGTTGTTCTGCTCATGCATCACACAGCCCATTAAAACGTTCATCTGACCAA
Source organism: Archivesica marissinica (assembly GCA_014843695.1). Lineage (NCBI taxonomy): Eukaryota > Metazoa > Mollusca > Bivalvia > Venerida > Vesicomyidae > Archivesica > Archivesica marissinica. The sequence goes on along the minus strand of CM026393.1, from coordinate 61,328,633 downwards.
AGATGTCTGACTTACACAGTCATAGCGACCGTACTTGAACAAACGTGATGACGTCGGGACACAATGGTCTAGTTGTTAATGCGTCTGCCTCATCGTCTAAGAGGTTATAAGCTCGAATGGAGCATCTACGGTTGTGCAAGACAGCACCTCACATAGCTTAGTACACAGTATAAGAATTGACACTAAGCTTTCCCACCCGAGGCTGACGTGATGGACTTGTCAATGGCTAAACATATAAACATATCAGTAGAAAGACGATGTTTTGACAACACAGTGATGTCCAGATATGAATCTTCGATTATGTCTCGCAGTACAACTGCCTCTATTACCAGCATGTATCCGATGCTTGTTGTTTTCTATGCACATAAAACTATGCTCGTGTCTCGAGTCTTGAGGTGTCTCTTCTTCCTGTGTTTTCGTAAACAAATCAATACAGATGGTACGGTGGTCGCCATATCGGACAGGTGGGTTTTCTCCGGGTACTCCGGTTTCCCCCCCACACACACAAATGACCACATTTATGCTTTCATCCGCGTCAACGAAAGTGATTAATATAAGTTGTTAAAACTTGCTTCGCAATCGTTGTAAAATAAATAAAGTTTAAACCGTAAACAAATCAAAATTGCTGAAGACAAAACGAACAACAGTTCTCATCTGTGACCTGTGTTGGAGATTACCTTTTCTCAAATCTCAAGCTCAACTGATGATTGGTTGAGTCTGAGATTTGCTCTTGGTTCAACCAATCGCAGAGCTTGAGTCTGAGTTTGAGATTTGACAAATGTTTTATAATCCCCACGTCGGGAGCAGTGCTATTGTTCTTTTTGGATTAAATGTTATTAGCAAATTACTACGTTCTTGTGTACAATATCGACCACTGGTAGTAATTTGGGTAATGATTTTCTATACGACTGCTACCGTTCCGTGACTTGATGCCCGGGTACTCTAGTCCCTGTCCCATCTCTAATATAAAAGCAACGTATGACACCATTTAGTCTATGGTAACACGCTGGACTGGTAATCCAGGGATCGCAGGTTCGATCCCCCGTCTGACCCGAATAAAATTAACAGTCTTTCAGATGGGACGTTAAACCGAGGTCTCGTGTCGGTGCTTTACACCGTGCACGTAAAAGAACCAGAGGAAACTCTGGAATGGGTCTCTGTCTGTATCATTGCACTATCCTCCACAATCTAAAATGACTAATCTCTTCAGGAGGCATCGCTCATAAGGGCAACCGGTAGCGACGATAAATAAACGTAAAACACACATTTAGTCTGTTTTAAATCTTAGCACACAGTTGCTAGCGGTGAAATAGCAGTGAAATCTGTCATGGAATATCATTAGAATCGCAGTCTTCATCATAGTCTACTATCCCGAAGTAGGGTTACGATTTCATTTCGGGCAAATTCCACGACATATTTCCTGAATTATCAGTACCTGTTTGTTACAAATAAGGAAAACTCATTAATGAATTGTCTTCTATAATTATCTGAACTGAAGTTGGACTGCTAACTGGCTGTAAGATCATCATCACACGCGTATATGTCTGTTTATTAAACAGTTTTAAGCTTAACAATCTCCTCATTTATTTTGAGTTCTTTCTCAGTTCATTGTTTTAATTTTGTTCCGTTTTGCAATCTTTCATTTTTACCTCTGCAATATTATTATCTTTACTTTTGGATGCCATTTATTGTCTGTCTCACTGCATTAATCTTTATTAATAAATTCTTGGAAGGCCAGTCTTATAACAAAATATTCAATAGTTTTAAGATACAACTTGGGGCTTCCGTAGCGGAGTTGTTGCTGTAGTTAACTTCAAGTCACTTGCCCCTCAATGCTGTAGGTCAACTTCAAGTCACTTGCCCCTCAATGCTGTAGGTCAACTTCAAGTCACTTGCCCCTCAATGCTGTAGGTCAACTTCAAGTCACTTGCCCCTCAATGCTGTAGGTCAACTTCAAGTCACTTGCCCCTCAATGCTGTAGGTCAACTTCAAGTCACTTGCCCCTCAATGCTGTAGGTCAGCTTCAAGTCACTTGCCCCTCAATGCTGTAGGTCAACTTCAAGTCACTTGCCCCTCAATGCTGTAGGTCAACTTCAAGTCACTTGCCCCTCAATGCTGTAGGTCAACTTCAAGTCACTTGCCCCTCAATGCTGTAGGTCAGCTTCAAGTCACTTGCCCCTCAATGCTGTAGGTCAACTTCAAGTCACTTGCCCCTCAATGCTGTAGGTCAACTTCAAGTCACTTGCCCCTCAATGCTGTAGGTCAGCTTCAAGTCACTTGCCCCTCAATGCTGTAGGTCAGCTTCAAGTCACTTGCCCCTCAATGCTGTAGGTCAGCTTCAAGTCACTTGCCCCTCAATGCTGTAGGTTCGAATCCCACTGGGGGTGTCAAGTTCTTTCATGTAAGGAAGCTATCCAGCTGGCTTGTGGTAGGTCAGTGGTTCTACCTGAGTGTCCGTCCATGTCTGCAATACTGCTCTGAGGGGCACCAAATATCTTCTTCCACCAATAATAGCTGGAGAGTCGCGGAAGCTATTGGTGTGACTTTAAACCCAAGAAAAACATTTAAACCCAAGTACAAATTATAACACATTTGTCCACACCTTATTCCACTTCCATGCCTGCTTCTTAAACTACTTCTATGTTACGATTGCTGTGGAACCTTCATGGTGTAATGGTGTCCCAGAACCACTGTTGTTGTGTCCTTAGACATGGCACTTAATTCCACATTGCCTTTGCCCTCTCCTTCATGGCGATCGGTCATCGAGAATGAATTTGCAATAGCGATTCATCTAAATTTCTATTGATTTGTTTCGCAATTAAGCTAAAATAAATGTGTGTACATTTGTATATAGGTCCGCCTCCGTGGTCGAGTGGTTAAGGTCACTGACTTGTATACCACTGTAACCTATCATCACCGTGACGGGTTCGAGCCCTGCTCAGGCCGTGTCTCATTTATATGAAAAAGTTGGCAGTTTCTTACGGAGGTTGGTGCACCCAAGTACTGGTTAACCGCTGGAGCCTGCCCAGGAAAGGTGTTGTTAGGTAAACTGCCCGCCGGCGATATAGCCCGAAATGGTGCTGATGCAGGTGTAAAACCCGAAATATAAATAAATAAACATTTGTATATAAACTGTACTACCAATCGAAGGTGTTTGTTTAAGAACTTGATGGAGTTTTAATGCTCTCAACTACAGATATCTGTAATGCATTCCTCTAGCATATCTTATAAACTCATTATTTTTATGTAATCTTACCAAGTAAGCGTGTAAAACATGTGATTTAGTATTTACCATGGATTGTACACCAAGTAAACATTTGATTTAGTATTTACCATGGATTGTACACCTAGTAAACATTTGATTTAGTATTTACCATGGATTGTACACCAAGTAAACATTTGATTTAGTATTTACCATGGATTGTACACCGAGTAAACATTTGATTTAGTATTTACCATGGACTGTACACCGAGTAAACATTTGATTTAGTATTTACCGTAGACTGTACACCGTGTAAACATTTGATTTAGTATTTACCATGGACTGTACACCGAGTAAACATTTGATTTAGTATTTACCATGGACTGTACACCGAGTAAACATTTGATTTAGTATTTACCATGGATTGTACACCGAGTAAACATTTGATTTAGTATTTACCATGGACTGTACACCGAGTAAACATTTGATTTAGTATTTACCGTGGATTGTACACCGAGTAAACATTTGATTTAGTATTTACCGTGGATTGTACACCGAGTAAACATTTGATTTAGTATTTACCATGGATGTACACCGAGTAAACATTTGATTTAGTTCCGGACTGTACACCGAGTAAACATTTGATTTAGTATTTACCATGGACTGTACACCGAGTAAACATTTGATTTAGTATTTACCGTGGACTGTACACCATGTAAACATTTGATTTAGTATTTACCATGGACTGTACACCATGTAAACATTTGATTTAGTATTTACCATGAATTGTACACCGAGTAAACATTTGATTTAGTATTTACCATGGACTGTACACCATGTAAACATTTGATTTAGTATTTACCGTGGATTGTACACCGAGTAAACATTTGATTTAGTATTTACCATGGACTGTACACCGAGTAAACATTTGATTTAGTATTTACCATGGATTGTACACCGAGTAAACATTTGATTTAGTATTTACCGTGGATTGTACACCGAGTAAACATTTGATTTAGTATTTACCATGGACTGTACACCGAGTAAACATTTGATTTAGTATTTACCGTGGATTGTACACCGAGTAAACATTTGATTTAGTATTTACCATGGATTGTACACCGAGTAAACATTTGATTTAGTATTTACCATGGACTGTACACCGAGTAAACATTTGATTTTTCATGGGTTGTATGGGTGTAAATGCGTAAAACATGTGATCTACGATCGTTTGTACAGCGGTACAAGGGGTAAAACATGTGATCTACGATCGTTTGTACAGCGTACAAGGGGTAAAACATGTGATTGTAAAGTAGCGTATATCGTGTTGCAATACACTAACAGCGTGGCTGTGTGATCATTTGTAGCCTCGACTGGATGGTGAGCGGTACTTTGATGCCCCGGAATACCCGGCGAGTTCCCAGCATAAGGCACAGGTATAGATCTCAATCAATGTTATGTGACAGCTCTCCTAGATCCCTATATGTAATGTTCTTTCATGCAATACAGTTAAATACAATTCAAAATTGACAACATAATCCGTCTTTGGTTTAAACAGTATTTATTCCAATAAATTTACATATATAACACAGAAAATGCTACAAAATTACATAAATTGTGAATGGTTTGGATTGGAAAACAAGTTTTCAGAAAACTTATATTAATTCCTCTCCAAAAATCCGTCTTTACAGTAGCATGTTCACAACACTAGCCCGAATGGACTAGCCCCGGGCTTTGTGCTAGTGGGTTACTGTGAAGACTGCATAAGTATGCACATGCATAAAGTACAATGGGCATTATTTGTTTAAACTGGCTGGGTCACATTACCTACTGTGAGATTTTGTAGTTCTTCCTACCGATAGCCCAAACTTTGTGAAAACATACCACACCCCCAGGAAATATTAACGGGATTGCGGGATGCAATGTAAAAGTAACTTAATTTCATGAAATTGTGCGGGACTCTCGGAGAGCTGTGACGATGCTGGTTGAATGTTTGACCTCGTATTCCGAGCATTTTCAACCAATATACCGCTTTTTACCGTATATACTAACTATAAAATTATTTTATTTTTATTTGGGTATTATATATTTTATGGAGATCACAAATTGGGAACTCATTTTGTTGGATGTCATTTGGTAGTAGCTTGGTACATCCTTCTCATAAAGCATCATCTTTAAATTCTGTTTTGTTTAAATTTTGCAAAAGGTCATGTAAATGTGATTTTACAGTACTTGGGTTGATTGGTATGCTTTTGGCTTGTACATGTCTTATATTATTGTAACCCAACTTCTCCAGAAACTTCCCAGGTTCCTCTGATAAACGCAAGCTGTATGTTGTTACGTTAATTGTTTTTTTTACAGTACTGCTTTGTGACACAAAGTTGGGACTATATATATGAGTCACACGTAGTGTCCGAATATACCGTAAATACATCCATCCCCTTTCACATCCATGTCTGACATGGTATTTAGAAAAGCAGCCCTATATCGTACTGATCGCTGATCCCATATAGCAGTACTCTATGCTCTGATTCCATATAGCAGTACCCTATGTATGCTCTGATCCCATATAGCAGTACTCTATGCTCTGATCCCATATAGCAGTACTCTATGCTCTGATCCCATATAGCAGTACTCTATGTATGCTCTGATCCCATTTAGCAGTACTCTATGCTCTGATTCCATATAGCGGTACTCTATGTATGCTCTGATCCCATATAGCGGTACTCTATGATCTGATCCCATATAGCAGTACTCTATGCTCTGATCCCATATAGCAGTACTCTATGTATGCTCTGATCCCATATAGCAGTACTCTATGCTCTGATTCCATATAGCGGTACTCTATGTATGCTCTGATCCCATATAGCAGTACTCTATGCTCTGATCCCATATAGCAGTACTCTATGTATGCTCTTATCCCATATAGCAGTACTCTATGCTCTGATCCCATATAGCAGTACTCTATGTATGCTCTGATCCCATATAGCAGTACTCTATGCTCTGATCCCATATAGCGGTACTCTACGCTCTGATCCCATATAGCAGTACTCTATGCTCTGTTCCCATATAGCAGTACTCTATGCTCTGATTCCATATAGCAGTACTCTATGTATGCTCTGATCCCATATAGCAGTACTCTATGCTCTGATCCCATATAGCAGTACTCTATGCTCTGATCCCATATAGCGGTACTCTATGCTCTGATCCCATATAGCAGTACTCTATGCTCTGATCCCATATAGCAGTACTCTATGTATGCTCTGATCCCATTTAGCAGTACTCTATGCTCTGATTCCATATAGCGGTACTCTATGTATGCTCTGATCCCATATAGCGGTACTCTATGATCTGATCCCATATAGCAGTACTCTATGCTCTGATCCCATATAGCAGTACTCTATGTATGCTCTGATCCCATATAGCAGTACTCTATGCTCTGATTCCATATAGCGGTACTCTATGTATGCTCTGATCCCATATAGCAGTACTCTATGCTCTGATCCCATATAGCAGTACTCTATGTATGCTCTTATCCCATATAGCAGTACTCTATGCTCTGATCCCATATAGCAGTACTCTATGTATGCTCTGATCCCATATAGCAGTACTCTATGCTCTGATCCCATATAGCGGTACTCTACGCTCTGATCCCATATAGCAGTACTCTATGCTCTGTTCCCATATAGCAGTACTCTATGCTCTGATTCCATATAGCAGTACTCTATGTATGCTCTGATCCCATATAGCAGTACTCTATGCTCTGATCCCATATAGCAGTACTCTATGCTCTGATCCCATATAGCGGTACTCTATGCTCTGATCCCATATAGCAGTACTCTATGCTCTGTTCCCATATAGCAGTACTCTATGCTCTGATTCCATATAGCAGTACTCTATGTATGCTATGATCCCATATAGCAGTACTCTATGCTCTGATCCCATATAACAGTACTCTATGTATGCTCTGATCCCATATAGCAGTACTCTATGCTCTGATTCCATATAGCGGTACTCTATGTATGCTCTGATCCCATATAGCAGTACTCTATGCTCTGATCCCATATAGCAGTACTCTATTCTCTGATCCCATATAGCAGTACTCTATGTATGCTCTGATCCCATATAGCAGTACTCTATGTATGCTCTGATCCCATATAGCGGTACTCTATGCTCTGATCCCATATAGCAGTACTCTATGTATGCTCTGATCCCATATAGCGGTACTCTATGTATGCTCTGATCCCATATAGCGGTACTCTATGCTCTGATCCCATATAGCAGTACTCTATGTATGCTCTGATCCCATATAGCAGTACTCTATGCTCTGATCCCATATAGCAGTACTCTATGTATGCTCTGATCCCATATAGCAGTACTCTATGTATGCTCTGATCCCATATAGCGGTACTCTATGCTCTGATCCCATATAGCAGTACTCTATGTATGCTCTGATCCCATATAGCGGTACTCTATGCTCTGATCCCATATAGCAGTACTCTATGTATGCTCTGATCCCATATAGCAGTACTCTATGTATGCTCTGATCCCATATAGCAGTACTCTATGTATGCTCTGATCCCATATAGCGGTACTCTATGTATGCTCTGATCCCATATAGCAGTACTCTATGCTCTGATCCCATATAGCGGTACTCTATGTATGCTCTGATCCCATATAGCAGTACTCTATGCTCTGATCCCATATAGCAGTACTCTATGTATGCTCTGATCCCATATAGCGGTACTCTATGTATGCTCTGATCCCATATAGCAGTACTCTATGCTCTGATCCCATATAGCGGTACTCTATGCTCTGATCCCTTATAGCAGTACTCTATGCTCTGATCCTATATAGCAGTACTCTATGCTCTGATCCCATATAGCGGTACTCTATGTATGCTCTGATCCCATATAGCAGTACTCTATGCTCTGATCCCATATAGCAGTACTCTATGCTCTGATCCCATATAGCAGTACTCTATGCTCTGCCATATAGCGGTACTCTATGCTCTGATTCCATATAGCAGTACTCTATGCTCTGATCCCATATAGCAGTACTCTATGCTCTGATCCCATATAGCAGTACTCTATGCTCTGATCCCATATAGCAGTACTCTATGCTCTGATCCCATATAGCGGTACTCTATGCTCTGATCCCATATAGCAGTACTCTATGCTCTAATTCCATATAGCAGTACTCTATGCTCTGATCCCATATAGCAGTACTCTATGCTCTGATCCCATATAGCGGTACTCTATGCTCTGATCCCATATAGCAGTACTCTATGTATGCTCTGATCCCATATAGCAGTACTCTATGTATACTCTGATCCCATATAGCAGTACTCTATGCTCTGATCCCATATAGCGGTACTCTATGTATGCTCTGATCCCATATAGCAGTACTCTATGTATGCTCTGATCCCATATAGCAGTACTCTATGCTCTGATTCCATATAGCGGTACTCTATGTATGCTCTGATCCCATATAACAGTACTCTATGTATTCTCTGATCCCATATAGCAGTACTCTATGTATGCTCTGATCCCATATAGCAGTACTCTATGTATGCTCTGATCCCATATAGCAGTACTCTATGCTCTAATTCCATATAGCAGTACTCTATGCTCTGATCCCATATAGCAGTACTCTATGCTCTGATCCCATATAGCGGTACTCTATGCTCTGATCCCATATAGCAGTACTCTATGTATGCTCTGATCCCATATAGCAGTACTCTATGTATACTCTGATCCCATATAGCAGTACTCTATGCTCTGATCCCATATAGCGGTACTCTATGTATGCTCTGATCCCATATAGCAGTACTCTATGTATGCTCTGATCCCATATAGCAGTACTCTATGCTCTGATTCCATATAGCGGTACTCTATGTATGCTCTGATCCCATATAACAGTACTCTATGTATTCTCTGATCCCATATAGCAGTACTCTATGTATGCTCTGATCCCATATAGCAGTACTCTATGTATGCTCTGATCCCATATAGCGGTACTCTATGCTCTGATCCCATATAGCAGTACTCTATGCTCTGATCCCATATAGCAGTACTCTATGCTCTGATCCCATATAGCAGTACTCTATGTATGCTCTGATCCCATATAGCAGTACTCTATGTATGCTCTGATCCCATATAGCGGTACTCTATGCTCTGATCCCATATAGCAGTACTCTATGCTCTGATCATATAGCAGTACTCTGCTCTGATCCCATATAGCAGTACTCTATGTATGCTCTGATCCCATATAGCAGTACTCTATGTATGCTCTGATCCCATATAGCGGTACTCTATGCTCTGATCCCATATAGCAGTACTCTATGTATGCTCTGATCCCATATAGCAGTACTCTATGTATGCTCTGATCCCATATAGCGGTACTCTATGCTCTGATCCCATATAGCAGTACTCTATGCTCTGATCCCATATAGCAGTACTCTATGTATGCTCTGATCCCATATAGCAGTACTCTATGCTCTGATTCCATATAGCGGTACTCTATGTATGCTCTGATCCCATATAGCGGTACTCTATGATCTGATCCCATATAGCAGTACTCTATGCTCTGATCCCATATAGCAGTACTCTATGTATGCTCTGATCCCATATAGCAGTACTCTATGCTCTGATCCCATATAGCGGTACTCTATGTATGCTCTGATCCCATATAGCAGTACTCTATGCTCTGATCCCATATAGCAGTACTCTATGTATGCTCTGATCCCATATAGCAGTACTCTATGCTCTGATCCCATATAGCAGTACTCTATGTATGCTCTGATCCCATATAGCAGTACTCTATGCTCTGATCCCATATAGCGGTACTCTATGCTCTGATCCCATATAGCAGTACTCTATGCTCTGATCCCATATAGCAGTACTCTATGCTCTGATCCCATATAGCAGTACTCTATGTATGCTCTGATCCCATATAGCAGTACTCTATGCTCTGATCCCATATAGCAGTACTCTATGCTCTGATCCCATATAGCGGTACTCTATGCTCTGATCCCATATAGCAGTACTCTATGTATGCTCTGATCCCATATAGCAGTACTCTATGCTCTGATCCCATATAGCAGTACTTTGATCTCGGATCCCATATAGCGGTACTCTATACTGCCATTGTATTGCATGGTGACAGTAGCACATATTACATGAACATGTATTTACTAACATAACATCTGGTTTATACAGAACTGCAAATGTACCAGTAGAAAGTTATTGATTTAAATCTTTGATATATAATAATGCAGGTTGATCAATAATTTTTGTCTAAACTCTAACTCTAAAAGTGTTAACCCTTTCAACACCACAGACCTCTATATAGGCTTACAAAAAGTGTAGATCCAGATGAGCCGGCTCGTGACGAGCCGTCTCATCAGGATCTGCACTTTTTGCAAGTAGTATTACTAACTTTAGACAAAATTACCCATCTAGATAAATGAACTGGTCCGAATGTAATTTTCTTATTCATTTGTTGGTCTAAGAATATCATGGACCAGTCCATGTCAGTTACTTGGGGTTGAAAGTGTTAATTGTGGTACTTATTCTTTATTCCATGTGATACCAGCACATCAATGTTGAAATGGTCCGCCTCCGTGGTCGAGTGGTTACGGTCGCTGACTTGTATACCACTGTAACCTATCATCACTGATGGTCACGGGTTTGAGCCCCACTCAGGCTGTGTCTCATTTATATGAAAAAGTTGGCAGTTTCTTACGGAGATTGGTGCACCCAAGTACTGGTTAACCGCTGGAGCCTGCCCAGGAAAGGTGTTGTTAGGTAAACTGCCCGCCGGCGATATAGCCCAAAATGGTGCTGATGCAGGCGTAAAACCCGAAATATAACATATAGCTCAATGTTGACATGTACCGGACATGAAGACGGTGTACTAGTTCTGTCGGAATTTATTGATCAACACTTGCATTGTAGACTATATACACGTGAAGAATGTCTTGTAATTAGGCTTGACACCCTGTAAAATATAAATATTATTCTTAACCCCATGTATTTGTGTCGCATCGAGGTAGTATAGAATTGGGACCGCTTTCAAATGCACCTGTACACTCGTAACTACTGACTGATAGTGTCTGATCGTTTTGTATTGCTGTATCTCTGATTCCAGTAGGTATAACGGTATCTCATATTTTTAATTTGAATGTAATTTAGATGGGAACCAGAAATGTTAGGTCAGTTTTACTGTATTGGTGTGCCGTAAAAGTCAGCATGACAATTAAACCCAATAATAGTTGTGTTTTCCATCTGTATTATTAGCTACATGTATTCGGAAAACCATACCCATTCTGTTGTGACTGGACTGTTCCATTCGTAACAGGCAGCAGTATACCGGTGAATGGACTGTTCCATTGTGAACAGGCAGCAGTATATACTGTTGAATGGACAGTTCCATTGTGAACAGGCAGCAATATATACTGGTGAATGGACTGTTCCATTGTGAACAGGCAGCAGTATATACTGGTGAATGGACTGTTCCATTGTGAACAGGCAGCAATATATACTGGTGAATGGACTGTTCCATTGTGAACAGGCAGCAGTATATACTGGTGAATGGACAGTTCCATTGTGAACAGGCAGCAGTATATACTGGTGAATGGACTGTTCCATTGTGAACAGGCAGCAGTATATACTGGTGAATGGACTGTTCCATTGTGAACAGGCAGCAGTATACTGGTGAATGGACTGTTCCATTGTGAACAGGCAGCTGTATATACTGGTGAATGGACTGTTCCATTGTGAACAGGCAGCAGTATATACTGGTGAATGGACTGTTCCATTGTGAACAGGCAGCAATATATACTGGTGAATGGACTGTTCCATTGTGAACAGGCAGCAGTATATACTGGTGAATGGACTGTTCCATTGTGAACAGGCAGCAGTATATACTGGTGAATGGACTATTCCAGTGTGAACAGGCAGCAGTATATACTGGTGAATGGACTGTTCCAGTGTGAACAGGCAGCAGTATATACTGGTGAATGGACTGTTCCATTGTGAACAGGCAGCAGTATATACTGGTGAATGGACTGTTCCAGTGTGAACAGGCAGCAGTATATACTGGTGAATGGACTGTTCCATTGTGAACAGGCAGCAGTATATACTGGTGAATGGACTATTCCAGTGTGAACAGGCAGCAGTATATACTGGTGAATGGACTGTTCCAGTGTGAACAGGCAGCAATATATACTGGTGAATGGACAGTTCCAGTGTGAACAGGCAGCAGTATATACTGGTGAATGGACTGTTCCATTGTGAACAGGCAGCTGTAGACTGGTAAATGGACAGTTCCAGTGTGAACAGGCAGCAATATATACTGGTGAATGGACTGTTCCAGTGTGAACAGGCAGCAGTATATACTGGTGAATGGACTGTTCCAGTGTGAACAGACAGCAATATATACTGGTGAATGGACTGTTCCAGTGTGAACAGGCAGCAATATATACTGGTGAATGGACTGTTCCAGTGTGAACAGGCAGCAATATATACTGGTGAATGGACTGTTCCAGTGTGAACAGGCAGCAATATATACTGGTGAATGGACAGTTCCAGTGTGAACAGGCAGCAGTATATACTGGTGAATGGACTGTTCCATTGTGAACAGGCAGCTGTAGACTGGTAAATGGACAGTTCCAGTGTGAACAGGCAGCAATATATACTGGTGAATGGACTGTTCCAGTGTGAACAGGCAGCAGTATATACTGGTGAATGGACTGTTCCATTGTGAACAGGCAGCAATATATACTGTGAATGGACAGTTCCATTGTGAACAGGCAGCAGTATATACTGGTGAATGGACAGTTCCATTGTGAACAGGCAGCAGTATATACTGGTGAATGGACAGTTCCATTGTGAACAGGCAGCAATATATACTGGTGAATGGACTGTTCCAGTGTGAACAGGCAGCAGTATATACTGGTGAATGGACTGTTCCAGTGTGAACAGGCAGCAGTATATACTGTTGAATGGACTGTTCCATTGTGAACAGGCAGCTGTAGACTGGTAAATGGACAGTTCCATTGTGAACAGACAGCAGTATATACTGGTGAATGGACTGTTCCATTGTGAACAGGCAGCTGTAGACTGGTAAATGGACAGTTCCATTGTGAACAGGCAGCTGTAGACTGGTAAATGGACTGTTCCATTGTGAACAGGCAGCTGTAGACTGGTGAATGGACTGTTCCATTGTGAACAGGCAGCTGTAGACTGGTAAATGGACAGTTCCATTGTGAACAGACAGCAGTATATACTGGTGAATGGACTGTTCCATTGTGAACAGGCAGCTGTAGACTGGTAAATGGACAGTTCCATTGTGAACAGGCAGCTGTAGACTGGTAAATGGACTGTTCCATTGTGAACAGGCAGCTGTAGACTGGTGAATGGACTGTTCCATTGTGAACAGGCAGCTGTAGACTGGTAAATGGACAGTTCCCGTGTGAACAGGCAGCAGTATATACTGTTGAATGGACAGTTCCAGTGTGAACAGACAGAAGTATGCCAGTTACATCTTGATAAATGACCACTTTTACAGGCATGTGTTTGATGCCTGCGCTATGTATCATATTGTGTTTCCTTCAACTCCTTTGATAGTTCATCACTTCTTTTGATTTCTCTGTTTCTGACTGTCATAATAAGCCACACTTTTTGTTTACTCATCTTAGCATAAGAAGAAATCGAAAGTAAGTGTTTGCCTGCAGATAATGACTGTTTCTGAATTTTGTGAAAACTGTTGTAATCTGCATGATTTATTTGGCCAGAAAATATATACAGTAGTGAAAGTATAGATTTTTCTTAGTATGTATTTTTGCATGAGTAGTTAGCATCTACCAGTTTGTCAGGCTGCATAGGACTAGCTGTAAAGCTTTACTGCACTGTGAGAGTGCTGCAGTGAATAATGATCAACATTATTGTATATACAACAACAACAACAACAACAACAACAACAATAGTTTATTGCATAAAACATCTATAAGATGCTTAAAGCAAATACAAGGTCTCTTTAATAAAATCTTGTGAAAATATAACAGTTCGAATTACAAGGATCTGTTCTGCATAAATATGCTTACGGTGGGTTGTATGTATTAATATGATTATTTAAATATTAAAATGTATTAATGTCCACTCCTACTGATTAATGCATAATATATAAACTTAGAAGTATTACGAATACAACGTTTTGACAGTTCCGACATGATCTGTTCAAGCTTATTAATGTTGGGCCAATGGTTATAATACGGTTTAAGATACTTGGTACGTAATTCCCTATATACGTAATATATATTGTCAGCCAGTCATTTAATTGTCATTTCAATGACCTGGCCATGTGACATGTTCCTGTATATTGTTGTTGTGTGTGTATTTGAAACAGGAAGAATACTACATTGAATCATAGGTTATGCTCACAATGTGAGAATACTCGCGGATGATTCGACTAAGTGACTCCAGCAACATGACGAACAGAGATTCGTAAAAATGGCCCATAATGATTAATCTTTTTTTTAACCCATTTCATTCTGGATACATTTAAAGGCTTTTGCAAACAACATAGATCCAGATCAGCCACAGCGTAACGCTGCATGCTGATCAGGATCTATGTTGTTTGCTACATAGCCAAGTGCCTTAGCAAGATGATCTAAATAGCATAGAGCCTGATCAGACGGCATGTTCCGTGGAGGTTGATCTGGCTCTATGTTCTTTGCAAATACTGTTTGAACGGTATCCAGAATGAAATGGGTTAATAGCTTGTGTTTTTTTCGTATCCTACATTGTCATTATTGTGTTCACATTCAGTTTTTATAATTAACCGTTCAACACTACAAACCTCTAAATGGGTTAGCAAACAGTGCAGATCCTGATGAGATGGCTCAGCAAAAAGTGTAGAACGGGATGAGCCGGCTGATAATGAGCCGTCTCATCACGATCTGCACTTTTTGCTAGTAATTTTACTATATTTACCCATTTTGATATAAATAAACCAGCTCAAATGTAATTTTCTGATCAATTTATTGGTCTAAATATATCATGGACCAGTCCATGGTGTTGGATGGGTTAATGCCCATACACTCATACGCTTGTAGGCACAACAGATTGGACCCCAAATTCTACCTCTGGATCCTTATACAACATGCAATATACATGTGTTAGATGGTATCATTTCTTGAAATGGCAATATTTTGGTGATATATTGTCCTGTTAATTGAATTGGTGTTGTTATTGATGTATTCTCTACTTTATTTATTATTCATGCTTTATATCAGCCTGTATACCACAATCCACAGAGGGATTAATGGCATCAAAGGATGATACTGTAATACTACAAATGTATTAGGACATCAGAGACTTTCTGAGCACAGTGTTATTACTAGTGTGTGAGTGCCATTGTGCTCCTTATCTTGTACTGCTTACGACATCCGGGCATCTGTGGATTACAGTAGGCTACCCAGACCTGTCCTGGCTGCAGACATCTGTATCTTACAGTAGGCTACCCAGACCTGCCCTTGCTGCAGACATCTGTATCTTACAGTAGGCCACCCAGACCTGCCCGGGCTGCAGACATCTGTATCTTACAGTATGGTACCCAGACAGGCCCTTGTTGCAGACATCTGTATCTTACAGTAGGGTACCCAGATCTGCCCGGGCTGCAGACATCTGTGTATTACAGTAGGCTACTCAGACCTGCCCGGGCTGCAGACATCTGTATCTTACAGTAGGGTATCCAGACATGCCCTGGCTGCAGACATCTGTATCTTACAGTAGGCTATCCAGACCTGCCCTGGCTGCAGACATCTGTATCTTACAGTAGGGTATCCAGACCTGCCCGGCTGCAGACATCTGTATCTTACAGTAGGGTATCCAGACCTGCCCTGGCTGCAGACATCTGTATCTTACAGTAGGCTATCCAGACCTGCCCTGGCTGCAGACATCTGTATCTTACAGTAGGGTACCCAGACCTGCCCTGGCTGCAGACATCTGTATCTTACAGTAGGGTACCCAGACTGCCCGGCTGCAGACATCTGTATCTTACAGTAGGGTATCCAGACCTGCTGGCTGCAGACATCTGTGGCTTACAGTAGGCTATCCAGACATGCCCTGGCTGCAGACATCTGTATCTTACAGTAGGGTATCCAGACATGCCCTGTTGCAGACATGTATCTTACAGTAGGCATCCAGACTTGCCGGGCTGCAGACATCTGTATCTTACAGTAGGCTATCCAGACCTGCCCTGGCTGCAGACATCTGTATCTTACAGTAGGCTATCCAGACCTGCCCTGGCTGCAGACATCTGTATCTTACAGTAGGCTATCCAGACCTGCCCTGGCTGCAGACATCTGTATCTTACAGTAGGGTATCCAGACCTGCCCTGGCTGCAGACATCTGTATCTTACAGTAGGCTATCCAGACCTGCCCTGGCTGCAGACATCTGTATCTTACAGTAGGGTATCCAGACATGCCCTGGCTGCAGACATCTGTATCTTACAGTAGGGTATCCAGACATGCCCTGGCTGCAGACATCTGTATCTTACAGTAGGGTATCCAGACATGCCCTGGCTGCAGACATCTGTATCTTACAGTAGGCTATCCAGACTTGCCCTGGCTGCAGACATCTGTATCTTACAGTAGGCTATCCAGACCTGCCCTGGCTGCAGACATCTGTATCTTACAGTAGGGTATCCAGACCTGCCCGGGCTGCAGACATCTGTATCTTACAGTAGGCTATCCAGACATGCCCTGGCTGCAGACATCTGTATCTTACAGTAGGGTATCCAGACCTGCCCTGGCTGCAGACATCTGTAGCTTACAGTAGGCTATCCAGACATGCCCTGGCTGCAGACATCTGTATCTTACAGTAGGCTATCCAGACCTGTCCTGGCTGCAGACATCTGTATCTTACAGTAGGGTATCCAGATATGCCCTGGCTGCAGACATCTGTATCTTACAGTAGGGTATCCAGACCTGCCCTGGCTGCAGACATCTGTAGCTTACAGTAGGGTATCCAGACATGCCCATGCTGCAGACATCTGTATCTTACAGTAGGGTATCCAGACATGCCCTGGCTGCAGACATCTGTATCTTACAGTAGGGTATCCAGACATGCCCTGGCTGCAGACATCTGTATCTTACAGTAGGGTATCCAGACCTGCCCTGGCTGCAGACATCTGTATCTTACAGTAGGGTATCCAGACATGCCCTGGCTGCAGACATCTGTATCTTACAGTAGGGTATCCAGACATGCCCTGGCTGCAGACATCTGTATCTTACAGTAGGGTATCCAGACATGCCCTGGCTGCAGACATCTGTATCTTACAGTAGGCTATCCAGACATGCCCTGGCTGCAGACATCTGTTCTTACAGTAGCTATCCAGACCTGCCCTGGCTGCAGACATCTGTATCTTACAGTAGGTATCCAGACCTGCCCTGGCTGCAGACATCTGTATCTTACAGTAGGCTACCCAGACATGCCCTGGCTGCAGACATATGTATCTTACAGTAGGCTATCCAGACATGCCCTGGCTGCAGACATCTGTATCTTACAGTAGGGTATCCAGATCTGCCCTGGCTGCAGACATCTGTGGATTACAGTAGGCTACCCAGACCTGCCCTGGCTGCAGACATCTGTATCTTACAGTATGGTACCCAGACATGCCCTTGTTGAAGACATCTGTATCTTACAGAAGGGTACCCAGACCTGCCCGGGCTGCAGACATCTGTGGATTACAGTAGGCTACCCAGACCTGCTCGGGCTGCAGACATCTGTATCTTACAGTAGGCTATCCAGACATGCCCTGGCTGCAGACATCTGTCACAGTGGCTATCCAGACTTGCCCTGTCTGCAGACATATGTATCTTACAGTAGCTACCCAGACCTGCCCGGGCTGCAGACATCTGTATCTTACAGTAGGCTATCCAGACCTGCCCTGGCTGCAGACATCTGTATCTCACAGTAGGCTATCCAGACCTGCCCTGGCTGCAGACATCTGTATCTTACAGTAGGGTATCCAGACATGCCCTGGCTGCAGACATCTGTATCTTACAGTAGGCTATCCAGACCTGCCCTGGCTGCAGACATCTGTAGCTTACAGTAGGGTATCCAGACATGCCCTGGCTGCAGACATCTGTATCTTACAGTAGGGTATCCAGACATGCCCTGGCTGCAGACATCTGTATCTTACAGTAGGGTATCCAGACCTGCCCTGGCTGCAGACATCTGTATCTTACAGTAGGCTATCCAGACATGCCCTGGCTGCAGACATCTGTATCTTACAGTAGGTATCCAGACATGCCCTGGCTGCAGACATCTGTATCTTACAGTAGGCTATCCAGACCTGCCCTGGCTGCAGACATCTGTATCTTACAGTAGGGTATCCAGACCTGCCCTGGCTGCAGACATATGTATCTTACAGTAGGCTATCCAGACATGCCCTGGCTGCAGACATCTGTAGCTTACAGTAGGGTATCCAGACATGCCCTGGCTGCAGACATCTGTATCTTACAGTAGGCTATCCAGACCTGCCCTGGCTGCAGACATCTGTATCTTACAGTAGGCTATCCAGACCTGCCCTGGCTGCAGACATATGTATCTTACAGTAGGCTATCCAGACATGCCCTGGCTGCAGACATCTGTATCTTACAGTAGGGTATCCAGACATGCCCTGGCTGCAGACATCTGTATCTTACAGTAGGCTATCCAGACATGCCCTGGCTGCAGACATCTGTATCTTACAGTAGGGTATCCAGACCTGCCCTGGCTGCAGACATCTGTAGCTTACAGTAGGCTATCCAGACATGCCCTGGCTGCAGACATCTGTATCTTACAGTAGGCTATCCAGACCTGTCCTGGCTGCAGACATCTGTATCTTACAGTAGGGTATCCAGATATGCCCTGGCTGCAGACATCTGTATCTTACAGTAGGGTATCCAGACCTGCCCTGGCTGCAGACATCTGTATCTTACAGTAGGGTATCCAGACATGCCCTGGCTGCAGACATCTGTATCTTACAGTAGGCTATCCAGACCTGCCCTGGCTGCAGACATCTGTATCTTACAGTAGGGTATCCAGACATGCCCTGGCTGCAGACATCTGTATCTTACAGTAGGGTATCCAGACCTGCCCTGGCTGCAGACATCTGTAGCTTACAGTAGGCTATCCAGACATGCCCTGGCTGCAGACATCTGTATCTTACAGTAGGCTATCCAGACCTGTCCTGGCTGCAGACATCTGTATCTTACAGTAGGGTATCCAGATATGCCCTGGCTGCAGACATCTGTATCTTACAGTAGGGTATCCAGACCTGCCCTGGCTGCAGACATCTGTAGCTTACAGTAGGGTATCCAGACATGCCCATGCTGCAGACATCTGTATCTTACAGTAGGGTATCCAGACATGCCCTGGCTGCAGACATCTGTATCTTACAGTAGGGTATCCAGACATGCCCTGGCTGCAGACATCTGTATCTTACAGTAGGCTATCCAGACCTGCCCTGGCTGCAGACATCTGTATCTTACAGTAGGCTATCCAGACCTGCCCTGGCTGCAGACATCTGTATCTTACAGTAGGGTATCCAGACATGCCCTGGCTGCAGACATCTGTATCTTACAGTAGGGTATCCAGACATGCCCTGGCTCTAGACATATGTATCTTACAGTAGGCTACCCAGACATGCCCTGGCTGCAGACATCTGTATCTTACAGTAGGGTATCCAGACATGCCCTGGCTGCAGACATCTGTATCTTACAGTAGGCTATCCAGACCTGCCCTGGCTGCAGACATCTGTATCTTACAGTAGGCTATCCAGACCTGCCCTGGCTGCAGACATCTGTATCTTACAGTAGGCTATCCAGACATGCCCTGGCTGCAGACATCTGTATCTTACAGTAGGCTATCCAGACATGCCCTGGCTGCAGACTTTGTATCTTACAGTAGGGTATCCAGACATGCCCTGGCTCTAGACATATGTATCTTACATTAGACTACCCAGACATGCCCTGGCTGCAGACATCTGTATCTTACAGTAGGCTATCCAGACCTGCCCTGGCTGCAGACATCTGTATCTTACAGTAGGCTATCCAGACCTGCCCTGGCTGCAGACATCTGTATCTTACAGTAGGCTACCCAGACATGCCCTGGCTGCAGACATCTGTAGCTTACAGTAGGCTATCCAGACATGCCCTGGCTGCAGACATCTGTAGCTTACAGTAGGGTATCCAGACCTGCCCTGGCTGCAGACATCTGTATCTTACAGTAGGGTATCCAGACATGCCCTGGCTGCAGACATCTGTATCTTACAGTAGGGTATCCAGACCTGCTCTGGCTGCAGACATATGTATCTTACAGTAGGCTATCCAGACATGCCCTGGCTGCAGACATCTGTATCTTACAGTAGAGTATCCAGACATGCCCTGGCTGCAGACATCTGTATCTTACAGTAGGCTATCCAGACCTGCCCTGGCTGCAGACATCTGTATCTTACAGTAGGGTATCCAGACCTGCCCTGGATGCAGACATATGTATCTTACAGTAGGCTATCCAGACATGCCCTGGCTGCAGACATCTGTAGCTTACAGTAGGGTATCCAGACATGCCCTGGCTGCAGACATCTGTATCTTACAGTAGGCTATCCAGACCTGCCCTGGCTGCAGACATCTGTATCTTACAGTAGGCTATCCAGACATGCCCTGGCTGCAGACATCTGTATCTTACAGTAGGGTATCCAGACATGCCCTGGCTCTAGACATATGTATCTTACAGTAGGCTACCCAGACATGCCCTGGCTGCAGACATCTGTATCTTACAGTAGGGTATCCAGACATGCCCTGGCTGCAGACATCTGTATCTTACAGTAGGCTATCCAGACCTGCCCTGGCTGCAGACATCTGTATCTTACAGTAGGCTATCCAGACCTGCCCTGGCTGCAGACATCTGTATCTTACAGTAGGCTATCCAGACCTGCCCTGGCTGCAGACATCTGTATCTTACAGTAGGCTATCCAGACATGCCCTGGCTGCAGACATCTGTAGCTTACAGTAGGGTATCCAGACCTGCCAGGGCTGCAGACATCTGTATCTTACAGTAGGCTATCCAGACATGCCCTGGCTGCAGACATCTGTATCTTACAGTAGGGTATCCAACCTGCCCTGGCTGCAGACATCTGTAGCTTACAGTAGGCTATCCAGACATGCCCTGGCTGCAGACATCTGTATCTTACAGTAGGCTATCCAGACCTGTCCTGGCTGCAGACATCTGTATCTTACAGTAGGGTATCCAGATATGCCCTGGCTGCAGACATCTGTATCTTACAGTAGGGTATCCAGACCTGCCCTGGCTGCAGACATCTTTAGCTTACAGTAGGGTATCCAGACATGCCCATGCTGCAGACATCTGTATCTTACAGTAGGGTATCCAGACATGCCCTGGCTGCAGACATCTGTATCTTACAGTAGGGTATCCAGACATGCCCTGGCTGCAGACATCTGTATCTTACAGTAGGCTATCCAGACCTGCCCTGGCTGCAGACATCTGTAGCTTACATTAGGCTATCCAGACCTGTCCTGGCTGCAGACATCTGTATCTTACAGTAGGGTATCCAGACCTGCCCTGGCTGCAGACATCTGTATCTTACAGTAGGGTATCCAGACATGCCCTGGCTCTAGACATATGTATCTTACAGTAGGCTACCCAGACATGCCCTGGCTGCAGACATTTGTATCTTACAGTAGGGTATCCAGACATGCCCTGGCTCTAGACATATGTATCTTACATTAGACTACCCAGACATGCCCTGGCTGCAGACATCTGTATCTTACAGTAGGGTATCCAGACATGCCCTGGCTGCAGACATCTGTATCTTACAGTAGGCTATCCAGACCTGCCCTGGCTGCAGACATCTGTATCTTACATTAGGCTATCCAGACCTGCCCTGGCTGCAGACATCTGTATCTTACAGTAGGCTACCCTGACATGCCCTGGCTGCAGACATCTGTAGCTTACAGTAGGCTATCCAGACATGCCCTGGCTGCAGACATCTGTAGCTTACAGTAGGGTATCCAGACCTGCCCTGGCTGCAGACATCTGTATCTTACAGTAGGGTATCCAGACATGCCCTGGCTGCAGACATCTGTATCTTACAGTAGGGTATCCAGACGTGCTCGGGCTGCAGACATATGTATCTTACAGTAGGCTATCCAGACATGCCCTGGCTGCAGACATCTGTATCTTACAGTAGAGTATCCAGACATGCCCTGGCTGCAGACATCTGTATCTTACAGTAGGCTATCCAGACCTGCCCTGGCTGCAGACATCTGTATCTTACAGTAGGGTATCCAGACCTGCCCTGGATGCAGACATATGTATCTTACAGTAGGCTATCCAGACATGCCCTGGCTGCAGACATCTGTAGCTTACAGTAGGCTATCCAGACATGCCCTGGCTGCAGACATATGTAGCTTACAGTAGGGTATCCAGACCTGCCAGGGCTGCAGACATCTGTATCTTACAGTAGGGTATCCAGAAATGCCCTGGCTGCAGACATCTGTATCTTACAGTAGGCTATCCAGACCTGCCCTGGCTGCAGACATCTGTATCTTACAGTAGGCTATCCAGACCTGCCCTGGCTGCAGACATATGTATCTTACAGTAGGCTATCCAGACATGCCCTGGCTGCAGACATATGTATCTTACAGTAGGGTATCCAGACATGCCCTGGCTGCAGACATATGTATCTTACAGTAGGCTATCCAGACCTACCCTGTCTGCTGCCCTGTCTGCAAACATCAGTCTGTACATTACAGTAGGCTATCCAGACATGCCCTGGCTGCAGACATCTGTAGCTTACAGTAGGCTATCCAGACATGCCCTGGCTGCAGACATCTGTAGCTTACAGTAGGGTATCCAGACATGCCCTGGCTGCAGACATCTGTATCTTACAGTAGGCTATCCAGACTTGCCCTGTCTGCAGACATATGTATCTTACAGTAGGGTATCCAGACCTGCCCTGGCTGCAGACATCTGTATCTTACAGTAGGGTATCCAGACCTGCCCTGGCTGCAGACATCTGTATCTTACAGTAGGCTATCCAGACCTGTCCTGGCTGCAGACATCTGTATCTTACAGTAGGGTATCCAGACATGCCCTGGCTGCAGACACCTGTATCTTACAGTAGGGTATCCAGACCTGCCCTGGCTGCAGACATCTGTAGCTTACATTAGGCTATCAAGACATGCCCTGGCTGCAGACATCTGTATCTTACAGTAGGGTATCCAGACATGCCCTGGCTGCAGACATCTGTATCTTACAGTAGGCTATCCAGACCTGCCCTGGCTGCAGACATCTGTAGCTTACATTAGGCTATCAAGACATGTCCTGGCTGCAGACATCTGTATCTTACAGTAGGCTATCCAGACATGCCCTGGCTGCAGACATCTGTATCTTACATTAGGCTACCCAGACATGCCCTTGCTGCAGACATCTGTATCTTACAGTAGGGTATCCAGACATGCCCTGGCTCTAGACATATGTATCTTACATTAGGCTACCCAGACATGCCCTGGCTGCAGACATCTGTATCTTACAGTAGGGTATCCAGACATGCCCTGGCTGCAGACATCTGTATCTTACAGTAGGCTATCCAGACCTGCCCTGGCTGCAGACATCTGTATCTTACAGTAGGCTATCCAGACCTGCCCTGGCTGCAGACATCTGTATCTTACAGTAGGCTACCCAGACATGCCCTGGCTGCAGACATCTGTAGCTTACAGTAGGCTATCCAGACATGCCCTGGCTGCAGACATCTGTAGCTTACAGTAGGGTATCCAGACCTGCCCTGGCTGCAGACATCTGTATCTTACAGTAGGGTATCCAGACATGCCCTGGCTGCAGACATCTGTATCTTACAGTAGGGTATCCAGACCTGCTCGGGCTGCAGACATATGTATCTTACAGTAGGCTATCCAGACATGCCCTGGCTGCAGACATCTGTATCTTACAGTAGAGTATCCAGACATGCCCTGGCTGCAGACATCTGTATCTTACAGTAGGCTATCCAGACCTGCCCTGGCTGCAGACATCTGTATCTTACAGTAGGGTATCCAGACCTGCCCTGGATGCAGACATATGTATCTTACAGTAGGCTATCCAGACATGCCCTGGCTGCAGACATCTGTAGCTTACAGTAGGGTATCCAGACCTGCCCTGGCTGCAGACATCTGTATCTTACAGTAGGGTATCCAGAAATGCCCTGGCTGCAGACATCTGTATCTTACAGTAGGCTATCCAGACCTGCCCTGGCTGCAGACATCTGTATCTTACAGTAGGCTATCCAGACCTGCCCTGGCTGCAGACATATGTATCTTACAGTAGGCTATCCAGACATGCCCTGGCTGCAGACATATGTATCTTACAGTAGGGTATCCAGACATGCCCTGGCTGCAGACATATGTATCTTACAGTAGGCTATCCAGACCTACCCTGTCTGCTGCCCTGTCTGCAAACATCAGTCTGTACATTACAGTAGGCTATCCAGACATGCCCTGGCTGCAGACATCTGTAGCTTACAGTAGGCTATCCAGACATGCCCTGGCTGCAGACATCTGTAGCTTACAGTAGGGTATCCAGACATGCCCTGGCTGCAGACATCTGTATCTTACAGTAGGCTATCCAGACTTGCCCTGTCTGCAGACATATGTATCTTACAGTAGGCTACCCAGACCTGCCCTGGCTGCAGACATCTGTATCTTACAGTAGGGTATCCAGACCTGCCCTGGCTGCAGACATCTGTATCTTACAGTAGGCTATCCAGACATGCCCTGGCTGCAGACATCTGTATCTACATAGGTACCAGACTGCCCTGCTGCAGACATCTGTATCTTACAGTAGGATCCAGACTGCCCTGGCTGCAGACACTGTATCTTACAGTAGGGTATCCAGACTGCCCTGGCTGCAGACATCTGTACTTACAGTAGGGTATCCAGACATGCCCTGGCTGCAGACATCTGTATCTTACAGTAGGGTATCCAGACATGCCCTGGCTGCAGACATCTGTATCTTACAGTAGGCTATCCAGACCTGCCCTGGCTGCAGACATCTGTACTTACATAGGCTATCGACTGCCTGGCTGCAGACATCTGTATCTTACAGTAGGTATCCAGACATGCCCTGGCTGAGACATCTGTATCTTACATAGGCTACCCAGACATGCCCTGCTGCAGACATCTGTATCTTACAGTAGGTATCCAGACATGCCCTGGCTCTAGACATATGTATCTTACATTAGGCTACCAGACATGCCCTGGCTGCAGACATCTGTATCTTACAGTAGGGTATCCAGACATGCCCTGGCTGCAGACATCTGTATCTTACAGTAGGCTATCCAGACCTGCCCTGGCTGCAGACATCTGTATCTTACAGTAGGCTATCCAGACCTGCCCTGGCTGCAGACATCTGTATCTTACAGTAGGTATCCAGACATGCCCTGGCTGCAGACATCTGTATCTTACAGTAGGTATCCAGACTGCCTGGCTGCAGACATCTGTACTTACAGTAGGGTATCCAGACCTGCCTGGCTGCAGACATATGTATCTTACAGTAGGGTATCCAGACATGCCCTGGCTGCAGACATCTGTAGCTTACAGTAGGCTATCCAGACATGCCCTGGCTGCAGACATCTGTATCTTACAGTAGGGTATCCAGACCTGCCCTGGCTGCAGACATATGTATCTTACAGTAGGCTATCCAGACATGCCCTGGCTGCAGACATCTGTATCTTACAGTAGGCTATCCAGACCTACCCTGTCTGCTGCCCTGTCTGCAAACATCAGTCTGTACATTACAATAGGCTAGCCAAACCTGCCCTGTGTTATGGCATCTGTGGATACTATTGAAGGATTCTGGCCTTCCCTAAAGTATGACATATGTAAATAATATTAAGGTATCCTGGCCTTCCCTAAATTATGACATATGTGGATAATATTAAGTGATTCTGGCCTTCCCTAAATTATGACATATGTGGATAATATTAAATGATCCTGGCCTTCCCTAAAGTATGACATTGTGGATTATATTAAGTGATCCTGGCCTTCCCTAAATTATGACATATGTGGATTATATTAAATGGATCCTGGCCTTCCCTAAATTATGACATATGTGGATTATATTAAATGGATCCTGGCCTGCCTGCCCTGCCTGCCCTGCCCTGTCTTATAAATGACATATGTGGATTATATTAAATGGATCCTGGTCTGCCTGCCCTGCCCTGTCTTATAAATGACATATGTGGATTATATTAAGGGATCCTGGCCTGCCCTGTATGGATTCTACAGATATCTGCAGCAGTGGGTTATTGATCTGAACCAAAGTAACACACCATAGAAAAGTGTCCTTAAATTTGTGCAATATACCAAGTTGTCTAAAACAAATAACCTGAAGATTGCCAATAAAGAAGGAAAACCTATGATGTGATTTGGTATACTGATGAGAATGCAATTAGCTTCTGTTCTATTGTGATCCTCGGAACAGGAAGTATGTGAGATGGTACGGTGGTCGCCAGATCGGACAGGTGGGTTTTCACCGGGTACTCCGGTTTCCTCCCACACGAATGACCACATGTATGCTTTCATCCACGCCAACGAGAGTGATTAATACAAGTTGTTAGAATTTGCTTCACAATCATTGTAAAATAAATAAAGTCTAAACTAAACTATAACATAGATATGTACACATAAAGCTTGTAGACTTCTGAACTCATCAAAATTAATCATTATTATCACAGCATTGTAAAATGTAACATTTGATATTTTCTTTTTACAAAAATTAGATAATGTCATGGAATGAAAATCTGTGCCATTTGAACTAATGTAACAGGATATGACAGATTTTGACAGTTGTAAAAGGTTGTTTGTTGTTTGCATAAAAGATATATTTGTACAAATGAATGGGTATTAATTGTCCAAGCCATATGACTTAATATGATTACAAGTGGCAGTCACGTCCTTAACATTTATCTGTTGACAATCCGTACTGTTCATATTGATTCATGGCATGGTTGACCTCGAAATATTTAAAGGCGAATTACTGAAATGAAAAGTTTCATTGTTTTACTAGATCTACAAAAATATGTTTTAACAAAGCTATTTACAAATAATGGATTTTGGCCAGGGATAAAAATGTAAAATTTGTAAATGTTTTGCTGCGATATGCTAAGTGGTTGTTGGATTAAGGTTTGACGAATATTAAATTTCATAGAGATAATGTTATGTAAATTGAAAGTATTTTATTTAATGCCAAAAAAAAAGTGAAATTAAGCTCTAAATACCATTTGATGGGGCGTGTAGAACCGAAGAATGAGATATCTATACTGATTTGGGGGATTTTCTTTAATAGTTTAAGCTGATTTTAAATTGCTTAAATCAGATTAAATAACCTGTTAATATCCCATTGGTTAGTCAATTATTGGTAACACAATTTTTGTAATTTGCAGCAAATAGAGGAATGGTCACTCATACTTCAGTTAGGGGAAATAATCAGAGCTGGATTCTCCCTGAACTACCTCACATCCCCCTATTTTGAGCTTGGAGAGAAACTTTTCAATAAATTTCTCCTTTGTATATCTTAACATCTTAACCCTTTCAACACCACAGACCTCTAAATAGGCTTACAAAAAGTTTAGATCCAGATGAGCCAGCTGTTCTCATCAGGATCTGCACTTTTTGCCAGTAATATTACTATTTTTAGACCATATTACCCATTTTGATAAATGAACTGGTCCAAATGTAATTTTCTTATTCATTCATTGGTCTAAAAATACCGTGCACCAGTCCATGTCAGTTACTTGGTGTTGAATGGGTTAATCTTCTCGCTCTTCCGAAGATCTAGCTTCAACTCAAGAACTGTTGGTTGTTGGTCATGTGTTAGATTATGTTGCTAAAGTAGTTCAAAGGAGCATTAGCTTCAGGTTCATTAGCATTGATACATTCTGTGAAGTAACCTTGGTGAATAATGTAACAGTATGTAAATTAGTTTGTTCAATATTTGAATACCTGTGTGTGCTGATGGATTAATTAATCCGACTGAACTAGAAACATAAGTAATGATTGCGATCACTATGTTTGCTGTTCTGTTTATTCAAAATTACCAGGTGAAATAATGGGACACAGTCGTGCAATATGGCTGATTTAATTTGTTAGTATAATGTGCATAGCTTTGAAACTGGAGTCTTCAAATTGCATTTATTACTTAGTAATGTAGTTCATGTACAGCTTGCTGTATTCAGTAATGTGTGCGCCAATGCTGAAGTGGAAAAAACATAATTGGAATAATACAGATAAACTCGGAAGTCAAGACAAATGCAGAATATATAAATTTGGATTCAAATGAAATCAACTTGAATCTTCCTAATTTCGTAATGCTTGAATCAAGTTATACCCGTATACTATTAAGCTAATTTGAATAGGACATGAATGCGTGTTTAAATCTTAAATTAAATAATGCTTGAATCAAATAAGTGGAGAAAAACTTGAGTCAATTGTTGCAGCCACTTAAAATAACATAGCAGCGTACATGGTATCGCCATATTGCTGTCCTGTATCTAGTTGGAATATGGTTAGTGAATTGATTGTCAACAATAAAAAAACTACAATAGTGAATGTTGCATGGAATATAACAACATTGCAGCGGTTATAATCTGTTACGTTTGGAATTTGTGAAATAAATGATGAGATATTTAACATGATATGGACCTTAGTATGAAGGATGTACAGGTATGATGTTCTTCCATATTTTGTTCATGTTTTGTCCACATATTGTTTCATGTCATGCTATAATAGTGTATACTATTTGTTTAAGTTTCTCTTCTATTCATGAGCATGTTTGAAGGCTTATATAAGAAGGTATTTGCTTCTGCATGATTTTTTTCAATTCCGGAAAGAGACTGGGTTGTGGGTTGCAGTATAAATATTGTATTACATCATCTACAACAATAACCACTTCATCATTATCAGTCACCCGAGTTAAATGACAGTGAATTGTTATCCAGCGTTCCATTTACTTATGTATAGCAGTAGCAACTATTCAACGGAATTTTTTTTTTTGAAACATATTTCTTTATAAACTGTAATATACATGGAGTATTGCTATGTAAAACAAGTTTATATGATTCTTGATTTTCCACAGGTAGATCTAGTATACCATTTCCAAATTGAAGAGTTTGTGTTAAGTATTTGTATCTTATTAATGCCCTGTTTTAATACTTTCTTCCACTGGAAAAGTAAAACTATACTGAGAATTTGAATTGCAAATTTATCCTATTAGTCAGGAGGAATATTGAGCTTATGACCCTAAAGGTGGAATTGGAGTACAGACTTTTTTTGTTGATTGATACAAGTTTATAAAGGCTTAAGACAATATTTTTTGGAGGGTGTGCAAAATTTCATCCGGTGGGATTTTTTAAAATCCAAAATGGCCACCGCCTCCCCCCAAAATCATTAAAATGGCCATAACTCTTTATCTATTTGTGATAGAGACATAATTTTGGGCTCTATACCCAAGTTTTTAAGCATGAGGAATCTACTGGAAGGGTTGCTATGTGATTAGACTATAATTTCATCCATTGGAATTTTTTTTAATCCAAAATGGACGCCGCCTCCCCCAAAATCATTAAAATGGCCATAACTCTTTAAGTATTTGTGATAGAGACATAATTTTTGGCTCTATACCCAGGTTTTTAAACATGTGGAATCCACTGGAAGGGTTAGTTATGTGATTAGATGACTATAATACCATAAAAGTCCAATTTGGCCACCCACCACCCCACAAAAAATCCAACATGGTTGCATCCATCTCCCCGAAATAGTTAACTAGCCCTAGCTAACTCTTTTATTATATAAACTCCTAATATTCTGTACCAGAAAATGTTAAGCTGATACACGAATCAAGGCAGACCAGGCGTCAGAGCCTGCGCAACACAATTGATGTCCTCATTAACCCCTTGGATGATGTCTCTCACCCAGATGGTGCACTGATGAACATCGTCACAGGACAAATCGCTCACCCTGATGTCAATGCAGATGATGCAGTCAGCCTTGGACAGCAAGCTATGAGAGACTTTAGGGATGGTTGGCCGGGTTCTTTCTATGATCCTCTTGGCAAGCTGGTTGTCACAATGGATGTGAAGAAAAAACATGTGTTGGTCGGCAAGGAACGTGTCTATGACCAGGAACTAATTTATGCACGTGTCATTGGTCTACTTGCAAGTTCACGTGATGTTAAATTTGACGATGTGCTGGCATATGAATTAGCTGCATATCCACCATCAATGTTCAACTCAGAGGGTGGAATGAAAACTGCTAAGTCAAAATCGACCCTCAAACATAAACTTCAAGTGACTATATCAGAACGTAACTGCCCCATCACAAACACCATGATCTATGATGTTTCTGCACTACTCTGGGTCATCACCTGGCCAACAGGTATTACTGACACATTCCGTGTGTATGTGAACAACTTTAAGGTGTTCGTCTATCAAGCTCTACAAACAGCAAATGTCACCCTCGTGTTTGACAGATACTTCCCCAAGAGCATAAAAACATTTACAAGGATGCAGAGACAAGGATCAACTCGTGTACACAACCTAACCCCAGAGATGCATGCTCCAGCAAAGCAAGTTATTCTCACCAATACAAAGAACAAGATCCAACTGAATGCCATGCTCGCAGAAGGCCTTCTTGATTCTGACTATTACACCAATGCAACGCAAAAGCACACTCTCAATATTGTTGGTGTCAGCGACGTGCCTATAGAGATAGTTGGTGGTGTGAGGATTGACCGGCATGATCTGTGCTCCACACATGAGGAGGCTGATATCCCCATTACACAACATGCCATCTCATTATCACTTGCAGGCAAGTCTGTTTGTGTTGTGTGTGATGACACAGACGTGTTTGTGCTTCTTGTTCACTTCTACAATAGGAAATGTAGAGGTAGCAATGCTGCCCCAATGATCATGTCATCACCAGTGAAGGAAAGAGTAGTGGCAGATATTCGTGCCACTGCAGAAGCACACAGTGACATAGCAGATGATTTGCTACCAATTCATGGACTCTCTGGTGCAGACACTGTAGCTTCATTGCATGGTGTAGGCAAGGCAACTGTTATCAACATATCCAAGAAGGCAGGTTTCTCACTTTCTAAAGTTGGTGATGTGAAGGCTGATATGAAATGTGTTGAATCTCAGGCCACTAAGTTCATATGTGCCTCTTATGGCAAGATAACAGAGTCGTGTATATCCATGACAGAATGCAGGGTCAAAATGTGGCACTCAAAAACAGGGAAGAGTGGTGCATCATCAGTGAAACTCTGCTCCCTCCCACCAACCAGTGATGCATTCATTGAAAATGTTCACAGAGGCCATCTGCAAGTTGCGGTATGGAAGGCTGCACTTCTAGAGTCACCACCAAATATGGACCCAACAAAGTATGGTTGGGAGCTTGACCACCAAGGTATCCTGCTTCCACGAACAGTACCATCTGATAAACTTTCAGCCCCTCCAGATATACTGCGGCTGATTCGCTGCAACTGCAAGACCTCTGGATGTCGGACTGCAGCTTGCAGCTGCTCCAAGATAGGATGCACAGTATTCTGTCTGTGTGAGGGTGGGGAAGCATGCAAGAATCCTCTTACACAACATGAAGTAGAAGAATCAGACAAGGCTACTGGTGAACCAGATGATGATAATGATATGACACTGGAGTAATTCATTTTGTTGGTAGTAGTACAAATAACTTTAACTCAAAATTCAAAGTTACATTGAGCCCAAAGTTAGGTCTTTACCACAATTACTTAAAGAGTTGTGGACATTTTAATGTTTTCGGGAGGGCAGCCATTTTTTGTATGGTATTATAGTAATCTAATCACATAACTAACCCTTCCAGTAGATTCCACATGCTTAAAAACCTGGGTATAGAGCCCAAAATTATGTCTCTATCACAAATACTTAAAGAGTTATGGCCATTTTAATGATTTCGGGGGGTAGTGGCAGCCATTTTGGATTTTAAAAAATTCCAATGGATAAAATTATAGTCTAATCACATAACTAACCCTTCCAGTAGATTCCTCATGCTTAAAAACCTGGGTATAGAGCCCAAAAGTATGTCTCTATCACAAATACTTAAAGGGTTATGACCATTTTAATGATTTCGGGGGGTGGTGGCGGCCATTTTGGATTTTAAAAAATCCCACCTAATGAAATTTTGCACACCCTCCAAAAAATGTTACCTTAGGTCTTTATAAACATATATCAATCAATAAAAAAAGTCTGTACAACAATTCCACCCTATGTGGGATTTCCTCCTGACTATATGGTATGTGTGTTTTACGTTTATTTATCGTCGCTACCGGTTGCCCATATGAGCGACGCCTCTTGAAGAGATTAGTCATTTTAGATTTTGGAGGATAGTGGTAGCTTTACCAGACCACTATTTATAGAGTTTCATTGATGATTTGGTAAATAAATAAATAAATATCCATAAAGGGAAGTAATTTACAAAATAATCGTCAAAAAAAATAGTTCACTTCCAAGCACATCTTCCTAATTGTTCTATAAATTTGAATATTTTATTAACTAAAAATAGGAATATGAAGACAGTCACAGTCGGTTTAAACATGTTTATTTATCAAGTGGTTGTCGAGTGGTTATGGTCGCTTACTTGTAACCTATCATCTCTGATGGTCACGGGTTCGAGCCCCGCTCAGACCGTGTCTCATTTATATGAAACAGTTGGCAGTTTCTTACGGAGGTTGGTGCACCAAGTACTGGTTAACCGCTGGAGTCTGCCCAGGAAAGGTGTTGTTAGGTAAGCTGCCCGTCTCTCAAATGGGATACCGGTAGCGACGTTAAATAAACTTAAATTTAAAAAAAGTTCATTCCAAATTATGGCAATATGGTACTTTAAACTGAGATGTAAAATGAACATGTTCAGTTACTGCTTGCTGCTATCAAACCAGCTATCTGAATACTACTGAGTGTGGGGCATATAGTTTGTAGATATTGTCTTTTAATCTATTGAGAGAGTGGTATTATATTTGTGTTTTGTCAGATTTATCAGTATTTATTGCTATATTGTTGCTTGCAATAATGCTCAGCTGTTTAAGAAGCATGTTTTCTGTCAATGTTGCCAACATCTCCATGTTACATCAGTGTGCATGTTGTACATCTTATTAGGGGTCTGCCATTCGTTCCCAAGAGGAAGCGACCTGTTGGACTAAAGTAAATGAGTGATTCATTCTGATACTCCATCTTTGATTCCTATACAAAATTGCCATTTTCTTAGTTAGTAGTTTGTTTAATTGATATTTATATATATATTTAATTAAGTTTGGAAATATGAAATCATGATGAGTTTATTCTTCAAGTATCAACTGCTTTCTCTGTGTCTCACCTATCGTTTGTCCACAAGTAACAACTGCTTTCTCTCTGTCTCACCTATAGTTTGTCCACAAGTATCAACTGCTTTCTCTGTGTCTCACCTATAGGTTGTCCACAAGTACCAACTGCTTTCTCTGTGTCTCACCTATAGTTTATCCACAAGTACCAACTACTTTCTCTGTCTCACCTATAGTTTGTCCACAAGTATCAACTGCTTTCTCTGTGTCTCACCTATAGGTTGTCCACAAGTACCAACTGCTTTCTCTGTGTCTCACCTATCGTTTGTCCACAAGTATCAACTGCTTTCTCTGTGTCTCACCTATAGTTTGTCCACAAGTATCAACTGCTTTCTCTGTGTCTAACCTATAGTTTGTCCACAAGTATCAACTGCTTTCTCTGTGTCTCACCTATAGTTTGTCCACAAGTATCAACTGCTTTCTCTGTGTCTCACCTATAGTTTGTCCACAAGTATCAACTGCTTTCTCTGTGTCTCACCTATAGTTTGTCCACAAGTATCAACTGCTTTCTCTGTGT
Organism: Archivesica marissinica; assembly: GCA_014843695.1. Taxonomy (NCBI): domain Eukaryota; kingdom Metazoa; phylum Mollusca; class Bivalvia; order Venerida; family Vesicomyidae; genus Archivesica; species Archivesica marissinica. The sequence continues at coordinate 61,294,449 of CM026393.1, read as the reverse complement.
CTCACCTATAGTTTGTCCACAAGTATCAACTGCTTTCTCTGTCTCACCTATAGTTTGTCCACAAGTATCAACTGCTTTCTCTGTGTCTCACCTATAGTTTGTCCACAAGTATCAACTGCTTTCTCTGTGTCTCACCTATAGTTTGTCCACAAGTATCAACTGCTTTCTCAGTGTCTCACCTATAGTTTGTCCACAAGTATCAACTGCTTTCTCTGTGTCTCACCTATAGTTTGTCCACAAGTATCAACTGCTTTCTCTGTGTCTCACCTATAGTTTGTCCACAAGTATCAACTGCTTTCTCTGTGTCTCACCTATAGTTTGTCCACAAGTATCAACTGCTTTCTCAGTGTCTCACCTATAGTTTGTCCACAAGTATCAACTGCTTTCTCTATGTCTCACCTATAGTTTGTCCACAAGTATCAACTGCTTTCTCTGTCTCACCTATAGTTTATCCACAAGTATCAACTGCTTTCTCTGTCTCACCTATAGTTTGTCCACAAGTATCAACTGCTTTCTCTGTCTCACCTATAGTTTATCCACAAGTATCAACTGCTTTCTCTGTCTCACCTATAGTTTATCCACAAGTATCAACTGCTTTCTCTGTGTCTCACCTATAGTTTGTCCACAAGTATCAACTGCTTTCTCTGTGTCTCACCTATAGTTTGTCCACAAATATCAACTGCTTTCTCTGTGTCTCACCTATAGTTTGTCCACAAGTACCAACTGCTTTCTTTGTTTCTGACCAATGGTTTTTTTTTCTACATAAGAATTAAGTACTTTCTATGTTTCTGACCTAAGGCCGGTATGTCTTATTTTCTTTGTTTCTGACCAAAGGTTTGTCGACATAATGGTAACTGTTACTTTGTTTCTAATCTAAGGTTTAGTCTACAAGCATCAACTGATTATTCCGATTCTGACTTACCCATTAATTATAGAACACTGTTTTCTAGAATATAGTCTGTAAGCATGCTTAGCTTTTATGCATGCATTTATATTAGCCATGAGTACATGTATCAACTTCTTAGATATAGCTTGTATCCTATAATGCATAATCATGTTTACTGCATAGAATAATACAGTCTGTGATATTGCATAATCATGTTTAGCAATGTATGTGTTGCATATTGCTCCAGTAATAGTATGGCTATTGCCTATGACCTATATATGGCTTGGAAAAATCAATTGCTGTTTATTCTCTCTTGTTTTCTGGAACTACAGTTATGTTCAATATTGGTGATTCATTGAGAGACCCGCATTTCTACTCTCTTATTATACATGTAAATACAGCCTGATGTTTTTCATTAGATTATTTTAATGAACTAAATAAACACCACTTAAGCATCTTTGATATGTGTAATAATATTTAAATAGTTTGATATACAGTCAAACCTGTGTTAGTGGGCACCTCCATTAAGCAGCCAACCTGTATTAAGCAGCCAGTTTTCAGATTCCAGGAAATGTATTGTTAAGGCATTGAAAAATGACGATAAATAAACGTAAATAAAAAGAAGAAAAATGGAACAGAATTCAAACTTTTTGTTTAGGGTTTGTAAGTTACTTTGTTACTGAGTTTGTTCATGCGTTATCAGTTACTTTGTAACTAATGTTACTTTGTAACTGATGTTTTGTTCAGGTTTTGTCAGTAAAATACTTTGTAACTAATGTTACTATGTAACTAATGTTTTGTTCAGGTTTTGTCAGTTACTTTGTAACTAATGTTTGTTCATGTTTTGCCAGTTACCACAAGGCTAATGTTTAACTCATGATTTGTTTCATGTTTTGTATATTTACAGGGTGAAAGTGAGGTGGAGCGTATGAATGCTGCCAACAAGAAACATGTAACCAATGTTGACATTAACCAGGACAACATTGTGCAACTTGTACAGGTATACTTTCGTCTTCATTGTCTGATCTTCCTTTGTATAAATAATCTACACACAGTAGGCCTGGTTCTGAGATCTCTGGAAATAATGTTTTTTTGTCAAACCTGTGCTTTACTATGATTGTTGTACATAGGACATATGTACGTAACTTTGCAGCCCATGATGCGACATGCGTATATTTGAGAATAACAAGTGGCATAACTGTGGTAAGATGGGTCACATCTGAGCAGCGTTTCTATAGCTGCACATTGTAATCAAGACAGTAACGGGCTTCAGGTCAACCCTCCCACAGCGCGATTAGCACGCTCACGCCCGTAGCATCTATGCCAGTAATGGTACTTGTGGAAGGCATGATAGTGAAGCGATAGTGGTAGCGCGTTCGCTTCTCGAGCCCAGAGTTACGATTACGTTACGATTGTGCCCTTAGGCAAGGCATTCCACGTTGCCTCTTCTCTCTCCCTCGTGGCGATGGTTTCCATCAGGAATGAAGTCTCTGAGAGTGATTAAAATAAGTTGTAAGAACTTGTTTCGCAATCGAGCTAAAATACATTAGTATAAACTAAGCTAATGGTCCTGCTACGTAATTCAACAGATACATAATTAAAGATGCCATCCTATTCATAATTTCTATGGTTGTTATGACATTTTAAATGAGTTGACAAATAATAAAATCTGTTTGGATTAACCTACTCCCTGTTCACCTAATTACAAATGTAGATTTCATCCCACACAATTCCATATACTCACAAATAACACATGGTCACAATCCTGGTGAAAATGATCAGAATAAACAAACCCACCCTTTATACACATCTGCATATACCCCAAAGGTACACATAGAGTTTGTCCGCCTCCGTGGTCGAGTGGTTAATGTCGCTGACTTGTATACCACTGTAACCTATCATCACTGATGGTCACAGGTTCGAGCCCCGCTCAGACCGTGTCTCATTTATATGAAAAAGTTGGCAGTTTCTTACGGAGGTTGGTGCACCCAAGTACTGGTTAACCGCTGGAGCCTGCCCGGGAAAGGTGTTGTTAGGTAAACTGCCCGCCGGCGATATAGCCCAAAATGGTGCTGATGCAGGCGTAAAACCCGAAATATAAAAATATAACATAACATAGAGTTTGATTTATGTCCATCCTATTATGATTTTGCTAAACTGTAATAGTAATATAAATATGTATTGTTTGGTCATGTACATGTGTACAGTGCCCTAGCACTTGAGTTTTATGTATAGGATATAAGCCGAAAACGATCCAATATCTAAAAATATTGGACTGTTTGAGCCGCATAGCGCCGAAGACAGTACCAATATTTTACATATTGGATCCGTTTGAGGCTTGATCTGACTTAAAACACGCACTTATATAACAAGATTCTACTAATTAAAATTGTTAATTTTGTACATGTACGCATAGGATTTAATATAATACTCTGGCCTTTTGACACCAGTCCATTATTATTCAGTCCATTATTAATAATAATGGACTGCAAGTACAAAGGTATGAACGTCACGACAGTGTTTTAACTGGGAATAACTCATGTGTTTATGTGTACCCATATAATTATGTTCTTCCTGATGTCATTTGCATCAATTACATAATTAAATAGATAGGAGTATTGTTTCATTGGAGAATGAGAGAAGCTTTAAGTCTTGTTCAGCATGGTTTATTATTATCCCCTTGTTCAAAGTACTGCTCATGCATAATATGGTAGTTTTTGTTTATTACTTTAAATGTTATGTTAGCAGATTCTTCTTCTATTTGCATGGCTTAATCCCAAGCTAGCAGTATTCAAAACGAAATCATTTCTAATTATTTTAAGAATGCAACCTAATTTTAATGATGACAGGTTGTTTTAGCTGACTTGTGGAAGGTCAGTGGTTGTACACAGGTACCCGCCTGCGACTCGGAGGTACACTTGGGGTCTTCCTAAACCACTTAAAGATGGAAAGTCACTGTAGCTGATGCTGCAACTTCTAAATCTCTCCCAAGAATATATTTGAGAGGTTCTAAATCCCCCAAGAATATATATGAGAGGTTCTAAATACCCCAGGAATATATTTGAGAGGTTCTAAATCCCCCCCAAGAATATATTTGAGAGGTTCTAAATCCCCCCAATATATTTGAGAGGTTCTAAATCCCCCTCATCCATCATTCACAACTTGCTAACTAATGAAGAGATGATTTAGTTAGCTTCAGATGCAATAATATGTTAGTTAGTACTTCCAAGTTCAAGGTCATAGGAGGATAACTCAGGTCCATGCTGTCAACATTTCCGTGTAATGTAACTTGGGACTAATGGAGCGAGAGAGAGCCTGATGACCGATCATTATAGTTAATTAATGTGACCGATATGCAGTACTTGCTATCTATTGCATCTTGTCCTTAACTAGAGAATTAGTATAGATGATCCATCCACCCAAAGGCACTGTACAGACTGGACCTTGGTCCATCCGCCCAAAGGCACTGTACAGACTGGATCTTGGTCCATCCGCCCAAAGGCACTATATTATTAAACAACACTGTTTAATAATGGTTGCTTGCTTAATTGAAGTGACTGCTAACCAAGTTGACTTTATGCTCAAGACAGATATTAGAAAAAGTTCAATTTACCTCTTAGAATGATATGAGAAAATTAGCGAGAATGTTTGGACAACACAGAATGCTTGTTGTTTGGGGAGAATATTAAAACAAACAACGTACTATGAGAAAAAATACTGCTAATTAAGAAGACAACAGAGATAATTGTGTTGCATATGATTTAGGATAACAACTATAGGGGCCAAAAACAGGTATTATATCCTTGTAATAGTTGTGACCTGCTACTGCCATGTGCAAGTCTTGTGTTTAGGAAGTCCAGTGGAGTTGGATGTTTTGTAGAAGTCGTGATAGCGCAGTGGATGCACGTTCGCTTCATGTGCGAAAGGTCCGGAGGTCGAGCACCGCTGGAGCCGTTATGATTATGCCCTTAGGCAATGCATTTAAATTCCACGTTGCCTCTTCTCTCTCCCTCGTGGCGATGGATTCCATCAGGAATGAGATCTCGAGAGTGATTAATATAAGTTGTAAGAACTTGTTTCGCAATCGAGCTAAAATAAATTTGTATAAGTTGGATGTTTAAAATTTCGCCTTCCTGTTGCTTGTTCTATTAAATGTTTCAAGTGCTGCTTCACGTATTAGAGCAAGATGGAGGGGAGGGTGTTTTATCAGCATAGGTGATATGCTGCAAGGGTAAGGAGAACGTTGACATTTATTTCTTGAAAGTGATGGGTTGGGTAGGAGAGTTAACCCTGACAGGTGACTTGTAGACATGGCAGTAGGATGTCCTTATCAGTTTTGTTTATGCATGGTGATTGCTCCACATAGTGTTTGTCTTGTCACTTTGTAGTGAATGTTTTGTTATTCTGTCTCTCCTCTCCTATCATGCTACATTGTTCACTGTTATCGTTGTGTAAATCATCCATAAAACACTATATAATGTTTAAACCTAATCCAATAACAGACATGTAGGTGCACTGAGGTACGCGTGAGCGCTTCCATGTTATAATGTCCATTAGTGAAAACAAACCGGAACTAATAACTCGAACATGGGATATCCACGTTTGTCCAGATTTTAGGGGAACAGTTAAGGAACTGGATAATGGCCGCATTAAAATATATATTTTTGTTTCTTTCCCTGAAGCAGTGTTTGTGATTATATCCTGTGACCATTAACTTGTTTTGGCTCATCAGAACGCTTTTTAAAAGTGACCGTGTTCGTTTAAATGAAATTTGTCATTCGGTCATGTTAGTTTTTAAGGACTGTATTGAGATCCGAGTGCTTACTATTACATATAGAGTGTAGTATGCATGCTGTATTTACTGAGTGTAAGAAAATCATTACTAAATATCTAATGCTTTAATAATTACTATACCTTGTCTATTAAACATTCGGGGCATTTTCAAGCTTTATAAACATAAACTGTCCGATTATCGCAGTGGTTAGCGCGCTCGCTTCTCACCAATGCAACCCGGGTTCGATCCTCGGACCGGGAAGTATGTGAGATGGTACGGTGGTCGCCAGATCGGACAGGTGGGTTTTCTCCGGGTACTCCGGTTTCCTCCCACACAAATGACCACATATACCTTGCCAACGAGAGTGATTAATATAAGTTGTTAGAACTTGCTTAAACATTATAAACATAAAAATATTATTCCATTTTTTATTTATTGCGGTAGGATACAGTTGTTGAATCGACTACCCACTGTTCCATCGATTTGATTTATAATAGCTCTAGATTTACTCTGAAATCTCTCCACTTTTGCATTATTTAACGGATGATAAGGAATCAACAGATCATGCAATCTGATTATGGCCCTATTTTGTTTCACCTTATTCTACAATTTGTACATTTTGGAAACCATACTCGAGACATACAATAATGTATATATATCTACTTATAAAGTTTTGCAATATATTGCATTTCCTGACATATTGTTATACACAAAGTATTATACACATATAAGTCACAAACTAATGCTCTGATACCAATAAAGTTATTATAGCAATCACCTAAATTATGTTTCCTATGTTCATTTTGGTGCATTCCGAAAATAACCCATGTCAAAATTTAGTTATATATAGTTATGACTGGTCAATAGAACAAACAATATATATAACGCTGGTATGTACCACATAGTAATCCGCTCGCCCACATGGTTCGCCAGAGGCGAGGGTAAATAAGTATCATCATAGTAATGCATCACGATAAAGTAATGTGTCATCCTCATACTTCAATAACTTAGTTTAACTATTTGTTTATAACATTCACGCCGCATCTAAACAGGATCTATATTATTTGCTATTCAGTCTAATGTATTAGTGCCACTATCCGAATAGCAAACAGCATAGAGCCTGATCAGATGGCACGTTCTGTGCCGTCTGATCTGGCTCTATGCTATTTGCAAAAGTGATTTTATCAGTCGGCTAGCGTGTAAAGGGTTAAGAAGCAGATAGAAGAGCTCTACTCTTTGCTTATGGCTTACATTGCCAATCGCTTGTCATTCCTGTGTCTACCAGGCTTGCTTCTACTTAGGCTACTGTTCCATATTGAAACTCATCGGTAGTATAAAGCTTAGCAGTATAAAGCTTAGCAGTATAAAGCTTAGCAGTATAAAGCTTAACACTAGAGGAGCCTATGGACTGGTAATCCAGGGATCGCAGGTTCGATCCCCCTGTCTGACCATAATAAAATTCTAATAAAAGTCTTTCAGATGGGACTTTAAACCGAGGTCTCGTGTCGGTGCTGTACACTGTGCACGTAAAAGAACCAGAGGAGACTCTGGAATGGGTCTCTGTCTGTATCATTGCACTATCCTCCAAAATCTAAAATGACTAATCTCTTCAGGAGGCGTCGCTCATATGGGCAACCGGTAGCGACGATAAATAAACGTAAAACACACACACGCCTATGGAGCTTGTAGATGGTTGTAGAACTATCTGTCTGGAGCATTACCTCAGAGCTATTGTCACAAAGCCATATGTCCGTCCATCTATTTGTCTGTCTGTCTGTCGTGTGAGAATCACTGCAACTTCAGTTTATGCCAAATGCTGTTTGCAGCTTTGGTCACAAATTGAAGTCAGATGAAATCCAGTCTTAAAAAAGTTGTGTTAAAATAATCGTTGCTCTAAGTCTATGAAACAGTCTATTTCTGTTAAGAAACCCTCAACCTTTACCAGCTCAACAAAATCCCTTCTAACAGCTCAACAGGTGCTTGACCCAGTTCCATTGGCATCTGTTAACCCATTTCATTCTGGATACATTTAATAGCTTTTGCAAACAACATAGATCCAGATCAGCACTTTGCAAATACTGTTTGAATGGTATCCAGAATGAAATGGGTTAAATTTGATTGCATTTGACATTTCCACAACATTGGGTGGTTTTATAGTGTGTCAGAGTAGAACCTTGAACCCTGGGAGTTTGTGCTTCTTCACTATAGTAGCTTTAACAGAATCTTATCTTACTATCTTGGTTATGTTGGTGTAGTTTGTGTGTGTTTGAGTGTGTTGTATATACTTGTATAGCAGAGAAATTGAATATTCTAAATACGTTTTGTTATTGCATAGTCTTAAATATCATCAAAATCGTATTCATTCCCTTCATCAGTCAATATGTTCCTTTTGTTTTTATCATATTTCTACTTATTGTAGTAAACTACCTATTTTGCTTTTTTTAAAGAGAAAAGTGCTTATGTGTATGTACTATGTGCTTTTTGAGTTGTAATAATCATGTGCGTTGTTAAGCATTCACAAGGCCTAAATATTGTTTGTTTCGGGTAACTCTGCTAGATCTACTTCAAACGTGCTAAACCTAAAAATAAACTAAATTTGTATAAGCTAAGTATAGAAATGCCTTCATACAAAATGCAGGAGAATTGACTGCAAGTTTAAAAAGAAAAGAACAAAAAACTATAAAGGCTGTCCGATTAGCGCAGTGGTTAGCACTCTCGCTTCTCACCAATGCAACCCGGGTTCAATCCTCGGACCGGGAAGTATGTGAGATAGTACGGTGGTCGTCAGATCGGACAGGTGGGTTTTCTCCGGGTACTCCGGTTTCCTCCCACACGAATGACCATATTTACGCTTTCATCCACGCCAACGAGAGTGATTAATATAAGTTATTAGACCTTGCTTCGCAATCGTTGTAAAATAAATAAAGTTTAAACTTTTTATTAAATTCTTTATTTTACCCAAACTTCTGCATAGAAATGTTACCCTAAACAATCATATTCCTTTGGCCAAGTAATTTATTCAACATCAAGGTTTAAGAATTTAAAAACTTCAATTTTACATACCAGGTGTTGAAGTATTCGCAGTCAGACTGGAACAAGATGAAGCAGGATTTAGAGCTGGACTTTAATGCTCGTGTCCTCAACAAGGAACGAGAGTGGAGCAGGAAGCTAGCCGACCGAGATAAAAAAATATCGTACCTCGACGAACAATCCCTGCTGCTTAGATCTTCTAATGAGGATATGAAGTAAGTGTTAATCGTTTTGTTAGCAGTCGTGTCTTGTAATAAATTTTGTATCACTGTCGGATTAGCGCAGTTGTTAGCACGCTCGCTTCTCACCAATGCAACCCAGGTGCGATCCGAGGACCGGGAAGTATGAGAGATGGTACCTCGTCTAGTTTGTTGCCGGGTTCAATAGTATTTTCTTCTACTGCTGTTGTAAGATCATGTGTTTATGAAGTCTCATTTCAGGGTTCAATAAATGTTAATGACACCATTGAAACAAGGTGTAACAAATTATCTTAATTAATCACTCTCATTGGCAGAGATATGGATGCATATCATTGGGACATTCTGGAAAGCAGATTTGTTTTTTCGTGTTTACATTGTCTTCATTCATTTATACCATAATTATTTACTGATTTGATAATATTTTATTGCTCTATATACATGTATATAACAATCACAATCGTTGTACAAATCAGGGATAATTCTAGAGGGCGATGTGGGCGAAATAGTCGCCCTAGGGACCCTGACTTCGCCCTCTGGGGGCCCCACTTCTCCCTAAAAAAATTTTTTTTTGGTTTTTACGATTTTCAAACAAAACTTTGTCTAGTAAGATACACTGGCTGGCCCATTATAAAGCACTCCTTCTATTCAAATGTTGTATTTAATGGTTGTACTGTGCCTTTTAACCCTATTTTGGAGAAGTATATTAAAGAACACCATTTAAGGAAACGATCACGCGCTTTCTCACTTCTCCCAAAATTTCTGACATAGAATGAACCCTGCAAATAGAAACTTAGCAAATGGGTTGGGCCATTTAGTTCTAGCAACATTAGTGATTGGCCCTCCCCAATTATTTGCTCATTAATCCTGTTTAAACCAACTGATTTCCACTGAGCTAGCATGGTCCACATACGCTGAAAGAGTGTTGAGTTAAGAATATATACAAAGTCATATTACAGAGAGGGTTTGATTTTTAACTGTTGCATCAAAATCTATTAGTTTCGTTTTAAGTTGTTGTGCGCAATGCGAGTGTTTCATCACCTGCAGGCCCCTTCTAACCCCATCATTTGAAATTAAATATTACTGCTGTTTCTTACAGATGTGTTGTGACAGAGTTTGAGAAGACCATTGCACAGTTACAAGGTAACAGGATTAAACACACAAGCTTATATGTTTATAAACGTTGCATAAACTTGTATTTCTATCATATTAAAATCTACAGTGTTTGTTCCTAAGTTACATGAAATCGCTACTGTAAACAAGCTTCGTATAACATGGTCGGAATTTAGCTGAAGTGTGTCCAACTGAATTTATTTGGACTTGCTTGGTGCTTCCACTTTGAAGTCAGACATTAGTTTTAAGCAGTTTTCATTATATTACAGTGTTAGGCAGGGATGAAACAATGTGCATTGATCATATATACCAATACATCCATTCTCTATGGTCTTGTCATTCCTTGTGGAACGGGGGTGGGGGGATATAGGAATGGTCTGTGTCCATCTGTCTGTAGCATACATCCATTCTCTATGGTATTATCATTCCTTGTGGAACGGGGGGGGGGGGATATAGGAATGGTCTGTGTCCATCTGTCTGTAGCATACATCCATTCTCTATGGTATTATCATTCCTTGTGGAACGGGGGGGGGGGGATATAGGAATGGTCTGTGTCCATCTGTCTGTAGCATACATCCATTCTCTATGGTATTATCATTCCTTGTGGAACGGGGGGGGGGGGGGTTGGTGGTTGTGTTTGTTGTGATACATCCATTCTCTATGGTTTGTCATTCCTTGTGGAACGGGGGTGGGGGGATATAGGAATGGTCTGTGTCCATCGTCTGTAGCATCATCCATTCTCTATGGTATTATCATTCCTTGTGGAACGGGGGGGGGGGGATATAGGAATGGTCTGTGTCCATCTGTCTGTAGCATACATCCATTCTCTATGGTATTATCATTCCTTGTGGAACGGGGGGGGGGGGATATAGGAATGGTCTGTGTCCATCTGTCTGTAGCATACATCCATTCTCTATGGTTTTCATTCCTTGTGGAACGGGGGGGGGGGAATATAAGAATGGTCAGTGTCCATCTGTCTGTATATATATACATGACCTGTTCTCCATAGAGATGCTAGTTGTGTTTGGCACCATGTATGTACATTTCGGTACCAAGTGTGCCATAGCCCCAGACAGCAGTAACAGTTCATTAAATAAATATTAGCTAGGATATAGCATCTGTGTAATCCTCGTTTAATTATTCCTTGTCGCATTGTTAGGGATATAGGATTGATCTCCATGCATCCGTCCGAAACCATGGAATTCTATAATGACTTGGCACAAACATTAGGAGCCATATTGTCCTATCGATTCTAGGTCAAGGTCACACTACAGAATTCAGTTCTGTACCAGCAGGCTTTATTCTGTTTGCGAATACATATTTTTATGATTCGTGTGTTTTTACGTTTATTTATCATCGTCACTATCGGTTTCCCATATGAGCGACGCCTCCTGAAGAGATTAGTTATTTTAGATTTTGGAGGATAATGCATGATACAGACAGAGACCCATTCCAGAATCTCCTCTGGTTCTTTTACGTGCACGGTGTAAAGCACCGACACGAGACCGCGGTTTAACGTCCCATCTGAAAGACTGTTAATTTTATTAGGGTCAGACGGGGGATCAAACCTGCGATCCCTGGATTACCAGTCCAGCGTGTTACCACTGGACTACAGATCCGTCTGTAGTTTTATGATTCCTGGATTCCTGCACTATTTGTGTTGACATAGTTTTACATTATGTTGATTTTGTTCAGATGATATAGCTGAAAAGCTGATGAAACGTGAATTATTGAGAGATATTAGCAATAGTAAAAACTGTGCATTTAGATATTGCTGAATTATCTCCCTTTTTGCCTATTAAACCATTTAATTTCTGAACGTCATTTATATTAATATTCTCTAATTCCGATTGAAATCAATTGAAAATGATGCAAAGAACATTGAATGTTCCTGGAATGCAAGAATGTGACCAAAACTGTGCATTTAGATATTGCAGAATTATCTCCCTTTTGCCTGTGACCAGTACTAGTATTACATTGTTTGTCTCGTTGGCTGCAAATTATGTTTCAATTTTAATAAAGCGGCGGAGATATGGGTATCTCTCGGACTGTCCTCCTGTATATAAACATTATATATGATGTAAACATTATACTGGCTTTCTTATAGAACCGTGTGGTCCATTATATATGATGTAAACATTATACTGGCTTTCTTATAGAACCGTGTGGTCCATTAGGTAATCGTGTTCTATCGTTTAGTTGCTCTGTATTTTCCTCAGTTGATCAGTTGTATAACAGACTACTTTTGATTAATATTGTTAAACAGAGTGATTATTTAGTTGACAATATATTGAAATTGCAGTTCAGGTGAAGGAATGTTTGCTTTTCAGGAAGTAGAAGATTTTACCAATTTTACAATATTTGTGCTTTTTTGTGCAAAATTTGATATTTGCTAGCTTTAGTTTATACAGATTTATTTTAGCTCAATTGCGAAACATTTTTTTACAACATTTGATTAATCCACTCTCTAGACCTCGTTCCTGATGGAATTCATCGCCATGAGGGAGAGGCAATGCGGAATTTAAGTGCCTTGCCTTATTCCGGGCCATTCGCACCTGAAACGAAAGCGCTACCACTGCGCTATCACGCCTTCTACTACTGGCTAGACAATGCTACTGTGGAGGCAATGTGAAATTTAAGTGCCTTGCCTTATTCCGGGCCATTCGCACCTGAAACGAAAGCACGACCACTGCACTATCATGCCTTGCTTGCACTACTGGCTAGACAATGCTGCTGTGGCACTGTGGCATGGCAGATTCATTACTCGATGTATGTCTTATCAACCCTTACTCTGCAACAGAAGAGGTCTACATTGTATATTCATACTGCTGATAAGCAATAGGCATATTCTACTACATTATTCAATACAAATTATGTATTGGAATTGGTAATGGGGTTAACCTTGGAAATAGGCGGGAGGTGATCACGCTGTTGTATGGCGTGTATGAAGCGAAGTCGCTAATGCAATATGAGTTCAGGTCTGTAATGGCTACGGTATATATAATTAAAACACACAAAGGTTCCATACAGCTGCCATTTTCTTCAATAGAACATACAATAATTTTTTTTAAATGTATGCAATGCTAGAAAACCGGTCTCATTGTACAGAACTTCCTTCCATGTTGCCTGAAGTGCAGTTTATTTTCTTGTTACTCATTTAGTGTTTTTATTTTAGCTCTTTTCATGAAATTAACTTCATTATTATGTTGATGTATCTTCTATAAAGGTAGACTTGCAATATTAGTTCTTTAAAGGTAGATTTTCAATATTAGTTCCTTAAAGGTAGATTTTCAATATTAATTCTTTAAAGGTAGATTTTCAATATTAGTTCTTTTCCTGATTCATTCAAACTGACTGTAACCTCCAATAGTGACCTATAACCCGTATTCAACTTGATTATCAATTATTAGTTTGTACCATATATATAACATTATATACATTGTTTTTCAGCATGCCATTCGTTTACATTGTCTCCGATTAAAAGTACACGCCACGTTTTTAGACATCTTGAAATAGTTGCGTAATTTATTAATGATATTGTAAGATTCGTTAAACTCGACAATTTGTTTCTGATGGATGATGGTAAAGTAAATGCTATGAATGCATATTCATATTTTCACCAAAATATGTTCCTCTGTCATTGTTTTCAACTTAACCCTTTCAACACCACAGACCTCTAAATTGGCTTACAAAAAAGTGTAGATCCAGATGAGCCGGCTCGTGACGAGCCGTCTCATCAGGATCTGCACTTTTTTCAAGTAATATAACTATTTTTAGAGAGAGAAAATACCCATTTTGATAAATGAACTGATCCAAATGTAATTTTCTTATTAATTTATTGGTCTAAAAATATCATGGACCAGTCCGTGTCAGTTACTTGGTGTTGAATGGGTTAATATGATCTTGTATTATATTTTCAATTAAAAACTGCATAGTGATTCGATGGAAATCATGGACGTTATGTTATATACGACATACAAGGAGCATAGTTATCGCAGTTATTTGTCTATTTATTTCAGCGGAAAAAGAGAAATCGACGACAGAATCTCAGCATGGATTTGAGGACGTCACATCAGAACGTGACCAGGTAAACGTGTGCATTATTTGGATGGGTTTTCATAATGGAATAAAATCATTGCATTTATCTTCGTGGCCTAATGGTTCGAAGGTTCGAACCTCGTCAGGGGTTCGTTCTGATATGGCTTGTTGGTGAGCCGCCAGCTAGTTAAATAATGGTTACCAATTGGATACCAGCCTGGCGCCTGTCATACAAGCATAGGATTTGGGAATTACTGTCTAGTACTTCCTAAGAAGAGGTGTCTCATAAGTCAGAAATGGCTGGCCCTTTAAATAGGGGTGACACTATAAAAACAAACACATTACATCACACATTATTATTGGCGTATGCAATACATTTGGTTAACATGTATGGAAGGCCTCCTCCTCAAACAGCACAAATGTATTGTATACTCCAATAAACGAAACACAAGTAGATTTATTCCTTACATATGCATTGAATTTTCTGAACATTTCAAGACCATAAATGGTACAAAAATTGTTCAACCAGTAATATTATTAATTTTAGACAAAATTACCCATTTTGATAATGAACTGGCCCAAATGTAATTTTCTTATTAAAGTATTTCATGCACCAGTCCATGTCAGTTATTTGGTGTTGAAGGGGTTAGCAGCATGTGTTATTATTTCACCATATTGTTTTATTACAGGCCTTAGAAGATCTACAGTCAGTTGAGACAGCTTTCTCAGATCTGCATCAGAGATACGAGAGAACTAAGGGAGTGGTAGAAGGGTTCAAAAAGGTATGTTGTTTATATATTGTGATCCTTGGATACCTCGGGTTCTGTGTTGTTTATATATTGTGATCCTTGGATACCACGGGTTCTGTGTTGTTTATATATTGTGATCCTTGATACCCGGGTTCTGTGTTGTTTATATAGTGTGATCCTTGGATACCTCAGGTTCTGGGTTGTTTATATAATGTGATCCTTGGATACCACAGGTTCTGTGTTGTTTATATAGTGTGATCCTTGGATACCTCGGGTTCTGTGTTGTTTATATAGTGTGATCCTTGGATACCTCAGGTTCTGTGTTGTTTATATAGTGTGATCCTTGGATACCACAGGTTCTGTGTTGTTTATATATTGTGATCCTTGGATACCTCAGGTTCTGTGTTGTTTATATATTGTGATCCTTGGATACCTCAGGTTCTGTGTTGTTTATATAGTGTGATCCTTGGATACCTCAGGTTCTGTGTTGTTTATATATTGTGATCCTTGGATACCTCGGGTTCTGTGTTGTTTATATATTGTGATCCTTGGATACCCCGGTTCTGTGTTGTTTATATAGTGTGATCCTTGGATACCTCGGGTTCTGTGTTGTTTATATAGTGTGATCCTTGGATACACAGGTTCTGTGTTGTTTATATAGTGTGATCCTTGGATACCTCGGGTTCTGTGTTGTTTATATAGTGTGATCCTTGGATACCTCAGGTTCTGTGTTGTTTATATAGTGTGATCCTTGGATACCTCAGGTTCTGTGTTGTTTATATAGTTGATCCTTTTGTTGTTTTTGTGTGATCCTTGGATACCTCGGGTTCTGTGTTGTTTATATAGTGTGATCCTTGGATACCTCGGGTTCTGTGTTGTTTATATATTGTGATCCTTGGATACCTCAGGTTCTGTGTTGTTTATATAATGTGATCCTTGGATACCTCAGGTTCTGTGTTGTTTATATAATGTGATCCTTGGATACCACAGGTTCTGTGTTGTTTATATATTGTGATCCTTGGATACCTCAGGTTCTGTGTTGTTTATATAGTGTGATCCTTGGATACCTCAGGTTCTGTGTTGTTTATATAGTGTGATCCTTGGATACCTCGGGTTCTGTGTTGTTTATATAGTGTGATCCTCGGATTCTGTGTTGTTTATATATTGTTTTGGATCCTCGGGTTCTGTGTTGTTTATATATTGTGATCCTTGGATACCTCGGGTTCTGTGTTGTTTATATATTGTGATCCTTGGGTTCTGTGTTGTTTATATAGTGTGATCCTTGGATACCTCGGGTTCTGTGTTGTTTATATAGTGTGATCCTTGGATACCTCAGGTTCTGTGTTGTTTATATAGTGTGATCCTTGGATACCTCAGGTTCTGTGTTGTTTATATAGTGTGATCCTCGGATTCTGTGTTGTTTATATATTGTGATCCTCGGATTCTGTGTTGTTTATATAGTGTGATCCTTGGATACCTCGGGTTCTGTGTTGTTTATATAGTGTGATCCTTGGATACCTCGGGTTCTGTGTTGTTTATATATTGTGATCCTTGGATACCTCAGGTTCTGTGTTGTTTATATAATGTGATCCTTGGATACCTCAGGTTCTGTGTTGTTTATATAATGTGATCCTTGGATACCACAGGTTCTGTGTTGTTTATATATTGTGATCCTTGGATACCTCAGGTTCTGTGTTGTTTATATAGTGTGATCCTTGGATACCTCAGGTTCTGTGTTGTTTATATAGTGTGATCCTTGGATACCTCGGGTTCTGTGTTGTTTATATAGTGTGATCCTCGGATTCTGTGTTGTTTATATATTGTAATCCTTGGATACCTCGGGTTCTGTGTTGTTTATATATTGTGATCCTTGGATACCTCGGGTTCTGTGTTGTTTATATATTGTGATCCTTGGGTTCTGTGTTGTTTATATATTGTGATCCTTGGATACCTCGGATTCTGTGTTGTTTATATATTGTGATCCTTGGATACCTCGGGTTCTGTGTTGTTTATATATTGTGATCCTTGCATACCCCGGGTTCTGTGTTGTTTATATAGTGTGATCCTTGGGTACCTCAGGTTCTGTGTTGTTTATATAGTGTGATCCTTGGATACCACAGGTTCTGTGTTGTTTATATAGTGTGATCCTTGGATACCTCGGGTTCTGTGTTGTTTATATAGTGTGATCCTTGGATACCTCAGGTTCTGTGTTGTTTATATAGTGTGATCCTTGGATACCTCAGGTTCTGTGTTGTTTATATAGTGTGATCCTCGGATTCTGTGTTGTTTATATATTGTGATCCTCGGATTCTGTGTTGTTTATATAGTGTGATCCTTGGATACCTCGGGTTCTGTGTTGTTTATATAGTGTGATCCTTGGATACCTCGGGTTCTGTGTTGTTTATATATTGTGATCCTTGGATACCTCAGGTTCTGTGTTGTTTATATAATGTGATCCTTGGATACCTCAGGTTCTGTGTTGTTTATATAATGTGATCCTTGGATACCACAGGTTCTGTGTTGTTTATATATTGTGATCCTTGGATACCTCAGGTTCTGTGTTGTTTATATAGTGTGATCCTTGGATACCTCAGGTTCTGTGTTGTTTATATAGTGTGATCCTTGGATACCTCGGGTTCTGTGTTGTTTATATAGTGTGATCCTCGGATTCTGTGTTGTTTATATATTGTAATCCTTGGATACCTCGGGTTCTGTGTTGTTTATATATTGTGATCCTTGGATACCTCGGGTTCTGTGTTGTTTATATATTGTGATCCTTGGGTTCTGTGTTGTTTATATATTGTGATCCTTGGATACCTCGGATTCTGTGTTGTTTATATATTGTGATCCTTGGATACCTCGGGTTCTGTGTTGTTTATATATTGTGATCCTTGGGTTCTGGGTTGTTCATATATTGTGATAATTTATATACATTTATTTTAGCTCGATTACAATGTTAGATTAATAACTCTCGAGACCTCATTCCTGATGGAATCCATCACCATGAAGGAGACAGAAGAATGTAGAATTTAAGTGCCTTGCCTAAGGGCACAATCGTAATGGCTACTGCACAAACTCTAGGGCTTTTGTATCTGAAGCAGAAGTCGTGTATCTCAGTGTCATTCTAGAGTCAAACTCCAGTTTCAATTTGTCATTCTAGAATCAAACTCCAGAGATTCAATTTGTCATTCTAGAATCAAAGTTCGGAGATTCAATTCATGTCATTCTAGAGTCAAACGCACATACATTGGATTGTCAAATAAATTCAATTAGAATCTGCGCATGAAGTAAAACATGACACAGTGAGGCCAGGCTATGGATATTCAGTAAACATGACACAGTGAGGCCAGGCTATGGATATTCAGTAAACATGACACAGTGAGGCCAGGCTATGGATATTCAGTAAACATGACACAGTGAGGCCAGGCTATGGATATTCAGTAAACATGACACAGTGAGGCCAGGCTATGGATATTCAGTAAACATGACACAGTGAGGCCAGGCTATGGATATTCAGTAAACATGACACAGTGAGGCTAGGCTATGGATATTCAGTAAACATGACACAGTGAGGCCAGGCTATGGATATTCAGTAAACATGACACAGTGAGGCCAGGCTATGGATATTCAGTAAACATGACACAGTAAGGCCAGGCTATGGATATTCAGTAAACATGACACAGTAAGGCCAGGCTATGGATATTCAGTAAACATGACACAGTAAGGCCAGGCTATGGATATTCAGTAAATGTTTGTAAATATTTCAGAACGAGGATGTGTTGAAGAAATGTGTGCAGGATTATCAGTGCAAGTTGAAAGGTGCTGAGGATAAGACGGTGTCTGTACGGCAACAGGCCGAGGATAAACTAGCGCAGTATGTATTTTATTTTTTATTTTTATTTTTAATGTTCACAATCACCTGATAACACTATCAATACTATACATGCGATATGTACTATATGCAATTTAGCATTATAAATGTTCTATATACATTAGTTTATACAAATTTATTTTAGCTCGATTGCGAAACAAGTTCTTTCAACTTATATTAATCACTCTCGAGACCTCATTCCTGATGGAATCCATCGCCACGAGGGAGAGAGGAGGCAACGTGGAATTTAAATGCCTTGCCTAAGGGCACAATCATAACGGCTCCAGCGGGGCTCGAACTCCGGACCTTTCGCACCTGAAGCGAACGCGCATCCACTGCGCTACCACGACTTCCACAAATATATACATGATATTACAGTATGCAGTACTTAATCTAGTATGGCAATGTTCACTATTCAATCATGTATGTAGCTATTGACTGTCTCGTATAAAGTAATGTCTCATCGGTACCCACAAACAAACTCGAATAAATGCTCGTTTCTGGAGCTCACATTAGTTACGTTATTTTACACCCGAGTCTGTGTTAATTGAATGCTTGGACTTCGTGGCCCATTAAACCAATGTATAAGCTTGGCCTTAAAGCGACAGTACATCGCAAAAAGCAAATAAAATGCATGTTTTCACGTATAAATGCATTGCTACTACAAATTCTTCTGAATACATTCGAACACTAACATTGAATCAATAAACAGTGTTATTGTTGTCTACAAACTTTCAAAAGTGAAAGTAGGATTTCATATAGCAGTCATCCACGCTCCTGAAATGACGTTTGTTTGTCATTGGAGTCAATACTAAACACGCTATACTTTCGCTTAGAGATGATTTAACTAAGATTAGTCTACAAATAAATATGCATAGGCACAAATGTGAGATATAACGGTAAATCTGTACGATAAATCGTGTCATTCAGGATATACGCATTGTATTATGCATGAATGTCGACCCTATTTACATTATTTTGTTATGTCAACAAACCGCGTATACGACGCTTAGTTTATTTGTTGAAATACTCAGTTTTTGAGGCAAATATTGGAGAAGAATTTATACCATATAATAGGAAATTACATTCTGCAGATATTTGCGTTTTCACCGATGTAGTGTCGCTTTAACACATGCAGGCAATTTTGAGTGTAATGACTTGTAAAACTGTTGTTGTCTTCCCATATGGAGTGGTATTGTAGTGTGTCTGTATCCTTATATCTTAACCCTTTCCTTCATAGAGATTTAGGTTAATATACTATTATATCTCCATACAAACGACAGCCATTTAGTTATAGTGCAGTGGATAAGTAGTCGCCATATCTATCCCACCTCCATAGATATTACTGGGACTACATGAGATTCTGGCCTTTATTATGAACATTGGTTTGGCTACTACATTGGCAATGTATGTCGTATTGGTAATTGCGTCAAGAGGTGCTTCTATGAGGGAAAGGGTTAACATAAATTATGTTACAGAGCCAGTGACGAGATGGACAGGTTACGGAAAGTTACAACATCCGAGGTAGCTCGCTTAGATGCTGCATTGAAGAAAGCCGAACTCAAAATTCAAGGTCTGGATAGGAGCTTAGAACAAAAGGTAGGATTGCTGTAGAAACACCTAGGGTATTAGATATTCCGACATTGATTGTAGACTATTGACAGGAGACGGTTCATACCATATTCGTGGCCAGATATGAGTACCATTCATATAAACGCACTGTTTCTTTGGCCCCAAAACAATCTCCTTGATATTGAATAGTACAAGCATGTCTAATGGGTTTAAGTTGTCAATAATATTAATACATTTATTTGTTGCAATTAGTAACTCGTTAAGCTCAACAGGGCACTACCAGGCACTCGCCTCTCCATCACCCGGCTCTGTCTCCATCACCTGGCACCCAGTTCTCCATCAATGGGCACCAGCTCTCCATCACGATTGTGGAAGGTTGGTGGTTCTACCAAGGTGCCCGTCCATGTCTGAAATACTGCTCCAAGGGGCATCCGGCTCCTCTTCCACCACTAGTAGCTGGAAAGTGGCCATATGAACTTAGCTGTTGGTGCGACTTTAAGCCCCAAAACAAAACCCTCCAGCAGCCACTTTCTTATATCCTTACATACAGTATATCTATCCGTACATACAGTATATCTATCCGTACATACAGTATATCTATCCATACATACAGTATATCTATCCGTACATACAGTATTTCTATCCGTACATACAGTATTTCTATCCGTACATACTGTATTTCTATCCTTGCATACAGTATATCTATCCGTACATACAGTATTTCTATCCGTACATACAGTATTTCTATCCGTACATACAGTATTTCTATCCGTACATACAGTATTTCTATCCGTACATACTGTATTTCTATCCTTGCATACAGTTTCTATCCGTACATACAGTATTTCTATCCGTACATACTGTATTTCTATCCGTACATACAGTATTTCTATCCGTACATACTGTATTTCTATCCGTACATACAGTATATCTATCCGTACATACTGTATTTCTATCCGTACATACAGTATTTCTATCCGTACATACTGTATTTCTATCCGTACATACTGTATTTCTATCCGTACATACTGTATTTCTATCCGTACATACAGTATATCTATCCTTGCATACAGTTTCTATCCGTACATACAGTATTTCTATCCGTACATACTGTATTTCTATCCGTACATACAGTATTTCTATCCGTACATACTGTATTTCTATCCGTACATACAGTATTTCTATCCGTACATACAGTATTTCTATCCGTACATACAGTATTTCTATCCTTACATACTGTATTTCTATCCGTACATACTGTATTTCTATCCGTACATACAGTATTTCTATCCGTACATACAGTATTTCTATCCTTACATACAGTATATCTATCCTTGCATACAGTATTTCTATCCGTACATACAGTATTTCTATCCTTGCATACAGTATTTCTATCCGTACATACAGTATTTCTATCCGTACATACTGTATTTCTATCCTTACATACAGTATATCTATCCGTACATACTGTATTTCTATCCGTACATACTGTATTTCTATCCGTACATACTGTATTTCTATCCGTACATACTGTATTTCTATCCGTACATACTGTATTTCTATCCGTACATACTGTATTTCTATCCGTACATACTGTATTTCTATCCGTACATACAGTATATCTATCCTTGCATACAGTTTCTATCCGTACATACAGTATTTCTATCCGTACATACTGTATTTCTATCCGTACATACAGTATTTCTATCCGTACATACTGTATTTCTATCCGTACATACAGTATTTCTATCCGTACATACAGTATTTCTATCCGTACATACAGTATTTCTATCCTTGCATACAGTATATCTATCCGTACATACAGTATATCTATCCGTACATACAGTATTTCTATCCGTACATACAGTATATCTATCCGTACATACAGTATTTCTATCCGTACATACAGTATTTCTATCCGTACATACAGTATATCTATCCGTACATACAGTATTTCTATCCGTACATACTGTATTTCTATCCGTACATACTGTATTTCTATCCTTGCATACAGTATTTCTATCCGTACATACTGTATTTCTATCCGTACATACTGTATTTCTATCCGTACATACAGTATTTCTATCCGTACATACAGTATTTCTATCCTTACATACAGTATATCTATCCGTACATACTGTATTTCTATCCGTACATACAGTATTTCTATCCTTGCATACAGTATTTCTATCCGTACATACAGTATTTCTATCCGTACATACAGTATTTCTATCCGTACATACAGTATTTCTATCCGTACATACAGTATTTCTATCCTTACATACAGTATATCTATCCGTACATACTGTATTTCTATCCGTACATACAGTATTTCTATCCTTGCATACAGTATATCTATCCGTACATACAGTATTTCTATCCGTACATACTGTATTTCTATCCGTACATACAGTATTTCTATCCGTACATACAGTATATCTATCCGTACATACAGTATTTCTATCCGTACATACTGTATTTCTATCCTTGCATACAGTATATCTATCCGTACATACAGTATTTCTATCCGTACATACAGTATTTCTATCCGTACATACAGTATTTCTATCCGTACATACAGTATTTCTATCCGTACATACAGTATTTCTATCCGTACATACAGTATTTCTATCCGTACATACTGTATTTCTATCCTTGCATACAGTATTTCTATCCTTGCATACAGTATATCTATCCTTGCATACAGTATTTCTATCCTTGCATACAGTATATCTATCCTTGCATACAGTATTTCTATCCTTGCATACAGTATATCTATCCTTGCATACAGTATTTCTATCCTTGCATACAGTATATCTATCCGTACATACAGTATTTCTATCCGTACATACAGTATATCTATCCATACATACAGTATATCTATCCGTACATACAGTATTTCTATCCGTACATACTGTATTTCTATCCGTACATACTGTATTTCTATCCTTGCATACAGTATATCTATCCGTACATACTGTATTTCTATCCTTGCATACAGTATTTCTATCCTTGCATACAGTATATCTATCCGTACATACAGTATTTCTATCCGTACATACAGTATTTCTATCCGTACATACAGTATTTCTATCCGTACATACAGTATTTCTATCCTTGCATACAGTATATCTATCCGTACATACAGTATTTCTATCCGTACATACAGTATTTCTATCCGTACATACTGTATTTCTATCCTTGCATACAGTATATCTATCCGTACATACAGTATTTCTATCCGTACATACAGTATTTCTATCCGTACATACAGTATTTCTATCCTTGCATACAGTATTTCTATCCTTGCATACAGTATATCTATCCTTGCATACAGTTTCTATCCTTGCATACAGTATTTCTATCCTTGCATACAGTATATCTATCCTTGCATACAGTTTCTATCCGTACATACAGTATTTCTATCCTTGCATACAGTATATCTATCCGTACATACAATATTTCTATCCGTACATACTGTATTTCTATCCGTACATACAGTATTTCTATCCTTGCATACAGTATATCTATCCGTACATACAGTATATCTATCCGTACATACAGTATTTCTATCCGTACATACAGTATTTCTATCCGTACATACAGTATTTCTATCCGTACATACAGTATATCTATCCGTACATACAGTATTTCTATCCGTACATACAGTATTTCTATCCGTACATACAGTATTTCTATCCGTACATACTGTATTTCTATCCGTACATACAGTATATCTATCCGTACAATATTAATAGAGGTGACCATTATATACAGCTTGCAGTTGTTTACTATTTATTTAAATGATGTCCGTGTTTGATCCTCGGACTGGGAAGTATGTGAGATGATACGGTGTTCCCCCGTATCAGACAGGCAAGTTTCTCCGGGTACTCCGGTTTCCTCCCACATACATGTAACCTATAACCTCCATTAATCAACAAGAAATGGTCGCCTACAATAAAGGAACCAGTTCATTTCCTCCCGAGAGACATTCCTATATATTTAAGGGTCACCTCTCTGACTCGGTCAACGGTCGGAATACGATCAATATATCTCCGAGAAACGGTCATTTTCTACGATGTTGATATAAAATATTGGTTGCTATTGCACACATGTCTTCAAAACTAAGTGCAGACACTAATGATAGTGCCCCGATTCTGGTAAAAGCTCCAGGAAAGTGTCAAAAGAGTTTTGGAGCTGGTGGGACCTAGATACAGGAGGACATTAAAGTGGAAACGCGAGATCATGGAGGACTATAACTCATGGAGGAATATAACTCGTGGAGGACTATAACTTCATGGAGGAATATAACTCATGGAGGAATATAACTCGTGGAGGAATATAACTCATGGAGGAATATAACTCATGGAAGAATATAACAATAACTTCATGGAGGAATATAACTCATGGAGGAATATAACTCATGGAGGAATATAACTCATGGAGGAATATAACTCATGGAGGAATATAACTCGTGGAGGACTATAACTCGTGGAGGAATATAACTCATGGAGGAATATAACTCATGGAGGAATATAACTCATGGAGGAATATAACTCATGGAGGAATATAACTCATGGAGGAATATAACTCATGGAAGAATATAACTCATGGAGGAATATAACTCATGGAGGACTATACCTCATGGAGGAATATAACTCATGGAGGAATATAACTCATGGAGGACTATAACTCATGGAGGAATATAACAATAACTTCATGGAGGAATATAACTCATGGAGGAATATAACAATAACTTCATGGAGGAATATAACTCATGGAGGAATATAACAATAACTTCATGGAGGAATATAATTCATGGAGGAATATAACAATAACTTCATGGAGGAATATAACTCATGGAGGAATATAACTCATGGAGGACTATAACTCATGAAGGAATATAACTCATGGAGGAATATAACAATAACTTCATGGAGGAATATAACAATAACTTCATGGAGGAATATAACTCATGGAGGAATATAACAATAACTTCATGGAGGAATATAACTCATGGAGGAATATAACTCGTGGAGGAATATAACTCATGGAGGAATATAACTCATGGAGGAATATAACTCATGGAGGAATATAACTCATGGAGGAATATAACTCTTCATGGAGGAATATAACTCATGGAGGAATATAACTCATGGAGGACTATAACTCATGGAGGAATATAACTCATGGAGGACTATAACTCATGGAGGAATATAACTCATGGAGGAATATAACTCATGGAGGAATATAACTCATGGAGGAATATAACTCATGGAGGAATATAACTCATGGAGGAATATAACTCATGGAGGACTATAACTCATGGAGGAATATAACTCATGGAGGAATATAACAATAACTTGTGAATAAATCATAAATAACATGAATACACATGTTACAACATAAATATAAAGACTTCAAGTTTGGTGATTACACTTAGAAATGTTTGTCTGTCACTAGTTCCCTCCATTAACAGGTCACCTACAGTGATCAACCAACATTGGCCGTTTCCATCACTGGCTGCTTAAAGAGAGGATTTACTGTATATGCTTTCATCTGCGGAAACAAAGTTATTAATATATGTTGTCATAGCTTATTTCGTAATCATTGTTGAATAAATAACGTTTATGCTTTAAATGCTGCGTTTCCCATGATTTCTTTTGTCTTTATTTCAGATTCAGGAGAACTTTGAATTGACGGCCATATGTGATGAACTTATAGCTAAAGTAGGGGGAGACTAATACATTCATACATACACTGCTCTTTGATCATGTGTAGTTAGCAACACCTGTTATTGTGTTCAACATTACACATCCCATGGCCCTTTCTAAGTTATACAAATATCAGCAAAGTATGCGAGTCATTTGTTTTATGATCTGAGCTGTATTCAAGATCTGTATACTGATCCGATCGAGTCTTCGTGGACTGTCAATTTACGTTCACGTCGCCGTGACTGATTCGTTAGCGTCGTGGACTGTCAACTTACGTTCACCTCACCGCTGTGTCGCCGTGACTGATTCGTTAGCATCGTGGACTGTCAACTTACGTTCACCTCACCGCTGTGTCGCCGTGACTGATTCGTTAGCATCGTGGACTGTCAACTTACGTTCACCTCACCGCTGTGTCGCCGTGACTGATTCGTTAGCGTCGTGGACTGTCAAACTTACGTTCACCTCACCGTTGTGGATTTGGACCCTCCCTACTTGGGTCGCTTTCATTCCTTGTAGTCAATCAGCTATCCAGCCAGCTGGCATACGGTCGGTGATGGTTCTTCGCAGGTGCCTTGCCCATGCATGAATAAATGCCTATTTGGGGAATCTTGTTTGTTCCTCCACCACCACGTAAGCTGAAGTTGCTACGACGATAGTTGTTGGTGCGGCTCTAAATACAGCTGGCTCAGTTCAGTGTACATGAACTAGGCTATATGTTCAATATTCAAAATTACATATGTGTATATTTATTTGTTCAAGATAGATGTAACCAGTGTATATGTGTGTACATGAAAGTCTATATTCAAGATTGAAATAACCAGTGTGTGCATAAATACTGCATAGTTTACAGTGTACATGATTTATCCTAGTATATGTACGTAAAACGGATGCTTCTGTGCATAAAAATTCTATATATATATACCTAACCATCGCTCAAGTGTACATCAATTCAGATGTATATGGGTTCTTGACATCCAAGGTATAATACTGTTCATATTTAACCCTTTCAACACCACAGGCCTCTAAATAGGCTTATGAAAAGTGTAGATCCAGATGAGCCGGCTCGTGACGAGCCGTCTCATCAGGATCTGCACTTTTTTGCCAGTAATAATTATTACTATTTTTAGATAAAATTACCCATTTTGATAAATGAACTGGTCCAAAGGTAATTTTGTTATTAATTTATTGGTCTAAAAATATCATGCACAAGTCCATGTCAGTTACTTGGGGTGGTTGAATGGGTTAACCATATATTTCCTTTACATTCATTTTATTATTTTTCTCTGGACTCGGGCATACATTGGGCAAGGAGGAAATAAGCAATTACAGCATCTATATAGTCTGTTGGAGAAGAACCTGATGGTATTACTGAAACAACAGAACCTGATGGTATTACTGAAACAACAGAACCTGATGGTATTACTGAAACAACAGAACCTGATGGTATTACTGAAACAACAGAACCTGATGGTATTACTGAAACAACAGAACCTGATGGTAGTTCTGAAACAACAGAACCTGATGGTATTACTGAAACAACAGAACCTGATGGTATTACTGAAACAACAGAACCTGATGGTATTACTGAAACAACATAACCTGATGGTAGTTCTGAAACAACAGAACCTGATGGTATTACTGAAACAACAGAACCTGATGGTATTACTGAAACAACAGAACCTGATGGTAGTTTTGAAACAACAGAACCTGATGGTATTACTGAAACAACAGAACCTGATGGTATTACTGAAACAACAGAACCTGATGGTATTACTGAAACAACAGAACCTGATGGTATTACTGAAACAACAGAACCTGATGGTAGTTCTGAAACAACAGAACCTGATGGTATTACTGAAACAACAGAACCTGATGGTATTACTGAAACAACAGAACCTGATGGTATTACTGAAACAACATAACCTGATGGTAGTTCTGAAACAACAGAACCTGATGGTATTACTGAAACAACAGAACCTGATGGTATTACTGAAACAACAGAACTGATGGTATTACTGAAACAACAGAACCTGATGGTATTACTGAAACAACAGAACCTGATGGTAGTTTTGAAACAACAGAACCTGATGGTATTACTGAAACAACAGAACCTGATGGTATTACTGAAACAACAGCTATTACTTGCACGAGTTAACATTGCATATATTATTGGGCATGTTTTTAGAAAACGTAAATGATGTCAAAAATGCTGGTTTTGACACCAACTGCTATACCATGGAGATTTTTTAAACACGGTAAATTCCGTCTTTGGGTATACAAAATGCCGAGTCATTTTGAAAATGTATCGCGATTGACAGGGCTGATTTTACAGTTTCTCGGAACAATCCTCACAAACTGAATTTTGTTGTGTACTATATGTATTTACTTTGGTGACAGAATTATATTTACCTATTGAATGTGTGCGTGCATGCAAAGTGTGTGTATATGACATTCTTTTTTCTGTGATAATTTTTGTCAGTCTGTACTCAGCAATTTTTCTCAGGCTTTCGTATGTACATCCATCATTTCATTTGATCGGCCTTGTTTGTTTTTACGTCCTAATATAATCATATTTCATTCAATTAGGTCAGAATACAATATTATCTGCTTTTGTCCTCCGTATATGTTCTGCTTCTCAGTCAATGACTCTACTTGTCAGTATCTATGGATGGTATAATAAGAGGATATTTGTTTGTGTCAGTGTATGATCGAATTACATTTCACCGAATGAACATTGAATGCATTATTATCACGAGTGGCGCTAATAGCTTTCTATGTTAATATGAAATATTATTTGATCATTCACTTAAACAAACGGGTGTTCTCATAAGATAGAAAACGGTGCAACATTGTGCTAAATGGCGCTAGAACGTCGTGTTTAGGCGAACATAAACGACGTCATAAATTACATTCGACATCCAGAGAAATGAAAATCAATGCCAATAAGCAAGTGTGCGATTTCTGATTGTCTGGACGGTGCCTAATCGTGAAATATTATGAGCCAATTAACCCTTTCAACACCACAGACCTCTCAATAGGCTTATAAAAAGTGTAGATCCAGATGAGCCGGCTCGTGACGAGCCGTCTCATCAGGATCTGCACTTTTTGCCAGTAATATTACTATTTGTAGACAAAAATTACCTATTTTGATAAATGAACTGGTCCAAATGTAATTTCCTTATTAATTTATTGGTCTGAAAATATCATGCACCAGTCCATGTCAGTTACTTGGTGTTGAATGGGTTAAGCTAAAAGAACGACTGAAATCCATACCTTAACATGCAAAGTAGAATATACATGTACTTACTGCTATTCTTTGTCAGGCATATGCTTCTATGTTCCGGCTTATTAGTTGTGTTTAAACACTTCAGAAAATGGTTCAATGTACAGAGCGTGTATGAATATACAAGAAAATAGTACATTGAATGTACAGATATACAGCTCTGCACACTCTTTGTATATGATCATATTGTCTGTCGTGTAGCTTTGTGATATTATTATATAGTGGATGCTGCATTGTTTGTTTGTTCGTCAAATGTTTATGCTTGTTTTTATACGATATATTTATATGCATCGTTGTTTTAGGGTAATCGAAAGCCTCTGTCTCTTTTTGGGCAAAAAGTGTTTCCAATTTAAATCCTGTGGAGCAAGTAAGTTTACCTAGTGAGGGAGAGACGCAATATTAACGGCTACAGCTCGGTCAAGGACTTGTGTATACCACTTTTACCTGGCTACAGCTCGGTCAAGGACTTGTGTATACCACTTTTACCTGGCTACAGCTCGGTCAAGGACTTGTGTATACCACCTTTACCTGGCTACAGCTGGGTCAAGGACTTGTGTATACCACTTTTACCTGGCTACAGCTGGGTCAAGGACTTGTGTATACCACTTTTACCTGGCTACAGCTGGGTCAAGGACTTGTGTATACCACCTTTACCTATCATCATTGATGGTCACAGGTTCGAGTCTTGCTCTGGCTGTTTCTCATTTATATGAAAAAGTTAGCAGTTTCTTACTGAGATTGGTGCACTCAAGTACTGGTTAACCACTGGAGCCTGCCTAGGAAAGGTTTGTTGGGTAAGCCAGTGATATAGCCCAAAATGGTGCTGATGCAGGCGTAAAACCCAAACGTAATAGCTACCGCTGGGCCTCTCAAAGTGTATATCACGACTGCATCATTTTGTGCTAGCTAATTCAAATGAAACCTTTTCCGCATTAATGTTAAATCTTCATTAATTGGAAACATTTTTTCCCCTTAAATGTGATCAGGAGGAAATTTATGTGTTGAATAGATACTTCTGAATTTTACTGAGTAAAGGTTTTACAACAATAAATAGTGACCTAATTGCATTAAAATGTTTATAGACTTGTCATTTAGTTACCAGCTGTCCGCCTCCGTGGTTACGGTCGCTGACTTGTATACCACTGTAACCTATCATCACTGATGGTCACGGGTTCGAGCCCCGCTCAGTCCGTGTCTCATTTATATGAAAAAGTTGGCAGTTTCTTACGGAGGTTGGTGCACCCAAGTACTTGTTAACCGTTGGAAAGGTGTTGTTAGGTAAACTGCCCGCAGGCGATATAGCCCAAAATGGTGCTGATGCAGGCGTAAAACCCGAAATATAAGTAAATAAATATAGTTACCAGCTACATTAGTTACCAGCTACATTAAAGTGTGGGAGGTAAGGAGCGAGGGATGCATCTATCTAGGTAAATAAGGATCTAGGTGGTGAGTGATAGTAGCAAAACAGTATAGAGGGATATAGGTGGTGAGTGATAGTAGCAAAACAGTATAGAGGGATCTAGGTGGTGAGTTATAGTAGCAAAACAGTATAGAGGGATCTAGGTGGTGAGTGATAGTAGCAAAACCGTATAGAGGGATATAGGTGGTGAGTGATAGTAGCAAAACAGTATAGAGGGATATAGGTGGCGAGTGATAGTAGCAAAACTGTATAGAGGGATATAGGTGGTGAGTGATAGTAGCAAAACTGTATAGAGGGATATAGGTGGTGAGTGATAGTAGCAAAACAGTAGAGGGATCTAGGTGGGCAGAGATAAGATAGAGGTGGTAATGAGGGATTGAAAGAAATGGGGGTGGTAATCTCTCTCACTCCCTCTTCACCACACCTCAATCTCTCTCTCACTAGAGAGGGGTTGTAACGAGGGAGTGAGGTGTGTTATAACGAGGTAGTGAGAGAGATGGTGTTGTAATATCTCACTCACTCTTTACCACACCTCCATCCCACTCACTCCCTCTATCACACCCTTCCACCCTCAATCCCTCTTTACCACACACCTCCATCTCTCTCACTACCTCTGTACCACCCCTCTCTCTTCACTTGGAGGGGTGGTAAATAGGAAGTGGGAGGGGTGGTAAATAGGGAGTGGTATACTGAGGTAGTGAGAGAGATGGAGGGTGATAAAGAGGGAGATAGAAGGAAGGGTGTGGTGAAGAGAGATTGAGGGGTAGTAAAGAGGGATGGAGGTGGGGTGGTGAAGAGGGAGAGATTGAGAGGTGGTAAAGAGGGAGTGCGATTGAGGTGTGATAAAGAGGGAGTGAGAGATATTACCACACCTCCATCCCTCTCTTTACCACACCTCCCCCTCTTTACCACCCCATCTCTCACTCCCTCTTTACCACACCTCCATCTCTCCCTCACTACCCCATTACCACACCTCCATCTCTCTCGCCCCTCCATCTCTCTCACTACCCCATTACCACACCTCCATCTTTGCCCCTCCATCTCCCTTCACTCCCTCTTTACCACACATCCATCTCTCACTCTTTACCACACCTCCATCCTTCTCTCCCTCTTTACCACACCTTCATCTCACTCCCACTTTACCACCCCCTCATTCCCTCTCACTGGAGAGGTGTGAAAGAGGTGGAGGCAGTGAGGGTGGTACAAAGGGATATTACGACACATCCATCTCTCCCACTTTTTTACCACACCCTCCACTCCCTCTTTGCTACACCTCCATCTCTCACTCCCTCTTTACCACACCCTCAATCACTCTTTACCACCACCATCTCTCTCACTCCCTCTACCACACCACCATCTCTCACTCTTTACCACACCCTCAATCACTCTTTACCACCACCATCTCTCTCACTCCCTCTTTGCCACACCTCCATCTCTCTCACTCCCTCTTTGCCACACCTCCATCCCTCTCAGTAGAGGGATTGAGGTGTGGTAAAGAGGGAGTGAAGAGAGAGTGGGGTTGAGGGTGGTAAAGAGGCAGCGAGGGTGGTAAAAGAGGCAGTGTGAGGGTGGTAAAGAGGGAGAGGCAGTGTGAGGGTGGTAAAGAGGGAGAGATGGAGGTGTGGTAATATCTCTCTCATTCCCTCTTTACCACACTAGAGAGGTGTGAGAGGCAGCAGTGTGAGGGTGGTAATGAGGCAGTGTGAGGGTGGTAAAGAGGGAGAGAGATGGAGGTGTGGTAATATCTCTCATTCCCTCTTTACCACACATCCATCTCTTTCACTCTTTACCACACCTCCATCTATCTCACTCCTCTTTACCATACCTACATCTCCCTTCACCACACATCCATCTCTTTCTCCTCTTTACCACACATCCATCTCTTTACCACACATCCATCTCTCTCACTCCTCTTTACCACACCTCCATCTATCTCACTCCTCTTTACCACACCTACATCCATCTCTCTCACTCTTTACCACACCTCCATCTATCTCACTCCCTCTTTACCACACCTACATCTCACTCCCACTTTACCACCCCCTCATTCCCTCTCACTGGAGAGGTGTGAGAGAGATGGAGGCAGTGAGGGTGGTGAAGAGGGTAGTGATGGTGTTAAAAAGGGATATACTGGTCTGTAACTTGTTCGTTTGGTTTTACAGTACGTATTCTGTAAAGGTTTTCACTTTTCAAATTCCTACTACATCACATGTCCGTATGTCTCTTGTTTGGACGGTTGGTGGATTTTATGTCCAACTTTATGTATTTTGAACATTGTTACGGTGCATTCATTTACACCTTTTGCTTATCAGTTTATCTTGTTTCAAAATAAACCGTCTGTTTTCATTCCCCACACCCTCAATCCCTCTTTACCACCATCATCTCTCTCACTCCCTCTTTACCACACCTCCATCTCTCTCACTAGAGAGATATGAAAGAGGGATTGAGGTGTGGTAAAGAGGTCGTGAGGGTGGTAAAAGAGGCCGTGAGGGTGGTAAAAGAGGCCGTGAGGGTGGTAAAAGAGGCCGTGAGGGTGGTAAAAGAGGCAGTGAGGGTGGTAAAGAGGGAGAGAGATGGAGGTGTGGTAATATCTCTCATTCCCTCTTTACCACACCCTCTCATTCCCAGTTTACCACACCTCCATCTCTCTCACTCTTTACCACACCTCCATCTTTCACACTCCTCTTTACCACACCTCTATCTCTCTCACTCCACTTTACCACACCTCCATCTCTCAGTAGAGTGGTGTGAGAGAGGGATTGAAGTGTGGTAAAGAGGGAGTGAAGAGAGAAAGAGAGGAGTTGAGGATGGTAAAAGAGGTAGTGAGGGTTGCAAAGGTGGAGTAAAGAGGGGGTGAGAGAGATATTACCACACCTCCATCTCACTCACTCTTTACCACACCCTCTCATTCTCTCTTTACCACACCGCCATCTCTCCCACTCCATCTGTTCCACTTTTTTTTTTTTTTTTTTACCACACCTCCATCTTTCTCAGTAGAGGTGTGAGAGAGATTGAGGTGTGGTAAAGAGGGAGTGAAGAGAGAGGGTGGTAAAGAGGCAGTGAAGGTGGTAAAAGAGGTAGTGAGGGTGGTAAAGAGGGAGAGGCAGTGTGAGGGTGGTAAAGAGGGAGAGGCAGTGTGAGGGTGGTAAAGAGGGAGAGATGGAGGTGTGGTAATATCTCTCTTCTCTCTTTACCACACCTCCATCTCTCTCCACTCCTCTTTACCCACACCTCCATCTCTCAGTAGAGAGATGTGAGAGGGATTGAGGTGTGTAAAGAGGGAGTGAAGAGAGGGGTTGAGGGTGGTAAAGAGGCAGTGGGAGGGTGTTAGAGGCAGTGGGAGAGATGGAGGTGTGGTAATATCTCTCTCATTCCCTCTTTACACCTCCATCTCTCACTCCTCTTTGCCACACCTCCATCTCTCTCACTCCTCTTTACCACACCTCCAACTCTTTCAGTGGAGAGGGATTGAGGTGTGGTGAAGAGAGAGATGGGGGGTTGAGGGTGGTAAAGAGGCAGTGAGGGTAGTAAAAGCGGCAATTCGACCATATCCTTCATCCGAAGAAACAAGCCCACCATAACTCAAAGCCAATGCCTTCAATACATATGTATGTCCGTGTGTGGAGTGTGCTTCTTCTGTCTGGTCGCCCCACTCAGAAAACCTCAAGCAACTGGAAATTGTCCAACGGAGAGCTGCTATGTTTGTCTATAACGACCACTCCACAACCAGCAGTGTAGCAAACATGATGAACGACCTGGCATGGACCACCTTACAACGCCGCGAAAACACACGTCTAACCATGCAATACAAGACCCTACACAACCTAGTCGACATCAATCCAAACCCACCTTTAGTTACTGCTAGGACCAACGCTACTGCCAAATCAGAGCCCGTACAAACATATACCAGAACAGTTTCTTTCCTGCATCCATAGTACTCTGGAACAAGCTACCCCAGAACTATATTGACCAGACCATATTGGGGGTTTTCCAATTGGTACTGGCCAATCGCTATGTCCACTAAACACACATTGTCTCTTTTATCCGTTTTAAGAACTACTTGTAAATATGGGAAAACAATATTTTGAGAAGCACCTACCCCGACTGTTACAGGCACAAGACACACTTTTTTTTTGACCTATGGTCATATTGTAAGTAATGTTTACTAAACATTACTTAATATATGACCATAGCCCAAAAATAAATTGTGGTTGCAGGTGTTGACATTGCGAGTTTTTATTCTCTGCATAGTGATGCAATCACAAAAGATGATGATGATGGATCACAGTAGGAAGACGGGCCGTTGTGATGCCTTTTTGACGCCTACTGCAATTGACAATACTAGGTGTGTGTTCCACATTTGTATCTGTTGGATAACATAGCAGGATCATTACTGATATATGTGCTACGAGAGTGAGCGTCATAATCACATGTGGGTAATGGCATGAAACGCTCTACTGTCTGCATGCACTATACAATCATCCAGGTGGTTCCAATCTACGAGTGTCTACTGTCTGTGCATGCACTATACAATCGTCCAGGTGGTTCCAATCTATGAATATCTCTACTGTCTGTGCATGCACTATACAATCGTCCAGGTGGTTCCAATCTACGAGTGTCTGTACATGCACTATACAATCGTCCAGGTGGTTCCAATCTATGAGTGTCTCTACTGTCTGTGCATGCACTATACAATCATCCAGGTGGTTCCAATCTACGAGTGTCTACTGTCTGTGCATGCACTATACAATCGTCCAGGTGGTTCCAATCTATGAATATCTCTACTGTCTGTGCATGCACTATACAATCATCCAGGTGGTTCCATCTACGAGTGTCTACTGTCTGTGCATGCACTATACAATCGTCCAGGTGGTTCCAATCTATGAATATCTCTACTGTCTGTGCATGCACTATACATCGCCAGGTGTTCCACTACGAGTGTCTGTACATGCACTATACAATCGTCCAGGTGTTCCAATCTATGAGTGTCTCTACTGTCTGTGCATGCTATACAATTGTCCAGGTGGTTCCAATCTATGAGTGTTCTACTGTATGTGCATGCACTATACAATCGTCCAGGTGGTTCCAATCTATGAGTGTATCTACTGTCTGTACATGCACTATACAATCGTCCAGGTGGTTCCAATCTACGAGTGTCTCTACTGTATGTGCATGCACTATACAATCGTCTAGATGGTTCCAATCTATGAGTGTCTACTGTATGTGCATGCACTATACAATCATCCAGGTGGTTCCAATCTACTAGTGTCTCTACTGTCTGTGCATGCACTATACAATCGTCCAGGTGGTTCCAATCTATGAATATCTCTACTGTCTGTGCATGCACTATACAATCGTCCAGGTGGTTCCAATCTACGAGTGTCTCTACTGTCTGTGCATGCACTATACAATCGTCCAGGTGGTTCCAATCTACGAGTGTCTCTACTGTCTGTGCATGCACTATACAATCATCCAGGTGGTTCCAATCTATGAGTGTTTCCACACACAAAATGACTGTTTGAACTGTTCAACTCCATATTTGGATTTGTGATATAGGTTAGAGTGATGTTCTGCATCATCCACAAGCCGTTTGGTCCAGTATCTTTCTATCGATGGTCTAGTTATAACTTTCCAGTTATTTTGACATGGCCAGTGGTACCACCCTTACACATCTATTCATGATGCTATCTGTGTCATCAGAAGCAACCTGTTGTATTAGCATTGTGTCTGCTTCCTCCTGTGTCATAGCCATGTGGGATCATTGTAATGAGGCAGTGTGGTAATATCTCCCTCTTTACCACACTCCATCTCTCACATCTCCATCTTTCTCACTCCTCTTTACCACACCTCCATCTCAGTAGAGGTGTGAGAGAGGGATTGAGGTGTGGTAAAGAGAGTGGGGTTGAGGGTGGTAAAGATGCAGTGAGGGTGGTAAAAGAGGTAGTGAGAGAGATATCACAACACCATCTCTCTCACCCCTCAATCTTTCCCTCTTTAGCACACCTCCATCTCTCACCCCCTCTTTAGCACACCTCCCATCTCTCTCACTCCCTCTTTACAACACCTCCATTTCTCCTATTACCACACCTCAACCTTTCCCCCACACATCCATCTCTCTCACTCCCTCTTTACCACACCCTCTCACCCCCTCTTCACTACCTCTACCACACCTTCCCCATCCCTCCTCCTCCCTCTTTACCACACCTCAATCCCTCTCCCCCCCTTACCACCCCTCAATCTTTCCCTCTTTACAACACTTCCATTTCTCCTATTACCACACCTCGACCTTTTCCCACACATCCATCTCTCTCACTCCCTCTTTACCACCCCCTTCATCTCTCTTCACTACCTCTTTACCACACCTCAATCCCTCTATACCACCCCGATCTCTCCCTCTTTACCACCCCTCCATCTCTCTTCACTACCTCTTTACCACCCCTATCACTACCTCTTTACCACACCAATCTCTCTCACTCTTTACCACACCTCCATCTCTCTCACCCCCTCTTTACCACACCTCCATCTCTCTCACCCCCTCTTTACCACCCCCATCTCTCACTCCCTCTTTACCACACCTCCATCTCTCTCACTACCCCATTATCACACCTCCATCCCTTCTTTACAACACCTCACTCTCTCACCCCTCAATCGTTCCCTCCATCTCTCTCACTACCCCATTACCACACATCCAGGGTGGTAAAAGAGGTAGTGAGGGTGGTAAAGAGGGATGGTAAAGGTGGAGTAAGAGATATGGAGGTGTGGTAAAGAGGGAGTGAGAGAGATATTACTACACATACTCACTCACTCTTTACCACACCTCCATATCTCTCACTCCCTCTTTACCACTCCCTCAATCTCTCTTCACTCCCTCTTTACCACCCATCCATCCCTCTTTAACACACCTCCATCTCCCTCACTCCCTCTTTACCACACCTACATCTCTCTCACTAGATTGAGGGTGGTAAAGAGGGAGTGAGATAGATGGGGGTGTGGTAACAAGGGAGTGAGTGGGATAGAGTGTGGTAATGAGGGAGTGAGAGAGATATTACCACACCTCCATATCTATCTCCCTCTTTACCACACCTCCATATCTCACTCCCTCTTTACCACACTTCCATATCTCACTCCCTCTTTACCACACCTCCATATCTCTCACTCCCTCTTTACCACTTTACCACACCTCATTGCATAAAAAAGTATTTCTCAGCAGGCTACAGCCCTACACTCCCCACCCATATTAAAGCCTTATAGGACGACACCACTAATTTGATCCGGAAATTTGTGGCATGCACGGGTTGAAAAAATGGACACCAATATAAATTTCTAAAACATAATTATGGATAATACCATTTAACAGGCTAACCAGACCAACATGAAAGAGCCTTGTACATCTATCTATCATTCAGACAGGTGGTGTGTTCTTGCAACAACCTCAGTTACTTTAATCGCAATAATATTTGTCCATGTATACAAAAACATGCGGTGGTCACCTTCATTAATTTAGTTATTTATATTTCGGGTTTTACGCCTGCATCAGCACCATTTCGGGCTATATCGCCGGGGTGGCAGTTTACCTAACAACACCTTTCCTGGGCAGGATGCAGCGGTTAACCAGTACTTGGGTGCACCAAAGTCTGTAAGAAACTGCCAACTTTTTCATATAAATGAGACACGGTCTGAGCGGGGTTCGAACCCGTGACCATCAGTGATGATAGGTTACAGTGGTATACAAGTCAGTGACCTTAACCACTCGATCACGGAGGCGGTACACATTCATTAAGCAGCCAGTTTCCAAAATGCTGTTATATATATTTGCCCTCAATTAAGCAGCATGCCTGGACCGATTTACTTGGAAACAATGGCATGTGTGCTCAGTATATAATCAAATACATTCAAACCTGTCTTAAGCAGCCAGCCATCACAGAAAGTGGCTGCTAAAAAGAGGTCAAATATAAAACATCATATTGGGAATCTGGCTGCTTAATGGAGGTGACCGCACACACAGGTCAACACCTTGTTGAAATACCCGGAAGAAGTTTTGAATATGCCAAGTTATATCAAAATCTTTCAATTGGTTTAAGAGATATGGAACAGATACAACAAATTGTGCATAATGTAATTTGACCCCACAAGTGTGACCAGGCCTGGAGGTTATAAAACTTTTCTCCAATCTCAAAACTCAGTCGTCTGATTGATTCAGCTGACAGTAACACTCGGAATCAACCAATTAGATCACTTGAGCTTGAGTTTGAGATCTGAGAAAAGTTTTATAACCTCGGGGGGCCCATGAATCAACATTCCTGAATGCTACACCATGTACATCATCTCGAGTGAACATTAGTACCAAGGTATTTTAAAAGCCTTCAAATATTTTAGGAGAAATGAAACTGACCAACAAGACATTGTGACTCCAATCTACCGCGCCACCTCTTTGCAGGGGTGTAAAATAAGCAACGATAATTATTGGATCAAATATTATACCATCAATGTTTGGAAACATGTGCATTATGATCGCAATTTATGGATAATTTTTTCTACTGTGGTAGCACATTTGCTTCATGTGTGCGAGGCCCGTTACGATTGTGCAATTAAATTCCACATCCTATGAGCTTGCTTCCATATTTCTGCCCGGGTTACAACAGTCCAACAGCGCACACGGTAATGTACATCCTATGAGCCCGGCTTACGTAGTACAGTCCAACAGCGCACAAGGTAATGGACATCATATGAGCCCGGCTTACGTAGTACAGTCCAACAGCGCACAAGTTAATGGACATCATATGAGCCCAGCTTACGTAGTACAGTCCAACAGCGCACACGGTAATGGACATCATATGAGTCCGGCTTACGTAGTACAGTCCAACAGCGCACAAGGTAATGGACATCATATGAGCCCGGCTTACGTAGTACAGTCCAACAGCGCACAAGGTAATGGACATCATATGAGCCCGGATTACGTAGTACAGTCCAACAGCGCACAAGGTAATGTACATCCTATGAGCCCGGCTTACGTAGTACAGTCCAACAGTACACAAGGTAATGTACATCCTATGAGCCCGGGTTACAACAGTCCAACAGCACACAAGGTAATGGACATCCTATGAGCCCGGCTTATGTAATACAGTCCAATAGTACACAAGGTAATGTACATCCTATGAGCCCGGCTTACGTAATACAGTCCAACAGTACACAAGGTAATGTACATCCTATGAGCCCGGCTTACGTAATACAGTCCAACAGTACACAAGGTAATGTACATCCTATGAGCGGTTTACGTATTACAGTCCAACAGTACACAAGGTAACGTACATCCTATGAGCCCAGTTTACGTAATACAGTCCAACAGTACACAAGGTAATGTACATCCTATGAGCCCTGCTTACGTAATACAGTCCAACAGTACACAAGGTAATGTACATCCTATGAGCCCGGCTTACTTATACAGTCAAACAGTACACAAGGTAATGGACATCCTATGAGCCCGGTGCC
The DNA here is from genome assembly GCA_014843695.1 of Archivesica marissinica. Classification (NCBI taxonomy): domain Eukaryota; kingdom Metazoa; phylum Mollusca; class Bivalvia; order Venerida; family Vesicomyidae; genus Archivesica; species Archivesica marissinica. The sequence goes on along the minus strand of CM026393.1, from coordinate 61,254,313 downwards.
GGCTTACTTATACAGTCCAACAGTACACAAGGTAATGGACATCCTATGAGCCCGGCTTACTTATACAGTCCAACAGTACACAAGGTAATGTACATCCTATGAGCCCGGCTTACGTAATACAGTCCAACAGTACACAAGGTAATGGACATCCTATGAGCCCGGCTTATGTAATACAGTCCAACAGTACACAAGGTAATGTACATCCTATGAGCCCGGCTTATGTAATACAGTCCAACAGTACACAAGGTAATGTACATCGTATGAGCCCGGCTTATGTAATACAGTCCAACAGTACACAAGGTAATGTACATCCTATGAGCCCGGCTTATGTAATATAGTCCAACAGTACACAAGGTAATGGACATCCTATGAGCCCGGCTTACTTATACAGTCCAACAGTACACAAGGTAATGTACATCCTATGAGCCCGGCTTACTTATACAGTCCAACAGTACACAAGGTAATGGACATCCTATGAGCCCGGCTTACGTTGTGTGGTAATGTACATCCTATGAGCCCTGCTTACGTAATACAGTCCAACAGTACACAAGGTAACGTACATCCTATGAGCCCTGCTTACGTAATACAGTCCAACAGTACACAAGGTAATGTACATCCTATGAGCCCTGCTTACGTAATACAGTCCAACAGTACACAAGGTAACGTACATCCTATGAGCCCGGCTTACGTAATACAGTCCAACAGTAACAAGGTAACGTACATCCTATGAGCCCGGCTTACGTAATACAGTCCAACAGTACACAAGGTAATGTACATCCTATGAGCCGGCTTGTTGTGGGTTGTCATCTATGAGCCCTGCTTACGTAATACAGTCCAACAGTACACAAGGTAATGGACATACTATGAGCCCTGCTTACGTAATACAGTCCAACAGACACAAGGTAATGACTAATGGACATCCTATGAGCTCGGCTCCATCATGCTGCCCTGCTTACATAATACAGTCCAACAGTACACAAGGTAATGTACATCCTATGAGCCCGGCTTACGTAATACAGTTCAACAGTACACAAGGTAATGTACATCCTATGAGCCCGGCTTATGTAATACAGTCCAACAGTGCACAAGGTAATGTACATCCTATGAGCCCGGCTTATGTATACAGTCCAACAGTGCACAAGGTAATGTACATACTATGAGCCCTGCTTACGTAATACAGTCCAACAGACACAAGGTAATGGACATACTATGAGCCCTGCTTACGTAATACAGTCCAACAGTAACAAGGTAATGTACATCCTATGAGCCGGCTTACGTAATACAGTCCAACAGTACACAAGGTACGTACATCCTATGAGCCCGGCTTACGTATACAGTCCAACAGTACACAAGGTAACGTCATCCTATGAGCCCGGCTTATGTAATACAGTCCAACAGTACACAAGGTAATGTACATCCTATGAGCCCGGCTTAGTAATACAGTCCAACAGTACACAAGGTAATGTACATCCTATGAGCCCGGCTTACTTATGTGTGGTGTTTTGGGTGGTTGTGTGGTGTTTTGGGGTTGTTGTGTGGTTGTTTTGGTGTTGTTGTGTGGTGTTTTGGGGTTGTTGTGTGGTGTTTGGTGTTGTTGTGTGGTGGTTTGGTTGGTTTGTGTGTTTTGTGTGGTTGTTTTGGGGTTTTTGTGTTGGTTGGTTTGGGGTTTTTGTGGGTTGGTTTGGGGTTGTTGTGTGGTGTTTTGGGGTTTTATACAGTCCAACAGTACACAAGGTAACGTACATCCTATGAGCCCGGCTTACTTATACAGTCCAACAGTACACAAGGTAATGTACATCCTATGAGCCCTGCTTACGTAATACAGTCCAACAGTACACAAGGTAACGTACATCCTATGAGCCCGGCTTACGTAATACAGTCCAACAGTACACAAGGTAATGGACATCCTATGAGCCCTGCTTACGTAATACAGTCCAACAGTACACAAGGTAACGTACATCCTATGAGCCCGGCTTACGTAATACAGTCCAACAGTACACAAGGTAACGTACATCCTATGAGCCCGGCTTACGTAATACAGTCCAACAGTACACAAGGTAATGGACATCCTATGAGCTCGGCTCCATCATGCTGCCCTGCTTACATAATACAGTCCAACAGTACACAAGGTAATGGACATCCTATGAGCCCTGCTTACGTAATACAGTCCAACAGTACACAAGGTAATGACTAATGGACATCCTATGAGCTCGGCTCCATCATGCTGCCCTGCTTACATAATACAGTCCAACAGTACACAAGGTAATGTACATCCTATGAGCCCGGCTTACTTATACAGTCCAACAGTACATAAGGTAATGTACATCCTATGAGCCCGGCTTACGTAATACAGTCCAACAGTACACAAGGTAACGTACATCCTATGAGCCCGGCTTATGTAATACAGTCCAACAGCGCACAAGATAATGTACATCCTATGAGCCCGGCTTACGTAATACAGTCCAACAGTACACAAGGTAATGGACATACTATGAGCCCTGCTTACGTAATACAGTCCAACAGACACAAGGTAATGGACATCCTATGAGCCCTGCTTACGTAATACAGTCCAACAGTACACAAGGTAACGTACATCCTATGAGCCCGGCTTACGTAATACAGTCCAACAGTACACACGGTAACGTACATCCTATGAGCCCGGCTTACGTAATACAGTCCAACAATACACAAGGTAACGTACATCCTATGAGCCCGGCTTATGTAATACAGTCCAACAGTACACAAGGTAATGTACATCCTATGAGCCCGGCTTACGTAATACAGTCCAACAGTACACAAGGTAACGTACATCCTATGAGCCCGGCTTACTTATACAGTCCAACAGTACACAAGGTAACGTACATCCTATGAGCCCAGCTGACGTAATACAGTCCAACAGTACACAAGGTAACGTACATCCTATGAGCCCGGCTTACGTAATACAGTCCAACAGTACACAAGGTAATGTACATCCTATGAGCCCTGCTTACGTAATACAGTCCAACAGTACACAAGGTAACGTACATCCTATGAGCCCGGCTTACGTAATACAGTCCAACAGTACACAAGGTAATGGACATCCTATGAGCCCTGCTTACGTATACAGTCCAACAGTACACAAGGTAATGGACATCCTATGAGCTTGGCTCCATCATGCTGCCCTGCTTACATAATACGTCCAACAGTCACAAGGTAATGTACATCCTATGAGCCCGGCTTACTTATACAGTCCAACAGTACATAAGGTAATGGACATCCTATGAGCCCTGCTTACGTAATACAGTCCAACAGTACACAAGGTAATGTACATCCTATGAGCCCGGTTATTGTGCAAAGGTAATGACATCCTATGAGCCCGGCTTACTTATACAGTCCAACAGCACACAAGGTAATGGACATCCTATGAGCCCGGCTTACGTAATACAGTCCAACAGACACAAGGTAATGGACATCCTATGAGCCCTGCTTACGTAATACAGTCCAACAGTACACAAGGTAACGTACATCCTATGAGCCCGGCTTACGTAATACAGTCCAACAGTACACAAGGTAACGTACATCCTATGAGCCCGGCTTACGTAATACAGTCCAACAATACACAAGGTAACGTACATCCTATGAGCCCGGCTTATGTAATACAGTCCAACAGTACACAAGGTAATGTACATCCTATGAGCCCGGCTTACGTAATACAGTCCAACAGTACACAAGGTAACGTACATCCTATGAGCCCGGCTTACTTATACAGTCCAACAGTACACAAGGTAACGTACATCCTATGAGCCCGGCTTACGTAATACAGTCCAACAGTACACAAGGTAATGTACATCCTATGAGCCCTGCTTACGTAATACAGTCCAACAGTACACAAGGTAACGTACATCCTATGAGCCCGGCTTACGTAATACAGTCCAACAGTACACAAGGTAATGGACATCCTATGAGCCCTGCTTACGTAATACAGTCCAACAGTACACAAGGTAATGTACATCCTATGAGCCCGGCTGACGTAATACAGTCCAACAGTACACAAGGTAACGTACATCCTATGAGCCCGGCTTACGTAATACAGTCCAACAGTACACAAGGTAATGGACATCCTATGAGCTCGGCTCCATCATGCTGCCCTGCTTACATAATACAGTCCAACAGTACACAAGGTAATGGACATCCTATGAGCCCTGCTTACGTAATACAGTCCAACAGTACACAAGGTAATGACTAATGGACATCCTATGAGCTCGGCTCCATCATGCTGCCCTGCTTACATAATACAGTCCAACAGTACACAAGGTAATGTACATCCTATAAGCCCGGCTTACGTAATACAGTTCAACAGTACACAAGGTAATGTACATCCTATGAGCCCGGCTTACGTAATACAGTCCAACAGTACACAAGGTAACGTACATCCTATGAGCCCGGCTTATGTAATACAGTCCAACAGCGCACAAGATAATGTACATCCTATGAGCCCGGCTTACGTAATACAGTCCAACAGTACACAAGGTAATGGACATACTATGAGCCCTGCTTACGTAATACAGTCCAACAGACACAAGGTAATGGACATCCTATGAGCCCTGCTTACGTAATACAGTCCAACAGTACACAAGGTAACGTACATCCTATGAGCCCGGCTTACGTAATACAGTCCAACAGTACACACGGTAACGTACATCCTATGAGCCCGGCTTACGTAATACAGTCCAACAATACACAAGGTAACGTACATCCTATGAGCCCGGCTTATGTAATACAGTCCAACAGTACACAAGGTAATGTACATCCTATGAGCCCGGCTTACGTAATACAGTCCAACAGTACACAAGGTAACGTACATCCTATGAGCCCGGCTTACTTATACAGTCCAACAGTACACAAGGTAACGTACATCCTATGAGCCCAGCTGACGTAATACAGTCCAACAGTACACAAGGTAACGTACATCCTATGAGCCCGGCTTACGTAATACAGTCCAACAGTACACAAGGTAATGTACATCCTATGAGCCCTGCTTACGTAATACAGTCCAACAGTACACAAGGTAACGTACATCCTATGAGCCCGGCTTACGTAATACAGTCCAACAGTACACAAGGTAATGGACATCCTATGAGCCCTGCTTACGTAATACAGTCCAACAGTACACAAGGTAATGGACATCCTATGAGCTTGGCTCCATCATGCTGCCCTGCTTACATAATACAGTCCAACAGTACACAAGGTAATGTACATCCTATGAGCCCGGCTTACTTATACAGTCCAACAGTACATAAGGTAATGGACATCCTATGAGCCCGGCTTACTTATACAGTCCAACAGCACACAAGGTAATGGACATCCTATGAGCCCGGCTTACGTAATACAGTCCAACAGACACAAGGTAATGGACATCCTATGAGCCCTGCTTACGTAATACAGTCCAACAGTACACAAGGTAACGTACATCCTATGAGCCCGGCTTACGTAATACAGTCCAACAGTACACAAGGTAACGTACATCCTATGAGCCCGGCTTACGTAATACAGTCCAACAATACACAAGGTAACGTACATCCTATGAGCCCGGCTTATGTAATACAGTCCAACAGTACACAAGGTAATGTACATCCTATGAGCCCGGCTTACGTAATACAGTCCAACAGTACACAAGGTAACGTACATCCTATGAGCCCGGCTTACTTATACAGTCCAACAGTACACAAGGTAACGTACATCCTATGAGCCCGGCTTACGTAATACAGTCCAACAGTACACAAGGTAACGTACATCCTATGAGCCCGGCTTACGTAATACAGTCCAACAGTACACAAGGTAATGGACATCCTATGAGCTTGGCTCCATCATGCTGCCCTGCTTACAAAATACAGTCCAACAGTACACAAGGTAATGGACATCCTATGAGCCCGGCTTACTTATACAGTCCAACAGTACACAAGGTAATGGACATCCTATGAGCCCGGCTTACTTATACAGTCCAACAGCACACAAGGTAATGGATATCCTATGAGCCCGGCTTACGTAATACAGTCCAACAGTACACAAGGTAATGTACATCCTATGAGCCCGGCTTACGTAATACAGTCCAACAGTACACAAGGTAATGGACATCCTATGAGCCCGGCTTACTTATACAGTCCAACAGTACACAAGGTAATGTACATCCTATGAGCCCGGCTTACTTATACAGTCCAACAGTACACAAGGTAATGGACATCCTATGAGCCCGGCTTACTTATACAGTCCAACAGTACACAAGGTAATGGACATCCTATGAGCCCGGCTTATGTAATACAGTCCAACAGTACACAAGGTAATGGACATCCTATGAGCCCGGCTTACTTATACAGTCCAACAGTACACAAGGTAATGGACATCCTATGAGCCCGGCTTATGTAATACAGTCCAACAGTACACAAGGTAATGGACATCCTATGAGCTCGGCTCCTTCATGCTGCCCTGCTTACGTAATACAGTCCAACAGCACACAAGGTAATGGACATCATATGAGCTCGCTCCTTCATGCTGCCCTGCTTACGTAATACAGACCGACCTCTGGTTGTGGTGCCAGGAGTTTAGCTATGATTTGTACTGAATGGTTCAATGTGTTCAAGCTTCCTTCACTTTATATTGTAACAACATCAAACTGTCCTGAAATGACAAATAAAATCAACAGCAACCTGTTCGATCTGCTAAAATCAACAGCAACATAATACATGGGGCAGAGAATCGGATCTGCTAGAACCACATGTTTTGTATATCTGTTGGATTTAAATTAGCACCAACAGCCAGCTTCTATTGGCAAAGGAAGATCCCAGGTGTTATTGGCAAAGGAAGATCCCAGGTGTTATTGGCAAAGGAAGATCTCAGGTGTTATTGGCGATGGAAGATCCCAGGTGGTATTGGCAAAGGATGATCCCAGGTGTTATTGGCAAAGGAAGATCCCAGGTGTTATTGGCAAAGGAAGATCTCGGGTAGTATCGGTGAAGGAAGATCCCAGGTGTTATTGGTGAAGGGAGATCCCAGGTGCTATTGGTGAAGGAAGATCCCAGGTGTTATTGGTGAAGAAAGATCCCAGATGTTATTGTGATGGAAGATCCCAGGTGTTATTGGTGAAGGAAGATCCCAGGTGCTATTGGTGAAGGAAGATCCCAGATGTTATTGGTGATGGAAGATCCCAGGTGTCATTGGCAAAGGAAGATCCCCGGTGCTATTGGTGAAGGAAGATCCCAGGTGTTATTGGTGATGGGAGATCCCAGGTGTTATTGGTGATGGGAGATCCCAGGTGGTATTGGTGATGGAAGATCCCAGGTGTTATTGGTGATGGAAGATCCCAGGTGTTATTGGTGATGGAAGATCCCAGGTGTCATTGGTGATGGAAGATCCCAGGTGTTATTGGTGATGGACGATCCCAGGTGTTATTGGCGATGGAAGATCCCAGGTGTTATTGGCGATGGAAGACCCCAGGTGTTATTGGCGATGGAAGATCCCAGGTGTTATTGGTGATGGAAGATCTCAGGTGTTATTGGTGAAGGAAGATCCCAGGTGTTATTGGTGATGGAAGATCCCAGGTGTTATTGGTGATGGAAGATCCCAGGTTTTAATGGTGATGGAAGATCGCAGGTATTATTGGTGAAGGAAGATCCCAGCTGTTATTTGCAAAGGAAGATCTCAGGTATTATTGGCAAAGGAAGATCCCAGGTGTTATTGGCGATGGAAGATCCCAGGTGTTATTGGCAATGAAAGATCCCAGGTGTTATTGGCGATGGAAGATCCCAGGTGTTATTGGCAAAGGAAGATCCCAGGTGATCCTCGTAGTAAGTAGTAGTTCCTGTTATCCAGAGATAACTACTGACCTTCTGCACACCAGCTTGATAACATGATCAAATATGACTTGCATGGAATTATTCCAACCTACAGCGCTAATGGGCAAATGATTTGAAGCCAATGTCCTTAACCACTCAGCCAAGGATGGAGAGCTCCCTGGAATCACAAAGATTCAGTAAACCCAAGTGAAGTTGTGATAGCACAGTGGTAGGGAATTTGCTTCAGGTGCGAGAAGACCTGGAGTTTGCGCCCAGCTGTCCTTAGACAAGGCATTTAAATGTCACATTGCCTCTTCTCGCTCCCTCATGGAAATAGATTCCATCAGGAATGAGGTCTCGTGAGCGATTATTATAATGTTGTATACTAAACCAAGTGTTCAGACCATATTATCGGGTCTAAGTTACATGTATGCACCACAGATCCACATGATCGGTGTACCAGAACCACATGATCGGTGTACCAGATCCACATGATCGGTGTACCAGAACCACATGATCGGTGTACCAGAACCACATGATCGGTGTACCAGAACCACATGATCGGTGTACCAGAACCACATGATCGGTGTACCAGAACCACATGATCAGTATACCAAAACCACATGATCGGTGTACCAAAACCACATGATCGGTGTACCAAAACCACATGTTCGGTGTACCAAAACCACATGTTCGGTGTACCAAAACCACATGATCGGTGTACCAAAACCACATGATCGGTGTACCAAAACCACATGTTCGGTGTACCAAAACCACATGATCGGTGTACCAAAACCACATGTTCGGTGTACCAGTATTTTGTCGTTCACACCGTTACTGTCCATGGAAATAAAACAGATAATTAACTTATAAGAAATGTCTGACTGACAGGGAAATGTCTGACTGACAGGGAAATGTCTGACTGACAGGGAAATGCAAAAGGGAGCTATAATTAAACACTTTCTGCACAGATTTAGTTTTTTAATTATGCATCAGTTTGTTTGTTTTTGTGGGTTAAGGTCGCACCAACAGCTATAGGTCATATGGCGACTCCAGCTATTATTCGCGGAGAATAACCCACGGTGCTGCTTCAAGCAGTAGTTCAGGCAGGTACGGTACTCGGTTAACTACCATCCTTCTGCAAGGAAGTTGGATAGCTTCCTCACATGAAATGAATTCGACATCTACCAATGAAATTGTTCAAACCTTCAGCACTGAGAGATTTACTCTCTGAAGTCCACGACCATAACAACTCGGCCACCTATAATTATGTATCAGACTTATGAGATCACTTCCAGTCCTATTACAACAGCATCTCAGAAACTGTACATACCGCATCGTCAAAAAACTTGCTCTTAATTTTCTCAAGAGTAAAATCAACTTCTTCCATAGCATCTCCACAGCAAAATAGCTCCACCTACATATAAAATACATATAATACACATTTAGTCTCTCTACAGCAACATAGCTCCATCTACATATAAAATACATATAATACACATTTAGCCTCTCTACAGCAACATAACTCCACCTACATATAAAATACATATAAACTACATATAATACACATTTAGTCTCTCTACAGCAACATAACTCCACCTACATATAAAATACATATAAACAACATATAATACACATTTAGTCTCTCTACAACAACATAGCTCCACCTACATATAAAATACATATAATACACATTTAGTCTCTCTACAACAACATAGCTCCACCTACATATAAAATACATATAATACACATTTAGTCTCTCTACAGCAACATAGCTCCACCTACATATAAAATACATATAATACACATTTAGTCTCTCTACAGCAACATAGCTCCACCTACATATAAAATACATATAATACACATTTAGTCTCTCTACAGCAACATAGCTCCACCTACATATAAAATACATATAAACTACATATAATACACATTTAGTCTCTCTACAGCAACATAGCTCCACCTACATATAAAATACATATAAACTACATATAATACACATTTAGTCTATCTACAGCAACATAGCTCCACCTACATATAAAATACATATAATACACATTTAGTCTCTCTACAGCAACATAGCTCCACCTACATATAAAATACATATAATACACATTTAGTCTCTCTACAGCAACATAGCTCCACCTACATATAAAATACATATAAACTACATATAATACACATTTAGTCTCTACAACAACATAGCTCCACCTACATATAAAATACATATAATACACATTTAGTCTCTCTACAGCAACATAGCTCCACCTACATATAAAATACATATAATACACATTTAGTCTCTCTACAGCAACATAGCTCCACCTACATATACACTACATATAATACACATTTAGTCTCTCTACAACAACATAGCTCCACCTACATATAAAATACATATAATACACATTTAGTCTCTCTACAGCAACATAGCTCCACCTACATATAAAATACATATAATACACATTTAGTCTCTCTACAGCAACATAGCTCCACCTACATATAAAATACATATAATACACATTTAGTCTCTCTACAGCAACATAGCTCCACCTACATATAAAATACATATAAACTACATATAATACACATTTAGTCTCTCTACAGCAACATAGCTCCACCTACATATAAACTACATATAATACACATTTAGTCTCTCTACAGCAACATAGCTCCACCTACATATAAAATACATATAATACACATTTAGTCTCTCTACAGCAACATAGCTCCACCTACATATAAAATACATATAATACACATTTAGTCTCTCTACAGCAACATAGCTCCACCTACATATACACTACATATAATACACATTTAGTCTCTCTACAACAACATAGCTCCACCTACATATAAAATACATATAATACACATTTAGTCTCTCTACAGCAACATAGCTCCACCTACATATAAAATACATATAAACTACATATAATACACATTTAGTCTCTCTACAGCAACATAGCTCCACCTACATATAAAATACATATAATACACATTTAGTCTCTCTACAACAACATAGCTCCACCTACATATAATGCACATCTCTCTACACAACAACACAGCTCCACCTACATATAATGCACATTTCTCTACACAACACAGCTCCACCTACATATAATGCACATCTCTCTACACAACAACACAGCTCCACCTACATATAATGCACATATCTCTACACAACAACACAGCTCCACCTACATATAATGCACATTTCTCTACACAACAACACAGCTCCACCTACATATAATGCACATATCTCTACACAACAACACAGCTCCACCTACATATAATGCACATCTCTCTACACAGCAACACAGCTCTACCTACATATAATGCACATATCTCTACACAACAACACAGCTCCACCTACATATAATGCACATTTCTCTACACAACAACACAACTCCACCTACATATAATGCACATTTCTCTACACAACAACACAGCTCCACCTACATATAATGCACATCTACACAACAACACAGCTCCACCTACATATAATGCACATCTACACAACAACACAGCTCCACCTACATATAATGCACATTTCTCTACACAACAACACAGCTCCACCTACATATAATGCACATATCTCTACACAACAATACAGCTCTACCTACATATAATGCACATCTACACAGCAACACAGCTCCACCTACATATAATGCACATATCTCTACACAACAACACAACTCCACCTACATATAATGCACATATCTCTACACAACAACACAGCTCCACCTACATATAATGCACATCTACACAACACAGCTCCACCTACATATAATGCACATCTACACAACACAACTCCACCTACATATAATGCACATCTACACAACACAGCTCCACCTACATATAATGCACATATCTCTACACAACAACACAACTCCACCTACATATAATGCACATCTACACAACACAGCTCCACCTACATATAATGCACATCTCTCTACACAACAACATAGCTCTACCTACATATAATGCACATCTACACAACACAGCTCCACCTACATATAATGCACATCTCTCTACACAACAACACAACTCCACCTACATATAATGCACATCTACACAACAACACAGCTCTACCTACATATAATGCACATCTACACAACACAGCTCCACCTACATATAATGCACATCTCTCTACACAACAACACAACTCCACCTACATATAATGCACATCTACACAACAACACAGCTCCACCTACATATAATGCACATATCTCTACACAACAACACAGCTCCACCTACATATAATGCACATATCTCTACACAGCAACACAGCTCCACCTACATATAATGCACATATCTCTACACAACAACACAGCTCTACCTACATATAATGCACATCTACACAGCAACACAGCTCCACCTACATATAATGCACATCTCTCTACACAACAACACAGCTCCACCTACATATAATGTACATATCTCTACACAGCAATACAGCTCTACCTACATATAATGCACATATCTCTACACAACAACACAACTCCACCTACATATAATGCACATCTACACAACACAGCTCCACCTACATATAATGCACATCTACACAGCAACACAGCTCTACCTACATATAATGCACATCTACACAGCAACACAGCTCTACCTACATATAATGCACATCTACACAGCAACACAGCTCTACCTACATATAATGCACATCTACACAGCAACACAGCTCCACCTACATATAATGCACATCTACACAGCAACACAGCTCCACCTACATATAATGCACATCTACACAGCAACACAGCTCTACCTACATATAATGCACATCTACACAGCAACACAGCTCCACCTACATATAATGCACATCTACACAGCAACACAGCTCACCTACATATAATGCACATCTACACAGCAACACAGCTCCACCTACATATAATGCACATCTACACAGCAATACAGCTCTACCTACATATAATGCACATCTACACAGCAACACAGCTCCACCTACATATAATGCACATCTACACAGCAACACAGCTCCACCTACATATAATGCACATCTACACAGCAACACAGCTCCACCTACATATAATGCACATCTACACAGCAACACAGCTCCACCTACATATAATGCACATCTACACAGCAACACAGCTCCACCTACATATAATGCACATCTACACAGCAACACAGCTCCACCTACATATAATGCACATCTACACAGCAATACAGCTCCACCTACATATAATGCACATCTACACAGCAACACAGCTCCACCTACATATAATGCACATCTACACAGCAACACAGCTCCACCTACATATAATGCACATCTACACAGCAACACAGCTCCACATACATATAATGCACATCTACACAGCAACACAGCTCCACCTACATATAATGCACA
>CM026393.1:61221565-61240125 GCA_014843695.1 Archivesica marissinica | reverse complement strand
CCCATTACCACACCTCCATCTCTCTCGCCCCTCCATCTCTCTCACTACCCCATTACCACACCTCCATCGCCCCTCCATCTCCCTTCACTCCCTCTTTACCACACATCCATCTCTCACTCTTTACCACACCTCCATCTCCCTTCACTCCCTCTTTACCACACCTTCATCTCACTCCCACTTTACCACCCCCTCATTCCCTCTCACTGGAGAGGTGTGAAAGAGGTGGAGGCAGTGAGGGTGGTACAAAGGGATATTACGACACATCCATCTCTCCCACTCCCTCTTTTTTACCACACCCTCCACTCCCTCTTTGCTACACCTCCATCTCTCACTCCCTCTTTACCACACCCTCAATCACTCTTTACCACCACCATCTCTCTCACTCCCTCTACCACACCACCATCTCTCACTCTTTACCACACCCTCAATCACTCTTTACCACCACCATCTCTCTCACTCCCTCTTTGCCACACCTCCATCTCTCTCACTCCCTCTTTGCCACACCTCCATCCCTCTCAGTAGAGGGATTGAGGTGTGGTAAAGAGGGAGTGAAGAGAGAGTGGGGTTGAGGGTGGTAAAGAGGCAGCGAGGGTGGTAAAAGAGGCAGTGTGAGGGTGGTAAAGAGGGAGAGGCAGTGTGAGGGTGGTAAAGAGGGAGAGATGGAGGTGTGGTAATATCTCTCTCATTCCCTCTTTACCACACTAGAGAGGTGCGAGAGGCAGCAGTGTGAGGGTGGTAATGAGGCAGTGTGAGGGTGGTAAAGAGGCGAGAGATGGAGGTGTGTTAATATCTCTCATTCCCTCTTTACCCACACATCCATCTCTTTCACCTTCTTTAACCACCCCTCCATCTATCTCACTCCTCTTACCATACCTACATCTCCCTTCACTCCCTCTTTACCACACATCCATCTCTTTCTCCTCTTTACCACACATCCATCTCTCTCACTCCTCTTTACCACACCTCCATCTATCTCACTCCTCTTTACCACACCTACATCTCCCTTCACCACACCTCCATCCATCTCTCTCACTCCTCTTTACCACACCTCCATCTATCTCACTCCCTCTTTACCACACCTACATCTCACTCCCACTTTACCACCCCCTCATTCCCTCTCACTGGAGAGGTGTGAGAGAGATGGAGGCAGTGAGGGTGGTAAAGAGGGTAGTGATGGTGTTAAAAAGGGATATACTGGTCTGTAACTTGTTCGTTTGGTTTTACAGTACGTATTCTGTAAAGGTTTTCACTTTTCAAATTCCTACTACATCACATGTCCGTATGTCTCTTGTTTGGACGGTTGGTGGATTTTATGTATTTTGAACATTGTTACGGTGCATTCATTTACACCTTTTGCTTATCAGTTTATCTTGTTTCAAAATAAACCGTCTGTCTCCATATTTTCATTCCCCACACCCTCAATCCCTCTTTACCACCATCATCTCTCTCACTCCCTCTTTACCACACCTCCATCTCTCTCACTAGAGAGATATGAAAGAGGGATTGAGGTGTGGTAAAGAGGTCGTGAGGGTGGTAAAAGAGGCCGTGAGGGTGGTAAAAGAGGCCGTGAGGGTGGTAAGAGGCCGTGAGGGTGGTAAAAGAGGCAGTGAGGGTGGTAAAGTGGTAGTGTGAGGGTAGTAAAGAGGGAGAGAGATGGAGGTGTGGTAATATCTCTCATTCCCTCTTTACCACACCCTCTCATTCCCAGTTTACCACACCTCCATCTCTCTCACTCCTCTTTACCACACCTCCATCTTTCACACTCCTCTTTACCACACCTCCATCACTCCTCTTTACCACACCTCTATCTCTCTCACTCCGCTTTACCACACCTCCATCTCTCAGTAGAGTGGTGTGAGAGAGGGATTGAAGTGTGGTAAAGAGGGAGTGAAGAGAGAAAGAGAGGAGTTGAGGATGGTAAAAGAGGTAGTGAGGGTTGCAAAGGTGGAGTAAAGAGGGGGTGAGAGAGATATTACCACACCTCCATCTCACTCACTCTTTACCACACCCTCTCATTCTCTCTTTACCACACCGCCATCTCTCTCACTCCATCTGTTCCACACCCTCTCATTCCATCTTTACCACACCTCCATCTCTCTCACTCCTCTTTACCACACCTCCATCTTTCTCAGTAGAGGTGTGAGAGAGATTGAGGTGTGGTAAAGAGGGAGTGAAGAGAGAGGGTGGTAAAGAGGCAGTGAAGGTGGTAAAAGAGGTAGTGAGGGTGGTAAAGAGGGAGAGGCAGTGTGAGGGTGGTAAAGAGGGAGAGGCAGTGTGAGGGTGGTAAAGAGGGAGAGATGGAGGTGTGGTAATATCTCTCATTCTCTCTTTACCACACCTCCATCTCTCTCACCCTCTTTACCACACCTCCATCTCTCAGTAGAGAGATGTGAGAGGGATTGAGGTGTGTAAAGAGTGGAGTGAAGAGAGGGGTTGAGGGTGGTAAAGAGGCAGTGGGAGGGTGTTAGAGGCAGTGGGAGAGATGGAGGTGTGGTAATATCTCTCTCATTCCCTCTTTACACCTCCATCTCTCACTCCTCTGCCACACCCCCATCTCTCACTCCTCTTTACCACACCTCCAACTCTTTCAGTGGAGAGGGATTGAGGTGTGGTGAAGAGAGAGATGGGGGGTTGAGGGTGGTAAAGAGGCAGTGAGGGTAGTAAAAGCGGCAATTCGACCATATCCTTCATCCGAAGAAACAAGCCCACCATAACTCAAAGCCAATGCCTTCAATACATATGTATGTCCGTGTGTGGAGTGTGCTTCTTCTGTCTGGTCGCCCCACTCAGAAAACCTCAAGCAACTGGAAATTGTCCAACGGAGAGCTGCTATGTTTGTCTATAACGACCACTCCACAACCAGCAGTGTAGCAAACATGATGAACGACCTGGCATGGACCACCTTACAACGCCGCGAAAACACACGTCTAACCATGCAATACAAGACCCTACACAACCTAGTCGACATCAATCCAAACCCACCTTTAGTTACTGCTAGGACCAACGCTACTGCCAAATCAGAGCCCGTACAAACATATACCAGAACAGTTTCTTTCCTGCATCCATAGTACTCTGGAACAAGCTACCCCAGAACTATATTGACCAGACCATATTGGGGGTTTTCCAATTGGTACTGGCCAATCGCTATGTCCACTAAACACACATTGTCTCTTTTATCCGTTTTAAGAACTACTTGTAAATATGGGAAAACAATATTTTGAGAAGCACCTACCCCGACTGTTGCAGGCACAGGCACAAGACACACTTTTTTTTTGACCTATGGTCATATTGTAAGTAATGTTTACTAAACATTACTTAATATATGACCATAGCCCAAAAATAAATTGTGGTTGCAGGTGTTGACATTGCGAGTTTTTATTCTCTGCATAGTGATGCAATCACAAAAGATGATGATGATGAGATCACAGTAGGAAGACGGGCCGTTGTGATGCCTTTTTGACGCCTACTGCAATTGACAATACTAGGTGTGTGTTCCACATTTGTATCTGTTGGATAACATAGCAGGATCATTACTGATATATGTGCTACGAGAGTGAGCGTCATAATCACATGTGGGTAATGGCATGAAACGCTCTACTGTCTGCATGCACTATACAATCATCCAGGTGGTTCCAATCTACGAGTGTCTACTGTCTGTGCATGCACTATACAATCGTCCAGGTGGTTCCAATCTATGAATATCTCTACTGTCTGTGCATGCACTATACAATCGTCCAGGTGGTTCCAATCTACGAGTGTCTGTACATGCACTATACAATCGTCCAGGTGGTTCCAATCTATGAGTGTCTCTACTGTCTGTGCATGCACTATACAATCGTCCAGGTGGTTCCAATCTACGAGTGTATCTGTCTGTGCATGCACTATACAATCGTCCAGGTGGTTCCAATCTATGAATGTCTCTACTGTCTGTGCATGCACTATACAATCATCCAGGTGGTTCCAATCTACGAGTGTCTCTACTGTCTGTGCATGCACTATACAATCGTCCAGGTGGCCAACAAAACCACCCACACAACAACCCACCAACACACACACACAACAACCCACAACAACACCCACCCAACAACCACCAACAAACACACACACAACAACCCACCACAAACCACCACACACTATACAATCGTCCAGGTGGTTCCAATCTACGAGTGTCTCTACTGTATGTGCATGCACTATACAATCGTCTAGATGGTTCCAATCTATGAGTGTCTACTGTATGTGCATGCACTATACAATCATCCAGGTGGTTCCAATCTACTAGTGTCTCTACTGTCTGTGCATGCACTATACAATCGTCCAGGTGGTTCCAATCTATGAATATCTCTACTGTCTGTGCATGCACTATACAATCGTCCAGGTGGTTCCAATCTACGAGTGTCTCTACTGTCTGTGCATGCACTATACAATCGTCCAGGTGGTTCCAATCTACGAGTGTCTCTACTGTCTGTGCATGCACTATACAATCATCCAGGTGGTTCCAATCTATGAGTGTTTCCACACACAAAATGACTGTTTGAACTGTTCAACTCCATATTTGGATTTGTGATATAGGTTAGAGTGATGTTCTGCATCATCCACAAGCCGTTTGGTCCAGTATCTTTCTATCGATGGTCTAGTTATAACTTTCCAGTTATTTTGACATGGCCAGTGGTACCACCCTTACACATCTATTCATGATGCTATCTGTGTCATCAGAAGCAACCTGTTGTATTAGCATTGTGTCTGCTTCCTCCTGTGTCATAGCCATGTGGGATCATTGTAATGAGGCAGTGTGGTAATATCTCCCTCTTTACCACACTCCATCTCTCACATCTCCATCTTTCTCACTCCTCTTTACCACACCTCCATCTCAGTAGAGGTGTGAGAGAGGGATTGAGGTGTGGTAAAGAGAGTGGGGTTGAGGGTGGTAAAGATGCAGTGAGGGTGGTAAAAGAGGTAGTGAGAGAGATATCACAACACCATCTCTCTCACCCCTCAATCTTTCCCTCTTTAGCACACCTCCATCTCTCACCCCCTCTTTAGCACACCTCCCATCTCTCTCACTCCCTCTTTACAACACCTCCATTTCTCCTATTACCACACCTCAACCTTTCCCCCACACATCCATCTCTCTCACTCCCTCTTTACCACACCCTCTCACCCCCTCTTCACTACCTCTACCACACCTCCCCCATACCCCTCACCCCTCTTACCACACCTCAATCCCTCTCACCCCCTCTTACCACCCCTCAATCTTTCCCTCTTTACAACACTTCCATTTCTCCTATACCACACCTCGACCTTTTCCCCACACATCCATCTCTCTCACTCCCCTCTTTACCACCCCTTCATCTCTCTTCACTACCTCTTTACCACCCTCATCCCTCTATACCACCCCGATCTCTCCCTCTTTACCACCCCTCCATCTCTCTTCACTACCTCTTTACCACCCCTATCACTACCTCTTTACCACACCCAATCTCTCTCACCCCCTCTTTACCACACCTCCATCTCTCTCACCCCCTCTTTACCACCCCCATCTCTCACTCCCTCTTTACCACACCTCCATCTCTCTCACTACCCCATTATCACACCTCCATCCCTTCTTTACAACACCTCACTCTCTCACCCCTCAATCGTTCCCTCCATCTCTCTCACTACCCCATTACCACACATCCAGGGTGGTAAAAGAGGTAGTGAGGGTGGTAAAGAGGGATGGTAAAGGTGGAGTAAGAGATATGGAGGTGTGGTAAAGAGGGAGTGAGAGAGATATTACTACACATACTCACTCACTCTTTACCACACCTCCATATCTCTCACTCCCTCTTTACCACTCCCTCAATCTCTCTTCACTCCCTCTTTACCACCCATCCATCCCTCTTTAACACACCTACATCTCTCTCACTAGATTGAGGGTGGTAAAGAGGGAGTGAGATAGATGGGGGTGTGGTAACAAGGGAGTGAGTGGGATAGAGTGTGGTAATGAGGGAGTGAGAGAGATATTACCACACCTCCATATCTATCTCCCTCTTTACCACACCTCCATATCTCACTCCCTCTTTACCACACTTCCATATCTCACTCCCTCTTTACCACACCTCCATATCTCTCACTCCCTCTTTACCACTTTACCACACCTCATTGCATAAAAAAGTATTTCTCAGCAGGCTACAGCCCTACACTCCCCACCCATATTAAAGCCTTATAGGACGACACCACTAATTTGATCCGGAAATTTGTGGCATGCACGGGTTGAAAAAATGGACACCAATATAAATTTCTAAAACATAATTATGGATAATACCATTTAACAGGCTAACCAGACCAACATGAAAGAGCCTTGTACATCTATCTATCATTCAGACAGGTGGTGTGTTCTTGCAACAACCTCAGTTACTTTAATCGCAATAATATTTGTCCATGTATACAAAAACATGCGGTGGTCACCTTCATTAATTTAGTTATTTATATTTCGGGTTTTACGCCTGCATCAGCACCATTTCGGGCTATATCGCCGGGGTGGCAGTTTACCTAACAACACCTTTCCTGAGCAGGATCCAGCGGTTAACCAGTACTTGGGTGCACCAAAGTCTGTAAGAAACTGCCAACTTTTGCATATAAATGAGACACGGTCTGAGCGGGGCTCGAACCCGTGACCATCAGTGATGATAGGTTACAGTGGTATACAAGTCAGTGACCTTAACCACTCGATCACGGAGGCGGACTACACATTCATTAAGCAGCCAGTTTCCAAAATGCTGTTATATATATTTGCCCTCAATTAAGCAGCATGCCTGGACCGATTTACTTGGAAACAATGGCATGTGTGCTCAGTATATAATCAAATACATTCAAACCTGTCTTAAGCAGCCAGCCATCACAGAAAGTGGCTGCTAAAAAGAGGTCAAATATAAAACATCATATTGGGAATCTGGCTGCTTAATGGAGGTGACCGCACACACAGGTCAACACCTTGTTGAAATACCCGGAAGAAGTTTTGAATATGCCAAGTTATATCAAAATCTTTCAATTGGTTTAAGAGATATGGAACAGATACAACAAATTGTGCATAATGTAATTTGACCCCACAAGTGTGACCAGGCCTGGAGGTTATAAAACTTTTCTCCAATCTCAAAACTCAGTCGTCTGATTGATTCAGCTGACAGTAACACTCGGAATCAACCAATTAGATCACTTGAGCTTGAGTTTGAGATCTGAGAAAAGTTTTATAACCTCGGGGGCCCATGAATCAACATTCCTGAATGCTACACCATGTACATCATCTCGAGTGAACATTAGTACCAAGGTATTTTAAAAGCCTTCAAATATTTTAGGAGAAATGAAACTGACCAACAAGACAGTGTGACTCCAATCTACCGCGCCACCTCTTTGCAGGGGTGTAAAATAAGCAACGATAATTATTGGATCAAATATTATACCATCAATGTTTGGAAACATGTGCATTATGATCGCAATTTATGGATAATTTTTTCTACTGTGGTAGCACATTTGCTTCATGTGTGCGAGGCCCGTTACGATTGTGCAATTAAATTCCACATCCTATGAGCTTGCTTCCATATTTCTGCCCGGGTTACAACAGTCCAACAGCGCACACGGTAATGTACATCCTATGAGCCCGGCTTACGTAGTACAGTCCAACAGCGCACAAGGTAATGGACATCATATGAGCCCGGCTTACGTAGTACAGTCCAACAGCGCACAAGTTAATGGACATCATATGAGCCCAGCTTACGTAGTACAGTCCAACAGCGCACACGGTAATGGACATCATATGAGTCCGGCTTACGTAGTACAGTCCAACAGCGCACAAGGTAATGGACATCATATGAGCCCGGCTTACGTAGTACAGTCCAACAGCGCACAAGGTAATGGACATCATATGAGCCCGGATTACGTAGTACAGTCCAACAGCGCACAAGGTAATGTACATCCTATGAGCCCGGCTTACGTAGTACAGTCCAACAGTACACAAGGTAATGTACATCCTATGAGCCCGGGTTACAACAGTCCAACAGCACACAAGGTAATGGACATCCTATGAGCCCGGCTTATGTAATACAGTCCAATAGTACACAAGGTAATGTACATCCTATGAGCCCGGCTTACGTAATACAGTCCAAACAGTACACAAGGAATGTACATCCTATGAGCCCGGCTTACAATACAGTCCAACAGACACAAGGTAATGTCATCCTATGAGCCCAGTTACGTAATACAGTCCAACAGACACAAGGTAATGGACATCCTATGAGCCCGGCTTACTTATACAGTCCAACAGTACACAAGGTAATGTACATCCTATGAGCCCGGCTTACGTAATACAGTCCAACAGTACACAAGGTAATGGACATCCTATGAGCCCGGCTTATGTAATACAGTCCAACAGTACACAAGGTAATGTACATCCTATGAGCCCGGCTTATGTAATACAGTCCAACAGTACACAAGGTAATGTACATCGTATGAGCCCGGCTTATGTAATACAGTCCAACAGTACACAAGGTAATGTACATCCTATGAGCCCGGCTTATGTAATATAGTCCAACAGTACACAAGGTAATGGACATCCTATGAGCCCGGCTTACTTATACAGTCCAACAGTACACAAGGTAATGTACATCCTATGAGCCCGGCTTACTTATACAGTCCAACAGTACACAAGGTAATGGACATCCTATGAGCCCGGCTTACGTAATACAGTCCAACAGTACACAAGGTAATGGACATCCTATGAGCCCTGCTTACGTAATACAGTCCAACAGTACACAAGGTAACGTACATCCTATGAGCCCTGCTTACGTAATACAGTCCAACAGTACACAAGGTAATGTACATCCTATGAGCCCGGCTTACGTAATACAGTCCAACAGTACACAAGGTAACGTACATCCTATGAGCCCGGCTTACGTAATACAGTCCAACAGTACACAAGGTAACGTACATCCTATGAGCCCGGCTTACGTAATACAGTCCAACAGTACACAAGGTAATGTACATCCTATGAGCCCGGCTGACGTAATACAGTCCAACAGTACACAAGGTAACGTACATCCTATGAGCCCGGCTTACGTAATACAGTCCAACAGTACACAAGGTAATGGACATCCTATGAGCTCGGCTCCATCATGCTGCCCTGCTTACATAATACAGTCCAACAGTACACAAGGTAATGGACATCCTATGAGCCCTGCTTACGTAATACAGTCCAACAGTACACAAGGTAATGACTAATGGACATCCTATGAGCTCGGCTCCATCATGCTGCCCTGCTTACATAATACAGTCCAACAGTACACAAGGTAATGTACATCCTATAAGCCCGGCTTACGTAATACAGTTCAACAGTACACAAGGTAATGTACATCCTATAAGCCCGGCTTACGTAATACAGTTCAACAGTACACAAGGTAATGTACATCCTATGAGCCCGGCTTACGTAATACAGTCCAACAGTACACAAGGTAACGTACATCCTATGAGCCCGGCTTATGTAATACAGTCCAACAGCGCACAAGATAATGTACATCCTATGAGCCCGGCTTACGTAATACAGTCCAACAGTACACAAGGTAATGGACATACTATGAGCCCTGCTTACGTAATACAGTCCAACAGACACAAGGTAATGGACATCCTATGAGCCCTGCTTACGTAATACAGTCCAACAGTACACAAGGTAACGTACATCCTATGAGCCCGGCTTACGTAATACAGTCCAACAGTACACACGGTAACGTACATCCTATGAGCCCGGCTTACGTAATACAGTCCAACAATACACAAGGTAACGTACATCCTATGAGCCCGGCTTATGTAATACAGTCCAACAGTACACAAGGTAATGTACATCCTATGAGCCCGGCTTAAGTAATACAGTCCAACAGTACACAAGGTAATGTACATCCTATGAGCCGCTTACGTAATACAGTCCAACAGTACACAAGGTAATGGACATCCTATGAGCTTGGCTCCATCATGCTGCCCGGCTTACGTAATACAGTCCAACAGTACACAAGGTAATGTACATCCTATGAGCCCTGCTTACGTAATACAGTCCAACAGTACACAAGGTAACGTACATCCTATGAGCCCGGCTTACGTAATACAGTCCAACAGTACACAAGGTAATGGACATCCTATGAGCCCTGCTTACGTAATACAGTCCAACAGTACACAAGGTAATGGACATCCTATGAGCTTGGCTCCATCATGCTGCCCTGCTTACATAATACAGTCCAACAGTACACAAGGTAATGTACATCCTATGAGCCCGGCTTACTTATACAGTCCAACAGTACATAAGGTAATGGACATCCTATGAGCCCGGCTTACTTATACAGTCCAACAGCACACAAGGTAATGGACATCCTATGAGCCCGGCTTACGTAATACAGTCCAACAGACACAAGGTAATGGACATCCTATGAGCCCTGCTTACGTAATACAGTCCAACAGTACACAAGGTAACGTACATCCTATGAGCCCGGCTTACGTAATACAGTCCAACAGTACACAAGGTAACGTACATCCTATGAGCCCGGCTTACGTAATACAGTCCAACAATACACAAGGTAACGTACATCCTATGAGCCCGGCTTATGTAATACAGTCCAACAGTACACAAGGTAATGTACATCCTATGAGCCCGGCTTACGTAATACAGTCCAACAGTACACAAGGTAACGTACATCCTATGAGCCCGGCTTACTTATACAGTCCAACAGTACACAAGGTAACATACATCCTATGAGCCCGGCTTACGTAATACAGTCCAACAGTACACAAGGTAATGTACATCCTATGAGCCCTGCTTACGTAATACAGTCCAACAGTACACAAGGTAACGTACATCCTATGAGCCCGGCTTACGTAATACAGTCCAACAGTACACAAGGTAATGGACATCCTATGAGCCCTGCTTACGTAATACAGTCCAACAGTACACAAGGTAATGGACATCCTATGAGCTTGGCTCCATCATGCTGCCCTGCTTACAAAATACAGTCCAACAGTACACAAGGTAATGGACATCCTATGAGCCCGGCTTACTTATACAGTCCAACAGTACACAAGGTAATGGACATCCTATGAGCCCGGCTTACTTATACAGTCCAACAGCACACAAGGTAATGGACATCCTATGAGCCCGGCTTACGTAATACAGTCCAACAGTACACAAGGTAATGTACATCCTATGAGCCCGGCTTACGTAATACAGTCCAACAGTACACAAGGTAATGTACATCCTATGAGCCCGGCTTACGTAATACAGTCCAACAGTACACAAGGTAATGTACATCCTATGAGCCCGGCTTACGTAATACATCCAACAACACAAGTAAACATCCATGAGCCGGCTTAGTAATACAGTCCAACAGTACACAAGGTAATGTACATCCTATGAGCCCGGCTTACGTAATACAGTCCAACAGTACACAAGGTAATGGACATCCTATGAGCCCGGCTTACTTATACAGTCCAACAGTACACAAGGTAATGGACATCCTATGAGCCCGGCTTATGTAATACAGTCCAACAGTACACAAGGTAATGGACATCCTATGAGCCCGGCTTACTTATACAGTCCAACAGTACACAAGGTAATGGACATCCTATGAGCCCGGCTTATGTAATACAGTCCAACAGTACACAAGGTAATGGACATCCTATGAGCTCGGCTCCTTCATGCTGCCCTGCTTACGTAATACAGTCCAACAGCACACAAGGTAATGGACATCATATGAGCTCGCTCCTTCATGCTGCCCTGCTTACGTAATACAGACCGACCTCTGGTTGTGGTGCCAGGAGTTTAGCTATGATTTGTACTGAATGGTTCAATGTGTTCAAGCTTCCTTCACTTTATATTGTAACAACATCAAACTGTCCTGAAATGACAAATAAAATCAACAGCAACCTGTTCGATCTGCTAAAATCAACAGCAACATAATACATGGGGCAGAGAATCGGATCTGCTAGAACCACATGTTTTGTATATCTGTTGGATTTAAATTAGCACCAACAGCCAGCTTCTATTGGCAAAGGAAGATCCCAGGTGTTATTGGCAAAGGAAGATCCCAGGTGTTATTGGCAAAGGAAGATCTCAGGTGTTATTGGCGATGGAAGATCCCAGGTGTTATTGGCAAAGGATGATCCCAGGTGTTATTGGCAAAGGAAGATCCCAGGTGTTATTGGCAAAGGAAGATCTCGGGTAGTATCGGTGAAGGAAGATCCCAGGTGTTATTGGTGAAGGGAGATCCCAGGTGCTATTGGTGAAGGAAGATCCCAGATGTTATTGGTGAAGAAAGATCCCAGATGTTATTGTGATGGAAGATCCCAGGTGTTATTGGTGAAGGAAGATCCCAGGTGCTATTGGTGAAGGAAGATCCCAGATGTTATTGGTGATGGAAGATCCCAGGTGTCATTGGCAAAGGAAGATCCCCGGTGCTATTGGTGAAGGAAGATCCCAGGTGTTATTGGTGATGGGAGATCCCAGGTGTTATTGGTGATGGGAGATCCCAGGTGGTATTGGTGATGGAAGATCCCAGGTGTTATTGGTGATGGAAGATCCCAGGTGTTATTGGTGATGGAAGATCCCAGGTGTCATTGGTGATGGAAGATCCCAGGTGTTATTGGTGATGGACGATCCCAGGTGTTATTGGCGATGGAAGATCCCAGGTGTTGTTGGCGATGGAAGATCCCAGGTGTTATTGGCGATGTAAGATCCCAGGTGTTATTGGTGATGGAAGATCTCAGGTGTTATTGGTGAAGGAAGATCCCAGGTGTTATTGGTGATGGAAGATCCCAGGTGTTATTGGTGATGGAAGATCCCAGGTTTTAATGGTGATGGAAGATCGCAGGTATTATTGGTGAAGGAAGATCCCAGCTGTTATTTGCAAAGGAAGATCTCAGGTATTATTGGCAAAGGAAGATCCCAGGTGTTATTGGCGATGGAAGATCCCAGGTGTTATTGGCAATGAAAGATCCCAGGTGTTATTGGCGATGGAAGATCCCAGGTGTTATTGGCAAAGGAAGATCCCAGGTGATCCTCGTAGTAAGTAGTAGTTCCTGTTATCCAGAGATAACTACTGACCTTCTGCACACCAGCTTGATAACATGATCAAATATGACTTGCATGGAATTATTCCAACCTACAGCGCTAATGGGCAAATGATTTGAAGCCAATGTCCTTAACCACTCAGCCAAGGATGGAGAGCTCCCTGGAATCACAAAGATTCAGTAAACCCAAGTGAAGTTGTGATAGCACAGTGGTAGGGAATTTGCTTCAGGTGCGAGAAGACCTGGAGTTTGCGCCCAGCTGTCCTTAGACAAGGCATTTAAATGTCACATTGCCTCTTCTCGCTCCCTCATGGAAATAGATTCCATCAGGAATGAGGTCTCGTGAGCGATTATTATAATGTTGTATACTAAACCAAGTGTTCAGACCATATTATCGGGTCTAAGTTACATGTATGCACCACAGATCCACATGATCGGTGTACCAGAACCACATGATCGGTGTACCAGATCCACATGATCGGTGTACCAGAACCACATGATCGGTGTACCAGAACCACATGATCGGTGTACCAGAACCACATGATCGGTGTACCAGAACCACATGATCGGTGTACCAGAACCACATGATCAGTATACCAAAACCACATGATCGGTGTACCAAAACCACATGATCGGTGTACCAAAACCACATGTTCGGTGTACCAAAACCACATGTTCGGTGTACCAAAACCACATGATCGGTGTACCAAAACCACATGATCGGTGTACCAAAACCACATGTTCGGTGTACCAAAACCACATGATCGGTGTACCAAAACCACATGTTCGGTGTACCAGTATTTTGTCGTTCACACCGTTACTGTCCATGGAAATAAAACAGATAATTAACTTATAAGAAATGTCTGACTGACAGGGAAATGTCTGACTGACAGGGAAATGTCTGACTGACAGGGAAATGCAAAAGGGAGCTATAATTAAACACTTTCTGCACAGATTTAGTTTTTTAATTATGCATCAGTTTGTTTGTTTTTGTGGGTTAAGGTCGCACCAACAGCTATAGGTCATATGGCGACTCCAGCTATTATTCGCGGAGAATAACCCACGGTGCTGCTTCAAGCAGTAGTTCAGGCAGGTACGGTACTCGGTTAACTACCATCCTTCTGCAAGGAAGTTGGATAGCTTCCTCACATGAAATGAATTCGACATCTACCAATGAAATTGTTCAAACCTTCAGCACTGAGAGATTTACTCTCTGAAGTCCACGACCATAACAACTCGGCCACCTATAATTATGTATCAGACTTATGAGATCACTTCCAGTCCTATTACAACAGCATCTCAGAAACTGTACATACCGCATCGTCAAAAAACTTGCTCTTAATTTTCTCAAGAGTAAAATCAACTTCTTCCATAGCATCTCCACAGCAAAATAGCTCCACCTACATATAAAATACATATAATACACATTTAGTCTCTCTACAGCAACATAGCTCCATCTACATATAAAATACATATAATACACATTTAGCCTCTCTACAGCAACATAACTCCACCTACATATAAAATACATATAAACTACATATAATACACATTTAGTCTCTCTACAGCAACATAACTCCACCTACATATAAAATACATATAAACAACATATAATACACATTTAGTCTCTCTACAACAACATAGCTCCACCTACATATAAAATACATATAATACACATTTAGTCTCTCTACAACAACATAGCTCCACCTACATATAAAATACATATAATACACATTTAGTCTCTCTACAGCAACATAGCTCCACCTACATATAAAATACATATAATACACATTTAGTCTCTCTACAGCAACATAGCTCCACCTACATATAAAATACATATAATACACATTTAGTCTCTCTACAGCAACATAGCTCCACCTACATATAAAATACATATAAACTACATATAATACACATTTAGTCTCTCTACAGCAACATAGCTCCACCTACATATAAAATACATATAAACTACATATAATACACATTTAGTCTATCTACAGCAACATAGCTCCACCTACATATAAAATACATATAATACACATTTAGTCTCTCTACAGCAACATAGCTCCACCTACATATAAAATACATATAATACACATTTAGTCTCTCTACAGCAACATAGCTCCACCTACATATAAAATACATATAAACTACATATAATACACATTTAGTCTCTACAACAACATAGCTCCACCTACATATAAAATACATATAATACACATTTAGTCTCTCTACAGCAACATAGCTCCATCTACATATAAAATACATATAATACACATTTAGTCTCTCTACAGCAACATAGCTCCATCTACATATAAAATACATATAATACACATTTAGTCTCTCTACAGCAACATAGCTCCACCTACATATAAAATACATATAATACACATTTAGTCTCTCTACAGCAACATAGCTCCACCTACATATAAAATACATATAATACACATTTAGTCTCTCTACAGCAACATAGCTCCACCTACATATACACTACATATAATACACATTTAGTCTCTCTACAACAACATAGCTCCACCTACATATAAAATACATATAATACACATTTAGTCTCTCTACAGCAACATAGCTCCACCTACATATAAAATACATATAATACACATTTAGTCTCTCTACAGCAACATAGCTCCACCTACATATAAAATACATATAATACACATTTAGTCTCTCTACAGCAACATAGCTCCACCTACATATAAAATACATATAAACTACATATAATACACATTTAGTCTCTCTACAGCAACATAGCTCCACCTACATATAAACTACATATAATACACATTTAGTCTCTCTACAGCAACATAGCTCCACCTACATATAAAATACATATAATACACATTTAGTCTCTCTACAGCAACATAGCTCCACCTACATATAAAATACATATAATACACATTTAGTCTCTCTACAGCAACATAGCTCCACCTACATATACACTACATATAATACACATTTAGTCTCTCTACAACAACATAGCTCCACCTACATATAAAATACATATAATACACATTTAGTCTCTCTACAGCAACATAGCTCCACCTACATATAAAATACATATAAACTACATATAATACACATTTAGTCTCTCTACAGCAACATAGCTCCACCTACATATAAAATACATATAATACACATTTAGTCTCTCTACAACAACATAGCTCCACCTACATATAATGCACATCTCTCTACACAACAACACAGCTCCACCTACATATAATGCACATTTCTCTACACAACACAGCTCCACCTACATATAATGCACATCTCTCTACACAACAACACAGCTCCACCTACATATAATGCACATATCTCTACACAACAACACAGCTCCACCTACATATAATGCACATTTCTCTACACAACAACACAGCTCCACCTACATATAATGCACATATCTCTACACAACAACACAGCTCCACCTACATATAATGCACATCTCTCTACACAGCAACACAGCTCTACCTACATATAATGCACATATCTCTACACAACAACACAGCTCCACCTACATATAATGCACATTTCTCTACACAACAACACAACTCCACCTACATATAATGCACATTTCTCTACACAACAACACAGCTCCACCTACATATAATGCACATCTACACAACAACACAGCTCCACCTACATATAATGCACATCTACACAACAACACAGCTCCACCTACATATAATGCACATTTCTCTACACAACAACACAGCTCCACCTACATATAATGCACATATCTCTACACAACAATACAGCTCTACCTACATATAATGCACATCTACACAGCAACACAGCTCCACCTACATATAATGCACATATCTCTACACAACAACACAACTCCACCTACATATAATGCACATATCTCTACACAACAACACAGCTCCACCTACATATAATGCACATCTACACAACACAGCTCCACTACATATAATGCACATCTACACAACACAACTCCACCTACATATAATGCACATCTACACAACACAGCTCCACCTACATATAATGCACATATCTCTACACAACAACACAACTCCACCTACATATAATGCACATCTACACAACACAGCTCCACCTACATATAATGCACATCTCTCTACACAACAACATAGCTCTACCTACATATAATGCACATCTACACAACACAGCTCCACCTACATATAATGCACATCTCTCTACACAACAACACAACTCCACCTACATATAATGCACATCTACACAACAACACAGCTCTACCTACATATAATGCACATCTACACAACACAGCTCCACCTACATATAATGCACATCTCTCTACACAACAACACAACTCCACCTACATATAATGCACATCTACACAACAACACAGCTCCACCTACATATAATGCACATATCTCTACACAACAACACAGCTCCACCTACATATAATGCACATATCTCTACACAGCAACACAGCTCCACCTACATATAATGCACATATCTCTACACAACAACACAGCTCTACCTACATATAATGCACATCTACACAGCAACACAGCTCCACCTACATATAATGCACATCTCTCTACACAACAACACAGCTCCACCTACATATAATGTACATATCTCTACACAGCAATACAGCTCTACCTACATATAATGCACATATCTCTACACAACAACACAACTCCACCTACATATAATGCACATCTACACAACACAGCTCCACCTACATATAATGCACATCTACACAGCAACACAGCTCTACCTACATATAATGCACATCTACACAGCAACACAGCTCTACCTACATATAATGCACATCTACACAGCAACACAGCTCTACCTACATATAATGCACATCTACACAGCAACACAGCTCCACCTACATATAATGCACATCTACACAGCAACACAGCTCCACCTACATATAATGCACATCTACACAGCAACACAGCTCTACCTACATATAATGCACATCTACACAGCAACACAGCTCCACCTACATATAATGCACATCTACACAGCAACACAGCTCACCTACATATAATGCACATCTACACAGCAACACAGCTCCACCTACATATAATGCACATCTACACAGCAATACAGCTCTACCTACATATAATGCACATCTACACAGCAACACAGCTCCACCTACATATAATGCACATCTACACAGCAACACAGCTCCACCTACATATAATGCACATCTACACAGCAACACAGCTCCACCTACATATAATGCACATCTACACAGCAACACAGCTCCACCTACATATAATGCACATCTACACAGCAACACAGCTCCACCTACATATAATGCACATCTACACAGCAACACAGCTCCACCTACATATAATGCACATCTACACAGCAATACAGCTCCACCTACATATAATGCACATCTACACAGCTCCACCTACATATAATGCACATCTACACAGCAACACAGCTCCACCTACATATAATGCACATCTACACAGCAACACAGCTCCACCTACATATAATGCACA
>CM026393.1:61169415-61220565 GCA_014843695.1 Archivesica marissinica | reverse complement strand
CCTACATATAATGCACATCTACACAGCAACACAGCTCCACCTACATATAATGCACATCTACACAGCAACACAGCTCCACCTACATATAATGCACATCTACACAGCAACACAGCTCCACCTACATATAATGCACATCTACACAGCAATACAGCTCCACCTACATATAATGCACATCTACACAGCAACACAGCTCCACCTACATATAATGCACATCTACACAGCAATACAGCCACCTACATATAATGCACATCTACACAGCATACACAGCTCCACCTACATATAATGCACATCTACACAGCAACACAGCTCCACCTACATATAATGCACATCTACACAGCAACACAGCTCCACCTACATAATGCACATCTACACAGCAACACAGCTCCACCTACATATAATGCACATCTACACAGCAACACAGCTCCACCTACATATAATGCACATCTACACAGCAACACAGCTCCACCTACATATAATGCACATCTACACAGCAACACAGCTCCACCTACATATAATGCACTCTACACAGCAACACAGCTCCACCTACATATAATGCACATCTACACAGCAACACAGCTCCACCTACATATAATGCACATCTACACAGCAACACAGCTCCACCTACATATAATGCACATCTACACAGCAACACAGCTCCACCTACATATAATGCACATCTACACAGCAACACAGCTCCACCTACATATAATGCACATCTACACAGCAACACAGCTCCACCACATATAATGCACATCTACACAGCAACACAGCTCCACCTACATATAATGCACATCTACACAGCAACACAGCTCCACCTACATATAATGCACATCTACACAGCAACACAGCTCCACCTACATATAATGCACATCTACACAGCAACACAGCTCCACCTACATATAATGCACATCTACACAGCAACACAGCTCCACCTACATATAATGCACATCTACACAGCAACACAGCTCCACCTACATATAATGCACATCTACACAGCAACACAGCTCCACCTACATATAATGCACATCTACACAGCAACACAGCTCCACCTACATATAATGCACATCTACACAGCAACACAGCTCCACCTACATATAATGCACATCTACACAGCAACACAGCTCCACCTACATATAATGCACATCTACACAGCAACACAGCTCCACCTACATATAATGCACATCTACACAGCAACACAGCTCCACCTACATATAATGCACATCTACACAGCAACACAGCTCCACTTAACAGTTTAATTAAAGATGCATTATGAGGTTTTACTGACATGAAACACCTCAAAAAGGGAACCCCTCTAAACTGGAATTCCCTCCAAACAGAATTGTTCCCTTCTTTGTTCATTGTAAAAAAACATCTCTGTCAACTAAAAACTCATCTTTTCCAAATACTGAAGAGATTATTGTAAAAGTATGTACATTTTCAACTGTAATTTACCCCATTCAACTGTAATTTACCCCGTGTAAACTGAACCGCAACTTGTCTAGATCAAATATGAAATTGAATATTCTTTTAAACAATTATGTTATATTTCGGGTTTTACGCCTGCATCAGCACCATTTTGGGCTATATCGCCGGCGGGCAGTTTACCTAACAACACCTTTCCTGAGCAGGATCCAGCGGTTAACCAGTACTTGGGTGCACCAAAGTCTGTAAGAAACTGCCAACTTTTGCATATAAATGAGACACTGCCTGAGTCTTTTAAACAAACAAATGTTCATCTATTTTTTTCACTTTACAAACTGCCAAACGATAAACATGTCTCAACCTCCAAACCATTCCAGAGTTGAATTGCTAATTTAGAAGAAATCTACACCACTATGAAAACCACTCTAAACCGAACGTTACCTCTGGTGCATTTAAATTCCACATTGCCTTTTCTCTTTCCTTCATGGCGATGGATTCCATCAGGAATGAGGTCTCGAGAGTGATTAATATAAGTTGAAAGAACTTGTTTCGCAATCGAGCTAAAAGAAATTTGTATAAACTATTAAGTGTTACCCGTTTATTTTCCGACAGGCTTAGTTTTGTCCTCAGGAAGTGACATATGTTTTCTACTGTAGCACTGCTGGTTACGCGTACAAACTTTTTCTCCAAACTCTCAAGGTTGACATCCTCCGCTGGATCTCTAAATGGAGGAGCAACATCATGGTTAATTCCAATATATATAGCAGAGAATAGAGGCTGGCTGTCTGATTAGCGCAGGTGTTAGCTTCGCATCGATGCAACCAGGGTTCCATCCTCGGACTGGGAAGTATGTGAGCTGGGTGGCTGCCAGATCGGACAGGTGGGTTTTCTCCGGGTACTCAGGTTTTCTCCAACACGAAAGAGCACTTATACGTTTCATCCGCACCAACGAGAGTGATTATAATAATGTGTTAAAGCTTGTAGTGCAATCATTATAAAACTATCTGGTTGTTTGTTGTTTGGGGTTTAAAGTCGCACCTACAGCTTAGGTCATATGACAACTCTCTTATTGATGGAGAAAGATCCGGGATTCCAGGCACACGGGTAGAACCACCGACCATCCGTATGCAAGCTGGATAGCTTCTTCACATGCAAGAATTCAAAACCCCCAGTGGGATTCAACCCTACAGCCAGTGATTTGAAGTTAATGACCATAATCACTCGACCATGGTGTCCCCACCAATTTATAAAATAAATAAAGTTTCTAAAGAGAATAAGATCATATATGGGTCAAATCTGCACAAAAAACAACCACCTCCATATAAATATCGCCTGTCTTTAAAAGCCACCCTATATGTCTCCTGTCAAGTGAGTATCAATACATTTCAACCTGTCCACAATGACCAATTATAACATCTATGTGCATGGTCATGCATGCATAAGGGTAATTCTAGGAAAGTATTATTATATGATCCCCCACAGCTGACTAAATGTGAAATGTTGTCAAGATATTCAACTGGTGCAATGGATATGTTGTTAATGAATGAAGGCTTGCGAATTTGAGCACCTTTAGAACCATGGTGGTAGGTTGTTTAGGTAAAACACTAAACATGGTGGTGGGTTCTCTAGGTAAAACACTAAACATGGTGGTAGGTTCTCTAGGTAAAACACTAAACATGGTGGTGGGTTCTCTAGGTAAAACACTAAACATGGTGGTGGGTTCTCTAGGTAAAACACTAAACATGGTGGTGGGTTCTCTAGGTAAAACACTAAACATGGTGGTGGGTTCTCTAGGTAAAACACTAAACATGGTGGTGGGTTCTCTAGGTAAAACACTAAACATGGTGGTGGGTTCTCTAGGTAAAACACTAAACATGGTGGTGGGTTCTCTAGGTAAAACACTATAAACATGGTGGTGGGTTCTCTAGGTAAAACACTAAACATGGTGGTGGGTTCTCTAGGTAAAACACTAAACATGGTGGTGGGTTCTCTAGGTAAAACACTAAACATGGTGGTGGGTTCTCTAGGTAAAACACTAAACATGGTGGTGGGTTCTCTAGGTAAAACACTAAACATGGTGGTGGGTTCTTTAGGTAAAACACTAAACATGGTGGTGGGTTCTCTAGGTAAAACACTAAACATGGTGGTGGGTTCTCTAGGTAAAACACTAAACATGGTGGTGGGTTCTCTAGGTAAAACACTAAACATGGTGGTGGGTTCTCTAGGTAAACACTTAAACATGGTGGTGGGTTCTCTAGGTAAAACACTAAACATGGTGGTGGGTTCTCTAGGTAAAACACTAAACATGGTGGTGGGTTCTCTAGGTAAAACACTTAAACATGGTGGTGGGTTCTCTAGGTAAAACACTAAACATGGTGGTGGGTTCTTTAGGTAAAACACTAAACATGGTGGTGGGTTCTTTAGGTAAAACACTAAACATGGTGGTGGGTTCTTTAGGTAAAACACTAAACATGGTGGTGGGTTCTTTAGGTAAAACACTAAACATGGTGGTGGGTTCTTTAGGTAAAACACTAAACATGGTGGTGGGTTCTTTAGGTAAAACACTAAACATGGTGGTGGGTTCTCTAGGTAAAACACTAAACATGGTGGTGGGTTCTCTAGGTAAAACACTATAAACATGGTGGTGGGTTCTCTAGGTAAAACACTAAACATGGTGGTGGGTTCTCTAGGTAAAACACTAAACATGGTGGTGGGTTCTTTAGGTAAAACACTAAACATGGTGGTGGGTTCTCTAGGTAAGACACTAAACATGGTGGTGGGTTCTCTAGGTAAGACACTAAACATGGTGGTGGGTTCTCTAGGTAAAACACTAGACATGGTGGTGGGTTCTTTAGGTAAAACACTAAACATGGTGGTGGGTTCTTTAGGTAAAACACTAAACATGGTGCTGGGTTCTCTAGGTAAAACACTAAACATGGTGGTGGGTTCTCTAGGTAAAACACTAGACATGGTGGTGGGTTCTCTAGGTAAAACACTAAACATGGTGGTGGGTTCTTTAGGTAAGACACTAAACATGGTGGTGGGTTCTCTAGGTAAGACATTAAACATGGTGGTGGGTTCTCTAGGTAAAACACTAAACATGGTGGTAGGTTCTCTAGGTAAAACACTAAACATGGTGGTAAGTTCTCTAGGTAAAACACTAAACATGGTGGTGGGTTCTCTAGGTAACACTATAAACATGGTGGTGGGTTCTCTAGGTAAAACACTAAACATGGTGGTGGGTTCTTTAGGTAAAACACTAAACATGGTGGTGGGTTCTTTAGGTAAAACACTAAACATGGTGGTGGGTTCTCTAGGTAAAACACTAAACATGGTGGTGGGTTCTCTAGGTAAAACACTAAACATGGTGGTGGGTTCTCTAGGTAAGACATTAAACATGGTGGTAGGTTCTTTAGGTAAGACACTAAACATGGTGGTGGGTTCTTTAGGTAAAACACTAAACATGGTGGTGGGTTCTTTGGGTAAAACACTAAACATGGTGGTGGGTTCTCTAGGTAAAACACTATAAACAGGGTGGTGGGTTCTTTAGGTAAAACACTAAACATGGTGGTGGGTTCTTTAGGTAAAACACTAAACATGGTGGTGGGTTCTTTAGGTAAAACATTAAACATGGTGGTGGGTTCTTTAGGTAAAACACTAAACATGGTGGTGGGTTCTTTAGGTAAAACACTAAACATGGTGGTGGGTTCTTTAGGTAAAACACTAAACATGGTGGTGGGTTCTTTAGGTAAAACACTAAACATGGTGCTGGGTTCTCTAGGTAAAACACTAAACATGGTGGTGGGTTCTCTAGGTAAAACACTATAAACATGGTGGTAGGTTCTCTAGGTAAAACACTAAACATGGTGGTGGGTTCTCTAGGTAAAACACTAAACGTGGTGGTGGGTTCTCTAGGTAAAACACTAAACATGGTGGTGGGTTCTCTAGGTAAAACACTAAACATGGTGGTGGGTTCTTTAGGTAAAACACTATAAACATGGTGGTGGGTTCTCTAGGTATAACACTAAACATGGTGGTGGGTTCTCTAGGTAAAACACTAAACATGGTGGTGGGTTCTTTAGGTAAAACACTAAACATGGTGGTGGGTTCTCTAGGTAAGACACTAAACATGGTGGTGGGTTCTCTAGGTAAGACACTAAACATGGTGGTGGGTTCTCTAGGTAAAACACTAGACATGGTGGTGGGTTCTTTAGGTAAGACACTAAACATGGTGGTGGGTTCTCTAGGTAAGACACTAGACATGGTGGTGGGTTCTCTAGGTAAAACACTAAACATGGTGGTGGGTTCTTTAGGTAAGACACTAAACATGGTGGTGGGTTCTCTAGGTAAGACATTAAACATGGTGGTGGGTTCTCTAGGTAAAACACTAAACATGGTGGTAGGTTCTCTAGGTAAAATACTAAACATGGTGGTAGGTTCTCTAGGTAAAACACTAAACATGGTGGTGGGTTCTCTAGGTAACACTATAAACATGGTGGTGGGTTCTCTAGGTAAAACACTAAACATGGTGGTGGGTTCTTTAGGTAAAACACTAAACATGGTGGTGGGTTCTTTAGGTAAAACACTAAACATGGTGATGGGTTCTCTAGGTAAAACACTATAAACATGGTGGTGGGTTCTCTAGGTAAAACACTAAACATGGTGGTGGGTTCTCTAGGTAAAACACTAAACATGGTGGTGGGTTCTCTAGGTAAGACATTAAACATGGTGGTAGGTTCTTTAGGTAAGACACTAAACATGGTGGTGGGTTCTTTAGGTAAAACACTAAACATGGTGGTGGGTTCTTTGGGTAAAACACTAAACATGGTGGTGGGTTCTCTAGGTAAAACACTATAAACAGGGTGGTGGGTTCTTTAGGTAAAACACTAAACATGGTGGTGGGTTCTTTAGGTAAAACACTAAACATGGTGGTGGGTTCTTTAGGTAAAACACTAAACATGGTGGTGGGTTCTCTAGGTAAAACACTAAACATGGTGGTGGGTTCTCTAGGTAAAACACTATAAACATGGTGGTGGGTTCTCTAGGTAAAACACTAAACATGGTGGTGGGTTCTCTAGGTAAAACACTAAACATGGTGGTGGGTTCTCTAGGTAAAACACTAAACATGGTGGTGGGTTCTCTAGGTAAAACACTAAACATGGTGGTGGGTTCTCTAGGTAAAACACTATAAACATGGTGGTAGGTTCTCTAGGTAAAACACTAAACATGGTGGTGGGTTCTCTAGGTAAAACACTAAACGTGGTGGTGGGTTCTCTAGGTAAAACACTAAACATGGTGGTGGGTTCTCTAGGTAAAACACTAAACATGGTGGTGGGTTCTTTAGGTAAAACACTATAAACATGGTGGTGGGTTCTCTAGGTAAAACACTAAACATGGTGGTGGGTTCTCTAGTTAAAACACTAAACATGGTGGTGGGTTCTTTAGGTAAAACACTAAACATGGTGGTGGGTTCTCTAGGTAAGACACTAAACATGGTGGTGGGTTCTCTAGGTAAGACACTAAATATGGTTGTGGGTTCTCTAGGTAAGACACTAAACATGGTGGTAGGTTCTTTAGGTAAAACACTAAACATGGTGGTGGGTTCTTTAGGTAAACTGACCCCTTAACAGATTATATAAATGTGAACCATTTCCAGAGCCCAAGAACACCACTCCTTTCCAAAGGGTCATATAATGGTTGATATTAGCCTTCATAAAAGTGCAACATATGACTAAGTTTGAACACAATCGGACCAAGAGGTCAATGTGGCATTTACGATGATTTCTTTAGTTTAAACATATTTTATTTCCCAATATAATACATATTGAACAATGCATACATCACACATAATCAAAATACAGAAAATGGATTAGAATGAAAGACAGAGACTTATATAATTCTTCTCCTCGTAAAGTGTCTTTAATTTGACTGTGTTTGTACAGTCAAACTTGTATTAAGAGACCACAAAAGGAACAGAGCAAAAAATGGTCTCTTAATAAAAGGGTCTCTCAATGCAAAATACAGATGGACAAATCATCAAGGGAGGGTCATGTAACTCAATCAAGCTTTGCAAAATACGGATGGACAAATCATCAAGGGAAGGTCATGTAACTCGTTCAGGCTTTGAAGCTTTGCACATGTATGGATCTCAGTGAATAAATAAAATATTAAATCTATGCTTAAGTTGTTCATTGATATCATGCCCATCATTGTCTAATGAAGAACTCGCTTATGTTTCTAGCTTTGGACCTCAGCTGATATACAAGATGACACATTGTTTTACACATCTTGAAGTACTTTACTTTTCAGAATATTTACACATACTGTAGTAATACCCTACACCCATTGATATTTTCTGCCATGTTTTAAGCAAGATAGGGGTACATTTGGATTGATTTTGGTGTATTTGAGTAAATTGTGCCGCCATTACATCGGCGATTTCCCAAGCAGTTCTAAATCTAAACAGTTAAATTATGCAAATTCGTTTGCCCAAAATTAGCATTTGGTGCCCAGAAAATCTAGCTAGCGGCCCGTCTGAACCAAGTCTGAACAAAGTTGGGTCAAAAATGGAATTGCTACATGTTTATTATTTACAATGATCTTTAATTTGACCTATTTATTGATGGAAAACGCTGATTATCGTGAGTAATAATCCGTTCATAAACATATAATGTGGGTCAAAGTTGATCAAACTAGCGTCAAAAATGGAGTGGCTATCGGGAGTATAAGTATTTTCATCTAAATAACCTAGAACTAACCATTCAGCAAAATGTAACTTTAGGCCAAGTTTGGATCAAATTGGGCTCAAAATAGTCACTATTATGTTTACAAACATTGTCTTCATAATTTGAACTAGCCACAAAGTTTTCTGACAGAAAGGCCAATTACCGAAAGAAACCTAAACGACTGACAAAAAGTAGACTGGATAATATTTACAATGGAAATGCAAATGTTGACTGATCAACAGACAGACAAAATGATCAACAGACAGACAAAATGATCAACAGACAGACAAAATGATCAACAGACAGACAAAATGATCAACAGACATACAAAATGATCAACAGACAGACAAAATGATCAACAGACAGACAAAATGATCAACAGACATACAAAATGATCAACAGACATACAAAATGATCAACAGACAGACAAAATGATCAACAGACATACAAAATGATCAACAGACAGACAAAATGATCAACAGACAGACAAAATGATCAACAGACATACAAAATGATCAACAGACATACAAAATGATCAACAGACAGACAAAATGATCAACAGACATACAAAATGATCAACAGACAGACAAAATGATCAACAGACAGACAAAATGATCAACAGACATACAAAATGATCAACAGACATACAAAAGTCAATCACAACACAACACCTTGAGCTTTCAACTCAGTTGACGTAATAATTGTAAACCCCCCGTGATAGCGCAGTGGATGCGCGTTTGCTTCAGGTGCTAAAGGTCCAGAGTTCGAGCCCCGCTGGAGCCTTTACGATTGTGACCTTAGGCAAGACATTTAATTTCCACGTTTCCTCTTCTCTCTCCCTCGTGGTGATGGATTCAAGAGTGATTAATATAAGTTGTAAGAACTTGTTTCACAATCGAGCTAAAATAAATTTGTATAAACTAAGCTAATGGGAAACATTAGTCAGTTACTGCCCCTGAATACTCCTAATACCCTAATAGTATATTGGTCCTCTTAATTGGTTTACTCTGCTTTATCGTTGTTTCCTTTGCACCATGTTTTCCATTCTCCGTAATCTCGTCTTATAATTATGAAATTATTAAATATCGACAGATATCCTTTAGCATGTCCAATGGATACCTTACTGTAAAAATTGGTTCAATTAATTAACACGATTTTGATAAAATTACATTTATCCTAATGCAACATCTGTTTAGACGACAACAGTAAAAACAAAGGATTCCAACTAAAAGGACCAATATACATTTAGAGATAAATCTGACTTTATCCATCAAGGGAGGTAATAGAAAAACCAGTAATGTCGCTCTATGTAAACCCCCCCCCCCCTCCCCCCCAGAAACAGTACTTTAAATGACAGCATTGACTAGAGAGATACATTGTTGAGTTCTAAATTTGCTATTTGCTATTACCGGTATGGCACATGGAATGCCATCTGAATAACATAATTTGTAAACTGTACCTCTCAGCCTCAAGTATCAGGGACACCAGCTGTGGAGGAGATTTTGGTGACCGTACTTCCTTCTCCTTCGGAGAGATCTTCGGTTCCACTGGTGATCTCTTAATCTCTGAAGTTGCAAAAAGTTATTACTTTTGTTCCAGACATTTATCGGGAAATGTTATTTTCAAGCTATTATACAATTACGATACTAAGTGTTGTGTTTTACATTTATTTATCGTCGCTACTGGTTGCCCATATGAGCGACGCCTCCTGAAGATATTAGTCATTTTAGATTTTGGAGGATAGTGCATGATACAGACAGAGACACATTCCAGAGTCTCCTCTTGTTCTTTTACGTATACGATGTAAAGCACCGACACGAGACCTCGGTTTAACATCCCATCTGCAAGACTGTTAATTTTATTAGGGTCAGACGGGGGATCGAACCTGCGATCCCTGGATTTACCGGTCCAGCGTGTTACAACTGGACTACAGATCCGTCTGTATGAAAATAATTGGGGAGGGCCAACGATACTAAGAGGCTGGGATGCATGTTTTATTAGTGGTAATGACTGTAAAGACTGCATTTAGATATACATCACCCCTTTGAAAAGGCCAGGTTTGTTATTATTTGTACATCTCTTTTTCCATCATCTTTTTTTTTCAAGCTTAAAAATGATCCTACAGTTCCTATTCAAATGTATTCAAATGTTAACATTGGTCAATCACATTAGGAACCCACTACTAACCCTTAACCTGCCAAATTAATTGGACGGAATGTGCAAACAACATAGATCCAGATAACGCCACGTCTGATCAGGATCTATGTTGTTTGCTATTCAGACAAGTGATTTTGCTCCACTATCCGAATACCAAACAGCATCGAGCCTGATCAGTAGGGGTGTCGCGGTATACCGGTATATTGCAATATTAAGATCCGCGATAAACTATCGTGATATTAAAATTGAATACCGATATTGAGCAGTATTTATCTACTAGGGCTGCAACGATTAGATTCGATTCCGCCGATTCTATACTCAATCCAAGTCCCGTCATTTTCGATTCAATTCCGAATGCCGACTTTTAAACGTTTTCAGCGATAAACGCCGAGTTAGCTGTATACAAACAGTAAAATAAAACAAACAATCTGATTGGCTGAATATATCCAATCAATGAGCCCGTTAAAACTTCTGAAAGGTCTGTTTATCAAAATGGCGTCTGCCATTACTAAATAATGATCCTAAAAGTTAGTGTGGGCCATTTTTGATTTCGAGATGTTAAAAAGAAGGAAAACAAGGCCACATGCTGTCTATGTTTCACCGACGTAAGCTATCCACCATCTCGTTCCACATCAAACTTAATGAAGTATCTAAAAAGACACCATAACGTAGACTTAAACATCGACAAGACTATAAGTCAATCGCCGAACTTTCCCCCACACCAACAACATCAGGGCAATTCCTGATGATTTATACAAGGCATAATTCATTACTTGGACACTGTTCCACACTTGGACATGTGCACTGCATTATCTACAGCAGTTGAATTTCTTTGATCTCATTTCGTGTACATGTATTATAAATT
This sequence comes from Archivesica marissinica, assembly GCA_014843695.1. Lineage (NCBI taxonomy): Eukaryota > Metazoa > Mollusca > Bivalvia > Venerida > Vesicomyidae > Archivesica > Archivesica marissinica. The sequence continues at coordinate 61,209,396 of CM026393.1, read as the reverse complement.
TATTATTATTGTTTTTTGGTTTACTTTTATTCAAACGTTAAGTGATGTGACTTGCAAGTTTTGTTCATATGTAGTAGGAACTAGGATTATACACCAGTAAATTAATTTGCTCTGAAGCCAAACTGCTCTAGGGTCTCGGGATTAAGCAACACAGATTATGCTTCTTAGAAAGTAATCTGTGAATAATGGATCGAATCGGCACATAAAGAATCGAAACAGATCGGATCGAGCTTCTGGTGGATCGTTGCAGCCCTATTTATTATCTATGAGGGGTGGCATCGGTTTTTCATGACTTCACTATAAAAACAAGTTTTTGTCCTGACAATTTTACAACATAGCTACCGTCAAGTAAAAGGTTATATGCAGGGGATCTGCTTGTGTACACAACTGAATCGCTTCAACCGGTGCTTATGTATATATTCACCATTCTCTGAAACATTTTCTAGTCGATTTAAGTTGTTATTTTATTCAGTGTTTTGTTGTTTTTCAAGTTAATAAATACTGTTGAATGAGATAGTGTCTTAAAATGTGTGTAAAATAATCCATGTCATCTTATTAAGTACTCTTAATAGAAAAAAATATAATCACAATGCATGACGAATGCATAGGCAATATATTGCGATAAATATCGCGATTATTTGATAAAATATCAAAATATATCGCGATATGGGTTGCTGATATCATGACACCCCTACTGATCAGATGGCACGTTCTGTGCGGTCTGATCTGGCTCTAGGCTGTTTGCAAAGACGACTTTACTCGTGATTGGCGGGTCAAAGGTTAACAAAGTTATTGGTAATTTAAATACGGGAACTATCATATTGTTTTGACTGGAATTATGGTTTCATGGTTCTAAATTTATACAAAGGACAATTCTAGCAAAAAAAAGAGAAACAGAATAACATCAGTTATCATGGTTACTTCAGCTGGATTACAATTAATTTAGTCAGAGTTTCCATTTATCTGAGAGTTAATAAGAATGGAAGTTTACCTTTGGGTTCCACCTCTGGATGAGCCACATAGAATGCTTTGATGTTCTTAAACTCGGCTGTAATACATAAAATACTGTCAAACTTATATCATGTGACAACTCTAGGAAACTGCAAAAAGTGATAGATCATCTGATGTAAGTAAGAATGGTCTCTTAATACAATCTAATTGTGTTGCTTAGCAACACAAACAGGACCTGAAACAGTCGTCTTAATAGACTCTTAGCTCTCTTAACCCATTTCATTCTGGATACATTTAAAGGCTTTTGCAAACAACATAGATCCAGATCAGCCACAGCGTGACGCTGCAAGCTGATCAGGATCTATGTTGTTTGCTTCATAGCCAAGTGTCATAGCAAGATCATCTGAATAGCAAACAGCATAGCGCCTGATCAGACGGCACGTTCCGTGGCGGTTGATCTGGCTCTATGTTCTTTGCAAATACTGTTTGAACGGTATCCAGAATGAAATGGGTTAAAGCAATGGACTCTTGAGCAAGTTTGACTGTACAATGTAGTCAACTTATGTCTATGCCAGGGATAATTCACATTTGTCCGACGACCCATCTCTTGTTTGATTGCTTTTATTTAAAGTCTCGACAACAGATTAGCTTGGGTCATACAGTGACTCTCCAGCTATTATTGGTGGAGGAAGGCCCTGAAGCAGACTGTCCAATTAACGCAGTTGTTAGCACGCTCGCTTCTCACCAACGCAACCCTGGTTCCATCCTCGGACAGGGAAGTATGTGAGATGGTACTGTGGTCGCCAGATCGGACAGGTGGGTTTTCTCCGGGTACTCTGGTTTCCTCCCACACAAATGACCACATTTACGTTTTCATCCGCACCAACGAGAGTGATTAATATAAGTTATTGATAACATTATTAATTCATCCAAAAAAAATTGCGATATGATATACAATATCATAGTACATATTAACAATAAACAAAGTTCTTACAAAGTTGTTAAAACTTGCTTTGCAATAATGTTTTTAAAAAGAACGGAGCAGTATTGCCACCTAAGCACCCTGGCCCATCTATTAGTGAATATTGCTTTTCATGACGTGTTCCTTTCTCTATTATTTCACCGAAAGTATTTCAAATTATACCCAGTCTAGCTCGAGCCCTGTAGACCTAGATACCAAAGGTCCCTGCACTGATGTTTGTGTATATACAGTAAAACATCAAGCAAGGGAACACACGTACATTTCCTGTGCTCATTCTGAAGGTTGATGCGACCCTATAGCGTTTAATAAATTGTCAGTATTTTTGAAAGATATGGGTTATGGTTGAGCTCCAGTAATTGTCAGTATTTTGAAAGACATAGGTTGTGGCATGTCACTGGTAATTGTCCAGTAATTGTCAGTATTTTGAACGATATGAGATATGGGTTGTGGTTCAGCTCCATTATTGTCAGTATTTTTGAAAGATATGGGTTGTGGTTCAGCTCAGTAATTGTCAGTATTTTTCAAAGATATGGGTTGTGGTTCAGCTCCATAATTGTCAGTATTTTTTGAAAGATATGGGTTGTGGTTCAACTCCAGTAATTGTCAGTATTTTGAAAGAATAGGTTGCGACATTGCACTGGTAATTAACCAGTAATTGTCAGTATTTTGAAAGATATGGATTGTGGCATGGCTCCAGTAATTGTCAGTAGTTTGACAGACACAGGTTGTGCTTCCGACTTCAGATTACAAAATACAGTCAAACCTGTGTTAGCGGTCACCTCCATTAAGCAGCCAACCTGTATTAAGCAGCCAGTTTCAAGATTCCCTATATGTTGTTTTACTATACATTTGACCTCTATTAAGCAGCCACCTGTGCTGAGCAGCCACTTTCTCCGACTCCCTTGGCTGGCTGCTTAAGTCAGGTTTGACTATACTGAAAACATTAACACTAAACTGGTATCACTGAAATAATGTTTGTATTCTAAGGAAAGAGGTATCCATAAAAGCAGGTTGCTTTCTCCTCAATGTTACGTGTATACACATATTATGATTACGTATATTCGGAATTAAAATATTCCTTAAACTAAATAATGTTAACCCTTTCCGTCATAGAAGCACCTCTTGACGCCATTACCAATACGACATACATTGACAATGTAGTAGCCAAACCAATGTTCATAATAAAGGCCAGAATCTCGTGTAGTCCCAGTAATATCTATGGAGGTGGGATAGATATGGCGACTACTTATCCACTGCATGATAGCTAAATTGCTGCAGTTTGTATGGAGATATAATAGTATATTAACCTAAATCTCATGTAGTCCCAGTAATATCTATGGAGGTGGGATAGATATGGCGACTACTTATCCACTGCATGATAGCTGTATGGAGATATAATAGTATATTAACCTAAATCTCTATGAAGGAAAGGGTTAACAGATATTTTCTGTTTAATATAAAACTGAAATTCCTGTTATTGTGTCAATCATGTTGCTCATTAAAACCACAAATGCCACCAAATGCCAACATTTACCTTTGGGTTCCACTTCAACGGGTTGTCAATAATTTATATATTTATAATTAAATCATTTGATAAGTCACTTGTACAGAATGGAAGAACTTACTTTCAGCAACACTTGGTAGTATCTTGTACACTATATCTTGTATCATTCTGTCGAGTCTGAAACCATAGTTTATACAAATTTATTTTAGCTCGATTGCGAAACAAGTTCTTATAAGACTTATATTAATCACTCTCAAGACCTCATTCCTGATGGAATCCATCGCCACGAGGGAGAGAGAAGAGGCAACGTGGAATTTAAATGCCTTGCCTAAGGGCACAATCGTAACGGCTCCAGCGGGGCTCGAACTCCGTGCCTTTCGCACATGAAGCCAACGCGCTACCACTGAGCTATCACGACTTCCACCGTCTGAAACCATACACAACTACATCACACAACCAAGGCAATAATGAGACATGTTAACCCAGAAAAATGCATTGCAATAGATCTGATAATTCATCAATATGTTTTTGTGGGTTTAAAGTTGCACCAACAGCTTAGGTCAGTCATATGGTGACTATCAAGCTATTTTTGGTGGAGGACGACCCCGGGTGTCGCTCGGGAAAGTATTTCAGGCATGGATGGGCACTCAGATTAAACCACCAACCTTCTGCAAACCAGTTGGCTAGCTGCCTCACATGGGTGGCAATGGGATCTTGAACCTACAGCAGAGGGGTAAGTGATTTGAAGTCAACGACGTAACTACTCGGCCACAGAGGCCTCACTACTCTATCACTTATTTTACATGTCTCAATCATTGCTCAGCGTATAGTAAAATGCAGCAGATCACAGCCAGCAGCTGATAATCGTGATATCCCTGTGTGTTAGATACAACTGTGATATCCCTGTGTTAGATACAACTGTGATATACCTGTGTTAGATATAACTGTGATATCCCTGTGTTAGATATAACTGTGATATCCCTGTGTTAGATACAACTGTGATATCCCTGTGTTAGATACAACTGTATCAGAAAAAAGTGGGGCCCCCAGGGGACGAAGTCAATGTCATTAGAGTGACTATTTCGCTCGTGTCACCCTCAAGAATGAGTCTTGGTTATTGTGGCAAAACAATTCCTTGTCTACAGTCAATCATGTAGTAATTCACCTAAACACTCGTCAAAACAATAACCTCTGCATGAACCAATGAGGAAGGGATATCTCAGAATTTGTTATATTCATATTTAAATATAACCATACAATACAAGTTAACAGTCTTTCAGATGGGACTTTAAACCGAGGTCTTGTGTCGATGCTCTACACCGTGCACGTAAAAGAACTAGAGGAGACTCTTGAATGGGTCTCTGTCTGTATGATTGCACTATCCTCCAACAATCTAAAATCTCTTTAGGTTAGCAAGCACAGGCAGATGTAACGGTGCTTCAATAATATAATTAGGGCCGAAATCAGTTTTTAAAAAATTCAAAACAGTATAAACAAATTTTTCTTTTTACGGTACTTTTATCAGCCCAATTTGCACATAATAATAATAATGTCTTCAATAAAAAAAAAAACATTTTAATTATTTTTTACTTTTTTAATATATATTTTCTGTCCTAATTATACTATCAAAGCAGTGTTACGACTGCCTGTGCACAACTGAACATTATAACATGTTATATTTGATGTTTGGGATTTGTAATAGGGACAGGTGTTTCTAATGAACATCAACAAATATGATTTCGCCCAGTGTCCATACAGGTGCCTGGAGTCTTCCCTCAGCACATACAGCTTGAATGTGGCTACATAATCCCAGCTGTTGGTACGATTGTAAATACACTAGAAATATGAACTAACTCACCTGATATGTACAAATGGATCGGTGGGGTGGATGAGGATACTACACACAGGACAATGTAGACTGACCTCCATACAGTGTCGTACAATACAGTTCTTACAAACTGTGCAATAGAAAACACATCATAAAAGTACAAAAATAGAAAACACATAATAATATATAAATAGAAAACACATCATAATAATATATAAATAGAAAACACATAATAATATATAAATAGAAAACACATCATACTAATATATAAATAGAAAACACATCATAATAATATATAAATAGAAAACACATCATAATAATATATAAATAGAAAACACATCATAATAATATATAAATAGAAAACACATAATAATATATAAATAGAAAACACATCATACTAATATATAAATAGAAAACACATCATACTAATATATAAATAGAAAACACATCATAATAATATATAAATAGAAAACACATCATAATATATAAATAGAAAACACATCATAATAATATATAAATAGAAAACACATCATAATAATATATAAATAGAAAACACATAATAATATATAAATAGAAAACACATCATACTAATATATAAATAGAAAACACATCATACTAATATATAAATAGAAAACACATCATAATAATATATAAATAGAAAACACATCATAATATATAAATAGAAAACACATCATAATAATATATAAATAGAAAACACATAATAATAATATATAAATAGAAAACACATAATAATATATAAATAGAAAACACATAATATATAAATAGAAAACACATCATACTAATATATAAATAGAAAACACATCATACTAATATATAAATAGAAAACACATCATAATAATATATAAATAGAAAACACATCATACTAATATATAAATAGAAAACACATCATAATAATATATAAATAGAAAACACATAATAATAATATAAAATAGAAAACACATCATAATAATATATAAATAGAAAACACATAATAATATATAAATAGAAACACATCATAATAATATATAAATAGAAAACACATCATAATAATATATAAATAGAAAACACATAATAATATATAAATAGAAAACACATAATATATAAATAGAAAACACATCATACTAATATATAAATAGAAAACACATCATAATAATATATAAATAGAAAACACATCATAATAATATATAAATAGAAAACACATCATAATAATATATAAATAGAAAACACATCATACTAATATATAAATAGAAAACACATAATAATATATAAATAGAAAACACATCATACTAATATATAAATAGAAAACACATCATAATAATATATAAATAGAAAACACATAATACTAATATATAAATAGAAAACACATCATACTAATATATAAATAGAAAACACATCATAATAATATATAAATAGAAAACACATCATAATAATATATAAATAGAAAACACATCATACTAATATATAAATAGAAAACACATCATAATATATAAATAGAAAACACATCATAATAATATATAAATAGAAACACATAATAATATATAAATAGAAAACACATCATAATAATATATAAATAGAAAACACATAATAATATATAAATAGAAAACACATCATAATAATATATAAATAGAAAACATCATAATAATATATAAATAGAAAACACATCATACTAATATATAAATAGAAAACACATCATAATATATAAATAGAAAACACATCATATATATAATAGAAAACACATCATACTAATATAAATAGAAAACACATCATAATAATATATAAATAGAAAACACATCATAATAATATATAAATAGAAAACACATCATACTAATATATAAATAGAAAACACATCATAATAATATATAAATAGAAAACACATAAAATATATAAATAGAAAACACATAATAATATATAAATAGAAAACACATCATAATAATATATAAATAGAAAACACATCATAATAATATATAAATAGAAAACACATCATAATAATATATAAATAGAAAACACATCATACTAATATATAAATAGAAAACACATCATCATAATATATAAATAGAAAACACATCATAATAATATATAAATAGAAAACACATCATAATAATATATAAATAGAAAACACATACTAATATATAAATAGAAAACACATCATAATATATAAATAGAAAACACATCATAATAATATATAAATAGAAAACACATCATAATAATATATAAATAGAAAACACATCATAATAATATATAAATAGAAAACACATCATACTAATATATAAATAGAAAACACATATAATATATAAATAGAAAACACATAATATATAAATAGAAAACACATCATAATAATATATAAATAGAAAACACATCATAATAATATATAAATAGAAAACACATCATAATATATAAATAGAAAACACATCATACTAATATATAAATAGAAAACACATCATAATAATATACAAATAGAAAACACATCATAATAATATATAAATAGAAAACACATAATAATATATAAATAGAAAACACATCATAATAATATATAAATAGAAAACACCTCTTGCAAACTGTGGAAGAATAGAAGAAACATCATTTAACAAGAGGGCCATGATAGCCCAGTATCGCTCACCAGACATTATTTACCCCGGGTTCACCATTATAACAACTTTGAAAGAGCATTGTACATCGATCATTCCTACCAAATGTTGCCAAAATCTGACAGGTGGTTCGTTTTGTGTGAGATTTGGCAGGTAAGATTCTGCGTTTATTTCGTCTACGAAAGGTTAAGTATCTTTTGTGCCGATTCATGCCGGATCGCCGCCACGGCAGTTAATTCTGTCCGCCAGAGTTTTTTGTCACGAGACGCGCGAAATGTCTCTCCGTTTTCATTTTGCTTCGCGAAGACGCGAGAGGTTTGATTAACGAGTCTGGTGTGTAATCAATCAAGTTCTGTGTTGCTAGCATTGTCTGCTTCTATAACGAGTCATCTTTTATAGATGTTATGGAACAAGTCATCAAGTGGATCTATATATAGACATCATGACAGCGCAGTACGAGAAGCCCTTGTTTCACACCCAACTGTTGCCACAATTGAGCTCTTAGGCAACATTGCCTCTCCCATTCCTTTCTAGGTGGGTTACATCAGCATTGAGTGTGTCCCCGCATTGAATGTGTCCCCCCATAAACAATTCAATAAGGGACATGCCTTATCAGAATCGATTGTTCGGTAGTATAACGTAGAATAGAAACAAATAGAATACTTACACGTATGCATACACTCCGTGATGGTGGAAGCCTCGTATAAGTATCCCTTACATAGCCTGCAGATTAAGTACTCGTTGAGTTCCAGTATATTGAGACACATCGGCTTCTCCAACGACAATTCATCAGGCACTTCTAAATCTTTCAGCCATTTGTCCGTAGCAATCTTGCATTTTTCTAGTTTCTCTCGAGTCTTGTCCGTAAGCTCACCCGGTGTTCGCTTCGGTTTCCTAGCCGGTTGGTCTGATCTTGGTTTGGGTCCAGGTTTACGTCTCACTCTTACAGAGGGTTCGGTGTGTTCTTCCAAGACCGGAGTTTCTGGCCTACTCTGTGGCTCTAGAACAGGCGTGTCTGCCCTGCTTTGATCTTCCAATACAGGCGTTTCCGACCTGCTGTGCAAATCAATAAATGGTGTCTCTGGCCTGCTGAAATTATGTTCAAGTCATTTTGTCAATAAAAGTGTATGCTAGTTAATAATCATTAGTTTTCTATATTATAAATACCAGTAAATCATTTTGTCACATAACCTTGCTTGTATTCAGTGAAATACAGCCATCACATATTTTCTTATATCAACACATGTGTAATAACACCTGGAAGGATTCCGATTGTTGAGAGAATAATCCATATAATTTGTAAATTAAGCTTTAAATTATGACTGTTTCTGGGTGAATTGGTACATTACGTTAATGATAAGACAAACGACGACTTAACATAAGTCTCAACGTAATTATAACGCTGTTTAAGACGCAACTATAACGCAGTTTTGGATAGTGACGTCATAATAATTTAGTGATGTCATGAAAATTTGCGCTGACCAGATCTTAGCGCCAAAATGAAATTAGCAACGTTATTTTGTGCAAAAATAATATTCAGACCTATATGGTTTGGAACTTAGTTTTAGAATTTTGCTATTAAGCTCGCCATGACGGCTCAAGTTAATATTAATAGCAAAATTTCAAAACTGGTTTCATAAAATATGGTATGAAATCACAACGAATGTATGACCCTATATATATGATACTCTGTAGACTACTACTTACATGCACACTGAACAAAATAAGAAACATCCTGCTAACTGTGCTTGAACATAACTTGATGAAAAGAAACCGGGGGAATAATTGTTGTATTTGTGCTTAAAGAGTGTTCCACGATGCATTGCTGTGTGCAAAATTTATGACAATAGGTAACAGTTTGCACGTTAGTTCGGGTTTTACGCCTGCATCAGCACCATTTTGGGCTATATCGCCGGCGGGCAGTTTACTTAAAAACACCTTTCCTGGGCAGGCTCCAGCGGTTAACCAGTACTTGGGTGCACCAACTTCCGTAAGAAACTGCCAACTTTTTCATATAAATGAGACACGGCCTGAGCGGGGCACGTACCCGTGACCATCAGTGATGATAGGTTACAGTGGTATGCAAATCAGCGACCTTAACCACTCGACCATGGAGGCGGACCCATAGATTAACAGAAATCAAAGAAATTTATATAATTCTTAATAACGGGTATGAGTTAAAGTATTGAAATCTGCTTGTGGAATAATGTTCCATTCCTGAATTCAGTTATTATGAAGCACAGATGTGTTAGCAGCATAGTGGCAGGTTGGAATCAATTTCGCAAATACGTGTTCATGATATAGCGGTCTTGACCACACGTTGAAAGACACGGATGTCCACAACATGTTAAGTCATTGGTGCGTCCAGCCGTTCGAAATTGTGAACAGATTTCGTATCATTTGACTTGTGTTTACATGCCAGCATCAAACATGCCAAATCGCCCATTACATGTATGTGTGGGTATTCTTGGCATAATGAAAATGTTACAATGTAAAAACAGTTATGATCGTTTCAATCGCTTGACAACAATGGTTGTATGACAAGATAGGTTAAACATATTTTATCACAAACTACGGCGCGCGAGTTTATTAAAGCCATGTCATAAATTCGGTAATACACTAGTGTATTAAATATGCAAATGAGGCAAATGCGTGGGCGAATCACGATAGCGATTCACAGTGACATACATTTTTACATCAACTAGCACGCCTGTGTAACTTTGATTGTGACGTCATTTGCCAAATTATCGTGTACATTTTGTATTTGTATTTGTTAAAAAAGACTGTTTGAAAATAATTTAAAAGTGTTTAATATTGAATTGTTGCACATGATATGTTGTGATAGTTTAAAAACTGTTTACAAAGGAAGAAAATTGGAGTATTTAATGTTGCACTATTTTCTTGGCCCATTAAGTAGAAACCGCAGTACTACTCTGACTTTCATTTGCTAAAGGGGAAGTGTGTTCAATCGTGACACACTTTTACTGCGTATTTGGTTTATGTGATAAAAAGAATCTTACATTCGTGTGTTTCCATATTGAATTTATTAAACTCGTTGAATAAAAATGATAAAATGCTTGGCAAAGCCTCGCAATTTATCATTTTATTCAACTCGTTTAATAAATTCAATATGGAAAGCCACTCATGTAAGATCCTCTATTTATTGCTTTCAAATAACATACATATACACAGAATCCACGAATATTGAGTGAAACTGTTATAATTTATAAGAAGCAAATGTGTTGGGTCACAAAGTTTTACCAACATTAGTGACGACCCTCCCCATTAGCTTATATCAAGAATATGTAACAGAATGAGCAGACTTTTTCTATGATTCTTTAGAAGTAGCGTACATAGTTATTGCAATATAAAAATCAAATGATTTATTAATATCAATGTAAAAAGTGTAAAGAAAAAATAGGAAAGACAAATATATATATATATATCTATTTTTTAACAAAAATGTTGTAGTATTATATACAGGATTTGCTATGACAAGTTGACAGAATATCACATTGGAAATGTCCAACCATGCATGCATGCACGTGCAAATCGAGTGTCACGTCAGTTAACAATGCAAAAATAATTGCTAAAACTGATATTAAAACTGAAGGCTAATACTAGAAATCTAATTTTCATTGCACAATGAATACTACATGTACAAAGCTTCTTTTGTTTCTTCAGTACATTGTACAAGTATACACTGTATGTATGAATGTATATGCAAATGTGGAAGTCGTAATAGCGCAGTGGTAGCGCGTTCACTTCAGGTGCAAAAGACCTGGAATTCGAGCCTCCGCTGGAACCGTTATGATTGTGCCTTTAGGCAAGGCATTTAAATTCCACATTGCCTCTTCTCTCTCCCTCATGGCGATGGATTCCATCAGGAATGAGGTCACGAGAGCAATTAATATAAGTTTTAAGAACTTGTTTCGCAATCGAGCTAAAATAAATTTGAATAAACTATATGCAACTGATATCATTCATAACAGTCAAGAAATCAAATACAGACAGGTCAGTGGTCCAGTGTTAACACGTTGGGACTACAAATTCAAGGATTGTAGGTTCGATCCAGCGTCTAGTTTATACAATTTTAGGTTGATTGCAAAACAAAGTCCTACAACTTATATTAACCACTCTCGAGACCTCATTCCTGAATGAATCCATCACCACGCCGTGACGAGGGAGAGATAAGAGGCAATGTGGAATTTAAATGCCGACCCTTGCCTAAGAGCACAATCATTAACGGTTACAGCTGGGAGCGAAATCCGGGCCTTTCGCACCTAAAACGAACGCGCTATTACTGCACTATCTTGACTTCCAACGGTCAACCATAGTAAAATTAACAGTCTTTCAGATACGACTATAAACCAAGGCCTCATGTATCAATGCTATACATTTGGCATGTAAAAAGAACCAGGGATGCTTCTGCAATTAGAGCTTATTCTGTATTGCACTATCCTCGACTAATCTAAGGAAATGCAATAGTGATGTACATATTTTTTCATTACATTCAAAAGTGCTATGTTAAGTGTACACTCTTGTATGACATTTTAATCAGTTGCAGGCGTGACTGCAATATCAAATACCTCTCAATATCTTCCAATTCCTGGGTTTCCTCTACATCATTGTCGGACCCACTCAACATCTCGTCGGTTGAGCCAGACAGTTCGCTCGAGCCCGATTCATTCTCATCTCCGGAATGGTACGGTGTCACCTCATTGGAACGTATCTGGCTAGGATCAGTCTCTGTAAGGTAGCGGTATAATTGACGCTTCTCCATATCTTTTACACCCTGAAAATGATATTACGTTCTGTTTCTCTTTTCAAGAAATAAAATACCGATAATCAATATATAAACAAACAGGGTAAACAAGAAGAACTGATAATCAATATATAAACAAACAGGGTAAACAAGAAGAACCGATAATTAATATATAAACAAACAGGGTAAACAAGAAGAACTGATAATCAATATATAAACAAACAGGGTAAACGAGAAGAACTGATAATCAATATATAAACAGAGTAAACAAGAAGAACTGATAATCAATATATAAACAAACAGGGTAAACAAGAAGAACTGATAATCAATATATAAACAAACAGGGTAAACAAGAAGAACTGATAATTAATATATAAACAAACAGGGTAAACAAGAATAACCGATAATCAATATATAAACAAACAGGGTAAACAAGAAGAACTGATAAATCAATATATAAACAAACAGGGTAAACAAGAAGAACTGATAATCAATATATAAACAGAGTAAACAAGAAGAACTGATAATCAATATATAAACAAACAGGGTAAACAAGAAGAACTGATAATCAATATATAAACAAACAGGGTAAACAAGAAGAACTGATAATTAATATATAAACAAACAGGGTAAACAAGAAGAACTGATAATCAATATATAAACAAACAGGGTAAACAAGAAGAACCGATAATTAATATATAAACAAACAGGGTAAACAAGAAGAACTGATAATCAATATATAAACAAACAGGGTAAACGAGAAGAACTGATAATTAATATATAAACAAACAGGGTAAACAAGAAGAACTGATAATCAATATATAAACAAACAGGGTAAACAAGAAGAACTGTTAATCAATATATAAACAAACAGGGTAAACAAGAAGAACTTAGTTACACTGAAGCCTTAATTCCAATGAACGCACTGTGATGGTGTCACATGACAATCAAATGGTTAAGATCAAATAACTTTTCTACCAATTCCCAATTCTAACTAAAATCCCTGGAAATACAAAATGTACATCAGCAAGCTGGTCAAACTGCCTGACCTTCATTACCATTATATACATGCATTGCTAGTACACCCATTACATCATTATGAATATCACATATCTAATGTTGCTAGAACTTGTGGTCTGACCCATTTGCCTTTATTGAATTTGTCATGTTTTGTATTCCAGAGTTCCCTCTGTCTGAATGTTTGTCTGCACCACTACTGTCACCAATTGAAAAACACTGGAGCCAATTTAAAAAACTTGAAGCCAACTAAGAACCATATAGTTCACAAATAAATATTTGACAAAACATGTGCCCAAAAAAAAATTCAAAAATGTTGCGCCAATTATTTTCGCCAATTCCCAACATTTAGCGCCAATATTTGTTTTTTGTCGCCATTGGCGACCGACAGCGCCTGTATTCACATGTATACATTGTATGTAAAACGAATCCAGCAATAAAATATGATTAAACTAGATCAATGTCAGAGTAAACAATCTAAAAGTACATGTATGATGATGTATTTCCAGATAATACCTTTTTCTCCAGATCAGCACTGATATTTGATGATTCGTCCTGTTGGTCCAGTTGGGAATGATCCTTGAGAAAGTCAAACAAATCATCATCATCAGGCACATCAATAACCTTGATCTGAATCTCATTGCAATTCTGCATACTTCTCTCAGAAGCGACAGATTGGTCATCAATATCACTGTCTGGCTTGCCAACTAAATCATCTTCATCCATATCAACTTCAGTGTCCATCAGATTACTGTTCTCAATGTGTTTCTGTGAATTGTTTATCGTCTTGTTAGGATATACTTCCTCCGGCTGTTGATCAAGCACATGCTCTTCTAATTGTGTAACAACTTTAGACATCTGTTCCGACAGTATGTCACTGTTTAGTTCTTTCAAATCATCATCTTCATCATCAACTACATTCTTTCCAAATTCAGCGTCTGTTTTACTCATTTTATCAGTATATGTATTTTTTAACTTGGAAATCAGTGAAAAATTGTTAACACTTTCTTCTTTTTCCATACTACTATTCTGATATGCCTGTTCAGCTTTGTAATTTTGCTGATCAGCACTCTGGTTAGTGTCACTTTTATCAAGACTCAGTATAGAACTACTACTGTCAGATGTTGTGTTCGACAAGTCTTCCATTATCACGCTAAGCTTGACTAATTATGCTTCTGAAATTGGAAATAAATTATTTTTATTCAGAGCTTTTCAATGTCAGCTGTTTTGGTGTAATTAGATGTTGGTGTAATTAAAATCTAACACCTTATCGAATTGCAACAGATCGGGCAGCAACAAAAATTACCACAATCAAGTCTCCCGACATGAAACCACAATGAAGTCTCCCCGACATGAAATTTATAACAATAAATTTGCTCTGTAAACATACTGGAATAATACAACGGTACGGTAGTCAATACATGTATTTGTCCATAAAAAGGTTGAATTTCTGTTCATTATTTGATTAGTCAAAAAACATTGTATGTGATCTAATGTGTCAACGTTATGACTCCCCTTTGTTGTTTCATCTGTACACTGTACTGATCAGTAACAATATTTGTTTAAATTACATATAGTATTATGGAAGTCGAGATGGCGCAGTGGATGAGCATTCGCTTAGGTGCGAAAGGTCCAAAATTTGAACCCCGCTGGAGCCGTTACGATTGTGCCCTTACACAAGGCATTTAATTTCCACACTAATTTCGCCGACAGAGTTGAAGCATGGTTCAATAGCATTCTGTTGAGTGTATCGGTAGGCTGATGCAACTGTCATATGACTTGTTCAGCAGACGAATATAAACAAGCAAATCATTGGGAGAATATTTCCACTGAAACTGTTACGGTGTATGAGCAATTCGGGTAGCTATCCGAATTTATCAAATCTACACCTAACCCGAAAAATAGTTACTATACCATTTCTGATTAAGACCAATAAATGTTTTTACTCAATGATGTACTATATCAAAATAAGATATTCAACAAGATATGGTGGATAAATATAAAAAAATAACAAGTACGCCGTGCATAGGTGCCCTGAAGTCTTCAGTTCCCCATATAAACCGGTGCCTACCGACACTGTTGCAGCAAGGTCACGTGATGAAGCTAAAATTGTCAACAAGAGTGTTTTGAAAGTTGTTTTCACGAATTAAGAAAATAATAATATACGGAAAGTGCAATTAACATTTTATACTGGTCAGATATATAGAGTGGTGGAACCTATGCTCGGCGTAAATCCTACATATCATGGCCTATATAAAAAAAGTTAAATGCACTTGCCGTATATTATTATTTTCTTAAGTCGTGAACGCAACTTTCATAAAATTGTTGTTAAAAATGTTAGCTTCATTACGTAACCATGCGCCTAAATACAGCTATCGAACCGGCACCCGTTTCCATGGGGAACTAGATACGTTAGGGCACCTATGCACGGCGTACATGCATTTTTTTATTTATGCATGGGTAAATGTTGAATATATTATTTTGACTTAGTAACATCAATAACTAACAATATTACAACTCGTAAGAAACTTTTCTGGTTATTTGTACATTTTTTTCCCAATCCGGATAGCCACCTGAAATGCTAATAAACCGCATATTTCAGTGGGGGAAAAATTTCCCAACAAGTTGTCTTTATATTCGGCTACTGAACCAGTCAGGTGACAGTTGCATTAGGCTACCAGTACGCATAACGGAATGTTATTGAACCATGCTTCACCTCTGTCAGCGAAACCATGCTTCACCTCTGTCAGCGAAAATAGGTTAAAACTATTTAAATATTTAAAATACAGATGTAAATGGGAAAAATACGCCGAGCATAGGTTCCACCACTCTATGGGATTTACGCCGAACATAGGTTCCACCACTCAGATAAGCATCATGCCATGATGTGATTTACGCATTCTGTCGGAAAAGTACCTACTGTATGTATGTATGTTCCATTAATGTCAAACTGCTTACGGGGACCTAGACATGTTTTGTAGACATGTTTTTCTGGGCAGGCTTAGCCGACCTAACTTCCTAAGTCAGTAAGTGGTTAACCAGTACTAACTTACTAAGCAATGTGTGTGAGGTGCCTTGCTCAATGACATACTATGTAGGGCGCTAAACCTGCTACATGATGAATGGAATGCATCACAAGATATATATAGTATCAACTGAAACAGTAATATAGCATCGGTCTTCGCATTAGTCGTGAATTTCTGCAACATAGCATGCTTTTCTCCAAGCGAAATTTTCTATTCCCCGTACACAATCCGTTCCATACCGTAATAAAATTAAATTAGAATGCTGGGAGGGTCGTTGTTTGTTCCATTTATGTCAAGCCTCTTTCGAGAACCTATGCATGTTTTCCTGGGAAGACTTAGCCGATCAGTGGCTAACCAGTACTAAGCAATGTGTGTAAGGTGTCTAGATCAAGCACACACATACGTGCCCTGACACCTGAGACCATTCGATTCCAAATCCGATGGCCTACCACTTGACCACGGATGCCACATCTGGATCTGGATATCTACGTTGCAGGGCCAGTTACGGCATAAGGTGCAACGGGAGAGAGTCTAGTAGAGCGGATTTAGAGCTGTCCTGAAACCGCCTATTGTCTCTGCACACACACCATTGTCACTTAGTTTATTCCAGTCTAGTACTGTTTTAGGGAAGAATGATTGTTTATACTGCTCTTTATTACAAGTGAAAGTTTTGAAGCACTTTGAATTATTTGTAATTTGATTTTCTAGAATGTTTGTAGTAGTATAGTCAGTGAATTTACGTATTTTTACGTTTCGCTTAGCCCTTATGGGTGTGAGTATGTCGTGACAAGGTAAAGCTGGCACCTTCCCCTCGCCACAATGGCGGGATCATATGAGATATACAGGTTATTACCTTTGGCATACCTATGTGTGTTTTAAGTTTATTTATCGTCGCTACCGGTTGCCCATATGAGCGACGCCTCCTAAAGAGATTAGTCATTTTAGAGGGTGGAGGATAGTGCAATGATACAGACAGAGACCAAATCCAGAGTCTCCTCTGGTTCTTTTACGTGCACGGTGTAAAGCACCGACACGAGACCTCGGTTTAACGTCCCATCTGAAAGACTGTTAATTTTATTAGGGTCAGACGGGGGACCGAACCTGCGATGCCTGGATTACAAGTTCAATGTATTACCACTGGACTACAAATCAGTCTGTGGCATACCTATTATTGGTGGGAGATTATTAAGCCCCAATGGCTTGTCCCCCCCCCCTCTCCCCCTCGTTGTCTCGTCGTTGTGGTCTTCCGATATATATTACTATACATCACTGGTGTCGAATCTCACTGGTGCCTATATTTTGTCTAGTTCAGTCTTAAACTGTATCCCAAGCTTAGCACGTGCTATGTAGTTTGGTAGCTCATTCCAATTGTTAATTACTCGGTGTGTGAAGGAGTTTAATTTGACACCTTTGTAAGCATTGGGCACGTGAAGCTTCATAGATTGTCCCATATCCTTGTTGTTGGAGCATTCAAATAGCTGAGCACAGTCTACATCAAAAAGGTGTTAATGTTATGTATACGCTTGAAAGAGTTGTTTTAAGATCTCCTCTTTATCGTCTGTATACCATTGCTGTGAGGTTAAGAACTTAAGATCAACCAATAGTTCCTCATAGCAAAAACATTTTAGTGCTGGGACCCATATATTACAAATAAGTAATGCTATATAATAAAGATCTGGCGGACTATTTCAAATAATGTTGATATATTTCTCTATTATACACTGTGGCCCTATACCCATAAGATAATAAAATAAAGAGATTATACCAGGCTATACATTTGTCATGACAGTAAATGAGTACATCCTGTACTTAGGGACGCATGGCCTTTGTCTGACCTTTAATAGTAATACTAATAATAAACCAGAAGGTAATGAAGATATTAATAGCATTGACAAGTTCTCTTAATTTTATTAAAACCGTATATGGTATGACTTTTTGACACTCTGTACCATACTGAAATATCAGTGTCAGGTGATAATCATGTGACTTTCTGAAGCATGCGAAATAAATCTCCCGAGATCTGTCAGATAAAATCCTCATCTTCATACACTTTGCTTAAAAATGCAGTTGCTATGCAACTGATAAAAAGTAATAGCAATATCTAATCTTTTTTGATACTAGTTATAAAACAAAGAAGGATTATTCACTTACTTTGCGACGCATATTGGAAAACTATTTTAGTGGAATGAATGGTGAAGTGTGCGAATATACTATACAAATAATGTATGGTGTGATTGTACTTTCTGTCCAATTTAAATGCACGAGACGAAAAGTATCGAAAACATGTATGTATCGAAAACATGTCTACAGACGGATAAATGTACTTTTGTGTTGGTTATTCCTGGCAACTGCAATGTAATCTGAACATAGATCTGGAGATATGCAGGCATTTTTACAGTTATATGTTAGTTAGTTAGTTAGGCAGTTAGTTAGTATGGCGTCCGTGGTCCAGTGATAGAGCGTTGGAATTGAAGGGTCCCAGGTACGATACTCGGTCAGGGCACGTAGGTGGTGTCATTGAGCAAGGAGCTTCACACACATTGCTTAGTACTTGATAACCGCTCAGGTCGTCTAACCCTCGTCCAGGAAACATGTGTAGATACCAACAATGTGTTTGACATTGATGGAGTATACATACAGAAGATGCCAACATTGCAATGCGTGTGTACATGTATTTAGGGTTTTACCCCTTTTCAGTGGATGCCGTCCAGCGTTGAAGAATGCATGTATTTTGTTGAAGTACGGTACGGGAATGTACGGGGTATTAGAGAATGATATACAAGCGTCCGCTGAGAGAAACCATGATCGTTTTTTACAGATTGTAACCATATTATTTATAGCATTTGACTGTAAAATGTTGACGTCTTGACTGCCTTATGTGGTAATTAATGCTATTGTTTACACACATTTATTGGTAGGTCATTTGCCGGAGTTATGGCTATTTGCTGCTTTTATGAAATAGGCACTACCTATCAACATTTATCAACGGAGAAAGCCATTGGCAATACATGATCATGATTCATGAATAACGCTGTACCAACTTTCGAATATGTTTCATATTTGTCTCGGTTTCTGCATATACATCCCATTATTTCCACCGTAAGCTTATGGAAAGCTAAGCTCGTCTGCTGATTATAAAGTTTGTCAGAGGTCCAAGTATTTGCCCTTTTGAATTTTGGCGGTGCAGACGAATATTTTAAAATATTTTTTTATATCGCGTTCAGTTCCAGAAAGGTGATTCAAACTTAAAATGATAATAGTAAATGTGGTAATTAGTATCAAGTGAAAATATTCATATCAGATAAACGAAGTCTAACCATACATCCGTAGAATATTACTGAAAATATTGAGAGTGGTGGAACCTATGCTCAGCGTAAATCCCACATATAATGACCAGTATAAAATGTTAATTGCACTTGCCGTATATTATTTAAGTCGTGAAAACAACTTTCAAAACACTCTTGTTGACAATTTTAGCTTCATCACGTGACCTTGCTGCTCAATACAGCTATCGCAACGGTGTCGGTCGGCACCCGTTTATATGAGGAACATTTATTGGTCTTAATCAGAAATGGTATAGAAACTATTTGTCGGGTTAGGTGTAGATTTTTTTAATTCGGATAGCTATCCGTATTGCTCATACACCGTAACAGTTTCGGTGGAAATATTCTCCCAATGATTTGCTTGTTTATATTCGTCTGCTGGACCAGTCACGTGAGAGTTACATCAACCTACTGATACACTCAACGGAATGCTATTGAACCATGCTTCAGCTCTGTCGGCGAAATTAGCCTAGAACTATATAAATAGTTTAAATACGGATGAAAATGGAAAATACGCCGAGCATAGGTTCCACCACTCTATATATCTGTGAAAATTATGTTATCCAAACTGAAAGTGCAAGTATTGACACCCATTGTGACAGGTAGGAAGTTGTGCAATACTTAATTGAATTACTTCACTAACCATCTACACTCTTTATACGAAAAAGATGGCAGTCAGAGTCTCTTACGGAGGTTGGTGCACCAATTACTGATTAACCAGTGGAGCCTACCCAGGAAAGATTCTGTACGGTAAACTGTCTGTCGCTCATATGGCAACTGGTAGCGACGATAAATAAACTTTTAAAAAATAAGACATATACAGGTGACTTGTGACATAGTTGAGTGCTGTGGGCCATGCCGAGTAACTCGATCTGTCAGTGCTAATCTTATTATGTGCTGCATAGAGTAAATTTATTTGTGAAGTGTTACTTATAAATTCAATTCAATTTTCAATGCAAACTTTATTTATTGTTTGAGTTTTACAAAACAAATAACATTAGCATTATAGCTCTCTTTACCGACAATACAATTAATAAATAGTTTTTAAAGTACCGGTAATCGACCAACAACTTATGAGAGGGGGGACATGGAGTCTCCCACCTCCTTCCCTCACATCTCCCAGTTGAAGCGTATTCCATGGTAACTGTAATTGTCATAGTTACAAATGAATATGTGCTAAATAAAACCCAAAAAGCCTGTCATTTTAACCAGGGATGTGTAAAGCAACAATTGTCATGCAAAAGAATAACCATTAAACATTGAGGCACTGTTATGATCTTAATATGACTTACATTTATACAGTCATTAATGATTACAGTTAACCATCACATGGGCTGAAATATATGATACACCATAATACATAGAGAATATTACGTTACCGTCTTAAAATTAAATTGATAACATTAGGGGGGCATTATTTTATAAGAGGGGTCAATATTCTATAAATTAGAATATGAACCCGCGGGGCACTTTTTCCTATATTCTATGTGACACCGGAGAATGTCTGGTTTAAAGGGAATTCTGGATTAGTAGGGTCCGGAGCAGAGGGTTTTTTTAGTGTGTTAATGCAGTTTTAATACCGAATTACTTGCAGGAACTGACAGATGATCCATGCAGGTATATACATGTAGTACATATAGAGATGGTGTGACCAGTAGTACATGTAGATTTAATTGCAGGAACTGACAGATGATCCATGCAGGTACATACATGTAGTACATAGAGAGATGGTGTGACCAGTAGTACATGTAGATTTAATTGCAGGAACTGACAGATGATCCATGCAGGTACATACATGTAGTACATAGAGAGATGGTGTGACCAGTAGTACATGTAGAATTACTTGCAGGAACCGACAGATGATCCATACAGGTACATACATGTAGTACATATAGAGATGGTGTGACCAGTAGTACATGTAGATTTAATTGCAGGAACTGACAGATGATCCATGCAGGTACATACATGTAGTACATATAGAGATGGTGTGACCAGTAGTACATGTAGATTTAATTGCAGGAACTGACAGATGATCCATGCAGGTACATACATGTAGTACATAGAGAGATGGTGTGACCAGTAGTACATGTAGATTTACTTGCAGGAACTGACAGATGATCCATGCAGGTACATACATGTAGTACATATAGAGATGGTGTGACCAGTAGTACATGTAGAATTACTTGCAGGAACTGACAGATGATCCATGCAGGTACATACATGTAGTACATATAGAGATGGTGTGACCAGTAGTACATGTAGATTTACTTGCAGGAACTGACAGATGATCCATGCAGGTACATACATGTAGTACATATAGAGATGGTGTGACCAGTAGTACATGTAGAATTACTTGCAGGAACTGACAGATGATCCATGCAGGTACATACATGTAGTACATATAGAGATGGTGTGACCAGTAGTACATGTAGATTGACTTGCAGGAACTGACAGATGATCCATGCAGGTACATACATGTAGTACATATAGAGATGGTGTGACCAGTAGTACATGTAGAATTACTTGCAGGAACTGACAGATGATCCATGCAGGTACATACATGTAGTACATATAGAGATGGTGTGACCAATAGTACATGTAGAATTACTTGCAGGAACTGACAGATGATCCATGCAGGTACATACATGTAGTACATATAGGGATGGTGTGACCAGTAGTACATGTAGAATTACTTGCAGGAACTGACAGATGATCCATGCAGGTACATACATGTAGTACATATAGAGATGGTGTGACCAGTAGTACATGTAGATTGACTTGCAGGAACTGACAGATGATCCATGCAGGTACATACATGTAGTACATATAGAGATGGTGTGACCAGTAGTACATGTAGAATTACTTGCAGGAACTGACAGATGATCCATGCAGGTACATACATGTAGTACATATAGAGATGGTGTGACCAGTAGTACATGTAGATTGACTTGCAGGAACTGACAGATGATCCATGCAGGTACATACATGTAGTACATATAGAGATGGTGTGACCAGTAGTACATGTAGATTGATGTCATCATGAAGCTGCTGGCAGTCCTCGTATTGTGCATGTGTGTCGGTATCGGCCGTATGGACGAAGAGTGCTATGAAAACTGTGACTCATACAAACCAAAGTCACCGTTGGTTTATTGTACATATTTGTAAGTATTATTTATACATTGTAAATATTATAAAAACATTTATGTGTCTGTCAAGTAGGACTGCTACGTTTACAGATTATTGTAAATGTGTACACGATGACTAATACTTGTCAGTTTACACGTTATTCAAAGTGCGTATTGCGCAGTGGAAGTAGTCTTGCTTTAGTATCAGTTGGTATATAGAGCTACCTACAGGTATATACACCTGTAATCATTATAGTTCAGGAATAATTCTGAATCACAGCTGTAGAGCCAATGTGCGTTGGACTAGTATACTTGATTGTGAAACATTTCTTACAACATTAGATAAATCACTCTCGAGACCTCATTCCTGATGGAATGTATCGCCATTGGGGAGAGAGAAGGGGACAGCACTTTTTTTTTAGAAATATATGCTAAAAGCATGAATTGGAATATATGAACATACTGCATGCTTAACGGGCATTTTCCACGAGTTCCAGCTACATGTAGCCTAGTACCTGGAGAAAAACTAAATTAATGCAAGGTGCTAGAAGAGCCCAAACATGCCCATCTGGACCCAGGCACCCACCCACCTCAGATTAAGTTGCACTGCCCACTTGACCCTTGTCGGGGAGGACTCTCAGACCCCATTCTACTTTCTGGTTTTCCTCTCCTGCTTCAAATGTTAGGGACAGGCCTGTGAGAGACACTAGGCAGGTATGATAGTGATGAAATTATGTTCAGGATGTTGAAGTAACCCTTTAATTCACTGCTTATGCTTTATTCTAGAGTGGGAAAATGGGCGTGGTAGATCAGAAAAGGGGCACTGTGTATTTTGAGCAGCACAGGGGGTAGGTTGGGGTTTACCCCCTGGTGATTGACAGCTAATTATGCTTGATCAAAGAGGCAGTAGGGCAGAACATATCGGGCAAAACGGCAGACAATTTTGAGTTTATAAATGTCTGCCTGCCCGAAGGAACTTGACTGTTGAGGCTTATAAAACAAATATTACAAAAATAATAAAATTAATAAAAAAAGCAAGGGTGTGGCTAAAAAGGGACAGGGTGAGGCGCCTTGTCATTCTGTTCTAGAATAAACCTACAGGCTACTGATAGTGATACATTTCTATATTTTATTGGAAAGCATCAAATAAAAACATAGTACATGTACCTACTTACAGACCAATGGAGTATCTGAACTGCAGTGAACCGGAGGACTTGAATGGTAACGAGACGAAGAGGATTGAACTTGATGGGTACGGTTGTACTAAGGTAAATAGAAGTTCCGTGAGTACTGTTGTGTAGAATTTATAAATGTCAATATATCATGGAATTCATGAAACCTGGCCATCTTTTATTGTATAGTGGAGTGGACAAAATGGTGATTTTATAACAACCAGATTCCTTTCTGCATCTTTTCTCAATGTTTACTGAATACCCTAATTAAGGTGCCCTCTACTTAGTTTATAAATACAAATTAATATTTAGCTCAATTATGAAACAAGTTCTTACATGTTATATTAGTCACTCTCGAGACCTCATCCCTGATGGAATTCATCGCCACAAGGGAGAGAGAAGAGGCAATGTGGAATTTAGATGCCTTGCCTAAAGGCACAATCATAACGGCTCCAGCGGGGCTCGAACCCCGGGCCTTTCGCACCTGAAGCGAACGCACTCCCACTGCGCTATCACAACTTCCACCGGAAGCCCTCTACTTGTTTTAGTTTTAAACTTTTGTGTGCTCAAATTATAATAGGAATTGTATCAAATACATCCATCAAGCGTGGAAAATAAATTCAACATCTCTGTGCCGTTCCTTATTCACCTTGCTTCTTTTGTATTTAGCAATGTGCCTGGGGCTGGGCATGTCTAAAACTATGAGACATCCCTCCTCACCAAAGGTTGCTTCTGACCTACCCATAAAACCTCATCCCTCCTCACCAATAGTTGCTTCTGACCTACCCATAAAACCTCATCCCTCCTCACCAAAGGTTGCTTCTGACCTACCCATAAAACCTCACCCCTCCTCACCAAAGGTTGCTTCTGACCTACCCATAAAACCTCATCCCCCCTCACCAACGGTTGCTTCTGACCTACCCATAAAACCTCATCCCTCCTCACCAAAGGTTGCTTCTGACCTACCCATAAAACCTCACCCCTCCTCACCAAAGGTTGCTTCTGACCTACCCATAAAACCTCATCCCTCCTCACCAAAGGTTGCTTCTGACCTACCCATAAAACCTCACCCCTCCTCACCAACGGTTGCTTCTGACCTACCCATAAAACCTCACCCCTCCTCACCAAAGGTTGCTTCTGACCTACCCATAAAACCTCACCCTCCTCACCAAAGGTTGCTTCTGACCTACCCATAAAACCTCATCCCTCCTCACCAACGGTTGCTTCTGACCTACCCATAAAACCTCACCCCTCCTCACCAAAGGTTGCTTCTGACCTACCCATAAAACCTTACCCCCTCACTAAATGTTGCTTCTGACCTACCCATAAAACCTTACCCCTCCTCACCAAATGTTGCTTCTGACCTACCCATAAAACCTTACCCCCCCTCACCAAATGTTGCTTCTGACCTACCCATAAAACCTCATCCCCCTCACCAAAGGTTGCTTCTGACCTACCCATAAAACCTCATCCCCCCTCACCAAAGGTTGCTTCTGGCCTACCCATAAAACCGTACCCTCCCTCACCAAAGGTTGCTTCTGACCTACCCATAAAACCTCATCCCCCTCACCAAAGGTTGCTTCCGATTGTGATGAAATAATTTTAGAGTTATGGTGTCAACAAAACACCGAGGTCGCACTGGTAGGCGCGACAGACTTTACAATCATGTACATTATCTGCCAATATATCCTTGTAAAATCTGCCATTGTGATGTCAGAGCCGATGATAAAAGTTATGCAATTTAGTCAGATTTTCCTTCTGAATGTTTGTAATATTTTGGATATTCTTGTGGCTCGATTGATGAACTATTTTCATCTCCTGGCGAGCGACAATGGAGACTTTCTTGCCCTCTTGTCTAATGAGTGAAATGTAACTGATGCCTGTGAACCATATGCTGTTATCTATTGCAGTGGGGTGGAAACAGATACGAGGATGTTCAGAAGACTAAAGTATGGTGCGATGTTCTCTCCGGGATACACTGTTACGGAGAGAGAACATTTCTCAAAGGTGGTTTTCCATGTATCAGGCAAGCTGTTTTATCTTAGAGCCAAGCAAGTACATGTATTGTAAGCATGCTTTTGCGATTAAGTGATTATAAATACAGTCTGCCACAGACGAAGTCACATAGCAACTTTCCAGCTTTATTTGAATATGGAAAACCATACAAACCCCTCTAAGCTGTGCATGATGATGGAACACCCCAGAAACCCCTCTAAGCTGTGTATGATGATGGAATGCCCCAGAAACCCCTCTAAGCTGTGTATGATGATGGAATGCCCCAGAAACCCCTACAAGCTTTGTATGATGATGGAACAACCCAGAAACCCCTCTAAGCTGTGTATGATGATGGAAGGCCACAGAAACCCCTCTAAGCTGTGTATGATGATGGAACACCCCAGAAACCCCTCTAAGCTGTGTATGATGATGGAATGCCCAGAAACCCCTCTAAGCTGTGTATGATGATGGAACACCCCAGAAACCCCTCTAAGCTGTGTATGATGATGGAAGGCCCCAGAAACCCCTCTAAGCTGTGTATGATGATGGAAGGCCCCAGAAACCCCTCTAAGCTGTGTATGATGATGGAACACCCCAGAAACCTCTACAAGCTGTGTATGATGATGGAACAACCCAGAAACCCCTCTAAGCTGTGTATGATGATGGAAGGCCCCAGAAACCCCTCTAAGCTGTGTATGATGATGGAACACCCCAGAAACCCCTCTAAGCTGTGTATGATGATGGAAGGCCCCAGAAACCCCTCTAAGCTGTGTATGATGATGGAATGCCCCAGAAACCCCTCTAAGCTGTGTATGATGATGGAACACCCCAGAAACCCCTCTAAGCTGTGTATGATGATGGAACGCCCCAGAAACCCCTCTAAGCTGTGTATGATGATGGAACACCCCAGAAACCCCTCTAAGCTGTGTATGATTATGGAAGGCCCAGAAACCCCTACAAGCTGTGTATGATGATGGAATGCCCCAGAAACCCCTCTAAGCTGTGTATGATGATGGAACACCCCAGAAACCCCTCTAAGCTGTGTATGATGATGGAACACCCCAGAAACCCCTCTAAGCTGTGTATGATGATGGAACACCCCAGAAACCCCCCAAGCTGTGTATGATGATGGAAACCTACAAACCCCTCTAAGCTGTGTATGATGATGGAACAACCCAGAAACCCCTCTAAGCTGTGTATGATGATGGAACAACCCAGAAACCCCTCTAAGCTGTGTATGATGATGGAACAACCCAGAAACCCCTCCAAGCTGTGTATGATGATGGAACACCCCAGAAACCTCTCTAAGCTGTGTATGATGATGGAACAACCCAGAAACCCCTCCAAGCTGTGTATGATGATGGAAGGCCCCAGAAACCCCTCTAAGCTGTGTATGATGATGGAACGCCCCAGAAACCCCTCTAAGCTGTGTATGATGATGGAAGGCCCCAGAAACCCCTCTAAGCTGTGTATGATGATGGAAGGCCCCAGAAACCCCTCTAAGCTGTGTATGATGATGGAACACCCCAGAAACCCCTCTAAGCTGTGTATGATGATGGAAGGCCCCAGAAACCCCTCCAAGCTGTGTATGATGATGGAAGGCCCCAGAAACCCCTCTAAGCTGTGTATGATGATGGAACACCCCAGAAACCCCTCTAAGCTGTGTATGATGATGGAACACCCCAGAAACCCCTCCAAGCTGTGTATGATGATGGAAGGCCCCAGAAACCCCTCAAGCTGTGTATGATGATGGAACAACCCAGAAACCTCTCCAAGCTGTGTATGATGATGGAAGGCCCCAGAAACCCCTCTAAGCTGTGTATGATGATGGAACAACCCAGAAACCCCTCTAAGCTGTGTATGATGATGGAACACCCCAGAAACCCCTCCAAGCTGTGTATGATGATGGAACACCCCAGAAACCCCTCTAAGCTGTGTATGATGATGGAAGGCCCCAGAAACCCCTCCAAGCTGTGTATGATGATGGAAGGCCCCAGAAACCCCTCCAAGCTGTGTATGATGATGGAAGGCCCCAGAAACCCCTCAAGCTGTGTATGATGATGGAACACCCCAGAAACCCCTCCAAGCTGTGTATGATGATGGAACACCCCAGAAACCCCTCCAAGCTGTGTATGATGATGGAACACCCCAGAAACCCCTCCAAGCTGTGTATGATGATGGAACAACCCAGAAACCTCTCCAAGCTGTGTATGATGATGGAAGGCCCCAGAAACCTCTCTAAGCTGTGTATGATGATGGAACAACCCAGAAACCCCTCTAAGCTGTGTATGATGATGGAACACCCCAGAAACCCCTCCAAGCTGTGTATGATGATGGAACACCCCAGAAACCCCTCTAAGCTGTGTATGATGATGGAATGCCCCAGAAACCCCTCCAAGCTGTGTATGATGATGGAACAACCCAGAAACCCCTCTAAGCTGTGTATGATGATGGAATGCCCCAGAAACCCCTCTAAGCTGTGTATGATGATGGAATGCCCCAGAAACCCCTCTAAGCTGTGTATGATGATGGAACACCCCAGAAACCCCTCTAAGCTGTGCATGATGATGGAACACCCCAGAAACCCCCCAAGCTGTGTATGATGATGGAACACCCAGAAACCCCTCTAAGCTGTGTATGATGATGGAAGCCCCAGAAACCCCTCTAAGCTGTGTATGATGATGGAACGCCCCAGAAACCCCTCTAAGCTGTGTATGATGATGGAAGGCCCCAGAAACCCCTCTAAGCTGTGTATGATGATGGAACACCCCAGAAACCCCTCTAAGCTGTGTATGATGATGGAAGGCCCCAGAAACCCCTCTAAGCTGTGTATGATGATGGAAGGCCCTAGAAACCCCTCTAAGCTGTGTATGATGATGGAACACCCCAGAAACCCCTCTAAGCTGTGTATGATGATGGAAGGCCCCAGAAACCCCTCTAAGCTGTGTATGATGATGGAAGGCCCTAGAAACCCCTCTAAGCTGTGTATGATGATGGAACACCCCAGAAACCCCTACAAGCTGTGTATGATGATGGAACAACCCAGAAACCCCTACAAGCTGTGTATGATGATGGAAGGCCCCAGAAACCCCTCTAAGCTGTGTATGATGATGGAACACCCCAGAAACCCCTCTAAGCTGTGTATGATGATGGAAGGCCCCAGAAACCCCTCTAAGCTGTGTATGATGATGGAACACCCCAGAAACCCCTCTAAGCTGTGTATGATGATGGAAGGCCCCAGAAACCCCTCTAAGCTGTGTATGATGATGGAAGGCCCTAGAAACCCCTCTAAGCTGTGTATGATGATGGAACACCCCAGAAACCCCTCTAAGCTGTGTATGATGATGGAAGGCCCCAGAAACCCCTCTAAGCTGTGTATGATGATGGAAGGCCCTAGAAACCCCTCTAAGCTGTGTATGATGATGGAACACCCCAGAAACCCCTCTAAGCTGTGTATGATGATGGAAGGCCCCAGAAACCCCTCTAAGCTGTGTATGATGATGGAAGGCCCTAGAAACCCCTCTAAGCTGTGTATGATGATGGAACACCCCAGAAACCCCTCTAAGCTGTGTATGATGATGGAAGGCCCCAGAAACCCCTCTAAGCTGTGTATGATGATGGAAGGCCCTAGAAACCCCTCTAAGCTGTGTATGATGATGGAACACCCCAGAAACCCCTACAAGCTGTGTATGATGATGGAACAACCCAGAAACCCCTACAAGCTTTGTATGATGATGGAAGGCCCCAGAAACCCCTCCAAGCTGTGTATGATGATGGAAGGCCCCAGAAACCCCTCTAAGCTGTGTATGATGATGGAACACCCCAGAAACCCCTCAAGCTGTGTATGATGATGGAACACCCCAGAAACCCCTCCAAGCTGTGTATGATGATGGAACCCCAGAAACCCCTCAAGCTGTGTATGATGATGGAACACCCCAGAAACCCCTCTAAGCTGTGTATGATGATGGAACAACCCAGAAACCTCTCCAAGCTGTGTATGATGATGGAAGGCCCCAGAAACCTCTCTAAGCTGTGTATGATGATGGAACAACCCAGAAACCCCTCTAAGCTGTGTATGATGATGGAACACCCCAGAAACCCCTCTAAGCTGTGTATGATGATGGAACGCCCCAGAAACCCCTCCAAGCTGTGTATGATGATGGAACAACCCAGAAACCCCTCTAAGCTGTGTATGATGATGGAATGCCCCAGAAACCCCTCTAAGCTGTGTATGATGATGGAATGCCCCAGAAACCCCTCTAAGCTGTGTATGATGATGGAACACCCCAGAAACCCCTCTAAGCTGTGTATGATGATGGAACACCCCAGAAACCCCTCTAAGCTGTGCATGATGATGGAACACCCCAGAAACCCCCCAAGCTGTGTATGATGATGGAAAACCATACAAACCCCTCTAAGCTGTGTATGATGATGGAACAACCCAGAAACCCCTCCAAGCTGTGTATGATGATGGAACACCCCAGAAACCTCTCTAAGCTGTGTATGATGATGGAAGGCCCCAGAAACCTCTCTAAGCTGTGTATGATGATGGAACACCCCAGAAACCCCTCCAAGCTGTGTATGATGATGGAAGGCTCCAGAAACCCCTCAAGCTGTGTATGATGATGGAACAACCCAGAAACCTCTCCAAGCTGTGTATGATGATGGAAGGCCCCAGAAACCCCTCTAAGCTGTGTATGATGATGGAAGGCCCTAGAAACCCCTCTAAGCTGTGTATGATGATGGAACACCCCAGAAACCCCTCTAAGCTGTGTATGATGATGGAAGGCCCCAGAAACCCCTCTAAGCTGTGTATGATGATGGAAGGCCCTAGAAACCCCTCTAAGCTGTGTATGATGATGGAACACCCCAGAAACCCCTACAAGCTGTGTATGATGATGGAACAACCCAGAAACCCCTACAAGCTTTGTATGATGATGGAAGGCCACAGAAACCCCTCCAAGCTGTGTATGATGATGGAAGGCCCCAGAAACCCCTCCAAGCTGTGTATGATGATGGAAGGCCCCATAAACCCCTCCAAGCTGTGTATGATGATGGAAGGCCCCAGAAACCCCTCAAGCTGTGTATGATGATGGAACACCCCAGAAACCCCTCCAAGCTGTGTATGATGATGGAACACCCCAGAAACCCCTCCAAGCTGTGTATGATGATGGAAGGCCCCAGAAACCCCTCAAGCTGTGTATGATGATGGAACAACCCAGAAACCCCTCTAAGCTGTGTATGATGATGGAACAACCCAGAAACCTCTCCAAGCTGTGTATGATGATGGAAGGCCCCAGAAACCTCTCTAAGCTGTGTATGATGATGGAACAACCCAGAAACCCCTCTAAGCTGTGTATGATGATGGAACACCCCAGAAACCCCTCTAAGCTGTGTATGATGATGGAATGCCCCAGAAACCCCTCCAAGCTGTGTATGATGATGGAACAACCCAGAAACCCCTCTAAGCTGTGTATGATGATGGAATGCCCCAGAAACCCCTCTAAGCTGTGTATGATGATGGAATGCCCCAGAAACCCCTCTAAGCTGTGTATGATGATGGAACACCCCAGAAACCCCTCTAAGCTGTGTATGATGATGGAACACCCCAGAAACCCCTCTAAGCTGTGTATGATGATGGAATGCCCCAGAAACCCTCCAAGCTGTGTATGATGATGGAACAACCCAGAAACCCCTCTAAGCTGTGTATGATGATGGAATGCCCCAGAAACCCCTCTAAGCTGTGTATGATGATGGAACACCCCAGAAACCCCTCTAAGCTGTGTATGATGATGGAACACCCCAGAAACCCCTCTAAGCTGTGTATGATGATGGAACACCCCAGAAACCCCTCCAAGCTGTGTATGATGATGGAACACCCCAGAAACCCCTCTAAGCTGTGTATGATTATGAAATGCCCCAGAAACCCCTCTAAGCTGTGTATGATTATGAAATGCCCCAGAAACCCCTCTAAGCTGTGTATGATGATGGAACACCCCAGAAACCCCTCTAAGCTGTGTATGATGATGGAATGCCCCAGAAACCCCTCTAAGCTGTGTATGATGATGGAACAACCCAGAAACCCCTCTAAGCTGTGTATGATGATGGAACACCCCAGAAACCCCTCTAAGCTGTGCATGATGATGGAACACCCCAGAAACCCCCCAAGCTGTGTATGATGATGGAGAACCATACAAACCCCTCTAAGCTGTGTATGATGATGGAACAACCCAGAAACCCCTCTAAGCTGTGTATGATGATGGAACAACCCAGAAACCCCTCTAAGCTGTGTATGATGATGGAACAACACAGAAACCCCTCCAACTTGTGTATGATGATGGAACACCCCAGAAACCTCTCTAAGCTGTGTATGATGCTGGAACAACCCAGAAACCCCTCCAAGCTGTGTATGATGATGGAAGGCCCCAGAAACCCCTCTAAGCTGTGTATGATGATGGAAGGCCCCAGAAACCCCTCTAAGCTGTGTATGATGATGGAACACCCCAGAAACCCCTCTAAGCTGTGTATGATGATGGAAGGCCCCAGAAACCCCTCTAAGCTGTGTATGATGATGGAAGCCCCAGAAACCCCTCTAAGCTGTGTATGATGATGGAACACCCCAGAAACCCCTCTAAGCTGTGTATGATGATGGAACGCCCCAGAAACCCCTCCAAGCTGTGTATGATGATGGAAGCCCTAGAAACCCCTCTAAGCTGTGTATGATGATGGAACACCCCAGAAACCCCTCTAAGCTGTGTATGATGATGGAACAACCCAGAAACCCCTCCAAGCTGTGTATGATGATGGAACACCCCAGAAACCCCTCTAAGCTGTGTATGATGATGGAACCCCAGAAACCCCTCTAAGCTGTGTATGATGATGGAACCCCCAAAACCCCTCAAGCTGTGTATGATGATGGAAGCTCCAGAAACCCCTCAAGCTGTGTATGATGATGGAACACCCAGAACCTCCCAAGCTGTGTATGATGATGGAAGGCCCCAAACCCCTCTAAGCTGTGTATGATGATGGAAGGCCCTAGAAACCCCTCTAAGCTGTGTATGATGATGGAACACCCCAGAAACCCTCTAAGCTGTGTATGATGATGGAAGGCCCCAGAAACCCCTCTAAGCTGTGTATGATGATGGAAGGCCCAGAAACCCCTCTAAGCTGTGTATGATGATGGAACACCCCAGAAACCCCTACAAGCTGTGTATGATGATGGAACAACCCAGAAACCCCTACAAGCTTTGTATGATGATGGAAGGCCACAGAAACCCCTCCAAGCTGTGTATGATGATGGAAGGCCCCAGAAACCCCTCCAAGATGTGTATGATGATGGAAGGCCCCATAAACCCCTCCAAGCTATGTATGATGATGGAAGGCCCCAGAAACCCCTCAAGCTGTGTATGATGATGGAACACCCCAGAAACCCCTCCAAGCTGTGTATGATGATGGAACACCCCAGAAACCCCTCCAAGCTGTGTATGATGATGGAACACCCCAGAAACCCCTCCAAGCTGTGTATGATGATGGAAGGCCCCAGAAACCTCTCTAAGCTGTGTATGATGATGGAACACCCCAGAAACCCCTCTAAGCTGTGTATGATGATGGAACACCCCAGAAACCCCTCCAAGCTGTGTATGATGATGGAAGGCCCCAGAAACCCCTCAAGCTGTGTATGATGATGGAACAACCCAGAAACCCCTCTAAGCTGTGTATGATGATGGAACAACCCAGAAACCTCTCCAAGCTGTGTATGATGATGGAAGGCCCCAGAAACCTCTCTAAGCTGTGTATGATGATGGAACAACCCAGAAACCCCTCTAAGCTGTGTATGATGATGGAACACCCCAGAAACCCCTCTAAGCTGTGTATGATGATGGAATGCCCCAGAAACCCCTCCAAGCTGTGTATGATGATGGAACAACCCAGAAACCCCTCTAAGCTGTGTATGATGATGGAATGCCCCAGAAACCCCTCTAAGCTGTGTATGATGATGGAATGCCCCAGAAACCCCTCTAAGCTGTGTATGATGATGGAACACCCCAGAAACCCCTCTAAGCTGTGCATGATGATGGAACACCCCAGAAACCCCTCTAAGCTGTGCATGATGATGGAACACCCCAGAAACCCCCCAAGCTGTGTATGATGATGGAAAACCATACAAACCCCTCTAAGCTGTGTATGATGATGGAACAACCCAGAAACCCCTCCAACCTGTGTATGATGATGGAACACCCCAGAAACCTCTCTAAGCTGTGTATGATGATGGAAGGCCCCAGAAACCTCTCTAAGCTGTGTATGATGATGGAACACCCCAGAAACCCCTCCAAGCTGTGTATGATGATGGAAGGCTCCAGAAACCCCTCAAGCTGTGTATGATGATGGAACAACCCAGAAACCTCTCCAAGCTGTGTATGATGATGGAATGCCCCAGAAACCCCTCTAAGCTGTGTATGATGATGGAAGGCCCTAGAAACCCCTCTAAGCTGTGTATGATGATGGAACACCCCAGAAACCCCTCTAAGCTGTGTATGATGATGGAAGGCCCCAGAAACCCCTCTAAGCTGTGTATGATGATGGAAGGCCCTAGAAACCCCTCTAAGCTGTGTATGATGATGGAACACCCCAGAAACCCCTACAAGCTGTGTATGATGATGGAACAACCCAGAAACCCCTACAAGCTTTGTATGATGATGGAAGGCCCCAGAAACCCCTCCAAGCTGTGTATGATGATGGAAGGCCCCAGAAACCCCTCCAAGCTGTGTATGATGATGGAAGGCCCCATAAACCCCTCCAAGCTGTGTATGATGATGGAAGGCCCCAGAAACCCCTCAAGCTGTGTATGATGATGGAACACCCCAGAAACCCCTCCAAGCTGTGTATGATGATGGAACACCCCAGAAACCCCTCCAAGCTGTGTATGATGATGGAAGGCCCCAGAAACCCCTCAAGCTGTGTATGATGATGGAACAACCCAGAAACCCCTCTAAGCTGTGTATGATGATGGAACAACCCAGAAACCTCTCCAAGCTGTGTATGATGATGGAAGGCCCCAGAAACCTCTCTAAGCTGTGTATGATGATGGAACAACCCAGAAACCCCTCTAAGCTGTGTATGATGATGGAACACCCCAGAAACCTCTCCAAGCTGTGTATGATGATGGTACACCCCAGAAACCCCTCTAAGCTGTGTATGATGATGGAATGCCCCAGAAACCCCTCCAAGCTGTGTATGATGATGGAACAACCCAGAAACCCCTCTAAGCTGTGTATGATGATGGAATGCCCCAGAAACCCCTCTAAGCTGTGTATGATGATGGAACGCCCCAGAAACCCCTCTAAGCTGTGTATGATGATGGAACACCCCAGAAACCCCTCTAAGCTGTGCATGATGATGGAACACCCCAGAAACCCCCCAAGCTGTGTATGATGATGGAAAACCATACAAACCCCTCTAAGCTGTGTATGATGATGGAACAACCCAGAAACCCCTCCAACCTGTGTATGATGATGGAACACCCCAGAAACCTCTCTAAGCTGTGTATGATGATGGAACAACCCAGAAACCCCTCCAAGCTGTGTATGATGATGGAACACCCCAGAAACCCCTCTAAGCTGTGTATGATTATGAAATGCCCCAGAAACCCCTCTAAGCTGTGTATGATTATGAAATGCCCCAGAAACCCCTCTAAGCTGTGTATGATGATGGAACACCCCAGAAACCCCTCTAAGCTGTGTATGATGATGGAATGCCCCAGAAACCCCTCTAAGCTGTGTATGATGATGGAACAACCCAGAAACCCCTCTAAGCTGTGTATGATGATGGAACACCCCAGAAACCCCTCTAAGCTGTGCATGATGATGGAACACCCCAGAAACCCCCCAAGCTGTGTATGATGATGGAGAACCATACAAACCCCTCTAAGCTGTGTATGATGATGGAACAACCCAGAAACCCCTCTAAGCTGTGTATGATGATGGAACAACCCAGAAACCCCTCTAAGCTGTGTATGATGATGGAACAACACAGAAACCCCTCCAACTTGTGTATGATGATGGAACACCCCAGAAACCTCTCTAAGCTGTGTATGATGCTGGAACAACCCAGAAACCCCTCCAAGCTGTGTATGATGATGGAAGGCCCCAGAAACCCCTCTAAGCTGTGTATGATGATGGAAGGCCCTAGAAACCCCTCTAAGCTGTGTATGATGATGGAACACCCCAGAAAACCCTCTAAGCTGTGTATGATGATGGAAGGCCCCAGAAACCCCTCTAAGCTGTGTATGATGATGGAAGGCCCTAAAAAACCCTCTAAGCTGTGTATGATGATGGAACACCCCAGAAACCCCTACAAGCTGTGTATGATGATGGAACAACCCAGAAACCCCTACAAGCTTTGTATGATGATGGAAGGCCACAGAAACCCCTCCAAGCTGTGTATGATTATGGAAGGCCCCAGAAACCCCTCCAAGCTGTGTATGATGATGGAAGGCCCCATAAACCCCTCCAAGCTGTGTATGATGATGGAAGGCCCCAGAAACCCCTCAAGCTGTGTATGATGATGGAACACCCCAGAAACGCCTCCAAGCTGTGTATGATGATGGAACACCCCAGAAACCCCTCCAAGCTGTGTATGATGATGGAAGGCCCCAGAAACCTCTCTAAGCTGTGTATGATGATGGAACACCCCAGAAACCCCTCTATGCTGTGTATGATGATGGAACACCCTAGAAACCCCTCCAAGCTGTGTATGATGATGGAAGGCCCCAGAAACCCCTCAAGCTGTGTATGATGATGGAACAACCCAGAAACCTCTCCAAGCTGTGTATGATGATGGAAGGCCCCAGCAACCTCTCTAAGCTGTGTATGATGATGGAACAACCCAGAAACCCCTCTAAGCTGTGTATGATGATGGAACACCCCAGAAACCTCTCCAAGCTGTGTATGATGATGGTACACCCCAGAAACCCCTCTAAGCTGTGTATGATGATGGAAGGCCACAGAAACCCCTCCAAGCTGTGTATGATGATGGAAGGCCCCATAAACCCCTCCAAGCTGTGTATGATGATGGAAGGCCCCAGAAACCCCTCAAGCTGTGTATGATGATGGAACACCCCAGAAACCCCTCCAAGCTGTGTATGATGATGGAACACCCCAGAAACCCCTCCAAGCTGTGTATGATGATGGAACACCCCAGAAACCCCTCCAAGCTGTGTATGATGATGGAACAACCCAGAAACCTCTCCAAGCTGTGTATGATGATGGAAGGCCCCAGAAACCTCTCTAAGCTGTGTATGATGATGGAACAACCCAGAAACCCCTCTAAGCTGTGTATGATGATGGAACACCCCAGAAACCTCTCCAAGCTGTGTATGATGATGGTACACCCCAGAAACCCCTCTAAGCTGTGTATGATGATGGAATGCCCCAGAAACACCTCCAAGCTGTGTATGATGATGGAACAACCCAGAAACCCCTCTAAGCTGTGTATGATGATGGAATGCCCCAGAAACCCCTCTAAGCTGTGTATGATGATGGAATGCCCCAGAAACCCCTCTAAGCTGTGTATGATGATGGAACACCCCAGAAACCCCTCTAAGCTGTGTATGATGATGGAACACCCCAGAAACCCCTCTAAGCTGTGTATGATGATGGAACACCCCAGAAACCCCTCCAAGCTGTGTATGATGATGGAACACCCCAGAAACCCCTCTAAGCTGTGTATGATGATGGAACACCCCAGAAACCCCTCCAAGCTGTGTATGATGATGGAACCCCCAGAAACCCCTAAGCTGTGTATGATGATGGAACCCCAGAAACCCCTCAAGCTGTGTATGATGATGGAACACCCAGAAACCCCTCTAAGCTGTGTATGATGATGGAAGCCCCAGAAACCCCTCTAAGCTGTGTATGATGATGGAACGCCCCAGAAACCCCTCTAAGCTGTGTATGATGATGGAACACCCCAGAAACCCCTCTAAGCTGTGTATGATGATGGAACACCCCAGAAACCCCTCTAAGCTGTGTATGATGATGGAACACCCCAGAAACCCCTCAAGCTGTGTATGATGATGGAACCCCAGAAACCCCTCTAAGCTGTGTATGATGATGGAACAACCCAGAAACCCCTCCAAGCTGTGTATGATGATGGAACCCCCAGAAACCCCTCTAAGCTGTGTATGATGATGGAAGGCCCCAGAAACCTCTCTAAGCTGTGTATGATGATGGAACACCCCAGAAACCCCTCCAAGCTGTGTATGATGATGGAAGGCCCCAGAAACCCCTCAAGCTGTGTATGATGATGGAACAACCCAGAAACCTCTCCAAGCTGTGTATGATGATGGAAGGCCCCAGAAACCCCTCTAAGCTGTGTATGATGATGGAAGGCCCTAGAAACCCCTCTAAGCTGTGTATGATGATGGAACACCCCAGAAACCCCTCTAAGCTGTGTATGATGATGGAAGGCCCCAGAAACCCCTCTAAGCTGTGTATGATGATGGAAGGCCCTAGAAACCCCTCTAAGCTGTGTATGATGATGGAACACCCCAGAAACCCCTACAAGCTGTGTATGATGATGGAACAACCCAGAAACCCCTACAAGCTTTGTATGATGATGGAAGGCCACAGAAACCCCTCCAAGCTGTGTATGATGATGGAAGGCCCCAGAAACCCCTCCAAGCTGTGTATGATGATGGAAGGCCCCAGAAACCCCTCCAAGCTGTGTATGATGATGGAAGGCCCCAGAAACCCCTCAAGCTGTGTATGATGATGGAACACCCCAGAAACCCCTCCAAGCTGTGTATGATGATGGAACACCCCAGAAACCCCTCCAAGCTGTGTATGATGATGGAAGGCCCCAGAAACCCCTCAAGCTGTGTATGATGATGGAACACCCAGAAACCCCTCTAAGCTGTGTATGATGATGGAACACCCCAGAAACCCCTCCAAGCTGTGTATGATGATGGAAGGCCCCAGAACCCCCTAAGCTGTGTATGATGATGGAACAACCCAGAAACCCCTCTAAGCTGTGTATGATGATGGAACACCCCAGAAACCCCTCTAAGCTGTGTATGATGATGGAACGCCCCAGAAACCCCTCAAGCTGTGTATGATGATGGAACAACCCAGAAACCCTCTAAGCTGTGTATGATGATGGAAGCCCCAGAAACCCCTCTAAGCTGTGTATGATGATGGAAGCCCAGAAACCCCTCTAAGCTGTGTATGATGATGGAACACCCCAGAAACCCCCTAAGCTGTGTATGATGATGGAACCCCAGAAACCCCTCTAAGCTGTGTATGATGATGGAACCCCCAGAAACCCCTCCAAGCTGTGTATGATGATGGAACACCAGAAACCCCTCTAAGCTGTGTATGATGATGGAACAACCCAGAAACCCCTCCAAGCTGTGTATGATGATGGAACCCCAGAAACCCCTCTAAGCTGTGTATGATGATGGAAGGCCCCAGAAACCCCTCTAAGCTGTGTATGATGATGGAACACCCCAGAAACCCCTCTAAGCTGTGTATGATGATGGAAGGCCCCAGAAACCCCTCTAAGCTGTGTATGATGATGGAAGGCCCTAGAAACCCCTCTAAGCTGTGTATGATGATGGAACACCCCAGAAACCCCTCTAAGCTGTGTATGATGATGGAACACCCCAGAAACCCCTCCAAGCTGTGTATGATGATGGAACACCCCAGAAACC
>CM026393.1:61043906-61168415 GCA_014843695.1 Archivesica marissinica | reverse complement strand
TGCAGCCGTGGGGAAACTGCTGAGCCTAGGTGGTTTGGGTGTCTGGTGGACTTTGTGTAACATTATTGTACTATATTATAGGTGCAGCCGTGGGGAAACTGCTGAGCCTAGGTGGTTTGGGTGTCTGGTGGACTTTGTGTAACATTATTGTACTATATTATAGGTGCAGCCGTGGGGAAACTGCTGAGCCTAGGTGGTTTGGGTGTCTGGTGGACTTTGTGTAACATTATTGTACTATATTATAGGTGCAGCCGTGGGGAAACTGCTGAGCCTAGGTGGTTTGGGTGTCTGGTGGACTTTGTGTAACATTATTGTACTATATTATAGGTGCAGCCGTGGGGAAACTGCTGAGCCTAGGTGGTTTGGGTGTCTGGTGGACTTTGTGTAACATTATTGTACTATATTATAGGTGCAGCAGTGGGGAAACTGCTGAGCCTAGGTGGTTTGGGTGTCTGGTGGACTTTGTGTAACATTACTATATTATAGGTGCAGCTGTGGGGAAACTGCTGAGCCTAGGTGGTTTGGGTGTATGGTGGAATTTGTGTAACATTATTGTACTTATAGGTGCAGCCGTGGGGAAACTGCTGAGTCTAGGTGGTTTGGGTGTCTGGTGGACTTTGTGTAACATTATTGTACTTATAGGTGCAGCCGTGGGGAAACTGCTGAGCCTAGGTGGTTTGGGTGTTGGTGGACTTTGTGTAACATTATTGTACTATATTATAGGTGCAGCCGTGGGGAAACTGCTGAGCCTAGGTGGTTTGGGTGTCTGGTGGACTTTGTGTAACATTATTGTACTATATTATAGGTGCAGCCGTGGGGAAACTGCTGAGCCTAGGTGGTTTGGGTGTCTGGTGGACTTTGTGTAACATTATTGTACTATATTATAGGTGCAGCCGTGGGGAAACTGCTGAGCCTAGGTGGTTTGGGTGTCTGTGGTGGACTTTGTGTAACATTATTGTACTATATTATAGGTGCAGCCGTGGGGAAACTGCTGAGCCTAGGTGGTTTGGGTGTGTGGTGGACTTTGTGTAACATTATTGTACTATATTATAGGTGCAGCCGTGGGGAAACTGCTGAGCCTAGGTGGTTTGGGTGTGTGGTGGACTTTGTGTAACATTATTGTACTATATTATAGGTGCAGCCGTGGGGAAACTGCTGAGCCTAGGTGGTTTGGGTGTGTGGTGGACTTTGTGTAACATTATTGTACTATATTATAGGTGCAGCCGTGGGGAAACTGCTGAGCCTAGGTGGTTTGGGTGTGTGGTGGACTTTGTGTAACATTATTGTACTATATTATAGGTGCAGCCGTGGGGAAACTGCTGAGCCTAGGTGGTTTGGGTGTGTGGTGGACTTTGTGTAACATTATTGTACTATATTATAGGTGCAGCCGTGGGGAAACTGCTGAGCCTAGGTGGTTTGGGTGTGTGGTGGATAGTGGATGTGGTATTACTAGTGACTGGACAACTTAGACCAAAGTATGACAGTAACTACGACAGTAACTGGGTACCGTACTACTGAGATGGGACTATCTACTCTACTGTGCAGTTACTAACTATACACTAGCGTGGACTTGTGCAATATATACGCATAGAATTTGACTAGGGCAAATGATATGTGATGTGGTACCAGTACTTGTGTGTTGCGACAAATGTAAATTGTGATGTGGTACCAGTACTTGTGTTGCGATAATAAATGTAAATTATGATGTGTTACCAGTACTTGTGTGTTGCGATAATAAATGTAAATTATGATGTGTTACCAGTACTTGTATTGCAGCACCAATAAATGTAAATTGTGATGTGTTACCAGTACTTGTGTTGCGATAATAAATGTAAATTATGATGTGTTACCAGTACTTGTATTGCAGCACCAATAAATGTAAATTATGATGTGTTACCAGTACTTGTATTGCAGCACCAATAAATGTAAATTATGATGTGTTACCAGTACTTGTATTGCAGCACCAATAAATGTAAATTGTAATACGATACCAGTTATAACAGGATTAATGTCAAAATTAATGCAAGAATAAAACGGGATTAGCAAGTTTGACATTTAATAGCGGCCATGTTGGTATTGTTACCGTGTGTGCTGTGTGTGTGTGCGTGCTGTGTGTGTGTGTGGAAGTG
Source organism: Archivesica marissinica (assembly GCA_014843695.1). NCBI lineage: Eukaryota > Metazoa > Mollusca > Bivalvia > Venerida > Vesicomyidae > Archivesica > Archivesica marissinica. The sequence continues at coordinate 61,166,286 of CM026393.1, read as the reverse complement.
GAAGATTAAATAACAATAAAATAGGTCATCTAATTCCATTACAATTGTGACTAAGCAACACAATTCTATTGAAATTCCACAACATATTTCAAGAGTTTTCAGCTACAAATAAGAAAAACACATTTATGAATTGTCGTCTGCTACAATTATTTGAACTATTTATAGCGTTTTACCCAGTATGCAGAGTAAGAAATGGAATACTTCATACTGGATATAATGTATGGCCATTGTTACCCACACACGGGAATACATGTAGAAACACGGCAGGAGATTGGTTTAAACATATTTATTCGTTCATTATGTACAGTACATATCCATTGTATAGCTATACAAACGAAAATGGATTTAATCGGAAGCAGGAGATTGTGGGGTAGTGATGGACTAATACTTAGAAATGTTGACCAATCGAGTGTTGCTTGTGAGAGCACAGTCAAACCTGTGTTAGTGGTCACCTCTATTAAGCAACCAACCTGTATTAAGCAGCCAATTTCCAGATTCCCACTGTGTTGTATTTTATTCTATAGTTGACCTCTATTAAGCAGCCACCTGTGTGCAGCCACTTTCTGTGGTTCCCTTGGCTGGCTGCTTAAGACAAGGTTAACTGTAGTGAATAAGCAGGACGTTTATGCTTGGAAGTACTAATCAACAGACCGTGACTAAAGGAGATTCATAGTTGGGAACAGTTTGAGGTTATGCCAAGGAGAAAGTGTCTAGCGGGCCGTCATTAACTTGCCTTTCACTGCTATCACCCGGGCTGTAGGTTTTCTGCCTATCCGGGACCAGTATGTGAGGATGATGTCGGGCCGATTACGGAAGTTTGGGAGTTGAGTACTGGTACTTAAATGCGGGTGGTCTCTCCCGCTCCAACAGGGTGACCTGGCAATAATGTTCAATCTGTTGAATTAGGCCAGTAACTGGTAGATAAAGTATGATGAAACATTCCAAACAGTTACTGTTGTTGCAACAGATCTCAAAAACAAACTATCCAGTTTTAAAATGGGGTTTTCATCCTTGTGCTTACAATGTACTTGTTTTTAAAGTAGCTTTTTGTGTCTTACCAGTATTTCTCAAAATGGAAAATCGTTTGTATAATGTATAATTTGCAATTTGTATTCTTTTTTTTTAGGTAGGTAGTTTAATCACAATTATTTCATTGCATTTATCGTATGTAGCACAACACATATTGCTTGCTATAGATAATGACACATAATAAATAAATAAATAGTTTATTTCACCAACTTTAGAAAATACCAGGCCACAATTAAAAGAATGTTTGTTTCCCATTTCCCGATTTTTGAAATTTGGTAGGTAGATAGGAAAACGAAAAACATTTTCATATGATGATAGCTTTGGTGTAATAATAAGAAACAACACCAGGCACATGCTGAGTACAAACTCTGGTACAAAAATTAATTTAAGCAAAAGGTCAAAATATTTTGAGTCTGGCTGTTTTTAGCGGGTCGGTTGGAAACACCTTTTTTTTGCTATGGCCTCATTTAAGAGAACATTATTTAGACAGTCACAAACTGTTTGGTCTATATAGTTGTGTCTTGGATTTTCCATCACTGGCCTCTCAATAGGCTTACAAAAAGTGCAGATCCAGATGAGCCGGCTTGTAACGAGCCATCTCATCAGGATCTGCACTTTTTGCCAGTAATATTACTACTGATATTTTTAGACAAAAATTACCCATTTTGATAAATGAACTGGTCCAAATGTAATTTTCTTATTAACTTATTGATCTGAAAATATGATGCACCAGTCTATGTCAGTTACTTGGTGTTGAATGGGTAAGACGTACCAGGTAAATAAAGTGAGACTATACCAGTTTACATATATTTTATTTTCCAAATATTGGTAAAAAAACAACAATGGACTAACATATAATTACAATTTATGTTCTGGCGAATTGATTATTGCTGTGTTGTTGTATGTATGTTTCATTAACCCTTTCAACACCACAGGCCTCTAAATAGGTTTACAAAAAGTGTAGATCCAGGATCTGCACTTTTTGCCAGTAATATTACTATTGTTAGAGAAAAATTACCCATTTTGATAAATGAACTGGTCCAAATGTAATTTTCTTATTAATTTATTGGTCTAAAAATATGATGCACCAGTCCATGTCAGTTACTTGGTGTTGAATGGGTTAATGTCAAACCCCTTGCGGGGACCTAGACAGGTTTTCCTGGGCAGGCTTAGCTGATCTAAGCAGTTAACCAGTACTAATCAATGTGTGTGAGGTGCCTTGCTCAATGACACTACATACGTGGCCTGACCCGAGTATCGAACCCGGGACCGTTTGACTCCAAATCCGACACTGGACCACAGATGCCACACGGTGGTTTATGTAGATTAAGAAAACTTCCGTTACTCATCAACATATGATTAATCTTATGCTTTGCAATCGAGCTAAAATAACTTTATACTATATAAACCAATAAACTCTTCTGTGTGAATATTGATATAACCCAAGAAAGGACAGGTCAATATGTGCTACACTGTAGCTATGTATAACTGTATATAATATATTATATAAACATCACAATTATTAAAGTATTAATTTAACAATAATAAATGGTTATTTTTCTATCTGCAACCCATCTGACAAGAAGCACTGTTAATTAGCCTTTATTTATATATTGGGCATTTATCCTCGGCCCTGCAACTTCGGGGTGATGGCCTCCATAGTTAAATTAATTGAGATTCGGGAAACCTTGATCCATTGTAGGCAATTAGAGAGTATTATATGATATTGCTTCCAAACAATCGATTTACTTCCAAACAACCAATTTACTTCCAAACAATCGATTTACTTCCAAACAACCAATTTACTGCCAAACAATCAATTTTACTTCCAAACAAACAATTTACTTCCAAACAAACAATTTACTGCCAAACAAACAATTTACTGCCAAACAATCAATTTACTTCCAACCAATTTACTTCCAAACAACCAATTTACATCCAAACAATCAATTTACTTCCAAACAACCAATTTACATCCAAACAATCAATTTACTTCCAATCTACCAATTTGCTTCCAAATAATCGGACCACAATATTGTAAACTTCCATTGAAAAGTTTAGAATGTGTTGTAGGGATACAGAAATTGTGTTTGATATCAAAGTTAAAGAAGCATCATGTCTTTGCTGCATGTGCTTGTCCATTTCACAATAGGTTTTTTTCTAGAGGAATGGCATGGCACCCCGCCATGTCCCTTTTAAATCTCACCCCTTTGCCTCTTTTTTTTAAATTTTTTTTTATAAATCTCAAGGTGTGATTGCTTTCGGACGGGCAGACCTTGAGTGTCCTGTTTTTTATGCCAGCAATATTAATAAAACATGCTTAACACTTACTGTGATTAGATATCACCAACAAGTCCGGTAGCAAATTCCGTTTATTTCCGCGTCCAAATTTAATATCATTTCATTGGATAACGGTAAAATCTGAATACTGTCGTGAAGTTAGGTTATTATAATGAGAGCGATACATCATCGGTGACACAATCAATGACGTATCGCTACCATTCATGTGTTGTTCGCGTGTCTACTATTACACATTGACCCACAATGCACTTGCATTGTTTGCAAACATCTGATCTGCCGTTACATGTATATCTTGTTATATATTATTTCCTTTGATTACGGTGGTTACGGCTATAGATTATTTACTTCTTTACCCGTGTCGGGTGTATACATTGTAGGTTTAGCATTACAGAAATGAACTTGCTAAACTTAACATGTACGTGGTGTATAAAACGTACAATGACAATCAACATCAATGTGAGTAAACTGTCACATTCTAATGAACTCATCACATTATATAGTAAATTCATACGCCATTGATATAGGCTGGCATAATTTGTAAAGTGCATCAAGCGCATACGAAAGACAAGAAAATAAATCTACCACCTCAATAGAGTTGCAAATATGCCATATGCGTACAAAGAACTCGGCAGAGCCTGGTTCTTTGCACATATCTTCAGCCCTTGGGTGGGATTTCCTTATCTGCAACTCTTGGAGGTGCTGTATTCACTATATCTGTATTTAGCTGCAACCCATACTCTAGAAGCGATGTGATTGGATGAATCTCAGGCCTTGTACTCTAATTGGCTGAATCCATGTCCTGTGCACTAATACACCAACCAATGAGGAAAGTTGAGCTGTATCCAGGCCTGGAATGACATTTGTTTCCGGCATTCCTATCTACACACCGACACCTTGGCATTGGGTATAACAATGAATGTGTAGGATAGGCCAGAAACATACACGGTTGATGTAGTTTTCAGCGGGCGGAGAAGATTAGGTAATTTCTCATCATTTATCATCTGTAGAGGAACTCCATTTAGACTCACTGATCTGCAATAATCAAAATAATGTAAATAAACTAGGGTTGCCATGGTATATTGCAGTAAATAAACTATGGTTGCCATGGTATATTGCAGTAAATAAACTAGGGTTGCCATGGTATATTGCAGTAAATAAACTAGGGTTGCCATGGTATATTGCAGTAAATAAACTAGGGTTGCCATGGTATATTGCAGTAAATAAACTAGGGTTGCCATGGTATATTGCAGTAAATAAACTAGGGTTGCCATGGTATATTGCAGTAAATAAACTAGGGTTGCCATGGTATATTGCAGTAAATAAACTAGGGTTGCCATGGTATATTGCAGTAAATAAACTAGGGTTGCCATGGTATACCGGTATTGCAATGTATCCAAACTGTATTGTACCACAATTGATACGAAATTAACGTTCCAGTTTTCAACCTCATATTTCACTTTTTCCACTTTCGTAAAGCTAATGGTCCTTTTATGGCTCGATTAAAAGAATTTGTTCTGTTGAATTAAAAGAATTTAGTTCCAAATTTTAATCGAATAATCAGCAGGATCACATATGAGTCCAAATCTGAAATGAGATTGATAACCGTTTTGCTTTAGATTATGTTTATGCTAATCAGCAGTTTGTGGTGGAATAAAGTGTTAACACATAACCTGCCGAATAAATTGGACGAAATGTGCAAACAACATAGATCCAGATCAGTCGTGGAATAAGTGTTACAGCTCTACTATCTGAATAGCAAACAGCATAGAGCCTGATCAGACGGCCCGTTCTGTGTCGTCTGATCTGTCTCTATGCTGTTTGCAAAAGCGACTCGTTGTGGTTGGCAGGTTAAGGGTTAACACAAGAAAAACATTTGTAGCAACATATCATGGTACGCTTGAGAATATTGTGACACCTCTAAAATACACATAGTAGTAATCAACACTATCTCTATAGTTTAAACTATTACGTTATTTTACAACGATTGCGAAGCAAGTTCTAACAACATATATTAATCACTCTCGTTGGCGATGAAAGTGTATATGTGGTCATTCGTGTGGGAGTACCCGGAGAAAACCCACCTGTCCGATCTGGCGACAACACCATACCATCTCACATACTTCCCAGTTAGAGGATCAAACCCGGGTTGCATTGGTGAGAAGCGATATATTAGTGACTATTGTCTGTCTCACCTACTTAATTGTAAGTACATTTCTTTAATATTTAATCATCACAACCAGAACAAACATTTAGGTGTTTTGCCTTTCTAGTAATCTCATTTTATACAAGCATGTTGGCTGAAGTGTTTTCTGCTATCAAGAAACATTGACCCCAACTGGTCATACCCCTTGACCCCGATTCAGAAAACAGCTCACGTCATAGGCTGAAAAGCATACAAAAACACAGGGTTTCCTCTGGGTCAATTTTAGTTTGCGCCACCAAATTCGCCAATCAGAAAAAGTTTGCTCCAATGTTGAAGCCAGCAGTCTATAGTGCCATATTCAATCAGACATCTGGTATGTGCTGATGTTAAACAAGTTGTCAACTTGTGTGCATGTACTACTGCTAATTACTTGTACTTCTGGTGTAGTTGTCTACATGCACTTATGAATAAATAAATACTGTGCGCCAAGGATTTTCGCCAACTGAAGATTTTTGGAGCCAGATTTAATTTTTATGCGCATTTGGCGACAAATGCGACCGACAACGGGAACCCTGACACATTCCAAAACTCATAAAAATATGGTATGAAATTACCACTCGTGTAATATCCTATTATGTATATATATATATCAGTAACAATCTCTTTATATGAAAAACTTTGCAGTTTCTTACGGAGGTTGGTGCACCAAGTACTGGTTACCGGCTGCAGCCTGCCCAGAAAAGGTGTTAAGTAAACTACCCGTCACTCAAATGGGCAACTGATAGCAACGATAAATAAACTGATATTAAAAAAATGTCTTTGTTTCCCTTCACAATGTTGACATGAAATCAAGGACTCACTGAGCTTTGAGATCATTGTTTGTTGGAAGCATGTTGTATACATGTAGTTGCGTGGATGCTGGAAAGCCCGGGAATGAAACATCCACTGCAGCCTGGTCTAGATTCAGTGCATAGACTGTAACACTACCAGAAGGGTACCCAGATCTGAAATATACATACATTGTATGATATATGCTGCAATAAACATTGAAGCTCATGTGATAATATGAATAACAACAACTTTAATTCAAGTGAAAATTGGCACAGAACCAATTTTTTTTATAATCTCACAATGGACGGAGGTTAGCCTGTGTGTTTTACGTTTATTTATCGTCGCTACCGGTTGCCCATATGAGCGATGCCTCCTGAAGAGATTAGTCATTTTAGATTTTGAGGATAGTGCAATGATACAGACCGAGATACATTTCAGAGTCTCCTCTGGTTCTTTTACGTGCACGGCGTACAGCACCAACACGTGACCTTGGTTTAAAGTCCCATCAGAAAGACTGTTAATTTTATTAGGGTCAGACAGGGGATCGTACCTGCGATCCCTGGAAGTTAGCCTCTTCAAACTTGAGGAATATATAATACTTTACCACAGGTTCGATTCCAAGTCTGACACTAATACAATTAACAGTCTTTCAGATGGGACTTTAAACCGAGGTCTCGTGTCGGTGCTTTACACCGTGCACGTAAAAGAACCAGAGGAGACTCTGGAATGGGTCTCTGTCTGTATCATTGCACTATCTTCCAAAAATCTAAAATGACTAATCTTTTCAGGAGGCGTCGCTCATATGGGCAACCGGTAGCGACGATAAATAAACGTAACACACACAAAAACTTTCTCATTTATTGTTATTCTGTCTGATCAATATTCACAATTCATCATGCCTCCGCATCAGCTGTCTGGAAATTCTTCACGCACACTACAGATTATTATTATTATATTTCGGGTTTTACGCCTGCATCAGCACAATTTCGGGCTATATCGCCGGCGGGCAGTTTACCTAACAACACCTTTCCTAGGCAGGCTCCAGCGGTTAACCAGTACTTGGGTGCACCAACCTCCGTAAGAAACTGCCAACTTTTTCATATAAATGAGACACGGCCTGAGCAGGGCTCGAACCCATGACCATCAGTGATGATAGGTTACAGTGGTATACAAGTCAGCAACCTTAACCACTCGACCATGGAGGCGGACATGCACACTACCGACAAGAAGCCAATTTCACGATGTGTAATGTACACGCGTGTACCGGTGAATAGGTAAGATTGGAAAAAGTTAGGATTTGATTTGTAATATTCATCGAATGTTCGAATACCACTTTCAAATACCATTTAGCTATTCGGTCCCATCCCTACTATATACATATAAGTAACGTAGATGTAACTTACTTTACAGTCTGTGTGCAGTGAGCATAAACTAGTGCTAGATTACTATATACATATAAGTAACGTAGATGTAACTTACTTTACAGTCTGTGTGCAGTGAGCATAAACTAGTGCTGGATTACTATATACATATAAGTAACGTAGATGTAACTTACTTTACAGTCTGTGTGCAGTGAGCATAAACTAGTGTTGGATTACTATATACATATAGGTAACGTAGATGTAACTTGCTTTACAGTATGTGTGCAGTGAGCATAAACTAGTGCTGGATTACTATATACATATAAGTAACGTAGATGTAACTTACTTTACAGTTTGTGTGCAGTGAGCATACACTCTCAGCTTCCCTCTGCTATTAGGGGAGGTAACTTTGAGTACCTTGTTTCCCACCAGTAACTTATACAATAATGTCAGCCAATAATCCTGCAAAAATTGAGTGAAGTTAAGTTTACTTGTTTTTGGGGTTTAAAGTCGCACAGCAGCTTAGGTGAGATGGCGATTCTCCAGCTATTATTGGTGAAGGAAGATAAACAATATGTCAAATCAGAGTATTGTTTAAAGGCAGTAGAACAGCTTGACCCTTTCAACACTACAGACCTCTAAAAGTTTTAGATCCCGATGAGTCATACAATTACCCATTTTGATCAAATGTACTGGTCCAAATGTAATTTTCTTACTAATTTATTGGTCTAAAAATATCATGCACCAGTCCATGTCAGTTACTTGGTATTGAATGGGTTAATCTTTTCCCCCAATTTAGGCTAATATACTACCGGTACTATATCTCTATAGTATACATACGACAGCCATTTAGCGCTAGCATTCAGCTGATAAGCAGTTGGCATATCAACCCAACCTCCATAAATATTACAGTGACTTTATGATGGATAATATTGGTAATGTCGTTACGAGGTGCTTATATGTATGAAAGTGTTAAGAATAAAATACATAGAAGACAGTGGGCATCGAACCAGCAGCGGTGAGGAGCAAGTGATTTGAAGTCAACCGTAACCACATGGCCATAGAGGCCGTGTTTATAGATGTGCATATCAATTTTGACAAGTTTTGAGTAAGACATATATACATGTAGAATACTTAAGAAAGATAATTATAGACTGCTATAAATCAAGACCATATGTTTATTCATTTCATAATTGAACACGTAACAAATTAAAAAAAGAATATCGCAGATGAAGATACATTATAACATATGAAAAATAAACGAAAATTCACTCACAGTCACAAATACAAATATCGGAGCTGAAAAGTCACTCACAAATACAAATATCGGAGCTGAAATTCACTCACAAATACAAATATCGGAGCTGAAAAGTCACTCACAAATATAGATATCGGAGCTGAAATTCACTCACAAATACAGATATCGGAGCTGAAATTCACTCACAAATACAAATATCGGAGCTGAAATTCACTCACAAATACAAATATCGGAGCTGAAATTCACTCACAAATACAGATACCGTATTTAGCTATGTATAGTGCGCACATTTCTTACTGAAATCCTCATCCATTTTATCTACTGCGCATTATACACCAGTACAGACATCAGGACATTTTTTTCCGGACCAAAATTGACCAATATTTCGTGAAATTCGACCCGAACGGCCCACAGTCATTCTATAATTTGTTACATTCGACAAACGTTATAAACTAGCTATTAAAACCAGTTGCCGATAGTCTATATAAATAAATGAAATGAATAAGACCACAAAATTAGCATATATTGCGTTTATTTTGGCAAACTTTGAAGAATTTAATTGAAATTAGTAAATGCATAAAAAAATGGCGATTTGATAACAGCATAAAGCGACGCAGCATACGTACGATATCAGAGAGATAAAGAAACTTTGTAATAATAGTTTATTTGATTTAATATACCGTATGTTTTTAAATACGACATGATTAAAGACACGATGTGTTGGTTATTATTACAGGAAATATTTACTATGTACAATGCATTGCATAAAAAAAAAAATTTTTTGGCTGCAGTATTTCAATTGTTTGTAGCGATAATTAATTTCGACAAACCTTTCACAATGGGTCCCAGTTAATTAGGTAGGCTACACGTGTTGAGAAGTTTGAGCATCTGCTGACATGTTTGAGAACGTGTTGAGATGTTTGAGAATGTGTTGAGAAATTTGAGCAGGTGTGCCTGAGTGCGTTACCGTTCCTCGATGAGGTATCTCGAGTGATTAATATAAGTTGTAAAAATCACGGAGCACAATTTTTAGCGATTCTTGAGAAATGTTAAATTTTGACTTGCGAAAATTGCGTTTTTCACGTGCATACATCGGAACTCAGTTTCCCCCCGATTTTCGTGCCAAATCGTGGGTGCGCATTATACACGATAGCGCACTATACATAGCTAAATACGGTATCGGAGCTGAAATTCACTCACAAATACAAATATCGGAGCTGAAATTCACTCACAAATACAAATATCGGAGATGAAATTCACTCACAAATACAGATATCGGAGCTGAAATTCACTCACAAATACAGATATCGGAGCTGAAATTCACTCACAAATACAAATATCGGAGCTGAAATTCACTCACAAATACAGATATCGGAGCTGAAATTCACTCACAAATACAGATATCGGAGCTGAAATTCACTCACAAATACAGATATCGGAGCTGAAATTCACTCACAAATACAGATATCGGAGCTGAAATTCACTCACAAATACAGATATCGGAGATGAAAATTCACTCACAAATACAGATATGTCAGATATAAAATACACACAAATACGAACGTCAGATATTAAAATATGCATGCAAAAACAAGCATATCATATGGATATACACACAAAAACAAATAAATGGGACATGTGTTTAGAAATTCTTAAACTCATGGTACTAAGTAATAATTATGCAAATATATGCGCAAGATATGATCAAGATCTACAGTGATAGTTACAGGGTTGGGATCCAGTGTATCCCTATCCAACAGGGCGTAGTGACCTCCATAAAACGTCTGTCGTATCACAGCATCAATACCATCTCTAGCAGATACACCTAGCTTGTCTAGCCACCTATAATACAAACAACACAGATCTAATAACATAGTTGAAGAACACAGTCATAGTACCATCTCTAGCAGATACACCTAGCTTGTCTAGCCATCTATAATACAAACAACACAGATCTAATAACATAGTTGAAGAACACAGTCATAGTACCATCTCTAGCAGATACACCTAGCTTGTCTAGCCACCTATAATATAAACAACACAGATCTAATAACATAGTTGAAGAACACAGTCATAGTACCATCTCTAGCAGATACACCTAGCTTGTCTAGCCATCTATAATACAAACAACACAGATCTAATAACATAGTTGAAGAACACAGTCATAGTACCATCTCTAGCAGATACACCTAGCTTGTCTAGCCACCTATAATATAAACAACACAGATCTAATAACATAGTTGAAGAACACAGTCATAGTACCATCTCTAGCAGATACACCTAGCTTGTCTAGCTACCTATAATACAAACAACACAGATCTAATAACATAGTTGAAGAACACAGTCATATGGCTCTGTTGTACTTGTGTTTCTCAGCGACAAATCACAGTAGTAAAGAAATTATGTGCATAAATGACTTTTAACAAGTTTCATTAACATTTTTTAGTATAATAAAAAGAAGACCACTAACACACACACACACACACACACACAACAGTTTGTGCAGAAACTTACATGAATCCTGCAACATATCGATCGGACAGACCAGGTGCGCCACCTCTCCAGGCTGAACTAGTCTCACCAAGCCACACGCGTGCACGAGATCCCGATGCACGTGTCAGGTTGACCCCAGTCTGAATCTCTTCATAGAGGATATTTAGAACATCGGGATCAAAGAAATCACTGAACACAGCTTCAGCTCCATCTTCATAATACCTAAACAAGGTCAGAGAACATACATATACATTAAATGCGAAGAACAAATGCAGGGCTCTTTCTAGAGGACGATGTGGGTGATACTCGCCCTAGGAACCACGAATTTTCATACAAAATTAGGTCCAATAAGATACACTTGCCCATTATAAAGCACTCCTTCTATTCAACTGTTGTATTTAATGGTCATACTGTGTATTTTAACCCTATTTTGCAGAAGTATATTAAAGAACACCATTTAAGGAAGCGATCACGCGCTTTCTCACTTCTCCCAAAAATTCTAACACCATTGAAGAACACGATCTCGTGCTTTCTCACTTTATGTGTCGATATTTTTGCGTGGAGTTGTTTGATTATCAGGGACTACTTATATTACGGCGTATGGATGCAGCTTACTGATTGCCGTGACATGTAATCCCATCCAAAAGTATACAGGTAAACAGAAGTTTTTTTTTAATTATGTGGTATTGTAATAAAACGAATCTTGCTCTCGTTGCGATTTCATACCATATTTTGTGAGAATTGTATTGAAATTTTGTATTGTATTATTTCATTGATAGCCTGTAAGTTGTGAAGTTGTGATCAATCGAACGCATGAACATGTCCATAATGGTGGTATCGTGCCATTAACTGTGATAATTGATATCGGTTCTCGAAAATTAAAGTGCGATTATAGAAAATTTGGACAATTGATTTTTTTTAACTAATGTTCATTTTCATGTATATTTTGTCTATACAGGTCGCATACATGTTATCTATAGATGGTACAAGGCTGCCCTCATATTACTCTGTTTTGTGCATACAATCAGCAAAACTTACTGATGAAACGTTGCTGCTGTGACCACATCACCACCTCCCGAACTCAGAAAACTGTAAACAAAAATATGTAATACATCTTTATAAGACTCTCAGTGAGTTTTTATTCATCCAATACGGAAAAATAAAAGTATCATTCAATTATGTGCAGTGAATATTTCAAACTAATCCGAGTTGATAAAGTTTGATTATCACAGATTAATCTAGACCTTCAAAGTACGGAGAAGATTCTGGAACATCAAACAGTTATCTGATGATCTAACCATGTAATAGATTATCACAGATTAATCTAGACCTTCAAAGTACGGAGAAGATTTTTGAACATCAAACAGTTATCTGATGATCTAACCATGTAATAAAAGTAAAGTGTTTCTTTATTATAGTGTCACCCCTATTTAACCCTTTCAACCCCACAGGCCTCTAAATAGGCTTATGAAAAGTGTAGATCCAGATGAGCCGGCTCGTGACGAGCCGTCTCATCAGGAACTGCACTTTTTTGCCAGTAATAATTATTACTATTTTTAGATAAAATTACCCATTTTGATAAATGAACTGGTCCAAATGTAATTTTCTTATTAATTTATTGGTCTAAAAATAGCATGCACCAGTCCATGTCAGTTACTTGGGGTTGAAAGGGTTAAAGGGCCAGCCATTTCTGACTTATGAGACACCTCTTTTTTTTATGAACATCAGTACTTCCCGAATCCTATGCTTGTATGCCAGATGCCAGGCTGGTAGGCAATTGGTAACCATTATTTAACTAGCTGGCGGCTCACCAACCGGCCATATCAGAACAAACCCCTGACGAGATTCGAACCTTCGACCTCCCGCTCCGTAGGCGGACGCCTTAACCAATGGGCCACGGAGACGGTAATAAAAACTTCACATAGCTGGAAACTATTTCTACCACCATTCATACTCACCTATAAGACGACCCCTCTACTTTGGTCCTGAAATCTGTGGGTGTTGGCATGCACTCGCATATAAGATGTGTTGATAAAATGGACACAAGACACAATTATAAATTGCATGTTTGGCAGGTTGAAGAAATTTTCAATGTCAGAGTTTTCTTTCTAAAACATTTATGGATACCATTTAACACATTTTAAAAAAATAATTTAAAAACATTTTTTAGCACTCACTTATAAGATGGGAAGCCACTTTGAGGCATAATCTGGTGGTAAAAAACTTGTCTTATAGGCGAGTACAGATGACAAGTCATCTTCTAGCTTGAGAAGCAATTATATAGTTTGCCCACAATGTTTTGGGACAACTCTCACATATATATAATAAACAAACACTTTATATATATATCATCTTGTTACAGTCAAACCTGTGTTAGTGGTCACCTCTATTAAAGAGCCAACCCTGTATTAAGCAGCATTAATGGTCACCTCTATTAAAGAGCCAACCCTGTATTAAGCAGCATTAATGGTCACCTTTATTAAAGAGCCAACTCTGTATTAAGCAGCATTAGTGGTCACCTCTATTAAAGAGCCAACCCTGTATTAAGCAGCATTAGTGGTCACCTCTATTAAAGAGCCAACCTGTATTAAGCAGCATTAGTGGTCACCTCTATTAAAGAGCCAACCCTGTATTAAGCAGCATTAGTGGTCACCTCTATTAAAGAGCCAACCTGTATTAAGCAGCATTAGTGGTCACCTTTATTAAAGAGCCAACCTGTATTAAGCAGCATTAGTGGTCACCTCTATTAAAGAGCCAACCCTGTATTAAGCAGCATTAGTGGTCACCTCTATTAAAGAGCCAACCCTGTATTAAGCAGCATTAGTGGTCACCTCTATTAAAGAGCCAACCCTGTATTAAGCAGCTTGTTTCTATTTTCCCACTATGTTTTATTATACATTTGACCTCTATTAAACAGCCACCTGTGCTAGTCAGCCACTCTCTGTGACTTCCTTGGCTGGCTGTGTTAATAAGACAGTTTGACTGTATCACCTTTTAAAGTACTTATCCGTACTCTTCTTGTTTAACTGTGTAACAGACGGGCCCAGTATCTCGGTATTATGGAACTGTGAGTAACGTGCCAACACGTTGTGCAATTCTATATAATCCTTTGCTAGCTGGTCAGGCTCCAAGCGAAACTTTATCAAACGATAATACGCATTTGGTTCTGAAATAATATTTAAGGCCATTATAGATTACTGCTAGATTTTCATCCAAATCTTGTCCAAAATATGGGAGGGGTGACATTCTATTATATTGTTATGACATGCGGTATCAAAAGGGGACTGTATGGGTGGGGATGACAATAAATCATGCAAATTATACATAATGCATCAGTGCTTCTCCACATGATCGTTGTGTCTAGGTTTTGGACAACTTTTTCAGTTTTCTCAGAGTTTGTCATTTTTAACCCTTTCCTTCATAGAGATTTAGGTTAATATACTATTGTATCTCCATACAAACGACAGTTATCATGCAGTGGATAAGTAGTCGCCATATCTATCCCACCTCTATAGATATTACTGGGACTACATGCGATTCTGGCCTTTATTATGAACATTGGTTTGGCTACTACATTGTCAATGTATATCGGACATGTGTATCGTAAAATATAAATACTAATGTGTGGGTGTTTACATAAATCGAAATAGTCGCTCAGAAACGATAAAATTCCAATAAATTTAAACCGTCGTATACGCGAATTTGTTTATCAACACACGAAATGTAAACAAGCACAGCACGCATGCGTGAAACAACAGAGGATGTAGAAAACAACGTATATATTTTGAACATGAAAGACTATCTATCTATCTTCTTCTAATGTCGAACCCCTCGCGGAGATGTAGAAATGTCCCTAAAAGACTTAGCTAACAGAGGTATGAATCAACATATCAAGTAATTTAATTAAAAAAGACAACGTGGGACAAATGGGGACGATGCATTCCGAATGCAAACAAGTGCGGACGATGTGTTCCGGTTGTAAACAAGTGCGTAACAGATCGACTCGAAAGACCTACTTTCAGTTTCAAGTTTGTTTTATTGCAAAAAAACACTGTTTACCAAATGAACATAAGCATACAGAGTATAATGTTAGAATGTGTAGCAGCATTGCTACCCATACGTAAAAATTGAATTTTTCAAATATCTTTTATTTCATACGATGTAATGCTGTTTTAAAGAATACTATTGATCGGGCGAGTTGAACTAGTTGCTACCTACAGGTGATGGCTATCGATAGGTGGTTGTTAGTACATGTTTGACTGTATTATTATCGACAGGTGGTTGTTAGTACATGTTTGACTGTATTATTATCGACAGGTGGTTGTTAGTACATGTTTGACTGTATTATTATCGACAGGTGGTTGTTAGTACATGTTTGACTGTATTATTATCGACAGGTGGTTGTTAACACAGGTTTGACTGTATTATTATCAACAGGTTGTTGTTAGCACAGGTTTGACTGTATTATTATCGACAGGTGGTTGTTAGCACAGGTTTGACTGTATTATTATCAACAAGTGGTTGTTAACACAGGTTTGACTGTATTATTATCAACAGATGGTTGTTAACACAGGTTTGACTGTATTATTATCAACAGATGGTTGTTAACACAGGTTTGACTGTATTATTATCAACAGATGGTTGTTAACACAGGTTTGACTGTATTATTATCAACAGGTTGTTGTTAGCACATGTTTGACTGTATTATTATCGATAGGTGGTTGCTAGTACATGTTTGACTGTATTATTATCAACAAGTGGTTGTTAGCACAGGTTTGACTGTATTATTATCAACAGGTTGTTGTTAGCACAGGTTTGACTGTATTATTATCAACAGGTTGTTGCTAGCACAGGTTTAACTGTATTATTATCAACAAGTGGTTGTTAGCACAGGTTTGACTGTATTATTATCAACAAGTGGTTGTTAGCACAGGTTTGACTGTATTATTATCAACAAGTGGTTGTTAGCACAAGTTTAACTGTATTATTATCAACAAGTGGTTGTTAGCACAAGTTTAACTGTATTATTATCAACAAGTGGTTGTTAGCACAAGTTTAACTGTATTATTATCAACAAGTGGTTGTTAGCACAGGTTTGACTGTATTATTATCGATAGGTGGTTGTTAGCACAGGTTTGACTGTATTATTATCGACAGGTGGTTGTTAGCACACGCTTGACTATTATTATCGAGAGGTGGTTGTTAGCACACGCTTGACTATTATTATCGACAGGTGGTTGTTAGCACACGCTTGACTATTATTATCAACAGGTGGTTGTTAGCACAGGTTTGACTGTATTATTATCAACAGGTTGTTGTTAGCACATGTTTTACTGTATTATTATTGACAGGTTGTTGTTAGCACATGTTTGACTGTATTATTATCAACAAGTGGTTGTTCGCACATGTTTTACTGTATTATTATTGACAGGTGGTTGTTAGCACAGGTTTTACTGTATTATTATCGACAGGTGGTTGTTAGCACAGATTTGACTGTATTATTATCGACAGGTTGTTATATGTTATATTTCGGGTTTTTACGCCTGCATCAGCACCATTTTGGGCTATATCGCCGGCGGGCAGTTTACCTTTCCTGGGCAGGCTCAAGCGGTTAACCAGTACTTGGGTGCACCAACCTCCGTAAGAAAGTGCCAACGTACTGACAGGTTGTTGTTAGTACATGTTTGACTGTATAATTATTGACAGGTTGTGGTTAGTACATGTTTGATGTATTATTATTGACAGGTGTGGTTAGTACATGTTTGATGTATTATTATTGACAGGTGTGGTTAGTACATGTTTGACTGTATTATTATTGACAGGTGTGGTTAGTACATGTTTGATGTATTATTATTGACAGGTGTGGTTAGTACATGTGTGACTGTATTATTATTGACAAGTTGTGGTTAGCACATGTTTGATGTATTATTATTGACAGGTTGTGGTTAGTACATGTTTGATGTATTATTATTGACAGGTTGTGGTTAGTACATGTTTGATGTATTATTATTGACAGGTGTGGTTAGTACATGTTTGATGTATTATTATTGACATGTGTGGTTAGTACATGTGTGACTGTATTATTATTGACAAGTTGTGGTTAGCACATGTTTGATGTATTATTATTGACAGGTTGTGGTTAGTACATGTTTGATGTATTATTATTGACAGGTTGTGGTTAGTACATGTTTGATGTATTATTATTGACAGGTGTGGTTAGTACATGTTTGATGTATTATTATTGACATGTGTGGTTAGTACATGTGTGACTGTATTATTATTGACAAGTTGTGGTTAGCACATGTTTGATGTATTATTATTGACAGGTTGTGGTTAGTACATGTTTGATGTATTATTATTGACAGGTTGTGGTTAGCACATGTTTGATGTATTATTATTGACAAGTTGTGGTTAGTACATGTGTGACTGTATTATTATTGACAAGTTGTGGTTAGTACATGTGTGACTGTATTATTATTGACAGGTTGTGGTTAGCACATGTTTGATGTATTATTAGAGCAATACCAATTAGCATAAAATGTCTCCATATTTTGAAGGTCTTTATAGCTTGCAATGTTTGAATATTTAATATAGTCTTGATTCAAGTAGAATTATGGAAAATATCATCGCTGTTCAACGATGGTTTGCATTTGGACGATGGTTTGCATTTGGACATTGGAAGTATACTGGGCCATACATATATATCAAGGTCTGCGGTGTTTATATATTTACACGTCTGTGAAATTTAGGCCAGGAGTTGTTTATTTCTTGGTTTACAAACCTGTCAACCTATTTTCGGACAAACACAAAAAAAGACCTGTCAATTTTTATTTTATCCACCAACCTTCACTTTTCCCATGTAATGAACAATCCCCATCCTTGATGTTTGATTGTTAGTTTTTGGGGTCGCACCTACAGCTTGGGTCATACAGCGACTCTTCACAGCTATTATTGGTGGAGGAAGACCCAGATGCCCTCCGTGCAGTATCGCAGGCACAGACGGGCACCCGGGTAGTACAACTGACCTATATAATGCCAGTTACATGTAGATTGCTCCCTTACATGAAATAAATCGACATCCTCAGAGGAATTTGACCCTACAGCAGTGATGGGCAAGTGATTTGAAGTCAACCATAACGACTCGACCACGGAGGCCCCACCCCGTCATTGAACAGATTCCATCACTCGGTATATTTCACAAGAACTCCTGCAGTCTGTGTTCACCTATTGTTTTCTTCTAATCTTAAAAGAATCATGTCCCAATAAAGAGTTCTTATGCAATAAACCAAGTGTAGGAGAATCTGTTCACTGGCTGGGACTGTTCATATGCCAGTACTGTATTTTTTTTTTAAGTTTATTTAACGTCGCTACCGGTTTCCCATTTGAGAGACGGGCAGGTTATCTAACAACACCTTTCCTGGGCAGGCTCCAGCGGTTAACCATTACTTGGTGTACCAACCTCCGTATGAAACTGCCAACTTTTTCATATAAATCCGTGACCATCAGTGATGATAGGTTACAGTGGTATACAAGTCAAGCGACCGTAACCACTCGACCACGGAGGCGGACACCAGTACTGTATGGCTATACTGATGCATGTATATTAAGAAAATTACAATTAAAAAGTATTTATCATGTTCAATGTTACGCATGTACAGTAAAACCCCTCTAATCCGGACAGGACAAAAAGTCCGATTAGAGGGATATCTGGATTATTTTTATATTTCATACATGTACAACATATTATGATGTACAGTCCAACATATGAACACGAAAATAAAACAAACATAATTATACACTAGCACAAATTAGACACGTACATGTAGTCAGGAACTGTATAATTATAATTTATACAAATTTATTTTAGCTGGATTGCGAAACAAGTTATTACAACTTACATTAATCACTCTCGAGACCTCATTCCTGATGGAATCCATCGCCACGAGGGAGAGAAGAGGCAACGTGGAATTTAAATGCCTTGCCTAAGGGCACAATCGTAACGGCTCCAGCGAGGCTTGAACTCCAGACCTTTCGCACCTGAAGCGAACGTGCAGCCACTGCGCTATCACGACTGTATAATTATGTATTATGTCTAATGTCTTACTCTGAATACACGGTTACTCCGGTTAGACTGAATATACAATGTTAATCCAGGTACACAGAATACAGTTAGTTAACACTATCATACTCTGAATACACAGTTAATCCGGGTACACTGAATACAGTTAAAGTTAACGCTATCATACTCTGAATACACGGTTACTCTGGTTAGACTGAATACACAATGTTAATCCAATAGAATGAATGATTTTGTTTAGTGGAAAAACTGAAAACAAAAATCTAAACTGTACTTATTCTATTATCTAATTGGTTGATGCTAATATCCAATCATGTTTCCATAATGTATTCTATTATCTAATTGATTGATGCTAATATCCAATCATGTTTCCATAATTTATTCTATTATCTAATTGGTTGATGCTAATATCCAATCATGTTTCCATAATGTATTCTATTATCTAATTGCTTGATGCTAATATCCAATCATGTTTCCATAATTTATTCTATTATCTAATTGCTTGATGCTAATATCCAATCATGTTTCCATAATTTATTCTATTATCTAATTGCTTGATGCTAATATCCAATCATGTTTATCAGTAATTATTTGTGCATTGATTATTTGGACAATCCGCACTTTTTGTCTGCACGTTCAAAAATCCCGCAATATGTGTTCACACACAAATGATAATGAAACTGGACATGCTTACAGCCGTAATACACGTTTACACAGAATGTGCTGTACATCGAGATATTCCCATTTCAACAATAAGTAACTGAGATTTCAAGTAAATTGTCAACGTTGTTCCCACAAATGATTTTTAGGAAATGACCACCTGTTAATTACTTCCCTTTATGAACAGTCATTTATCAAGAATTACTTTGTAACTGGTAGTTGATCAAAGCCAACACCTTGATCCACCCAAAAGGAGGTATTTTTTATATTTTTCCACCAGAAACAAGATAGTTTAAAAGGTTTATCTAGCCATACAAATCTTCTCAAAATATAATTAAAATAGTGGATCACCACCTTTGATACGTTATCATTTAGTACTTAGATACTAAATATTTCTAATTAACGCCATTGATAAAATAAAAATGCTTGACTCTCCGTGGATCCACAATTCTTTAAATTTCTTGTACCAATGAAAAGAAAGACAATTGTTCGTTACACGATCTCCCCTACTATTATTGCACCTGAAAATCGAATAATTATCTACCGGTATATCAACAATAATAGTACTATAATGTTTAGTATTTGCAACATATCATGTTATTCAAGCCTCGTAAATATTTGTTATCGTAAGCCTCATTATTTCATGTATGCATGTGAAATGAGAGAATAAAATGTGTTTTGACCTGACTTGTTTCCATAATTTATTCTATTATCTAATTGGTTGATGTTTTCACTAATTTGTTGTTTACAACAATACACTGCTAATGTCAACTACCCACCAATTATACGTAGTACAAAGTGCGATATTGAAAACTTATGAAAAACACGGGCGAAGACAAGGGAATGTTTGTCACTTTATGACAGTAAACAAGGAACATCCATTAACTAGCTTCCCTCCAGAATTGGCACGCTCGGTTTAGATGGGTCATTTTGTGTTCAAAGTACACAAAATATGATGGAAATTTGTCCGGTTTTCGGAATAGAGGGGTTTCCAATTAAAGGTTTTTCATTACAATTAAAAAATACAAGGACAAATTCAGGACAGGAGAAAAAATTCCAGTTTTAAGGGAATTCTAACTCGTACACGAAATGCACAAATACGGATATGAAGTTATAAATTAACATTAAAACCAGAGGAATATGTCATTTACTAGTATTTTCAGCTCACTAGTGCTATGCAGTCAAACCTGTCTTAAGCAGCCTGCCAATGGAATCACAGAAAATGGCTGCTTAGCACAGGTGGTTGCTAATTGAGGACAAATGTATAATAAAACAACATATTGGGATTCTGGAAACTGGCTGCTTAATGGAGGTTGGCTGCTTAATGGAAGTGACCACTGACACAGGTTTGACTGTATCAACCTATTTTCTTTCAAAAATAGTTATTTAAAAATGATTTTAAGAAATAAAAAATATGAAATTTCGTTGCTTGCTGTCTACTGGTCATCTTAGTCACTTTTATTTTTATTTCGTACCCCCAACCTTAAATTGTGTGTGTGTTTTACGTTTATTTATCGTCGTTACCGGTTGCCCATATGAGCGACGCCTCCTGAAGAGATTAGTCATTTTAGATTTTGGAGGATAGTGCAATGATACAGACAGAGACCCATTCCAGAGTCTCATCTGGTTCTTTTACGTGCACAGTGTAAAGCACCGACACGAGACCTCGGTTTAACGTCCCATCTGAACTACTGTTAATTTTATTAGGGTCAGACGGGGGATCAAACCTGCATTCCCTGGATTACCAGTCCAGCGTGCTACCACTGGACTACAGAGATCCGTCTGCCCTTAAATTTTAAATATAAAAAAACTTTCTGACTTTCTTATTTAAACGTCTGCGTGAATGTATTACCTTGTATATTGCGAGTATATTCTTTACAGAGTGAGGCATGTACGATAGATGATGATGTTTTGATGTGAAGGGTGAATAGGACAGAATATTAGATGATCTCCGTGTATAATTTAATGTTAACCCATTCAACACCAAGTAACTGACATGGACTGGTCCATGATATTCTTAGACCAATAAATTAATAAGAACATTACATTTGGACCAGTTCATTTATCAAAATGGGTAATTTTGTCTAAAAATAGCAATATTACTGGCAAAAAGTGCAGATCCTGATGAGACGGCTCGTCACGAGCCGGTTCATCTGGATCTACACTTTTTGTAAGCCTATTTAGAGGTCTGTGGTGTTGAAAGGATTAATCTTAGAAGCAACGAATCACCTATAAAAATATCCTTTTCTATAATAAGCAGTCATTGCGGCTAAAGAAGGTCCGAGTATCTCACAGTCCCGATACACAGTGTAACTTCTCACAATAGATTTAAGCTGTGTGAAGTCTATAGCTAGCTGTTCCGGCTGCACTTTATCTGGGTACTCGTCTGGTTCTATACATGTACAGAAATAAAACAAGTTATTTAACTCGACTATGGACTAGCAGAAGATGTAAAGTGAAGTCAATGTCCCCTATATACATTATACAGCAGGTTTATCTTGAGTGTGCAATTGCATCGATTACCTACAAGGTACAACAAGTGCCTGTATATTTAATGTTACATGTCATTAACTGTAAAAACATCAATACAATTGAATGCCGGAGCACTTCAGCAAATATACAATGTTCTTGTTGTAAGATAGATAGCAATTACAACGAAAGTGGATAACAAATTGAATGAAGAAAATAAAGAAAATTCATGACAGTGTGGTGGAACCTATGCTCGGCGTATTTCTATGCTCGGCGTATTTTTCATTTTCATCCGTATTTAAAATATTTATATAGTTCTAGGCTAATTTCGCCGACAGAGCTGAAGCATGGTTCAATAGCATTCTGTTGAGTGTATCGGTAGGCTGATGCAACTGTCACGTGACTGGTCCAGCAGACGAATATAAACAAGCAAATCATTGGGAGAATATTTCCACCGAAACTGTTACGGTGTATGAGCAATTCGGGTAGCTATCCGAATTTAAAAAATCTACATCTAACCTGAAAAATAGTTTCTATACCATTTCTGATTAAGACCAATAAATGTTTTTACTCAATGATGTACTATATCAAAATAAGATATTCAACAAGTTATGGTGGATAAATAAAAAATAACAAGTACGCCGTGCATAGGTGCCCTGAAGTCTTCAGTTCCCCATATAAACGGGTGCCGACCGACACCGTTGCGATAGCTGTATTGAGCAGCAAGGTCACATGATGAAGCTAAAACTGTCGACAAGAGTGTTTTGAAAGTTGTTTTCACGACTTAAGAAAATAATAATATACGGCATATGCAATTAACATTTTATACTGGTCATTATATGTGGGATTTACGCTAAGCATAGGTCCCATCACTCTACAGCTCATAGCCAGGTTTTGAAGTAATTTTATCAGTTCATATATATGCATGGGACTTGTCATTGAACTATGTACTTATAATAAAATCTAAACACCAACCATTCCCCAATTCCCAGCCGCCCATCTTGTATCCGGCACCTGCAGTGTAGTTTATCAGCTCTACGGCATTCGTTGGATCCCAGGCGCCGTTCGGTCGGCGAAGCAGAGAGTTCAGATCAAAGATTAAATCCCAGCCGACTTTCGATACAAACTGGTGAATCTGGTCATAAAACGATGCTGAAATGGAATGGACGATAGAAGTTTGGCAGCACAAGTTATGGCACCTATTTTCTTTCACGTTATAATTATGTTGGGAGGATTGCAATTTCGGAGAATATTAATCTATTTGAAACAATGGTCTGTATACTTAATTATTTTTATATATTTTTTAATTTAAGCTTTATTTATTTCACAACGATTGCGAAGCAAGTTTTAACAACTTATATTAATCACTCTCGTTGGCGCTGATGAAAGCGTAAATGTGGTCTGTCATTCGTGTGGGAGGAAACCGGAGTACTGGAGGAAACCCACCTGTCCGATCTGGCGACCACCGTACCATCTCACATACTTCCCACTCCGAGGATCGAACGCAGGTTGCATTGGTGAGAAGCGAGCGAGCTAACCATTGCGCTAATCGAACAGTTTTCAAAGCATGTTTGGGTAATTTTATTAATTACATATAATAGCTAGGAACTATTTCAATGTGGCATGTTCGTCCTATATACGTGTATGTTAGTTAGTTCGTCCTATATACGTGTATGTTAGTTAGTTCGTCCTATATACGTGTATGTTAGTTAGTTCGTCCTATATACGTGTATGTTAGTTAGTTCGTCCTATATACGTGTATGTTAGTTAGTTCGTCCTATATACGTGTATGTTAGTTAGTTAGTCCTATATACGTGTATGTTAGTTAGTTCGTCCTATATACGTGTATGTTAGTTAGTTCGTCCTATATACGTGTATGTTAGTTAGTTCGACCTATATACGTGTATGTTAGTTAGTTCGTCCTATATACGTGTATGTTAGTTAGTTCGTCCTATATACGTGTATGTTAGTTAGTTCGTCCTATATACGTGTATGTTAGTTAGTTAGTCCTATATACGTGTATGTTAGTTAGTTAGTCCTATATACGTGTATGTTAGTTAGTTAGTCCTATATACGTGTATGTTAGTTAGTTAGTCCTATATACGTGTATGTTAGTTAGTTAGTCCTATATACGTGTATGTTAGTTAGTTAGTCCTATATACGTGTATGTTAGTTAGTTAGTCCTATATACGTGTATGTTAGTTAGTTAGTCCTATATACGTGTATGTTAGTTAGTTAGTCCTATATACGTGTATGTTAGTTAGTTAGTCCTATATACGTGTATGTTAGTTAGTTAGTCCTATATACGTGTATGTTAGTTAGTTAGTCCTATATACGTGTATGTTAGTTAGTTCGTCCTATATACGTGTATGTTAGTTAGTTAGTCCTATATACGTGTATGTTAGTTAGTTCGTCCTATATACGTGTATGTTAGTTAGTTCGTCCTATATACGTGTATGTTAGTTAGTTCGTCCTATATACGTGTATGTTAGTTAGTTCGTCCTATATACGTGTATGTTAGTTAGTTCGTCCTATATACGTGTATGTTAGTTAGTTCGTCCTATATACGTGTATGTTAGTTAGTTCGTCCTATATACGTGTATGTTAGTTAGTTCGTCCTATATACGTGTATGTTAGTTAGTTCGTCCTATATACGTGTATGTTAGTTAGTTCGTCCTATATACGTGTATGTTAGTTAGTTAGTCCTATATACGTGTATGTTAGTTAGTTCGTCCTATATACGTGTATGTTAGTTAGTTCGTCCTATATACGTGTATGTTAGTTAGTTCGTCCTATATACGTGTATGTTAGTTAGTTCGTCCTATATACGTGTATGTTAGTTAGTTCGTCCTATATACGTGTATGTTAGTTAGTTAGTCCTATATACGTGTATGTTAGTTAGTTAGTCCTATATACGTGTATGTTAGTTAGTTCGTCCTATATACGTGTATGTTAGTTAGTTAGTCCTATATACGTGTATGTTAGTTAGTTAGTCCTATATACGTGTATGTTAGTTAGTTAGTCCTATATACGTGTATGTTAGTTAGTTAGTCCTATATACGTGTATGTTAGTTAGTTCGTCCTATATACGTGTATGTTAGTTAGTTAGTCCTATATACGTGTATGTTAGTTAGTTAGTCCTATATACGTGTATGTTAGTTAGTTAGTCCTATATACGTGTATGTTAGTTAGTTAGTCCTATATACGTGTATGTTAGTTAGTTAGTCCTATATACGTGTATGTTAGTTAGTTAGTCCTATATACGTGTATGTTAGTTAGTTAGTCCTATATACGTGTATGTTAGTTAGTTAGTCCTATATACGTGTATGTTAGTTAGTTAGTCCTATATACGTGTATGTTAGTTAGTTAGTCCTATATACGTGTATGTTAGTTAGTTAGTCCTATATACGTGTATGTTAGTTAGTTAGTCCTATATACGTGTATGTTAGTTAGTTCGTCCTATATACGTGTATGTTAGTTAGTTAGTCCTATATACGTGTATGTTAGTTAGTTCGTCCTATATACGTGTATGTTAGTTAGTTAGTCCTATATACGTGTATGTTAGTTAGTTCGTCCTATATACGTGTATGTTAGTTAGTTAGTCCTATATACGTGTATGTTAGTTAGTTCGTCCTATATACGTGTATGTTAGTTAGTTAGTCCTATATACGTGTATGTTAGTTAGTTAGTCCTATATACGTGTATGTTAGTTAGTTAGTCCTATATACGTGTATGTTAGTTAGTTAGTCCTATATACGTGTATGTTAGTTAGTTAGTCCTATATACGTGTATGTTAGTTAGTTAGTCCTATATACGTGTATGTTAGTTAGTTCGTCCTATATACTGTATGTTAGTTAGTTAGTCCTATATACGTGTATGTTAGTTAGTTAGTCCTATATACGTGTATGTTAGTTAGTTAGTCCTATATACGTGTATGTTAGTTAGTTAGTCCTATATACGTGTATGTTAGTTAGTTAGTCCTATATACGTGTATGTTAGTTAGTTAGTCCTATATACGTGTATGTTAGTTAGTTAGTCCTATATACGTGTATGTTAGTTAGTTAGTCCTATATACGTGTATGTTAGTTAGTTAGTCCTATATACGTGTATGTTAGTTAGTTAGTCCTATATACGTGTATGTTAGTTAGTTCGTCCTATATACGTGTATGTTAGTTAGTTAGTCCTATATACGTGTATGTTAGTTAGTTAGTCCTATATACGTGTATGTTAGTTAGTTAGTCCTATATACGTGTATGTTAGTTAGTTCGTCCTATATACGTGTATGTTAGTTAGTTCGTCCTATATACGTGTATGTTAGTTAGTTAGTCCTATATACGTGTATGTTAGTTAGTTAGTCCTATATACGTGTATGTTAGTTAGTTCGTCCTATATACGTGTATGTTAGTTAGTTCGTCCTATATACGTGTATGTTAGTTAGTTAGTCCTATATACGTGTATG
This sequence comes from Archivesica marissinica, assembly GCA_014843695.1. Lineage (NCBI taxonomy): Eukaryota > Metazoa > Mollusca > Bivalvia > Venerida > Vesicomyidae > Archivesica > Archivesica marissinica. The sequence goes on along the minus strand of CM026393.1, from coordinate 61,139,205 downwards.
TTAGTTAGTTCGTCCTATATACGTGTATGTTAGTTAGTTAGTCCTATATACGTGTATGTTAGTTAGTTAGTCCTATATACGTGTATGTTAGTTAGTTAGTCCTATATACGTGTATGTTAGTTAGTTCGTCCTATATACGTGTATGTTAGTTAGTTAGTCCTATATACGTGTATGTTAGTTAGTTCGTCCTATATACGTGTATGTTAGTTAGTTCGTCCTATATACGTGTATGTTAGTTAGTTAGTCCTATATACGTGTATGTTAGTTAGTTCGTCCTATATACGTGTATGTTAGTTAGTTAGTCCTATATACGTGTATGTTAGTTAGTTCGTCCTATATACGTGTATGTTAGTTAGTTAGTCCTATATACGTGTATGTTAGTTAGTTCGTCCTATATACGTGTATGTTAGTTAGTTCGTCCTATATACGTGTATGTTAGTTAGTTAGTCCTATATACGTGTATGTTAGTTAGTTAGTCCTATATACGTGTATGTTAGTTAGTTAGTCCTATATACGTGTATGTTAGTTAGTTCGTCCTATATACGTGTATGTTAGTTAGTTCGTCCTATATACGTGTATAAGACTTTTACATCAACATTTTTTTCAATCTGTTTGAAAATTTCCTAGCTGGTAAAATATTTGGACTAGTGTACGACATCCTGCAAGGACTTGATGACGGTTGTTCCCAGTGATCAGTATTTACCAGTCATTGTAAAGTTTGTATGTTGTTCCCAGTGATCAGTATTTACCAGTATTTACCAGTTATTGTGAAGTGTGTATGTTGTTCCCAGTGATCAGTATTTACCAGTCATTGTGAAGTTTGTATGATGTTCCCAGTGATCAGTATTTACCAGTCATTGTGAAGTTTGTATGATCCTTCTCTATATCTCCTGAATACCCAACATCCCTTATTCTCCTCGCCTTGCCATTCAACTGCTGGGTGGAGACGGATGGCAGATCAGGACGGTCGTGTTTCTGTAGTCTGTTGGACACATGACCAGCAGAAGTTTTATCATTGCTGAAATAAAACGTACATTTCTGCTACAGCGTGCTAACAGTTGTACATTTCTGCTACAGCGTGCTAACAGTTGTACATCTCTGCTACAGCGTGCTAACAGTTGTACATTTCTGCTACAGCGGGCTAACAGTTGTACATCTCTGCTACAGCGTGCTAACAGTTGTACATTTCTGCTACAGCGGGCTAACAGTTGTACATCTCTGCTACAGCGTGCTACCGGTTGTACATTTCTGTTACAACGTGCTAACGGTTGTACATTTCTGCTACAGCATGCTAACGGTTGTACATTTCTGCTACAACATGCTAATGGTTGTACATTTCTGTTACAGCATGCTAACGGTTGTACATTTCTGCTACAACGTGCTAATGGTTGTACATTTCTGCTACAGTGTGCTAACGGTTGTACATTTCTGCTACAATGTGCTAATGGTTGTACATTTCTGCTACAGTGTGCTAATGGTTGTACATTTCTGCCCACAGCATGCTAATGGTTGTACATTTCTGCCCACAGCATGCTAACAGTTGTACATTTCTGCAGCATGCTAACGGTTGTACATATCTGCAGTATGCTAACGGTTGTACATTTCTGCAGCATGCTAACGGTTGTACATTTCTGCAGCATGCTAACAGTTGTACATTTCTGCAGCATGCTAATGGTTGTACATTTCTGCAGCATGCTAACGGTTGTACATTTCTGCAGCATGCTAACAGTTGTACATTTCTGCAGCATGCTAATGGTTGTACATTTCTGCAGCATGCTAACGGTTGTACATTTCTGCAGCATGCTAACGGTTGTACATTTCTGCAGCATGCTAACTTTTTTCTGCAGCATGCTAACGGTTGTACATTTCTGCAGCATGCAAACGGTTGTACATTTCTGCAGCATGCTAACGGTTGTACATTTCTGCTACAGTGTGCTAACGGTTAATAGCAAGAAAAATAAAGGAACAGTAGACAAAACTACTAGTGATGTGACAAAAATAAAAAAGACTGGTGGCTGGGAAGGGCCGTTTTCTAATGTTGGTTATAACATATGGCCAGATTCTTTTGCTATGCTACATGAGTGTATGTATGTGCCTTATAATCTGTTAACTAATTTCACATCTGATTCATGTGAAAGATAAAATACCATAAGATAAACTTTTGTTTGTTTTGGTTTTTTTTAGTCATACCACCGACGGATTTTGTCATATAGCGATTCTCCAGCTCTTATAGGTGGAGGTGGACCCTTGGTACCCCGCCGATCAGCATTTCAGGTACGGATGGGCACATATGTAGAACCACCGACCCGCCAACCAAATGGATAGTTTTTTCACATGAAAGAATTTGACACCCCTAGTGGTATCCAAACTTACAGCGAGCAAGTGGTGAGAGGCAAGTGGTGAGAGGCAAGTGGTGAGAGGCAAGTGGTGAGAGGCAAGTGGTGAGAGGCAAGTGGTGAGAGGCAAGTGGTGAGAGGCAAGTGGTGAGAGGCAAGTGGTGAGAGGCAAGCGGTGAGAGGCAAGCGGTGAGAGGCAAGTGGTGAGAGGCAAGCGGTGAGAGGCAAGCGGTGAGAGGCAAGCGGTGAGAGGCAAGCGGTGAGAGGCAAGTGGTGAGAGGCAAGGGTGAGAGGCAAGTGGTGAGAGGCAAGTGGTGAGAGGCAAGTGGTGAGTGGTGAGAGGCAAGTGGTGAGAGGCAAGTGGTGAGAGGCAAGCGGTGAGAGGCAAGCGGTGAGAGGCAAGTGGTGAGAGGCAAGTGGTGAGAGGCAAGTGGTGAGAGGCAAGTGGTGAGTGGTGAGAGGCAAGTGGTGAGAGGAAAGAAACAATGGTGAGAGGCAAGTGGTGAGAGGCAATGGTGAGAGGCAATGGTGAGAGGCAAGGGTGAGAGGCAAGGGTGAGAGGCAAGTGGTGAGAGGCAAGGGTGAGGGTGAGAGGCAAGGGTGAGGGGAGAGGAAGTGGTGAGAGGCAAGTGGTGAGAGGCAAGGGGAGAGGCAAGCGGTGAGAGGCAAGGGTGAGTGGTGAGAGGCAAGTGGTGAGAGGCAAGTGGTGAGAGGCAAGGGTGAGAGGCAAGGGTGAACAAACAAACAAACAAACAAACAAACAAACAAACAAACAAACAAGGTGAGAGGCAAGCGGTGAGAGGCAAGCGGTGAGAGGCAAGTGGTGAGAGGCAAGTGGTGAGAGGCAAGTGGTGAGAGGCAAGTGGTGAGAGGCAAGTGGTGAGAGGCAAGTGGTGAGAGGCAAGTGGTGAGAGGCAAGTGGTGAGAGGCAAGTGGTGAGAGGCAAGTGGTGAGAGGCAAGGGTGAGAGCAAGTGGTGAGAGGCAAGTGGTGAGAGGCAAGTGGTGAGAGGCAAGTGGTGAGAGGCAAGTGGTGAGAGGCAAGTGGTGAGAGGCAAGTGGTGAGAGGCAAGTGGTGAGAGGCAAGTGGTGAGAGGCAAGTGGTGAGAGGCAAGTGGTGAGAGGCAAGTGGTGAGAGGCAAGTGGTGAGAGGCAAGTGGTGAGAGGCAAGTGGTGAGAGGCAAGTGGTGAGAGGCAAGTGGTGAGAGGCAAGTGGTGAGAGGCAAGTGGTGAGAGGCAAGTGGTGAGAGGCAAGTGGTGAGAGGCAAGTGGTGAGAGGCAAGCGGTGAGAGGCAAGCGGTGAGAGGCAAGTGGTGAGAGGCAAGTGGTGAGAGGCAAGTGGTGAGAGGCAAGTGGTGAGAGGCAAGTGGTGAGAGGCAAGTGGTGAGAGGCAAGTGGTGAGAGGCAAGCGGTGAGAGGCAAGCGGTGAGAGGCAAGCGGTGAGAGGCAAGCGGTGAGAGGCAAGCGGTGAGAGGCAAGCGGTGAGAGGCAAGCGGTGAGAGGCAAGCGGTGAGAGGCAAGTGGTGAGAGGCAAGCGGTGAGAGGCAAGCGGTGAGAGGCAAGCGGTGAGAGGCAAGCGGTGAGAGGCAAGTGGTGAGAGGCAAGTGGTGAGAGGCAAGTGGTGAGAGGCAAGTGGTGAGAGGCAAGCGGTGAGAGGCAAGCGGTGAGAGGCAAGCGGTGAGAGGCAAGCGGTGAGAGGCAAGCGGTGAGAGGCAAGCGGTGAGAGGCAAGCGGTGAGAGGCAAGCGGTGAGAGCAAGTGGTGAGAGCAAGTGGTGAGAGGCGAGTGGTGAGAGGCGAGCGGTGAGAGGCGAGCGGTGAGAGGCGAGCGGTGAGAGGCGAGCGGTGAGAGGCGAGCGGTGAGAGGCGAGCGGTGAGAGGCGAGCGGTGAGAGGCGAGCGGTGAGAGGCGAGCGGTGAGAGGCGAGCGGTGAGAGGCGAGCGGTGAGAGGCGAGCGGTGAGAGGCGAGCGGTGAGAGGCGAGCGGTGAGAGGCAAGCGGTGAGAGGCAAGCGGTGAGAGGCAAGCGGTGAGAGGCAAGCGGTGAGAGGCAAGCGGTGAGAGGCAAGCGGTGAGAGGCAAGCGGTGAGAGGCAAGCGGTGAGAGGCAAGCGGTGAGAGGCAAGCGGTGAGAGGCAAGCGGTGAGAGGCAAGCGGTGAGAGGCAAGCGGTGAGAGGCAAGCGGTGAGAGGCAAGCGGTGAGAGGCAAGCGGTGAGAGGCAAGCGGTGAGAGGCAAGAGGCAAGCGGTGAGAGGCAAGCGGTGAGAGGCAAGCGGTGAGAGGCAAGCGGTGAGAGGCAAGCGGTGAGAGGCAAGCGGTGAGAGGCAAGCGGTGAGAGGCAAGTGGTGAGAGGCAAGTGGTGAGAGGCGAGTGGTGAGAGGCGAGTGGTGAGAGGCGAGTGGTGAGAGGCGAGTGGTGAGAGGCGAGTGGTGAGAGGCGAGTGGTGAGAGCGAGTGGTGAGAGGCGAGTGGTGAGAGGCGAGTGGTGAGAGGCGAGTGGTGAGAGGCGAGTGGTGAGAGGCGAGTGGTGAGAGGCGAGTGGTGAGAGGCGAGTGGTGAGAGGCGAGTGGTGAGAGGCGAGTGGTGAGAGGCGAGTGGTGAGAGGCGAGTGGTGAGAGGCGAGTGGTGAGAGGCGAGTGGTGAGAGGCGAGTGGTGAGAGGCGAGTGGTGAGAGGCGAGTGGTGAGAGGCGAGTGGTGAGAGGCGAGTGGTGAGAGGCGAGTGGTGAGAGGCGAGTGGTGAGAGGCGAGTGGTGAGAGCCGAGTGGTGAGAGGCGAGTGGTGAGAGGCGAGTGGTGAGAGGCAAGTGGTGAGAGGCAAGTGGTGAGAGGCAAGTGGTGAGTGGTGAGAGGCAAGTGGTGAGAGGCAAGTGGTGAGAGGCAAGTGGTGAGAGGCAAGTGGTGAGAGGCAAGCGGTGAGAGGCAAGCGGTGAGAGGCAAGTGGTGAGAGGCAAGTGGTGAGAGGCAAGTGGTGAGAGGCAAGTGGTGAGAGGCAAGTGGTGAGAGGCAAGTGGTGAGTGGTGAGAGGAAAGTGGTGAGAGGCAAGTGGTGAGAGGCAAATGGTGAGAGGCAAGTGGTGAGAGGCAAGTGGTGAGAGGCAAATGGTGAGAGGCAAGTGGTGAGAGGCAAGTGGTGAGAGGCAAGTGGTGAGAGGCAAGTGGTGAGAGGCAAGTGGTGAGAGGAAAGTGGTGAGAGGCAAGTGGTGAGAGGCAAGTGGTGAGAGGCAAGTGGTGAGAGGCAAGCGGTGAGAGGCAAGCGGTGAGAGGCAAGCGGTGAGAGGCAAGTGGTGAGAGGCAAGTGGTGAGAGGCAAGTGGTGAGAGGCAAGTGGTGAGAGGCAAGTGGTGAGAGGCAAGTGGTGAGAGGCAAGTGGTGAGAGGCAAGTGGTGAGAGGCAAGTGGTGAGAGGCAAGTGGTGAGAGGCAAGTGGTGAGAGGCAAGTGGTGAGTGGTGAGAGGCAAGTGGTGAGAGGCAAGTGGTGAGAGGCAAGCGGTGAGAGGCAAGCGGTGAGAGGCAAGCGGTGAGAGGCAAGCGGTGAGAGGCAAGCGGTGAGAGGCAAGCGGTGAGAGGCAAGCGGTGAGAGGCAAGCGGTGAGAGGCAAGCGGTGAGAGGCAAGCGGTGAGAGGCAAGCGGTGAGAGGCAAGCGGTGAGAGGCAAGCGGTGAGAGGCAAGCGGTGAGAGCAAGTGGTGAGAGCAAGTGGTGAGAGGCGAGTGGTGAGAGGCGAGTGGTGAGAGGCGAGTGGTGAGAGGCGAGCGGTGAGAGGCGAGCGGTGAGAGGCGAGCGGTGAGAGGCGAGCGGTGAGAGGCGAGCGGTGAGAGGCGAGCGGTGAGAGGCGAGTGGTGAGAGGCGAGTGGTGAGAGGCGAGTGGTGAGAGGCGAGTGGTGAGAGGCGAGTGGTGAGAGGCGAGTGGTGAGAGGCGAGTGGTGAGAGGCGAGTGGTGAGAGGCGAGTGGTGAGAGGCGAGTGGTGAGAGGCGAGTGGTGAGAGGCGAGTGGTGAGAGGCGAGTGGTGAGAGGCGAGTGGTGAGAGGCGAGTGGTGAGAGGCGAGTGGTGAGAGGCGAGTGGTGAGAGGCGAGTGGTGAGAGGCGAGTGGTGAGAGGCGAGTGGTGAGAGGCGAGTGGTGAGAGGCGAGTGGTGAGAGGCGAGTGGTGAGAGGCGAGTGGTGAGAGGCGAGTGGTGAGAGGCGAGTGGTGAGGCGAGTGGTGAGAGGCGAGTGGTGAGAGGCGAGTGGTGAGAGGCGAGTGGTGAGAGGCGAGTGGTGAGAGGCGAGTGGTGAGAGGCGAGTGGTGAGAGGCGAGTGGTGAGAGGCGAGTGGTGAGAGCCGAGTGGTGAGAGGCGAGTGGTGAGAGGCGAGTGGTGAGAGGCGAGTGGTGAGAGGCGAGTGGTGAGAGGCGAGTGGTGAGAGCCGAGTGGTGAGAGGCGAGTGGTGAGAGCCGAGTGGTGAGAGGCGAGTGGTGAGAGGCGAGTGGTGAGAGGCGAGTGGTGAGAGGCGAGTGGTGAGAGGCGAGTGGTGAGAGGCGAGTGGTGAGAGGCGAGTGGTGAGAGGCGAGTGGTGAGAGCCGAGTGGTGAGAGGCGAGTGGTGAGAGGCGAGTGGTGAGAAGCCGAGTGGTGAGAGCCGAGTGGTGAGAGGCGAGTGGTGAGAGGCGAGTGGTGAGAGGCGAGTGGTGAGAGGCGAGTGGTGAGAGGCGAGTGGTGAGAGGCAAGTGGTGAGAGGCAAGTGGTGAGAGGCAAGTGGTGAGAGGCAAGTGGTGAGAGGCAAGTGGTGAGAGGCAAGTGGTGAGAGGCAAGTGGTGAGAGGCAAGTGGTGAGAGGCAAGTCAACCACCATAACGACTCACGCAGCTCTCATCTGCACATGGATAAACAATATTTACAAATAAATAAAATGATCACATAACTTTGCTGATATTCAGTTTCATACAGCCATCACATATTTTCTTATATGTACACACGTGTAATAACACCTGGAAGGATTTTGATTGGTTGAGAGAATAATCCTTATAATTTGTAAAATTAACTTTAAAGTAAGCATATTTCTATTTGAATTTGTACATAACGTCGTTAATGGTACGACAAACTATGATTTAAAGAAGTCTCGACGCAAAATTACAATGCTGTTTAAAACATAAATATAACGCTGCTATGCGTAGTGATGTCATGACAATTTGCGCTGACACTTGGCATCAAAATGAAAGTAGCAACGTTATTTATTAAAACGAGCGCGCTATGGTAATGTGACAAAAAGGATCTTACACTTGTGATGATTTCATACATTAATTTATGAAACATGGTATGAAATTACAATTCATGCAAGATGATTTAGATCCTATATATGGTATATCTACTTTGAAAGTGTAATATAAATATATAATATACATGTACATTAACACAGTAAATATCTCACAATCTGGTACTTACTAGAATATGAGAAAATCTGCATCAGTACCACCAACTCTCATGTAATTTGGAGCCAGAGCCGACGCCAATGTCTGCACTTTTGTTGAACTGAAAAACAACGGTAAAATGACAAACAAGAATAAAAAACCAAAACAGTCATTACATGTTACTGGTAATAAAGAACAGTACATGAGCTTGCTTGGAATAATTACAGATCAATTGCAGTTTTGCATTTTATTTTCAAAATGTTCATGTCATGTGATGCGACCGGTACAGTAAAACCTCTCTTATCCGGACTTCCTCCAGACAAGATAAAAAGCCGGGTATAGAGGGGTTTTACTGTACCAGATAAAAAGCCGGGTTTATAGAGGGCTCCGGATTAAAGCTTTTTTTAATATGATGTAAGATCGATATTCATATGAAAACGAAAATAAAACATAATTATACACAATTACCGTACAAATGAGACATGTAAATGTAGTCAATGTCATGAACTGTATTATTATGTACTCTAGTTTTGATGCACTTCAGATCTAGCACAATGTTAATCCGGGTACAGTCAATAAAAGGTCAGACACTGCAATTGAAATGTCCATAGGCCACCATTATAACATACGGCACAGTGTCATTATATGTTCCCCAAAAATAGTTTGGCACAAAAGACAGTATTTTTCAACTGACCTTTGTGCCACAAGAAAATGTCAAATTTCAATAGGGTTGACAAATTGCATGTGTTTTTATTTCCAACTAAAGGCACATATCCCCTACTCTGAAGGTAATTTATGGTGACTGTTGACACCTGCATTTATAATATGGCGTTTATTTGTCACGCATGCAAATATTCTAAAATATTCCTAAATGCAAATCATATATTGTATTTTCATTTTTAGAAGTCACTTTCACTATTGGTGACAATACCTGTGTGTGTTTTACGATTTATCGTCGCTACCGGTTGCCCATATGAGCGACGCCGCCTGAAGAGATTATTCATTTTAGATTTTGGAGGATAGTGCATGATACAGACAGAGACCCATTCCAGAGTCTCCTCTAGTTCTTTTACGTGCACGGTGTAAAGCACCGACACGAGACCTCAGTTTAACGTCCCATCTGACTGAAAGACTGTTAATTTTATTAGGGTCAGACGGGGAATCAAACCTGCGATCCCTGGATTACCTGTCCAGCGTGTTACCACTGGACTACAGATCCGTCTGTTGACAATACCTACTCAGCCAATTAGTTCATGTACCAATAACTCTTAAGGGCTTCCCTACACTTTTTCAACCAATCCGAGACCACATTATCTATACATAGTTGCCATGGACTGTGAAAATGGTCCAAACACTGATAAGATCTTCTCTTGGCCGCCGTTTTGTTTGGGAAGTTTTATAAATGGCAATTTCAGGATTTTCCTAGTAAATTCTTTAATTGCAACATAATTAATTTTTGTTTATTATTATAAAATTTGGTATAATTTTAAAGGTATTGAACTGCACTTTTTAAATATTAATTTTTTACAATGATGTCTGGATAATGATTTATAAGAACTTAACTTGCACCTATTTTTGGAAGTATATTTTCACAGTTGACATATTAAAATACAAGTTAATATTGGTTAGAAATCCCGCCATCGGATCAGGGCGGAAAGTGCTATGCGAAAATGAGCTTTAACGACAAGACCTCAAAATAAAAGAAAAATGTTTATGTAGAGGTCTTATATATAGGACTACAACAGCCCTTACCAATGCTTACAAATGCTTGTTGGTAGAAGACCCTCACCCTGGGTGAACCTCCGTATTTCATGCACGGACGGACACCCGGGTAGAACCACCAGTCTTCCGCGAGCCAACTGGATAACTTCCGCACTTCAAAAGTTCGACACCCCATTGAGATTCGAACCTGCAGCGGTGAAATGTATAATAGACAATAGAATAGACAATAGAAAAATTTTTGGTTTACTTTGGAAGAAATGTTTCCCAGTGTCCTTTTACCACTCCAGAGTCGATAGCAACATTCACAAACTTCTCATTAGTTTCTGCATGAACTGCCCCTGTAACAATGTGTACTTCCCGACTCTGAACATAGCATGACAGCAATGCATTTAGCAACAAAAGGAGAAAACGTTTATCCAGCTTCATTTCTGGATGAGTTTCGTTTCCATGAATGAAATACTATTTTCCATCCGTGTAATGAAACGGTTCCGATTGGCTAGCAAGATTAATTTTGACTAAAGTACGAAATGGATAAAAAAAATGTGCGATTAGGAATACATGATTTAGCGTTCACAGCTCAATGTAGTACATTGACAAGTGTCTGTTCTGGTATAGCTGCGGTGGAGTTGGTTAGCGTATGCTCATCACAGTCGAAGCCCATTTAAAATATCAGGCTAAAATCATCATCATCATCCCAATCATCATCTAATCATTTTCAGTAATCGTAGTCAGATATATATAACTTATAAGACCTCTACATAAAAAAAAAATTCTGTTATTTTGAAAAATGCTTTGATAGTAAAATGTCATATTTTTCAAGTCTAAATATTTGGACTACAGTAATCGCAGATATCTAGACCAAAGTATGTATTGGAAATACTGTTCAAACGCATAAATCAGAGTACAACTAAAATTACCTATTTTCACAGGTGATTTAAAGATGGAAGTTGTGATAGCACTGTGGTAGCATGTTTGCTTCAAGTGTGGAAGGCCCCATGTTCGCGAACAGCTGTAGCCCTTAGACAAGGCAATTCAATTCCACATTGCCTCTTTTCTCTCCCTCATGGCAATGGATTCCATCAGGAAAGGGTATCGATAGTGATTCATTTAACGTTGTAGAAAGTTGTTTCGCAATCGAGCTAAGATAATTTATATAAACTAAACTATAGAAAGCCGTGGCAGTCTGTTCACAAGGATTGGCTGGTTCACAAAAGGTTCAGGTAATTGGTTCCATCAAACAATAGTGAATTTGTGTGCAGTGTTGGGAATAGACTCCAATTGTTCTACCTGTGTGACGTTGTAAAATGTTGGCAGAGTTATTCAGGATTTTCTAGAGCATTGCGGCTCTGGACATGTTCCAGCTGTGTCATAGTCCCACTGCAGTTCACCCAACATGTCGGTGACATTACTTGTCCTGGAGTATATATACTTCTTTACAAATCTTGTCACTCAACATTGGACTACATTGTATCTCCAGTTGATTGATGAGTGAATCTGTGTGTTGGAAATCATGCAGTTGAGACATTCGATGGTGAGGAGAACAAATGTCTTGAATGGTGTGGATTTGGCACTTGGCGGGCTGGAATGAATATTTCGTCTGATCAACGTTGTCTATTTTGTGATGTTGTTAATGTAGACCGGGGAGTTTATAGATATAACAAACTCTGGTTGTTTTCGTATTTTCGTATATATGGATATAAAGAGCCTGTAAAATACAATATATACATAATATTATTATGTACAAATCATTCTACTTAATTTCACAATACAAAATAGTAAATACACAATTCCAATTCCAGCAGTTCAAATAAATATTTTACAATGTAAAATATCAAAGATAAAACATTACATTACCAGAGTCCGGCTATCAGCTGATACATATATTATATATATGTATAAAGTTACTAGTATAGTATATATTAACGTAAACAGGATAGCTTTGCAACGTATCCGTTTGACTAGTAGAGATAGAGTGTGGGATAAGGGTCTTGAACAAGTTAGTTGGAAAGTGCACCTAATTAGTTGAGTTAGTTCACTCATTCACACATCTGACCTGATTGTCACTCACAATCACTCACCCATAATACTTTATACACAATAGTAGTGAAGACTAGTATATATTATACAAAGACATAGTATGGGACCAGGCTATATACTTATGATATGATTCAGACCAGTGATTTTATTAGGCCATATAGGGAAACTATTGGGTGGTACGCTTGCAGCAGGGTTTGGAAACATTATAATGTACATGTACTAAATATCAATAATTAGTTCCCTTTAACATAAATATGACATGGGTTACATAAATATGGTTATTCCAAGAGAGATCTGGTGTGATTGGTAAGGCCTGTGTATTTTGCTCCACTTGTCGTATTCGGTGTTGAGCTATGTATGGTGTAGGGCAATTTGATGGGGCTACTCTTGGTTGACATGTGAATTACTTCGCATTTGTATGAGGTGAAGATGTCCGCAGGTCAAAGTTTAAACTCTAGGTCTAATCTCCCATTATTTAGGTAGGTGTATCCGTCCCATTACTAAATATATTTACTTAAAACTTGTTTATAGGGACAGGCCACATTAGTACAAGTTACATAATTCTGTTAACAGTATTTTCACAGTTATGCCTCTTTTAACACGAAAATTCAGGTTAAAGTACAAAAGATATATATTTACTTCAAGCTTCGAGTAATTGTTTATATGGACAAGCCACATTAGTAGGACAAGTTACATAATTTTGTCAACAGTATTTTCACAGTTTTTATAAACTCTATGCCAAATCTCTTTTCCATTACTAATAATATTTATTTCAAACCTAGGATGCCACATTATACAACTTACATTCTAGCGCGGGGGGGGGGGGAGGGCAGGGGTAGCGGACTCTTGCCAGCATAGGTCAATTTATCATGGTTGAATTGGCACAAAAACAGCTGTTTTGCAACGGAAAAGAGCAGATAAGAGCAGTAGATTACTAGTTGTTATCACAACATGTTCTGTTAATGAAATTATGTCCAAATTCCCAGCATGACAGCTATATTGTTTTTAGACAAACCGATGGGGACCTAGCATGACAGATATATTGTTTTAGACAAACCGATGTGGACCTAGCATGACAGATATATTGTTTTAGACAAACCGATTGGGACCTAGCATGACACATATATTGTTTTTAGACTATCCGATGGGGACCTAGCATGACACATATATTGTTTTTAGACAATCCGATGGGGACCTAGCACGACACATATATTGTTTTTAGACAATCCGATGGAGACCTAGCATGACACATATATTGTTTTTAGACAATCCGATGGGGACCTAGCACGACACATATATTGTTTTTAGACAATCCGATGGAGACCTAGCATGACACATATATTGTTTTTAGACAAACCGATGGGGACCTAGCACGACACATATATTGTTTTTAGACAAACCGATGGGGACCTAGCACGACACATATATTGTTTTTAGACAAACCGATGGGGACCTAGCACGACACATATATTGTTTTTAGACAATCCGATGGAGACCTAGCATGACACATATATTGTTTTTAGACAAACCGATGAGAACCATGTGAATGACGTCATGAACTAGAAATGTATACAACATTTTCACTGTCATAGAAGGCCGCATAAATCTAGTGATTTAAGCATTGAACTCACATGCAGGCAGTTAGCGTTTAAATCTGCTAGTTGGAACTTGAGGATTATGCGTGATGTGAAAATTAGCTTTCAATATTCTATAATTAGGGCTTCAAAGTCGCCAGAATACACCAGTTGATGTCTAGGTTTCAAAAATATCCCCAATCCTATAAGGCATGCACCATTGGAAACCTGGAATGAATTTCTTGTTGCATTGGTGCTGAAGTGACTTTATTTTCTATTTCGGTGCCACACAGCATCACACTACGGTCTCAAAGTTCTTGACGCATTAGGGTTTCTTCCAACTGAGTCCGAGATTGAAAAGCATAAATGACAACTATTTGATCAGCTTTGTTGCCTCTCGTGTATTTATATATCAAAACAAGTCTGTGTACACAGGTTAACGAGATACTTGAAGTGGAAGTCGTGATAGCGCAGTGGATTCGGGTGCTAAAGGTCCAGAGTTTGAGCCCCGCTGGAGCCGTTACGATTGTGCCCTTAGGCAAGGCTTTTTAATTCCACGTTGCCTCTTCTCTCTCCTTCCATTAGGAATGAGGTCTCGAGAGTGATTAATATAAGCTGAAAGAATTAGTTTCGCAAACGAGCTAAAATAAATTTGTATAAACTAAGCTAAACGAGATACTTGAACAATGAGTCAGACAGAAGGATTTATTTCAGACATTTATAGACTGCTTGCTAAAACTTATGCCCTAGCCTACTGTGAATATATTCATCAACACAGGGTCTTCTCCGTCCAAGACATCCTGGCGGAATATGAAAAACAATATATTTGAATTACAAATATGCTCGAATGATCGACTGCCGAGATTTGACAGCCTGATCTGTCGACAACTCTATAATCATTTATTGAATGGCAATAACCCTTGCAATATCTAGAATCTCTGTAGAGAAGCACCATGCATGAAAAACCATTGTTATAACGCCATTTTATTTACTTAAGTTACTTATTCAAAGAGCATGTCTACGTCCCCGCGAGGGGTTCGACATTAAAGGAAGATAGATAGAGCAAGTTGTAGCCGAGTGTCCAGAATATGTGTATGCATTTGTGAGACCAACTTTACAAACATTGTTTGAATGTATCAATTGTTGACAAGACGATGCTGCTACAATATCTTTTGAGTGCAAGTTAAATAGCCGTGCAACAGTGGTCTAGAATGCGTCAATGGTATAGAATGTACGGTCTGTTCCAAAATGAACACGATCATCTACTGACCGTGACCTATGTTCCTATAACGCTTGCGTACACGAATTTGATGTCCGCTGTGTTGCTTTGAAAGACTTGATCTTTGTTTGTTTTGGGGTTTAAAGTCACACCAACAGTGTAGCTTACATGGCGACTCTCCAGCTATTATTGGTGGAGGAAGACCCCGGGTGTCCCTCTGAGAAGTGCAGGCACCCAGGTAGAACCACCGGCATTTCGCAAGCCAGCTCCTCACATGAAATAATTCTACACTCTAAAAGTGGGATTCGCACCAACAGTAATGAGAGCCAAGTGATTTGAAGTAAACGACCGTAACCACCTGAAAGACTTATCTCAAATTTTGAATTACATCACACTGAACTGTAGGTCTTGATCAGGCGCAGCTGTTCCACTGAACATATGCAACAAAATAACTGACAATCAAGCTTGTCCAGTTTTGTATCACTCTTTGTTGTAGATACACAATGAACAGGGACAATATGTGATACCAATCTGGCAAAAATAGTACCAGTCAGGCAAAAATGGTACCAGTCAGGAAAAAATGGTACCAGTCAGGTAAAAATGGTACCAGTCAGGAAAACATGGTACCAGTCAGGTAAAACTCTTTCTTGATATTGCCTTTGACTGCATGTATAAAATCTGCCGACTATGCATGATTGGTCGATCCCCCATCTGGCCCTAAAGGCTAATAAAATTAACAGTGTCGTTGCTTTACACTGTGCACATAAAAGAACTGGAACGTCACTCACATGGGCAACCGGTAGCGACGATAAATAAACATAAAACACACATGGTACTGTTTCAATATTTGGTGTAACAATAACAAAGAATGTATGTTAGAACAATATATTTATTGTTCTGTTTAATGTATATATGATATAGATAGCAAAACTAAGAAATGTGCCGCCACTTGTTGCAGCCTGCGACACAGAACGTGAAATATAACAAAGGGATATATAACTCAATGGTAAAATGACTATAACAGACAATCTCTCATATACATATATCTATATATCATACTCCATCATCTTTGTGAATTTGAACAAAATTCATGCAATGACGAATGAAGACATTTTTTCGGGATAGACATTATACTTTCGGGATAGACATTATATTTTCGGGATAGACATTATATTTTCGGGATAGACATACTTTCGGGATAGACATTATAATGTCTATACTTTCGGGATAGACATTATATTTTCGGGATAGACATTATATTTTCATTATATTTTCGGGATAGACATTATAATGTCTATACTTTCGGGATAGACATTATTTTTTCGGGATAGACATTATATTTTCGGGATAGACATTATATTTTCGGGATAGACATTATTTTCGGGATGGACTTTCTAACATACTAGTATACCGTATTGTTGAACAAGGGCAAATCCATATGCTCTTCTTTAGAAGCGGATGCAAGTATTGCTGGAACCCCCCCGATATACACGATATCAACGGACGGACGGACGGATCAACCAAAACAGTGAAATCTATTCCTCAGTGATAGGAATTATAAAATCTCTCTTTTGTATAGTGCAGACTTTGAAACAAGTAAAGTAAACAATTTTGACACCCACAATGGGATTCGAACCAGCAACAATTAATTACCGTAACCCCTCTGATACGGAGGCCCCGTATATTATATTATCTGTGGTGGCACCACATCACGAATTTCAGATATGTGGCCACTAGCTCAAGTGGTCGCTGTTTTCCGGTTGGATATTATTGTACATGAACACAGTTCAGCTTCTGCAGTGTCAAAACAGGACTGAATATGGTGCTTTTGTCACCTCTTACAATTATGCGAGGGCAATGTAATGTCATTTACACTGAAATGAAAAGATGTTTGCTTTTCGGTTTTAAAGTCGAACCGACAACCTAGGTTATACGATGACTCTCCAGCGAACGGATGGTCGACAAGACACAGAATAAACAGCCAAATACAAACACATTAAAATGCAAACATCGTATAGGATTGGCTGAACAGATGGATCTGTAGTCCAGTGATAACACGCTGGACTGGTAATCCAGGGATCGCAGGTTCAACCCCCCGTGGGACTTTAAACCAAGGTCTCGTGTCGGTGCTTTACACTGTGCACGTAAAAGATCAATAGGAGACTTTGGAATGGGTCTCTGTCTGTATCATTGCACTATCCTCCAAAAATCTAAAATGACTAATCTCTTCAGGAGGCATCGCTCATATGGGCAACCGGTAGCGACGATAAATAAACGTAAAGCACACAGATTGCTGACACATTGATGATTCATGGGGCGTTGGTTTATTGAAATGTACCTACTTTGTCAGTAGAGAGTAGAGATATACAGTCGAATAATATACAATATAAATAATATTTCTTCCACTACATTATTGGCTTGCACATATATATATCACAAAAATCTTATTCACTCCAATTTCTACTATTCGGAGCGAAACACTATAGTGCATATTAATTTTGTCAATACATGCATAAGTGCCGTTTTATTGCCATGAATTTCCGGCATAGATGTCACTGAATGCAGATTATGTAGCTAAACAAAGTCGTGCCATTGAGATGTATAGCAGTCAAACCTGTCTGATGTCGCCAGTCAATGGAATGACAGAAAGTGGCTACTTAGAAAATGTCAGGGTTCACGCTGTAGGTCGCCAATGGTGACAACACACAAATGCTGGCGCTACATTTTGTGAATTGGCAAACATATTTGGTGCAACTTTTTTTGGAATTTTTTTATTTGGTGCAACATGTTTTGTCAAATTCACATTCTGTGAACTATATGGCTCTTAGTTGGAAGTTTTTCAAATTCGCTCCATTGTTTTTCAATTGGCGACAGAAGTGGCACAGACAAAAATTCAGATAGAGGAAACCCTGAAATGTACAATGAAAAATACAGTGACGCCTGTGTTAGTGGTCACCTCCATTAAGTAGCCAACCCGTATTAAGCAGCCAGTTTATAGATTCCCAATATGATGCTGTACATGTGTATTTGCCTTCTATTAAGCAGCCATTTTCTGTGATTCCTTTGGCAGGCTGCTTAAGACAGGTGACAGCTAACAAAAGTTTGACTGTATTTAAAGTCATATTTCTGTTACAAAAATATAAAATTTCACAGTAAGCGAGTGTCCAATGTTTCGGGGTTCATTTTAGGTCAGAATTTTGTAGGAGAAGTGAGAAAGCGTGCGATTACGTCCATAAATGGGGTTATTTACTAACATTTTGCAAAATAGGGTTAAATTACACAGTTTGTGACCATTAAATACAACAGTTGAATAGAAGGAGTGCTTTATAATGGGTCAGTATATCTTACTGGACAAAATCTTGTATGAAAATTGTAAAAAAAAATAATTGTTTTCTGGGAGAAGTCCCTATTTCGCCCAGTCACCCTCTAGAATGAGCCCTGTATTTTATGCGAGCAATTTTAATGGTAAAAGTGATTTTAAGCATACCATACTAATTTAAGGAGGGACAACCATAAGCTGTATAGCTTTCTGTCCAATTCCTTATTTCAATTGTTGTAAATAACCATGTACATGATAGAAAATAAATATATTTAAACCAAGCATACTAATTTGTTTGCCACGATTATTTGCTATGGAGAAACAGAGTTATCAAAGAGAGTTGGACAGAAGAAAATCCTAGTAAAAAAATAAATATATTTTTCAACAATCTTCGAATATACTTCAAATGTTAAAATGGATGAATTTGCTTACTGCAAAGCTTGTAAACAAATACAATGAGAGACATCTCTAATTTTCTATTACCTCCCTTGACATAAAATCTAATTTATTCCAAAATGTGAATAGGTCCTTTACTGTTGGTTCCCTAACCAGATGTTGCAGTATGATAATTGTGATTGCATATACTGTAGGAGATCTGTCGAGATATAATAATTTAATAATCATATAAAGCGATAGTGGAATAAAATTGCTGGCATGTTGTGCAAAGGAAATAACGATAAAAACAGAGGAAAACACTTACTAGGACCTATCTACTTTTAGGGAGTATTCAGGGGCAGTAACTGACTGATGTCTCTCATTGTATGATAAACATTTTAGAAATTGTGTCTTTGAAGAAGAATGGCTGTCCGATTGGAGAATGCAAGATGGTACGGTGGTTGCCAGATCGGACAGGTGGGTTTTCTCCGGGTACTCTCCCACATAATAACCACATTTACGCTTTCATCCACGCATGCGAGAGTGATTAATATAAGTTGTTAAAGCTTGTGTCGGAATCGTCGGAATAATAAAAGTTTAAACTAAGAATGTAAGCAACTGTTTGGTATCCACTTTATGCTTTTGTGATTACATTAGCACTCTGTTGGTATTGCAATGGGACGCCTCATTAATTTGATTGAAGCTAGCTGTAAATGTTCAATATTCAGTTCTTGAGGAAAGAAAGATACTGTTGGTGTATAGCATGGTAAAACAGTATTGTCATCGATGTAAGTCTACAACATTGTTGGCCTTCTGATCACAGTTCCATCCGCTTTCGGTAATGTAATAAAAGTGGTCCATCCTGTAATGGGAACAGAACAAAACATATAGTACCTCACAAACTAGTATAATACGAGTTATGAACCACTCTCCGCCCAGCATTCCAAAACTAGCTGGCCAAAGGTCACCAGACTAGTGGACAAAGGTCACATGACTAATGGACAAAGGACACAAGATTAGCTGGACAAAGGTCACCAGACTAGTGGACAAAGGTCACAAGACTAATGGACAAAGGACACAAGATTAGCTGGACAAAGGTCACCAGACTAGTGGACAAAGGTCACAAGACTAATGGACAAAGGACACAAGACTAGCTGGACAAAGGTCACCAGACTAGTGGACAAAGGTCACAAGACTAATGGACAAAGGACACAAGACTAGCTGGCCAAAGGTCACAAGACTAGCTGGACAAAGGTCACAAGACTAGCTGGCCAAAGCTCACAAGACTAACTGGACAAAGGTCACAAGACTAGCTGGACAAAGGTCACAAAACTAGCTGGACAAAGGTCACAAAACTAGCTGACTGAAGGTCACAAGACTAGCTGACTGAAGGTCACAAGACTAGTGGACAAACGGTTATAAAGTAGCGTGCGGATGTGTTATCCCATTAAGGTGAATGTCTTTGTGCAGCGTCATTTCAATTTTGCTCAAATAGTCAAGATAATATAATTATATGTAGTATAAACATGACAGATTGCAGCCATATTTTACCTAGCAAGTTTGAGTGTGCATGGCGCTACGACCCAGGTCCTACATATGCTTATTTGTTTGTTTTTGGGGTTTAAAGTCGCACCAACAGCTTAGGTCAGAGAGCGATTCTCCAGCTATTATTGGTCGAAGAAGACCCTGGTTCCCCTGTGAGCAGTGCTACAGGCACGGACGGGCACCCGGGTAGAACAAACGACCTACAGTAAGCCAGCTAAATAGCTTCCATACAGGAAATAATTCAACACCCCCCCAGTGGGAATTGAGCCTACAGTGGTGAGCGGCAAGTGATTTGAAGTGAATGGCTGTAACCACTCGGCCATGGCAGTCGCGTCCTGCATGTGGCATGTTGTCACATTGTGGTGAAAGTCTTGTGAAATGCAATTCCAAACCCGCTCAACGTAGTGCACACGAAATGTAGCGGACCGATTCTCAACCTTTGATCTTTTAGGTTAGTTCAATCATATATTATTGTATATGTATACAGAAACACAATCACAATCGAACAAGAACTACATACATACACAGGGTTCATTCTAGGTCAGAATTTTTGGGAGACGTGAGAAAGCGCGTGATCGCTTCCTTAAATGGTGTTCTTTAATATAATTCTGCAAAATAGGGTTAAAATGCACAGTACAACCATTAAATACAACATTTGAATAGAAGGAATGCTTTATAATGGGCCAGTGTATCTTACTAGACAACATTTTGTTTGTAAATCGTAAAAACCAAAAAATATTTATTTTTTTAGGGAGAAGTGGGGCCCCCATAGGGCGAAGTCAGGGTCCTTAGGGCGACAATTTCGCCCACATCGCCCTCTAGAATGATCCCTGCATACACAAATGGATTGGAAAACAAGCTATAACAACATTAGATTCGGTTGTCCCCATAGTGACCGTGACTTGGAACTACAGAACGCAGTCTTGCTTGTGCCTTGTGTAAGTTATCAAAAACACATGAAACTTCTATAGCTGGGACAAACTTGGAGGCACATACACCAAACTGTTTTCTCTAACAACAATGATGAGGTCATCTCAAGTGTTCTTACAAGAATGTGCTTGAGCCTTCATGCTAAACATCTGCAAAGGTAATACTACCATATGCATTTCTTATTTCCAAGAATCAAGTTCCGTACAAAGTGAAATAGTATATTTCTTAACAATTACACTTAGCACAGTTTCAATTTGATCCAACCCTCTCCCCTCCTCTCTTTAAGTATGTGAGATGGTACGGTGGTCGCCAGATCGGACAGGTGGGTTTTCTCCGGGTACTCCGGTTTCCTCCCACACGAATGACCACATATACGCTTTCATCTGCGCCAATGAGGGTGATTAATATAAGTTGTTAAAGCTTGTGTCGGTATCATTGTAAAATAATAAAAGTTTAAACTAAGAATGATTAATATAAGTTGTTAGAACTTGCTTCGCAATTTTTGTAAAATAAATCAAGTTTATAACTTATAACTTTATAACTTTTTAACCCTCTTAATTTAGCTGGTTTTATGACAACTTGAAGAAAAAGACACTTAATACAATGGCAAAGCTAACTGCCAAAATCCATGTTTGACATCATTTAAAGCTCATTTCAATCCATTTTTCATAAAATTATGACTATTGGAGAAAATGTTTTGCCGTTCATACTTACTGCTAACCTCCATCTAGTTGCTATAATAAACTTTAACATGTGGTCCTTTCCAAGCAGCTCATTGTTGCATAATATATCAATCTGTAATCATATATACATCATTGCTGCATAATATATCAATTTGTAATCATATATACATCATTGTTGCATAATATATCAATCTGTAATCATATATACATCATTGCTGCATAATATATCAATTTGTAATCATATATACATCATTGCTGCATAATATATCAATTTGTAATCATATATACATCATTGTTGCATATATACATCATTGTTGCATAATATATCAATCCATAATCATATATACATCATTGTTGCATAATATATCAAGAGGGTGGGTGATTTGAAGTCAATAAATCTACATAAGTGAGGGGGTGGGTGATTTGAGTCAATCAATCTACATACATGTAAGTGAGGGGGCGGTTAGGTGATTTGAGTCAAGAAATCTACATACATGTAAGTGAGGGGGCGGTTAGGTGATTTGAGTCAAGAAATCTACAGCAGTGAGGGGGGTGGCGATTTACAGTCAATTAACCTACATAGTGAGGGGACGGGTGATTTGAAATCAAGATACCTACAGCAGTGATGGCCTAGTTAATCGCAGAAATCTACCGGTACACAATACTTACATCTTTATAACGGTCTATTGAATCAAATACTTTTAAAGCCACAAATTTTTTCAAATGAGTCACTGTAGCCTGCGTGGATAGTCTCAGGATTTTACGTTTCAAACTTTTGAGTATATTTATTTCCTGGCACTCTAGACACACGTTAACTTGTTCATCTAATCGGTGATAGTCTTTGTTCTCCTCTTTGTCTGGACTGCTCTTTTCTATATTCTTCTTGTCATCTTCATAAGCTGAAAGAAAGACCAACACACTGCAAACTGAATCATAGGGTTATTTCTAGAGTGCAAAAAGGGCGTATTCTGAGTGGGTCAGAAAAGAGACAGGGTGTAGTTCGAGTCGCTAAGGGGGTAGGTGCAGCGATTACGGATTGACTCTTGAAAAATCCAGCTCGACTCTTAACATGTTGACAAACAGACCCCTAGAAAATGTTCTATCTTACGGTGACTGAGTAAGACGAAGTAGGGTGGCAGATATTGGTCAACAGGGCGGAGGAGTTTGAGTTTATATATGTCTGCCCTCCTGAAGGCTCCCACCTAATCAGGTTTATTTATATTTCGGGTTTTACGCCTGCATCAGCACCATTTTGGGCTATATCGCCGATGGGCAGTTTACCTAACAATACCTTTCCTGGGCAGGCTCCAGCGGTTAACCAGTACTTGGATACACCAACCTCCGTAAGAAACTGCCAACTTTTTCATATAAACGAGACACGGCCTGAGCGGGGCTCGAACCCGTGACCATCGGTGATGATAGGTTACAGTGGTATACAAGTCAGCGACCGTAACCACTCGACCACAGAGCCGGACTAATCAGGTTTATATAATAAAAAATATATTTATGATATACTGGCCCAGTATCACTCACCTAACTCATTTTTTACCATTTTAACAACTTTGAAAGAGCATTAGAGCATTGCCAGTTGGATGGCTGCTTCACTTGATAGATTTCGACACCCCCAGCAGGGAGTGTCAAATGATTTGAAGTGAACGACATGAACCACTCGGCCACGGAGGCCCCTTGAATTCAGTAATAAAGTAAGAATTACATCTTCAGCTTATTATTATTAAAAATTTAAGGCGGAACAACACACAAAGTGTTAATGTCTATTAATAACTAACAAACGGTCATGGTATTCTTACATTGTAGGTCAATCATGTTACCCAAGTAAGCATGTGTGTGTATTACGTTTATTTATCATCGCTACTGGTTACCCTTATGAGCGACTAGTCATTAGCAATTTTAGATTTTTGGTGGATAGTGCAATATACAGACAGCGACCCATTCCAGAGTCTCCTCTGGTTCTTTTACGTGCACAGTGCAGGGTTCATTCTAGGTCAGAATGTTTGGGAGAAGTGAGAAAGCGCGTGATCGCTTTCCTTAAATGGTGTTCTTTAATATACTTCTGCAAAATAGGGTTAAAATGCACAGTACAACCATTAAATACAACATTTGAATAGAAGGAGTGCTTTATAATGGGCCAGTGTATCTTACTAGACACAATTTTGTTTGAATATCGTAAAAACCCAAAAAATGTTCGCCCACATCGCCCTCTAAACTGATCCCTGCGGTGTACAGCACCGACATGAGACCTCGGTTTAAAATCCCACCTTAGGGTCAGACAGGGGATCAAACCTGCAATCTCTGGATTACCAGTCCAGCGTGTTAACCAATGGACTACAGCATGTGCTCTATCCAATTATTTTTATATTGTGGCCTTATGTTTTCAGAGGAACGAGGTTGATCTAATTGTGAGGAGCAGATTCAAGGAAGATGTTGCTTGAACGATTAATACAGGACAGATTCCACACAACTTGTAACCTATCCTTTATAAGAGCATACTTCTATCGGACATATAAACATACCATGGGGCATCTGAAGTCCTTTCTTCTTGTAGAATTCTATTTGCCTTTTCCTCTCATCTGAATTTGAACACAAAATGTAATATTATGAAAGTATGATATGTGGACAACCAAATGTAAAATGTAGTACTGGTATTTAGATTTATGAAAGTACCAGGGCTCAGAGCCCAATTTTTTTAGAAGTAAGAAAGCGTGTGATTGCGTCATCTTATCGGTATTATTTAGGGATGTCAACGAGTACTCGATCGAACGTCCGAGTATCGCATACTTTTCAGATAATCGAGTACTCGGTTAAAAAAATAAAATCAACAAATCTTTATTTTGCGCAAATACGGAGTTGCCTGTACATGAACAAATCGTGATCAGTGGGATTAGCGAAACTTCCGCTGTACCAAACAATGCAATATACAGCGTGTCATGGTGATTAACAATACCTGTATATCACACAGAGCCGGCCACAGTGACCGAATAATTAAGGTGTTGATTCAACTTAATTGGGAAGCGTAAGTTTGATGCAAATAATTTTATCATTGTCGTCACTACTGAGGCGGGTCGTCCGATTGTCTGTCGTGTGAATGACATCTTTTGTCTGGTGGTCGGAACTTGTTTTTATGTTATAATTGACTCTTAATTGATTACTCAATTTAGAACTTTAAGCAGCTACCCATAGCAGGGCAATACCGAAATAGTTGTTAAATAATAAATATCGTAACTTTTGCCATTAACGTTAATGCTGTTAAACTGTGAAGAGATCTTTAGAATATAATAGTAATATAAGTGAATTGTGAGAATGCCTCCACCTAAATATGTGGTATGGAAGTACTTTGAAAGACTTGACAACACATCAAAGCAATGAATTGATTAAAAGCAGGACCAATCTGATTGACGAGACAAGAAGCATAATCCACGGTAATGGTAACCGAGTACTCGATCGAATACCTTTCCGAGTACTCGAGTACCAAAATCACTACTCGTTGACATCCCTAGTATTATTTAATTAAATTTTAACATAATATGGTTAAAATATAACCATTAAATAGAATATTTGAATAGGAGTGCTTTATAATTGACCAGTGTATCTTACTGGACAATAGTTTGTCTGATAATTGTAAAAAAAATATTTATTTAGGGAGAAATGGAGCCCTTAGGGGACGATGTCCAGGTTCCTAGGGCGACAACTTCGCCCATGTCGCCCTCTAGAATGAGCCCTGAGTATGATATGTGGACAACCAAGTGTAAAATGTAGTACCAGTATATAAATGTATACAAGTGTCTAGAATGAGACAAAGACTACATGTAAGACTTAAATAAAATATGCTTTGATATTGGTGGATAGAAAACTCTACACATGCACACAAAAGTACCGATCTGTCCTGGCATGCAAATAAGCATTTTTATTTACATTCCTATTGCATTTGCAATGATGATGAACATGTATACCGACCGCTAAGCATGTGCATATCTCGATGTATTACAATTACTGCGGAACGTGTCAGACATTATCCATGTTGCCTAATGTTGATGAATAGCGCAGTTGTATTGACCAATGGTGAAGCGATGTTCAGGGTTCCCGCTGTCGGTCGCCAATTGCGACAAAAAATAAAATGTTGTGTATTGGCAAAAATATTTGGCATTACTTTTTCTTCTGTTTTTGTCAAATGCATAGCTTCAAATATTTATCTGTGAACTATATGGCTCTTAGTCGGCTACAAGTTTTTCAAATTGGCTCCATTTTTTTTTCAATCAGCGACAGAAGAGGCGCAGACAGACAGAAGAAACCCTCGATGTTGCAGTATGATGCTGTTATGTCATGGCAACAAAGTGATTTAAACCAGTTATTTGTGGTGTAATGCTTAGTTTAAACTTTATTTATTTACAACGATTGCGGAGCAAGTTCTAACAACTTATATTAATCACTGTCGTTGGCGCAGATGAAGGTGTAAATGTCATTCGTGTGTGAGGAAACCGTAGTACCCAGAGAAAACTCATCTGTCCGATCTGGCGACCACCGTACCATCTCACACACTTCCCAGTCCGAGGATCGAACCTGGGTTGCATGGGTGAGAAGCGAGTGCTCTAACCACTGCGCTAATTGGACAGTCGTACAGATGTAATGCTTCAGATAAATAAGACACCAATTTTTTTTTCAGGGTTGGTTTTTTTTTACCGTCATTGATTACACTATGGGTGCTTCTGTTACAGTTCTCCAATTGACCATTTCAATCGACCAGTATTGACCGGCAGCCTGGTCAATACCCAATTGACCGGTCAATATGCCAACATTGTAAAAAACTGTTATTAACTGAGAGAAAAAACTAGACGTAATATGAATCAGACTGGGAGTGTGTGTGTGTAAAATCTTGTCATGCACTCGCCTCATTCAAACACTATGCACTATCATACAGCCAATCACATAGTTGTAATTGTGTATTTCACTTCACTTGACATTTAGTTATGATTGCTACATAAACATGTCACATGAAGGTGGGGATCAGCTGAATGAGACTTTACTTTGTGGCTTCACCTAATACAGACTGAAAGTTTGAATATATCAAATATATAAATAATGTGATGATATCTTGAGTAATTTTGGAAGTAATATCATATTTATTTCTAAACTTTAGTTTTTTACGAGACCGTCCGTAAAAAACTGTAAAAAATCTGTTTTTTACATGACGTTAATTAACGGTGTAAATAACGTCTGTGTAAAAAACTTGCCAACCCTGACCAAAATACAATGTATTAATCACAATATGCTTAGCTGTCATCATAGATATGACATATATTTCACCGATCAAAGCTTACATGAAGTATACCGGTAAGCGTTTTGTTTGTTTTGGGGGTTAAACATCGGATCAACAGCTTATGGCAACTATCCAGCTATTATTGGTGGAAGACCATGGGTGCCCCTTCGAGCATATTTCAGGCACGAACTGGCACCCGAGTAGAACCACTGACCTTCCACAATCAAGCTGGATACAATCATGTGTTGATACAGATTAACTACCTGTTGGAATACAAGTTGAAATCCTTGCATGACACATTCATGTTTAGTCAATCTTACCTATGCCCCAAAATGTTTTATAAATCAGGCCCGCTAAATCTATTTTCTACAACGCTAAATCAATTAAAATTATTTCTTTATGGTCCTTCCTGTGAGAGGAACAAAAGAAAACACACATTATGTCCAGATTTACCGACCACTGCATTGGTGAGAAGCAAATGGACTAGGGATCGACAACTCATTGCATTTGTTGACAAGCAAATGGAGTGGTTTTGAAATAATTTCATTTCAATTTAAGTGCTTACTTTCATGTATATTTGGCACCAATTTGTAGACAATATCCTGCATGGTACGGTCATGGCTGAAATAAAGCAATTTATAGTATTTTCAGTATTTCTCAGGTTAACCCATAACCTGCCAATAACGACTAAAGTCGCTTTTGCAAACAGCATAGAGCCAGATCAGACAACACAGAACGTGCCATCTGATCAGGCTCTATGCTGTTTGCTATTCGGATAGTGGAGCTAAAACACTTGTCTGAATAGCAAACAACATAGATCCTGATGAGACATGGCATTATGCTGCGGTTGATCGGGATATATGTTGTTTGCACATTCCATTCAATTTATTTGGCAAGTTAAGAGTTAAACAACACACAAATATGCACGTTAGACAGAGGCAGTTATACATAATGTTTGCTTATTTTTGTGTCTTAAAAGTCGCACAAACAGCTTAGGTCATATGGAGACTCTCCAGCTTTCATTGGTGGAGGAAGACCCTGGGTGCACATCTGGGCAGTTGTTTGATGCACAGACAGGCTCCCGGGTAGAACCACTGATCTTCTGCAAGCTAGCTTCCTCACATGACAGAATTCAACACCCCGAGTGGGATTTGATCCTACAATGGTGAGTGCAAGTGAGTTGATGTCAACGACTGTAACAACTCTGGGGCCCATAAAGATATTTCAATTATTTATAATATATATATATATAATGCTTTCAGCAGTAGTCAGCAATGATTTAATGCAAAAGTAAGACAGCCGTGGCCAAATCTGTTAGCTAGATGTTCATATATACAGCTTACACTGGGTATTTAATACGATAGCAGCAAGTCAATTATTTTGCCAACATACATAACGTAGGGTTTACTCTATAGAGTGCAAAACAGGTGTGGGAGGGGCTATTTTAGAACATTTTGTACTTACGGTGATTCATGAAAGAGGCAGTAAGGCAGTACATATTGGTGAATAGGGCTGACGAGTTCTAAGTTATATAGGTCTGTCTGCCCAAAGGCAATCACCAGTTGAGGCCATTATGAAAAAGCAAAATGGTGGGGCTAACCAGCCATTCCGCTCTAGAAAAACCATAACAATGCAGTAATCAATTAACGATGACAGTATTGAGAGTGTATCATTGTAGAGCCGTATATATTAGACAAAATGGCGGACGATTCCAAGTGTATAGGCATTCACCCATTCAGGGTTGTTCATGTTTTTGGGTTAAACCAAAAAACAAACAAAATATTAAATAAAGACAGAAGGGCGGACATAAAAGGGAAATGGGAGA
Source organism: Archivesica marissinica (assembly GCA_014843695.1). NCBI lineage: Eukaryota > Metazoa > Mollusca > Bivalvia > Venerida > Vesicomyidae > Archivesica > Archivesica marissinica. Next base: position 61,110,998 of record CM026393.1, on the reverse strand, counting down.
GGCTAAAAAGGGACAGCTAGGGGTGCCTGTCATTCCGCTCTAGAAAAAACCTATTCAATTAATGAATACAACAAACAGCTGGTGTTGTCCTACCTTATATAGTTGAGTGGATGACTCTGGTGGATTAGTATACCACAGCATGGACATGTGTTGTCCTACCTTATATAGTTGAGTGGATGACCCTGGTGGATTAGTATACCACAGCATGGACATGTGTTGTCTTACCTTATATAGTTGAGTGGATGACTCTGGTGGATTAGTATACCACAGCGTGGACATGTGTTGTTCTCCAATAAAAATTTCACCAAACAACTGCGACAAACTGTGGGAAACATAAGCATACACGTTAGTTTATACAAACTGTGTGAAACATAATCATACACGTTAGTTTATACAAACTGTGGGAAACATAAAGCATACACGTTAGTTTATACAAACTGTGGGAAACATAAGCATGAGTGCGTGAGTACGTATTTGGTTTAATGGCGCATCAGCACAGTTCAGGCTATATCGCGCCGGGTTAAGTATATTGTATACAAGTGAGTGAGTATTTGGTTTAACGATGCATCAGCACAGTTAAGGCTATATTGCGCCAGGTTAATTACATTGTAAACAAGATTGCTATATTTGGAAAAAAATATGTAGTACAAATGTAACGACGCATTTATCAAGCAATAAAAATGTAATGACAATAAAAACAGTTGTAAAATAGTATTTAAACGAGTAAAAGGATGCGATTCTTTTAAAAATGCATTTTTAAATCAGTTTGTTCCATCTCAATAATTGATGACCTTTCAAATAATTGAAACGTGTTATAGAGATAATCTTTAGATCTAAAGCTTTAAGCTTTCGATTAAATCAATTTTCATTCTGTATACAATTTATATATACTGTATATTATGAATGAATAAATATGTTTTAAACCAAATAATTGAAAGAGTGTAACAAAAGAATTGGCTGTCCGATTAGCGCAATGGTTAGCGCGCTCGTTTCTCACCAATGTAACCTGAGTTTAAATCCTCGGACCGGGTAGTATCTGTGATGGTACTCACTACTGTGGTCGCCAGATCGGACAGGTGGGTTTTCTCCAGGTACTCCGGTATCCTCCCACACTAAAGACAACATATACGCTTTCATCAGCGCCAACGAGAGTGATTAATATAAGTTGTTAAAACTTGCCTCGCAATCGTTGTAAAATAAATAAAGTTTTAAAAAAAGCATAGACTTTCACAGTTCTATCTGTAAACTGAATGTGTCAATAGCATTTTAGCAAATCAAATTTAGTGTTGTGCATCAGTGTATTTGTTTATGATTTGACATCATTTACTGTGCTTTTACAGTACAATTTGTTTGATCTTTACTTCCGAGTGCTTTCCATTTTCTCAACCCGTCTTATACACGGGCAAAATACAACTGATTTAAGACCAAAGTTGGGGTCGTCTTATAGTCGAGATCATCTTATAGGCGAGTAAATACAGTACTCTCTACGTCTTACATATAGTTTTACTTTTTGTGTTGACATTGGAAAGGAACACTTTATGTTGCTTTACTTTTTCTACGCTTGACCTATGCAAGTTGCCACTTCTAACCATCATGACAATGCAAAGTTGACTGATACATTGTAGATATACAAGGCGATAAATTGAGGATTAAAGCTTACGGATGTAAGAACATTTTTGTATTCAATAAAAGCATGCTGGGTAAAAAGAATACTGAATACTCAAAACAATGGACTTTGGAAAATATTTTATGATAAAATTCTAAATAAGTATGGAGGTGATTTTATATTTGAATGTAATTTATCTACAAGGGATATTTCGGATATTTGTGGTAACAACTATTTCCTAAAGGATGTATTGACAGCATGGTTTAAAGTAGTCTCCGACTTCAATAAACAGTCAAAACATGATGGAATTAATGAACATACAATTTGGAATAACTCACTTGTGAAAATAGATGGCAAAATAATTTTTTTCCAGACTTGGTTCGATAAAGGTATACGCTTTATAGAACAACTTTTTGACTTTCGAACTAATAAGTTTTTAACCTTCAATGAAGCAAAAAATATATTTAATATGGAGGAGCGTGACTTTCTAAAATACCACCAGGTCATAAGCAATATACCATTTAACATAAAATCGAATTTAAATAAATATATGCTAATGCAAAACAGAAAAGAAACTATTGTTCAAAAAGTAAAAAACTCTAAGAACACAAATCAATTACTATACAAAATACAAATGGATAATATGAATAGGGAAACATTAAAATCTGAAGACAAATGGTCAATGCTCCTACATGAGCGAAATCTCCCATGGAAAAATATCTATAGGTTCCACTCGCGGCAACTATAGATACAACGCTAAGATGTTTTCAATATAAATATTTAATGCGGTTGATGCCAACAAATAAATATTTGTATAGATGCAAGTTAAGTACTACAAACCTGTGCGACTTTTGTAATATGCATGTTGAAAGTATTGAGCATATTTTCTGGGAATGCCCACCTATACAACATTTTTGGAAAAGACTAAGTGATCTATTAAAATCAAAAGGATTGTGTGTCGAGTTCAATTTTAAAGATATATGTTTTGGTAAAATAGATAGAAAAGGAAATGATACCATTGTAACAAATTTCATAATAATTTTAAGCAAATTTTATATTATACGAATGAAATACAGAAATTTAACACCCTGTATTGCACATTTTTATAAGTATTTAAGCTTAAGAATAACTTTAGAAAGGGAAATCGCACTAATGAATGATAAATTAGAAAAACACAACATAAAGTGGTCTAGATTTATTTGAACATATTGTTTTCTAAGACAACTGTTACAAATGAATCTTTCAGATGGAAACGATCAACCCCCCCCCCCATTTTAGTTCTCTCTTTTCCCCATTTCTACATCACTCTCCAAAACAAATGCGAATATGCATGATATAAACAAGTTATCATAATAATACTGTAAAAGGATTGACCTTGCATCAAACATGTGAATGTATAACTATTCATGTCAATTGTATATATATAGCCATATGACTTATATGTATGTTGTACATTATATGTCTATAACTGGAAATAAAAGGGGTTACCCGCTAGGGGCCTCAAAATGGAAAAAAAAAAAAGGCGATAAATTGAAAACAACAAAGGCCTAGTGTATAATCTTGCCGGTTTTACAAATTTACTTGCAAATATATAGTTAGACTTCAAATATTTGGTTCCATGAGTGGGACAGACTTCAGTGACAGCAGAGAGAATAAACTGTTATATTTCGTTGCATCAAACAGTTTTTGTTTCACTGATTCAGCAGGTTAAGTGTTAAACAACACACATTAGAAAGCATAATACATTATTTTATTTTACCACTTACAAGTATGCAGACATTCTGTGATGGTTGTTGCTTCAACGAGGTACCCTTTACACAGTCCACACGTGATGCACGGGTTGACCTTTTTCAACTTTACACGCTTTTCCATCATCTTCCAGTCAGGACGTAGACTAAGTGATCTGACAAGTGACTGCAATAAACAACACAACAATTTCAGCGTTTTAACCCTTACTGTACTGGGAACAAGTATGTTCATTTTTGCAAACATCTTAGAACCAGATCAAATGACATAGAATGCAACACAGAACGTGCCTGTTTGCATTCTGCTGTCATGTGTTTTCCGACATTTACCTTTGCTACGTGTATGTACATGCAGAATGGGTATCAATTTTTCGCCTCTATATCCCAGTGTGGAGAGTTTTCGGCGAGTTCACCTAACTGTGGGAACAGCAAGTCGCGAGATATCACGCGATATTTCATGCTTCAGTTACCGACAATGTAAATTAGCAATGCATTTTACGTTCAAAGTCGTTTTTCGCTGATAATGGAGATCAGACAGGTAAATAAATGATGGGAACTTCAAACCTACCCCAGTGTTCACTAATCCCTATGATGTATAAATATTTTTTAAAGAAATTAGCAAACTTTCTTCCAAACTGACATATACTTCATCTGCAACACCAATATATTTACGAATAAATAATATCATCATAGTCTCAGAGTTTCATGTTTACGAGTTTCATCCGTTATTACACACAAGAGGTCCTTATGAAAAAGTTAGGTTCATGTGTTGTCACCGAGGATCTCCAACTGATCTCTATGGTTGCATAAACCTAGTTATTCTCAGTTGGGCATAGTGTGATGTGTGCTATATATTGGTCCATTGACGGTTCTGCACCCAGTCAGAGTAATTAGGAGGGGTGATGACTTCTTATGACCCATGTGTTTGTCTAAGTCAAACTAAATGTTAGTGTTGTAGATAGAGTATGTTACTTGTAGACAACATTTTGAGTCAAAATATTACATTAAGTCTGTGAATGAAAGGTAAACTGTTGTTTATTCAGTTACTTGAAATTGTTTACAGTGTATGAATATTCAGTGGTGGTGGTTTACGTTTATTTATCGCCGCTACCGGTTGCCCATATGAGATTAGTCAATTTAGATTTTTGGAGGATAGTGCAATGATACAGACAGAGATCCATTTCAGAGTCTCCTCTGGTTCTTTTATGTGCACGATGTAAAGGCACTGACACGAAATCTCGGTCTAAAGTCCCATTATAAAGAATGTTAATTTTATTAAGGTCAGACAGGGGATTGACATTCAAAATCTATTGGAGCCTGTTATGCACTACATCGCAGGAAACCAGTAAAGCCGTGATACAACCAATCAACGGTCATAAACAATGTCAGAAATGATATGTTTATTATGATTGCTTGATTTTCGGAAAATGACACGCCCGGGACTAAGTTTCAATTGATGATCAACAGGCGATCGGATTTGTTCTGCCCTGATTACCACATGCCAATTGATTTGATTGCGGGACAATTTTCATTTGTTCGACATTTTTGCTTTTATGAAAATGGCATTTGCCCAGGAATGGCAGGACTAAATTTCGAGAGGTGCAGACCTGACAGACGTGATTTTACACCTGTCTCGGGCGTCCTGTTTTGTCCAATATGTCAAACATTACAATGAGGGTTTCATAGGCTAGGCTGTCCGCCACACATTTTGTTGAAGAGTCCCCCACCATAGAATATTGTCAATAAAAAATATATATCGTCAATCACCCTATTTCCTGTTTTTGAATTTGTTTGCAAATGATGTCATCGCTGTCAGTAGCAGGTATATTGTACTTGGATTATATGGTAGAAGCTAAGACTGCCAGCACAGAAATTACCAAAAATAGATCAATATTCACATTTTATTTCGAAGATATATGTAAATGTTGATGAGTCGTATTATGAGTTCTTAGTCTTATTATAAATTCCTTACACAGATATACCCTCGAGTTTCCGGTTTCCGTTATGATAAGAAATGATTGGCATTCAACAAAACGAATCTTAAAACTATATAGTTTCTAAATGTATGATGTAAATAAAGTAACGTTCCTCTTTTATTCCAAATAATTAGAAATGAATATAACTAGTTACTACGTAAATAACAACGGGCACCGTCATTTTTACCATGACCCGAAACCGACATCTATGGTGACTGGTACCAGAGTTTTCGTGACCTTTCAGAAAATCAATTTTGCGTAACATCGAATGGGTGTAAATATAAAACGAACACGTTTTATGCAGCATAATGATAATTTCTATTAATTTGATGAATATTTCTTTTCACATTTTACAGTCACATGTGAACACCTGAATTCCATCACCTAATCTTGTAAATCTGACTTTTGAACAGTAAATGAGGTGGGTCCAATGGTCACATTGTGCCCATTTGTAAGGGCTGTTGGTGAATATTGCCTGTACTTTCGCTCAAGTACACTCAAAAACTATTCCTTTAAGTACACTACACTACAGGACACATCGCTTAGTTGACGATGACAGTAAACCACTGTATGGACCTCAAAACAATATAAGAGAAGTCTCCAAAACGAACTCCCCTTACACTAATTAAAATTGTAACCCAGTCTATATTGACCTTCACATTAAATGACAGGTAGGTAAACAAATCAGACGACGCAAAACAAAACTGGAATGGTCAATATTTTGCAGTAAATCCAATGGACAAATGGTGATGCAATATTGCATTATGAAAGATAGCATGTTTTATACCAATCCAAGGAAAATAACTGATTTCTTACGGATTATAGGGAGCATTTTTGTTGCCAAATATGGAAAATGACCATTGACACTATCTAATCCTGATTGGTGACGTCAGAAAACACCGACCGCGTGCAGTATTGTAAATACTTATGGGGTAACGAAAATGAAGGTATCACGATTTGAGGACACTAGAGGATATGTGATGAAAATATGTAACAGAGAAAGTCAAATGCTTGGCTTTACAAGGTCATGTGTCAATCATGTAACAATACCGGCAAACACATTTCTGGTACATGAAATTTGATTGGTGAACACAGCTCATGTTGTATTTTTTACGACATTTTGAATTCACATGTGAGTGAAATTGTTGTTTTATTTTAAAAGATGTTATGCAATCTGAGTTTAGCACTGTTTAGTTAAGCATATTAAATGCAAGAATTCTCACTTTATATAGTAATATTATTTCATCTACTATAAAAGAGACTGACTAGAAGTTATTCACATTCAAACTGTGGGTGACCGAATACCGGTACGCCCATGATAAGTTTGGTGAAATTCGAAACTTGTATCGGTATGTAAAGTATTTACAAATATATCAAAATAATCCTTCATCTCGTTAAGGTTATGAACAATAGTTATTTTCTTCAAATGTGGCAATCTTTAGGTGAATATGACACAGTTATTTGCAAAATAAGGAAAGAAACCTTTAACACTGTTTAACTTTTCCAGATATCTTTGTGATTCTATCTTTGTCGGCAGCCATTGCCGATGTTCTCGTGAGAAATACTATACTGTGAAAATTGCAACAGTGTTTTTCAGTTTCCTTTGAATACCTCTTCACAGTGTATGTGGTATCAGAAGAAATGAGATTGAAAATATAAATGAACATTCTGTATGTTTTTACTATGTACTTATATAATAGGCATTATTTGGACTGTCGGACACTTCGACCCCAAGACATCTCGACCCCCAAAATCCTTAGACAATTCGACCCCAAAGACATCTCGACCCCCAAAATAAGTACTATACTTAGTTGCTTTCGTACTGATTGTTTATTAATAAATCATTTGATTCTTATATTCCAATAACTATGTACGCTACTTCTAAAGAATCATAGAAAAAATCTAAAGAAATCACAGATATCTTGACCTCTATTAAGCAGCCACCTGTGCTAAGCAGCCACATTCTGTGATTCCCTTGGCTGGCTGCTTAACACAGGTTTGACTGTATGTCCATCTTACATCATTTTCGAGGCAGGGCATAGTTTACCATAGAAGTCAATAGGAATGACCAAAATGACCACAGGCCTTGACCGCAGATGGTTAATTATTACAAATATAAGATAAGATACAAATAAGATATACAAACAATCAGTACGAAAGCAAGTAAGTATATAACTGATTTCCTTAGGCGTTTCATGACACATAGATTTGTATAATTTGCATTTGTTATTGTTATAAAATCTTAGAAGGGACTGTGAAACAGATGTAAATGCTGCAGTAAACTGGGCTTCGAAAGTTAGAAATGTGTGTGTTTTACGTTTATTTATCATCGCTATACCGGTTACCCATATGAGCCACTCCTCCTGAAGAGATTAGTCATTTTAGATGTTAGAGGATAGTGCAATAATACAGACAGAGACCCATTCCATAGTCTCCTCTGGGTTTTTTACGTGCACGGTGTACGGTGTACAACACCGACACAAGACGTCGGTTTAAAGTGACTATTATAATTTATAAGAAGCAACTGGGTTGGGTCATACATTTTACCAATATTAATGACGACCATCCCCCTATATCAAAAAGATGTAACAGAATGAGCAGACTGTGTCTATGATTCTTTAGAGATAGCGTACATAGTTATATATACGAATCAAAGGATTTATTAATATCAATGCAACAAAATGTTGTCCTATATTTATCCAACAGTAAATCCTTCTTACATATTATTAATTAATAGTTTGCAAGTATAAATTAGTCACGACAATGCCATTGCCAAACATCAATTCACGATCTATGATTTTAAATGATCTTTATGTTTGTGTCATAAATACTACTTAATTTGAGATTGACAATTCGTAGATCTAACTCACAATTTCCCAAAATACACCATTAAGTTGTAATCAAATGTTACCCTAATTTACACAAGTTCACATAACAATATAAGAATATCACATAATTAACTAGTAAATAAATGAGGTAAGTAAGAGTCAAGATAATAATGAACAAAATATTACATTTACGAAATAAGTAGTTGGGATCCAGATGTCCAAGGCATTGGGGTCGAGATGTCCTGGGGTCGAGATGTCTTATAGGGTCGAGATGTCTTGGGGTCGAGATGTTTTGTACCCAATGTGAGCAGTTCACGTCGAGCAGTTCAGGGGACAATGAAATAAACAAGTTATTTTTCTTGCAGAACTGTGACACTGTTCAATGATCTAAACAAATGCTAGCTTATGTGTAGGTATATATGTTTTCGGGTACTTATTATGTCGAGCGATTGTCAATTTAATCAATTTCACGGGGGAAATATGCTATGTTTATAATGTTACATCACTCAACACTGCTCAACGTGACCTCGCCCAACCTCTGTATCTGTTGAATGAAAGTAGCAGAACCATTACTGGTATAGATGCTATGAGAGTGAGCGTCTTAATCGTGCTGTGGGAGTGTTGACCTGAAACCCTCTACTGTCTGCATGTACTATACAATCATTCAATGATCCATGTGGTTCAAATCTATGAGTGCTTTCACAAAAAATGATGTTTGAACTGTTCTGTGTGAGCAAATGGAATAGTGTATGATTGAGAATTTTTCAATGCTCTTTGATCAATGATATTTACTGAATCAATGTCTTTGAATTGCTTAGCTTTCACAGCTCGCTTATCACGTTGTTTTGTCAGGTAATGATCAAGATCCAGGTATATATATATATATGTATGTATGTATGTCCATTGGCAGCACCATACCCCCTGCTATCTTGTACAGTATTACCAGTCTGTCGGAGGTGCTGTGCTCTTTAGTGATTTGAAATTAAGAGAACGCAATTCAATCATATGTAGTAGGTGAACTTGAATATCAGTAAAGATATTCATATATGTGTTCCTTTCTCACCTAGTTTTGCCAATATTGAATAATTTATTGTTTACACGCTACCTTATTTATCAGTTAATATCATAAATTCCTCACTGTGAAGAGTATATTTGCAATTAATATACATATAATGAATCGATATTCACAGTAATATATACACACTATTCAATACTGTCTCTATTGTATCTACGCGCGCCCCCCTAAAATCGGCGGAGCATAGATCCAGAATTTTTCTCAGGGGTTCCAAACTGCCCCTGATTAATAGAATACACCAGAACGCCCAGAATGCACCTGGTGGATGCATTGTTTTCAAAATTTTCCGGGGAAACATGCCCCCGGACCCCCCTAGATGCTAGCCTATCAAATATGTTGCGCCCACCCCTGCTGACTGTATTAGTCCGGAGTCCGATTTGGACTCAAGGGTCACGCCACTTGTGTAGTGTCCTTGAGCAAGGCATGTCACGCGCATTTAAGTCGGCTAAGCCTGCCCAGGAAAATATGTTTATGTCCCCGTAATGTGTTTGACATCAATTGAAATAGAATGTCTCAATCTTGTGCATTCGGTTATATAGTAATACCGTATTTAATCTAATACATGCCCATACTCTTAATAAACACAAACCCTGACATTTTCGCATTAAGAATCAGAAATAATTATCCTCTTTAAATGCCAATCCCCGAATCAAACAAAAATATTTCTGTTTTGACCGTACATGTACTTCACTTTTACTCAAAGTATTTTATATAAACGTGGTATTTCAAGTTCACAAACAGGTGGTTCCGCTATTGCCGCATGTTATATACAATTCCATATTGTGTGTGTGTTTTTATAATTACAAATGAAATTTACAATTAGTTGATTAGTTTTTGTAGGTTTTAACCCTTTCAACCCCACATGCCTCTAAATAGGCTTATGAAAAGTGTAGATCCAGATGAGCCGGCTCGTAACGAGCCGTCTCATCAGGATCTGCACTTTTTTGCCAGTAATAATTATTACTATTTTTAGATAAAATTACCCATTTTGATAAATGAACTGGTCCAAATGTAATTTTCTTATTAATTTATTGGTCTAAAAATAGCATGCACCAGTCCATGTCAGTTACTTGGGGTTGAAAGGGTTAAACCCCATGTGGTTTATGATTTCCAACTCTTGCAATTCATTTTTGGTGCTTATATTATATTTTTTATAAATTAAAAAATAAAAATCCTGACAATTAATCACAACAATGGAAACACATGAATGACAGTTTCTGGTAAAGCATTACGTATCTCGCAGGCTTATTAAACATATTTTATGTTCTGTAACATACATGTATTTGTATACTGAAACTTATATTTATATATCTCTTTTCACACAAAGGTTATTTAACCCTTTCCCCCATAGACGCCGTTACCAATACGATAGACATTGACAATGTAGTAGCCAAACTAATGTTCATAATAAAGGCCAGAATCTCATGTAGTCCCAGTAATATCTATGGAGGTGGGATAGATATGGCGACTATTTATCCACTGCACGATAGCTAAATGGCTGTCGTTTGTATGGCGATATAATAGTATATTAACCTAAATCTCTATGAAGGAAAGGGTTAAAACAGTCATTTTATAAAGGCTGTCAAGCTAGCTCTTGCTTTAAATATTAAAAACTATAGAGGGAGTGTCCTAGGATAGAGGTACAAGGTTATTGGTGGCTTGTGGATAAAATTTCAAGCTCCTGTGATTAAATAGAAACATTAAAATTAAAAAACAAATCAATTTACTTGATTGGAAGAAAATGAAAGTTTAAATATCATGACATCCATAAAACATAAACATCAAAGATTAGCCATACATAGTGGGACAAGTCAATGTTTATCTGATTTAGCAAATAATTAACCATCCGCGGTCAAGGCCTGTGGTCATGTTGGTCATTCCCATTGACTTCTATGGTAAACTATGCTTGCCTCGAAAATGAAGCAAGATGTACATAGTCAAACCTGTGTTAAGCAGCCAGCCAAGGGAATGACTCCGAATCACAGAAAGTGGCTGCTTAGAACAGGTGGCTGCTTAATAGGGGTCAAATGCATAATAAAACAACATATTGGGAATCTGGAAACTGGCAGCTTAATACAGGTTGGCTGCTTAATGGAGGTGACCACTAACATAGGTTTGACAGTATAGTTCTCAGGGCTTGCTCTGGCTCTTATTTTACAGATTTTCGCCGTTTTTATCATTTTCGCCAAACTACGTTTTTCTTAGCCAATGTTGCCATATTTTAGCCAATGGCTACTCTGGCGACTGGCAGCGCGGGCCCTGGTTCTAATGGAACACATAGTACGTTCCAAGATTTCCACTTTTTTTTTTCGCTCTCCCCCTCCCTCCTCCCCCTGCCCGCACTGATCACGAAATGGCGATCGCTAGCGGGAACCCTATTTTCAATTAAACCTTACCCATGACCTTCATACCAAGGTCATGTGAGTTTAATATGTACCACTGTAAATTCAAGCATCTCTCAGAGTGCTTTCGCATAATTATTCAAATATTTTTTTAATCTACTAATATCGTATCTAATTTCGAATAACATGGTAATATAATCAGATAGCAACTGGTAGCTACAATAAATTTATGAGCATGAAGTGGATTTTGTCAAACTGTTACATAAACTATGATGGAGATAATTCTTAAAGGTGACTTTATACATGTGCATAATTTATGAAGGGGATTTTGTCCCACTGTTGCATAATTTATGAAGGGGATTTTGTCCCACTGTCATATAATTTATGAAGGGGATTTTGTCCCACTGTTGTATAATTTATGAAGGGGATTTTGACTCACTGTCATATAATTTATGAAGGGGATTTTGTCCCACTGTCATATAATTTATGAAGGGGATTTTGTCCCACTGTTGCATAATTTATGAAGGGGATTTTGTCCCACTGTCATATAATTTATGAAGGGGATTTTGTCCCACTGTTGCATAATTTATGAAGGGGATTATGTCCCACTGTTGTATAATTTATGAAGGGGATTTTGTCCCACTGTTGTATAATTTATGAAGGGGATTTTGTCCCACTGTTGTATAATTTATGAAGGGGATTTTGTCCCACTGTTGCATAATTTATGAAGGGGATTTTGTCCCACTGTCATATAATTTATGAAGGGGATTTTGTCCCACTGTTGTATAATTTATGAAGGGGATTTTGTCCCGCTGTTGTATAATTTATGAAGGGGATTTTGTCCCACTGTTGTATAATTTATGAAGGGGATTTTGTCCCACTGTTGTATAATTTATGAAGGGGATTTTGTCCCACTGTTGTATAATTTATGAAGGGGATTTTGTCCCACTGTTGTATAATTTATGAAGGGGATTTTGTCCCGCTGTTGTATAATTTATGAAGGGGATTTTGTCCCACTGTTGTATAATTTATGAAGGGGATTTTGTCCCACTGTTGTATAATTTATGAAGGGGATTTTGTCCCGCTGTTGTATAATTTATGAAGGGGATTTTGTCCCACTGTTGTATAATTTATGAAGGGGATTTTGTCCCACTGTTGTATAATTTATGAAGGGGATTTTGTCCCACTGTTGTATACTTTATGAAGGGGATTTTGTCCCACTGTTGTATAATTTATGAAGGGGATTTTGTCCCACTGTTGTATACTTTATGAGAGGGGATTTTGACCCACTGTTGTATACTTTATGAGAGGGGATTTTGACCCACTGTTGTATACTTTATGAAGGGGATTTTGACCCACTGTTGTATACTTTGTGAATGGGGATTTTGTCCCACTGTTGTATACTTTATGAAGGGGATTTTGTCCCACTGTCATATAATTTATGAAGGGGATTTTGTCCCACTGTTGTATAATTTATGAAGGGGATTTTGTATAATTTATGAAGGGGATTTTGTATAATTTATAAAGGGGATTTTGTCCCACTGTTGTATAATTTATGAAGGGGATTTTGTCCCACTGTTGTATAATTTATGAAAGAGGATTTTGTCCGACTATTGTATAATTTATGCATTTTTTTGGAAGCTTTATTGATTTGAGTATGTTGGGAATATGGACAGTGTGTAAGTGGAAGTAATTTAGAAATATTGTACAGTTGTTTGTATTCAACAACACTGTGTTCACACCAACACTAATGATGAAGTGCAATTAATTTAAAATTAATACTGACTTTATTATGTCAAATTTAGACAAAATTTTGAATTTGCCTGGGGTAGTACATATAAAACATGTGATATCGACAGTTTAATACAGGAAGTCGCTATCTACCTGTCTCTTTCATTCAGAATTAAACATTGGTTGTAACTAGTGTGTCTGTAAGTGACATAATATTGGAATAAATGTAAGTGTTTGATACAAGTTTTGTAGTAGATATCACTAGACAAAATGTCTCTTCTAGAATGTTTCTAACAAAATGGTTCAATTTGGGGGGGGGGGGGCTCTGTATCCTAGTGATTAAATGCGTTGACTTTGAATTACTTGCCCCATCACCACTGTAGGGTCAAATCCACTGGGGCTGTGTGTTTTACGTTTATTTATCGTCGCTACCGGTTGCCCATATGAGCGACGCCTCCTGAAGAGATTAGTCATTTTAGTTTTTTGGAGGATAGTGCAATGATACAGACAGAGACCCATTCCAGAGTCTCCTCTTTACGTGCACAGTGTAAAGCACCGACACGAGACCTCGGTGTTTAACGTCCCATCTGAAAAACTGATAATTTTATTAGGGTCAGACGGGGGATCGAACCTGCAATCCCTGGATTACCAGTCTAGCGTGTTACCACTGGACTACATATCCGTCTGGGGGTGTTGGATTCTTTCAGGTGAAGAAGCTATCTCACTGGCTTGTGGAAGGTTGATGGTTCTACGGGGGGGGGGGTTCCTCCACCAGTAACAGCTGGAGAGTCACCATAACATGACCAGCTAAGCTGTCCGTGCGACCGTCCTAGACAAAAATAAACAAACTAATGGAAGCTTAAAAACAGTGTATATTTATTTGGAAATTAATTCTTTGCATGCTGGGTAACGTAAAGGCTATCACGAAGGTGAAAGAATAGACAATGTGGATTGAAGTGTCATGTCTAAGGACACCATAGTTATCCCTTTCAACACCACATACCTCTAAATTACTAAATAGGCTTACAAAAGATCCAGATGTGTCGGCTCCGTCTCATCAGGATCTGCACTTTTTGCCAGTAATATTACTCTTTTTAGAAAAAATTACCCATTTGGATAAATGAACTGGTCCTAATGTAATTTTCTTATTAATTTATTGGTCTAAAAATATCATACACTAGTCCATGTCAGTGACTTGCTGTTGAATGGGTTAATATCATGCACCAGTCCATGTCAGTGACTTGCTGTTGAATGGGTTAATTCTGACGGAGCTCAAACTCACAACCGAGATTACTAAGCAGACACCTTATGAATTACATCATGGAGGAGCCACCCTGTCCACAATGTAGCAAATTAGCATATGGACACTTAATAGATATCTCAATTTCAATGTAAACAAGTTTCTAGATTTGTCTTCTTGTTATCTTGTTTTAATGATAATGGTTTTAAACTTTATTTATTTTACAACGATTGCGAAGCAAGTTCTAACAACAGATATTAATCACTCTCGTTGGCACGGATGAAAGCGTAAATGTTGTCATTCGTGTGGGAGGAAACTAGAGTACCTGGAGAAAACCCACCTGTCCGATCTGGCGACCACTATATCATCTCACATACTTCCCGGTCTGAGGATCGACTGGGTTGCATTGGTGAGAAGCAAGCGCACTAACCACTGCGCTAATCGGACAGCCAAAATGATAATGGTTTGTCACCTTCTTCATCAGTCGTAATCGAGTGAATCAGTTGTCCAGTTGTTAGACGCTGTATGTGGAAGTCGTGATAGCGCAGTGGATGCGCGTTCGCTTCAGGTGCAAAAGGTCCGGTGTTCGAGCCCCGCTGGAGCCGTTACGATTGTGCCCTTAGGCAAGGCATTTAAATTCCACATTGCCTCTTCTCTCTCCTTCATGGCGATGGATTCCATCAGGAATGAGGTCTCGAGAGTGATTAATATAAGTTGTAAGAACTTGTTTCGCAATCGAGCTAAAATAAATTTGTATAGATTAGACGCTGTATTTGCAATCCAGGGATCGCACATTGGATCTATTCTGGACCACTATTAAAGATACATTCCTGTTAAAAATCACTCACAATTTCTAAGAAGGTTGTTATCATTGTAATTGTACTCGTCATAAAATCTCAGTAAACAAATTAAATCAAAGACATTTTAAATGTATTCTAAAATAATGAAATCGTTTCTGACTAACCTAGTGTTCTTTAGAAAATATTATCCCGAATTTGGCCGAAAATTGTTCTGCTTTCAGGGTTCATTCTAGGTCAGAATTTTTGGGAGAGGTGGGAAAGCGCGTGATCGCTTCCTTAAATGGTGTTCTTTAATATATACTTATGCAAAATAGGGTTAAAATGCACAGTACAACCATTAAATACAACATTTGAATAGAAGGAGTGCTTTATAATGGGCCAGTGTATCTTACTAGACAACATTTTGTTTGAAAATCGTAAAAACCAAAAAATAATATTTTTTTTTAGGGAGGTGGGGCCCCCAGAGGGCGAAGTCAGGGTCCCTAGGGCGACAATTTCGCCCACATCGCCCTTTAGAATGATCCCTGGCTTTTTCGCATCCACTTACATTCTAGTCGCCTGATGGTAATTAACATAAGTTACTAAAATAGGTCACATATGCAAATTAGTATCACCGATCGTTTCCGAATGGCTCTTCAATGGTTGTGGAATTAGGTGACATTATGTATCCCCCCAGATCCATCTGCGTAGTAGATCACACTAGCGAGGAATCATGTTTAGAATGTCTTGTTCACCTTGCAAGTACATGTATAAAAGATGGGACACTCGCATAAAGTGCAATTTCTGAACAGGAATGCATCTTTAAATAAGGTAATCAAAGTATTTTGGGTGAGACTTTTAAGCTGAGACCCAGCTGTCGAAATATTTTTTTTTAAATGTGTTAAAATTATAATTAATAACTTAGTAATATTTCTTCAACTTTTGCTGCCCAAACATGCAATTTATACATGGTATGGTGTCCATTTATCAATCCGTCTTATATGCGAGTGCATGCCAAAACCCACAGATTTCATGACCAAAGTAGAGGACGTTGTCTTATAGGCGAGTATTGATGGTACTCGCAAATGTTCTAAGTATCTCAATGTACGATAATATCTATATGAACTTTTTACACACCCTGTACATTATATTGTTAATGATTACATATAATAGAAGTATCTCAATGTACGATAATATCTATATGAACTTTTTACACACCCTGTACATTATATTGTTAATGATTACATATAATAGAAGTATCTCAATGTACGATAATATCTATATGAACTTTTTACACACCCTGTACATTATGTTGTTAATGATTACATATAATAGAAGTATCTCAATGTACGATAATATCTATATGAACTTTTTACACACCCTGTACATTATGTTGTTAATAATTACATATAATAGAAGTATCTCAATGTACGATAATATCTATATGTACTTTTTACACACCCTGTACATTACGTTGTTAATGATTACATATAATAGAAGCATCTCAATGTACGATAATATCTACATGAACTTTTTACACACCCTGTACATTACGTTGTTAATGATTACATATAATAGAAGTATCTCAATGTACGATAATATCTATATGAACTTTTTACACACCCTGTACATTACGTTGTTAATGATTACATATAATAGAAGCATCTCAATGTACGATAATATCTACATGAACTTTTTACACACCCTGTACATAACGTTGTTAATGATTACATATAATAGAAGTATCTCAATGTACGATAATATCTATATGAACTTTTTACACACCCTGTACATTAGGTTGTTAATGATTACATATAATACATGTATTATGTGACTTGTAGATGACAATGGTTTATCAGTCATGTAGTTGGTTGCTGGTTTATTTAGTTGTGCTTAAATGCGCGTGTTGATCGTATGTTGTTCTCGGACCATACATTCACTATCGTTGTTTGTGATTATTGTAGCTAAATCAATCTTTGACTTGGTAGCCAGTTATTATATGTTGAAGGGGTATATCATTTTTAAACGGTAAAAATGGCTTTGATTTACCTATGAAATTAGAAGTTGTCACAGAAAATCCGCAATTTTGCCGTGATAACTTTATGAGAATGGGCAATGTTTTCTATGAATATCTGATGAATAAGTACGCTGCAGACCATGCTTGCATACACGTTCAGTCAATAGGTACGCTGCAGACCATGCTTGCATACATGTGTTCAGTGAATAAGTACACTGCAGACCAGGCTTGTGTACAAGTGTTCAGTGAATAGGTACGCTGCAGACCATGCTTGCGTACAAGTGTTCAGTGAATAGGTACGCTGCAGACCATGCTTGCATACAAGTGTTCAGTCAATAGGTACGCTGCAGACCATGCTTGCATACATGTGTTCAGTGAATAAGTACACTGCAGACCAGGCTTGTGTACAAGTGTTCAGTGAATAGGTACGCTGCAGACCATGCTTGCGTACAAGTGTTCAGTGAATAGGTACGCTGCAGACCATGCTTGCATACAAGTGTTCAGTCAATAGGTACGCTGCAGACCATGCTTGCGTACATGTGTTCAGTGAATAAGTACGCTGCAGACCATGCTTGCGTACAAGTGTTCAGTGAATAAGTACTCTGCAGACCATGCTTGCGTACATGTGTTCAGTGAATAGGTACGCTGCAGACCATGCTTGCGTACAAGTGTTCAGTGAATAAGTACGCTGCAGACCATGCTTGCGTACAAGTGTTCAGTGAATAAGTACACTGCAGACCAGGCTTGTGTACAAGTGTTCAGTGAATAGGTACGCTGCAGACCATGCTTGCGTACAAGTGTTCAGTGAATAGGTACGCTGCAGACCATGCTTGCATACAAGTGTTCAGTCAATAGGTACGCTGCAGACCATGCTTGCGTACATGTGTTCAGTGAATAAGTACGCTGCAGACCATGCTTGCGTACAAGTGTTCAGTGAATAAGTACTCTGCAGACCATGCTTGCGTACATGTGTTCAGTGAATAGGTACGCTGCAGACCATGCTTGCGTACATGTGTTCAGTGAATAGGTACGCTGCAGACCATGCTTGCGTACAAGTGTTCAGTGAATAGGTACACTGCAGACCATGCTTGCATACAAGTGTTCAGTCAATAGGTACGCTGCAGACCATCCTTGCGTACAAGTGTTCAGTCAGCATAGGGAGAGTCGGAGGTCACAAGTTTATCGCATTTCTTCATGTAATCGACCAATGACTAGCTGAGTGGCACAATATTATCTTTAAGATAATTGAAGAAAAAAATTGATAAATTTATTTTTAGTTTGAAAACTAATAAAGTTCTGTGTGTAATTGTACTTTAACAAATTTATCTCGCCAATTAGTTGATCAAAAGTGCTTGAGATTTTAAAGACCCGGAATAAAACGTTAATAGACATATAAGTCAGCATATGTAAACTATATGTTTTCAAGTCCCCAAAGTACCACCGTCTTATGAATGAGTCCGACTAATGGCCAAGTATATACGGTAATATAGATTATCGAGCGACTTTAGTATTGTTATACAATTATAGGACTGGTTATAAAATGGAAGTAAAACACCGGATATTATAGTTTGTAATTAGCAAAATGTTTCTGTCTTCTCGTTTGGAACGTCTAAAGGGACTACTGTGGTGATTGATTTTGAAAGTCGTAGGTTTTCTTTGCTAGTAACGTGACAGCGCATTTAATTAACACATTGTATCTTCTGGAAATACTCGATCACAATTTTCTAATGAAACATTGAAATATATAATTATGAACTATGATATAATTGATGGCCTGTTTTAGACAATGGGCTAGCTGAACATAGCGTTATAATGGGCTAGCTGAATATAGCGTTATAATGGGCTAGCTGAATATAGCATTATAATGGGCTAGCTGAACATAGCATTATAATGGGCTAGCTGAACATAGCATTATAATGGGCTAGCTGAACACAGCGTTATAATGGGCTAGCTGAACATAGCGTTATAATGGGCTAGCTGAACACAGCGTTATAATGGGCTAGCTGAACATAGCATTATAATGGGCTAGCTGAACACAGCGTTATAATGGGCTAGCTGAACACAGCGTTATAATGGGCTAGCTGAACATAGCATTATAATGGGCTAGCTGAACACAGCGTTATAATGGGCTAGCTGAACATAGCGTTATAATGGGCTAGCTGAACACAGCGTTATAATGGGCTAGCTGAACATAGCGTTATAATGGGCTAGCTGAACATAGCGTTATAATGGGCTAGCTGAACACAGCGTTATAATGGGCTAGCTGAATATAGCATTATAATGGGCTAGCTGAATATAGCATTATAATGGGCTAGCTGAACACAGCGTTATAATGGGCTAGCTGAACATAGCATTATAATTGGCTAGCTGAACATAGCGTTATAATGGGCTAACTGAACACAGCGTTATTATGGGCTAGCTGAATATAGCGTTATAATGGGCTAGCTGAACATAGCGTTATAATGGGCTAGCTGAATATAGCGTTATAATTGGCTAGCTGAACATAGCGTTATAATGGGCTAGCTGAACATAGCGTTATAATGGGCTAGCTGAATATAGCGTTATAATGGGCTAGCTGAACACAGCGTTATAATGGGCTAGCTGAATATAGCGTTATAATGGGCTAGCTGAATATAGCATTATAATGGGCTAGCTGAACACAGCGTTATAATGGGCTAGCTGAACATAGCGTTATAATGGGCTAACTGAACACAGCGTTATAATTGGCTAGCTGAACATAGCGTTATAATGGGCTAACTGAACACAGCGTTATAATTGGCTAGCTGAACATAGCATTATAATGGGCTAGCTGAACATAGCATTATAATTGGCTAGCTGAACATAGCGTTATAATGGGCTAACTGAACACAGCGTTATTATGGGCTAGCTGAACACAGCGTTATAATGGGCTAGCTGAATATAGCGTTATAATGGGCTAGCTGAATATAGCGTTATAATGGGCTAGCTGAATATAGCGTTATAATGGGCTAGCTGAATATAGCGTTATAATGGGCTAGCTGAATATAGCGTTATAATGGGCTAGCTGAACACAGCGTTATAATGGGCTAGCTGAATATAGCGTTATAATGGGCTAGCTGAACACAGCGTTATAATGGGCTAGCTGAATATAGCGTTATAATGGGCTAGCTGAACATAGCGTTATAATGGGCTAGCTGAACATAGCGTTATAATGGGCTAGCTGAACACAGCGTTATAATGGGCTAGCTGAATATAGCATTATAATGGGCTATCTGAACACAGCGTTATAATGGGCTAGCTGAACATAGCATTATAATGGGCTAGCTGAACATAGCATTATAATGGGCTAGCTGAATATAGCGTTATAATGGGCTAACTGAACACAGCGTTATAATGGGCTAGCTGAACACAGCGTTACAATGGGCTAATCGAACAACCTTACAACTAGCTAACCAAGCTTAGCATTACAACTAGCTAACCAAACATACTGTTACAACTGGCTAACCAAACATACTGTTACAACTGGCTAACCAAACATACTGTTACAACTAGCTAACCAAACATACTGTTACAACTGGCTAACCAAACATACTGTTACAACTGGCTAACCAAACATACTGTTACAACTAGCTAACCAAACATACTGTTACAACTGGCTAACCAAACATACTGTTACAACTAGCTAACCAAACATACTGTTACAACTGGCTAACCAAACATACTGTTACAACTGGCTAACCAAACATACTGTTACAATGGCTAACCAAATATATCATTACAACTGACTAACTGAACATACTGTTACAACTGGCTAACCAAACATACTGTTACAACTAGCTAACCAAACATACTGTTACAACTGGCTAACCAAACATACTGTTACAACTGGCTAACCAAACATACTGTTACAACTAGCTAACCAAACATACTGTTACAACTGGCTAACCAAACATACTGTTACAACTGAATAACCAAACATACTGTTACAACTGGCTAACCAAACATACTGTTACAACTGGCTAACCAAATATAGCATTACAACTGAATAACCAAACATACTGTTACAACTGGCTAACCAAACATACTGTTACAACTGGCTAACCAAACATACTGTTACAACTGGCTAACCAAGCATAGCATTACAACTGGCTAACCAAACATACTGTTACAACTGGCTAACTGAACATAGCATTACAACTGACTAACCAAACATACTGTTACAACTAGCTAACCAAACATACTGCTACAACTGGCTAACCAAACATACTGTTACAACTGGCTAACCAAACATACTGTTAAAACTGGCTAACCAAACATACTGTTACAACTGGCTAACCAAACATACTGTTACAACTGGCTAACCAAACATACTGTTACAACTGGCTAACCAAACATACTGTTACAACTGGCTAACTGAACATACTGTTACAACTGGCTAACCAAACATACTGTTACAACTGGCTAACCAAACATACTGTTACAACTGGCTAACCAAACATACTGTTACAACTAGCTAACTGAACATACTGTTACAACTAGCTAACCAAACATACTGTTACAACTGGCTAACCAAACATACTGTTACAACTGGCTAACCAAACATACTGTTACAACTGGCTAACCAAACATACTGTTACAACTGGCTAGCTGAACATACTGTTACAACTGGCTAACCAAACATACTGTTACAACTAGCTAACCAAACATACTGTTACAACTGGCAAACCAAACATACTGTTACAACTGGCTAACCAAACATACTGTTACAACTAGCTAACTGAACATACTGTTACAACTGGCTAACCAAACATACTGTTACAACTGGCAAACCAAACATACTGTTACAACTGGCAAACCAAACATACTGTTACAACTAGCTAACCAAACATACTGTTACAACTGGCTAACTGAACATACTGTTACAACTGGCTAACCAAACATACTGTTACAACTAGCTAACTGAACATACTGTTACAACTGGCTAACCAAACATACTGTTACAACTAGCTAACTGAACATACTGTTACAACTGGCTAACCAAACATACTGTTACAACTGGCTAACTGAACATACTGTTACAACTAGCTAACCAAACATACTGTTACAACTGGCTAACCAAACATACTGTTACAACTGGCTAACCAAACATACTGTTACAACTGGCTAACCAACCATACTGTTACAACTGGCTAACTGAACATACTGTTACAACTGGCTAACCAAACATACTGTTACAACTGGCTAACTGAACATACTGTTACAACTAGCTAACCAAACATACTGTTACAACTGGCTAACCAAACATACTGTTACAACTGGCTAACCAAACATACTGTTACAACTGGCTAACCAAACATACTGTTACAACTGGCTAACCAAACATACTGTTACAACTGGCTAACTGAACATACTGTTACAACTGGCTAACCAAACATACTGTTACAACTAGCTAACCAAACATACTGTTACAACTAGCTAACTGAACATACTGTTACAACTGGCTAACTGAACATACTGTTACAACTGGCTAACCAAACATACTGTTACAACTGGCTAACCAAACATACTGTTACAACTGGCTAACCAAACATACTGTTACAACTGGCTAACTGAACATACTGTTACAACTGGCTAACCAAACATACTGTTACAACTAGCTAACCAAACATACTGTTACAACTGGCTAACCAAACATACTGTTACAACTGGCTAACCAAACATACTGTTACAACTGGCAAACCAAACATACTGTTACAACTAGCTAACCAAACATACTGTTACAACTAGCTAACTGAACATACTGTTACAACTGGCTAACCAAACATACTGTTACAACTGGCTAACTGAACATACTGTTACAACTGGCTAACTGAACATACTGTTACAACTGGCTAACCAAACATACTGTTACAACTGGCTAACTGAACATACTGTTACAACTGGCTAACCAAACATACTGTTACAACTGGCTAACCAAACATACTGTTACAACTGGCTAACTGAACATAGTGCTACAATGGGTTATCTGAACATACCGTTACAATAGAGTAATTGAACATAAGATCTACAACAGACTAACCAGACTGCTTGGATCTACAACAGACTAACCGGACTGCTTGGATCTACAACAGACTAACCGGACTGCTTGGATCTATGTTGTTTGCACAGTCCTTCCAATTTATTTGGCATTTTAAGGGCTAAGCCTTGGGAAAGATGGGTTTATCCCACCAAAACGTTGATACACCTGTGTTACAGAGTATTTTATATATATGGTTTTGTTTCGAATGGATGTTACATTTATTTCAAAGATTAACTTGTGTATGGGCATTTATTTGTGTGTTTCAGGACAAATTACATAGTACGATATTATTGACCTTACCCATAATGTAAGGTATTATCACTAGAGTTGCTATGTGTGTATATGTCATGTTTGGACAACTCCGCACACCCCCATCATTGCATACAATATAGAACAGGGTTTGTTTGTAGAACAGGGTTATTGTTTGTAGAACTGGGTTATTGTTTGTAGAACAGGGTTTGTTTGTAGAACAGGGTTATTGTTTGTAGAACTGGGTTATTGTTTGTAGAACATGGGTTTGTTTGTATAACATGGGTTATTGTTTGTAGAACATGGGTTGTAGGGTTATTGTTTGTAGAACATGGGTTGTTTATATAACATGGGTTATTGTTTGTAGAACATGGGTTTGTTTGTAGAACATGTGTTATTGTTTGTATAACATGGGTTATTGTTTGTATAACATGGGTTATTGTTTGTAGAACATGGGTTTGTTTGTATAACATGGGTTTGTTTGTATAACATGGGTTATTGTTTGTAGAACATGGGTTTGTTTGTATAACATGGGTTTGTTTGTAGAACATGGGTTATTGTTTGTAGAGTTATTGTTTGTAGAACATGGGTTATTGTTTGTAGAACATGGGTTATTGTTGGTAGAACTGGGTTATTGTTTGTAGAACATGGGTTATTGTTCGTAGAACATGGGTTTGTTTGTATAACATGGGTTATTGTTTGTATAACATGGGTTATTGTTTGTAGAACATGGATTATTGTTTGTAGAACATGGGTTATTGTTTGTAGAACATGGGTTATTGTTTGTAGAACTGGGTTATTGTTTGTAGAACTGGGTTATTGTTTGTAGAACATTGGTTATTGTTTGTAGAACATGGGTTATTGTTTGTAGAACTGGGTTATTGTTTGTAGAACTGGGTTATTGTTTGTAGAACATGGGTTATTGTTTGTAGAATGGGGTTATTGTTTGTAGAAATGGGTTATTGTTTGTAGAACTGGGTTATTGTTTGTAGAACATGGGTTATTGTTTGTAGAACATGGGTTATTGTTTGTAGAATGGGGTTATTGTTTGTAGAACATTGGTTATTGTTTGTAGAACATGGGTTATTGTTTGTAGAACTGGGTTATTGTTTGTAGAAATGGGTTATTGTTTGTATAACTGGGTTATTGTTTGTAGAAATGGGTTATTGTTTGTAGAACATGGGTTATTGTTTGTAGAACATGGGTTATTGTTGGTAGAACATGGGTTATTGTTGGTAGAACTGGGTTATTGTTTGTAGAACATGGGTTATTGTTCGTAGAACATGGGTTATTGTTTGTAGAACATGGGTTATTCTTTGTAGAACTGGGTTATTGTTTGTAGAAATGGGTTATTGTTTGTAAAACTGGGTTATTGTTTGTAGAACATGGGTTATTGTTTGTAGAACATGGGTTATTGTTTGTAGAACATGGGTTATTGTTTGTATAACATGGGTTATTGTTGGTAGAACATGGGTTATTGTTTGTAGAGTTATTGTTTGTAGAACATGGGTTATTGTTTGTAGAACATGGGTTATTGTGTATAAATGAGGAAGTTATCCAGAAGGCCTGTGGAAGGTCGGTTGTTCTACCTGGGTGCCCGCCAGCGCCTGAAATACCTCTTGGAGGAGCACCCGGGGACTCCACCAATGATAGCTGGAGAGTCTTCATTTGACCTAGGCTGTTGGTGCGACTTTGAGTCCATAAACAAACAAACAAACATATGTACAGAAGTAGTTTCTAATATGATTTCAGATTGCAGAGACAGATACACGTAAGTCCTGTTTTGGGTTTCCATAATGCCTGTGTCTGCGTTACCAAATTTGGATCACGTGTATGCCAAATGGGAAAATCGAGGACCGAGGGGGATCAAACCTACACGGAATGGGAATGAGAGAAACAGAGGAACACTTGACAGAAAACCTTCACAGAATGGGGATGCTGAACAGGCGATACAGTCGGGAAAACAGAGATGGCAGGAAAAGTTTGGTAGTAGCGTGCAACCGCTACAGAGGAGACGTACAAGGGATAGGAAGAGAGTTGTAGCTGTTCCCCTGGAAACAGTAAGTCATTGTTAGTAATAGTGTCCAATTCTTACAGATGTTGCGTAGAAGGGATAGGAAGAGTTGTAGCTGTTCCCATGGAAACAGTAAGTCATTGTTAGTAATAGTGTCCAATTCTTACAGATGTTGCGTAGAAGGGATAGGAAGAGCTGTTCCCATGGAAACAGTAAATCATTGTTAGTAATAGTGTCCAATTCTTACATATGTTGCATAGAAGGGATAGGAAGAGTTGTAGCTGTTTCCATGGAAACAGTAAGTCATTGTTAGTAATAGTGTCCAATTCTTACAGATGTTGCGTAGAAGGGATAGGAAGAGTTGTAACTGTCCCCATGGAAGGATAGGAGCAGAAATTCCATATTTGACTGTTATTTTCATCTCTGTCTGTCTGTCTGTCTGTCTGTCTGTCTGTCTGTCTGTCTGTCTGTCTGTCTGTCTGTCTGTCTGTCTGTCTGTCTGTCTGTCTGTCTGTCTGATGTTGCTACGACTTATGTGCTTTTCTCTGTAATGGCATATTTTCTATTAAAAACTGCCATATTATCCATATAATTTTATGTAAAATGAATCTAGCAATAAAATAATATAAAAACGAATTCTATTTATAGATTCAGAGTGCCACGATTGCTCAGTTCAAGAAGTCACCTTCAATATTGCCGGAGCATTTCAGTGTACAGCGACCATATATGGGTCAGTGTTGCTCCTGTATGCCCAATAGTCAGGTATGCATGTTAAAAACATTGAATATCTAATCAACATATTCGTTCATGTGTTTCAATGAAAACAGCTATCCACCTGGTTTTCAGAAGGTTGGTGGTTCTACGCTGTTGCCCGTCTGTGCCTGAAATACTTCTTGGAGGGGAACCAATAATAGCTGGAGAGTCACCATATAGCCGGAGCTGTTGGTGCGACTTTAAACCCCAAGCACAAACAAGCACCAATGAAAATCTGTTTATTAGATTGGTGATCATCCTCGGGGATTGCACGAGTGGTCAGCGTAAACTTTCGGCTACACATTTTTGAGGAGTAACTGTAGCATATCGTATCTTTAGTACGGATACTAGCCTACATATTGCTTTGACTTTGCAGTTCTTGGGTGTGCATGTTAGTTTCAACTAATCTATGTGACCTTGACCATGGATTCCTGATATTTTGGGATTAGTGGGTCAAAGGTCAAGGTTGCAAGGACCTCGGATTTTTAAAAAAAACCCATTTCAGATCAATCGTCAATAATTGTGTAGGTATTTGTGTCAGCAAACTTACAAGGATCAATGGTCTTGGCCAGTAATTGACCCCCACTGAATTTGGGATCAGAGGGTCATAGGTCAGGGTCACAATTTGTGTTGCAGTATTTTGCCTATATCATGAATACTACTGTTGGAAATTACTTGAAGCTTGACATGAATGTGTATATGTCAGCGTAACTGCTTCATATGTAATGATACATTATAACTCTACTTTTATTTTGACAGTTTTATGTACCTGTTAGTTCATTAAATTTCGCATGTTAATAGTTTCAGGCAGTTGATTTTCAAGCTACTGAAGGGAATTATAAATACAAATTCAGTAGGTATAGTGTTGCGATGAATGTGTTGAATGGCTTGTAAAATGCACCATGTTGTTTAACCCTTTCAACACCACAGGCCTCTAAATAGGCTTATGAAAAGTGTAGTTCCAGATGAGCCGGCTCGTAACGAGCCGTCTCATCAGGATCTGCACTTTTTTGCCAGTAATAATTATTACTATTTTAAGATAAAATTACCCATTTTGATAAATGAACTGGTCCAAAGGTAATTTTCTTATTAATTTATTGGTTTAAAAATATCATGCACCAGTCCATGTCAGTTACTTGGGGTTGAATGGGTTAACAAATGCCGGTGTTGTTTCAGAAAGATTTGATAACGCCTACCATGAGCACGGAGGGGATGAGGAACATACTAGATGTGAGGCATGAGCTCAGGTAGGAAACAACTACAGTCAGGGCCTCATTTTTGAGCTCCATATACAGTCAAACCTGTGTTAGTGGTCACCTCTATTAAGCAACAACCCTGTATTAAACAGCCAGTTACCAGATTTGCAATATATTTTTTATTTACATTTGTCCTCTATTAAGTAGCCACCTGTGTTAAGCAGCCACTTTATGTGATTCCCTTGGCTGGCTGCTTAAGACAGGTTTGACTGTACAAGTAAATTTCATTAGTGTATCATCATTACTGGGCTAGAGATATAGGGGCTAGGGAAATCGGGGCTAGGGAATTCAGGGTTAGGGATATAGGGGCTAAGGATATAGGGCTAGGGAATTAGGGGCTAGGGATATAGGGGCTAGGGAAATAGGGGCTAGGGAATTAGGGTGCTGGAGATATTGGGGCTAGATATATAGGATCTAAGGGTATAGAGCTAGAGATATAGGGCCAAGGGATATAGAGTTATCAACTTTTTAATATTTTCGATTGATCTCATTTGAATGTCAAAAGTCACATTTTTGTCTATTTTCCATAAGCTGTATTGCAAAATGAGGTGATATCATTTTGCATTACAGCCTGTAAAGGAGCTAACATCTCTTTGCATTACAGCCTAGTGGGTGGGGTTGGGGATGGGGAATAACAAAATTAAAAACTGACTTAAAATGGAAAAATGTTACAAAGTTACTTGTGAATGTTGTTCTTGTTATGACGGGATTTAAACAACATCTCCTCTAAATCTAATAAACAGTATTGTATCATACATTATCTTATCTTACATGATGAACATCCTGGCACAATAAAATCCTGGTTGTAAAATACATCAAAACCACTTGATCACTCAATCTGATTAACAAAACTGGCTGCAAACTCTTTGCATTGATATAAAAGATCCTGACATGTTCTTTCTAAAATTGTGTTGTCATCAAAATAACCATGATCGACATCGCTCGCTTTTCTATTACCTCCCTTATAAAGTCTGATATATCTCGAAATGTATATCGGTCCTATTAGTTGAAATCCTACTGTTGTTCCCTGACTAGATGTTGGGGTGTGGTAAATGTAATTTTATCAAAATCATATTAATAAAAAATGTTTACACATAAGATATATACTATAGGATATCTGTCGAGATATAGTAATTTAATAATTATAAGATGAGAAAGTGGATGAAAATTGATAGCATGTTGTGCAAAGGAAACAACGATAAAAACAGAGGAAACCAATTAAGAGGAGTATTCAGGGGTAGTAACTGACCGATGTATCTATGTAAGCTCTGTAGGAATTATTTGATTATAATCGACTACCTTGTACTTCTTACAGGGGAAGCGGTGTCCTGTCCCGGCAGTTTGCCACCCTCGTCTACTCGTGGAGGACTCGAACACACCACAAATATCCGGAGCTTAGTATGGCTGTACTTACTAGTCAAAGGTTTGTTAGTTTAATCCAACCATTAAACATATATCTTGTTCCTGTGTTTACATTTGAATCGAGAAATGTCACTAAAAACAAGCCCCTCACAGCTGTAGGGTTGAATCCCACTGTAGTTTCTCATTTTCTACGTCTGTGCCGGCAATACTGCTCGGAGGGGCACCTGGGCTCTTCCTATACCAATAATAGCTGGAGTCACCATTGTGACCTAAGCTGGATGACAGTTGGACGCTCACATACAGCGCCTTCGGATCGGTAGACCTTCATAAACACACACACTAAAAATTTTGCATATGGGTCAGCTACAAGGTCTAGTAGTGTAACAGTTGTTACAGCTCTTCCAAAGTGAAGTATAGTGGGTTTACCTAAGTCAGTTAACCCCGTTGTACAGGAAACAGCTTGAACCCCTATACTTAAATTTTATTTATTTTACAATGATTGCGAAGCAAGTTTTAACAAGTTATATTAATCACTCTCGTTAGCTCGGATGAAAGCGTAAATGTTGTCATTCGTGTGGGAGGAAACCGGAGTACCCGGAGAAAACACACCTGTCTGATCTTGCGACCACCGTACCATCTCACATACTTCTCGGTCCGAGGATCGAACCCGGGTTGCATTGGTGAGAAGTGAGCACGCTAACCACTGCGCTAGTCGGACAGCTATCCCCTATGCTATTGAAGGTACAGTAGTCCAGCCTGGAAACGATGTGTCTGAAGCATAACCATTTGCATAAACACAGGGTATATAATTATCTTTACCATTTTTCTTATTTATGTGTTTTTAATTTTGTTAATTATGTATTGGCCACTTTAGTGGTATAGTGGTAACGAGATATATTTGTCACCTTTCTGCTTCCGCTGACTTTAACAATTACATATAGATAAAACACTGTCCCATAATTCTTTGATAACTTGCATACTGTTTCTACGAGTTGTTCCCTGACCCCCCCCCCCCCCAACAAGTCCCACCACTCTCAAGGGTGGCCTTGAACATTTGGCAAAATAATTGTGTTGTTTTGAGAAATGTTTAAAAAAACAACTGAAACATTATCCTTTCTCACAAACCGTCAAAGATATGGCTTTGAAACTTTTTATACACATCCTAGGACTAATTCTCTACACCCGCAGTAAGTCGGGCAATTTGCCGGAAAACATTAAAGAAATGTTTTTATTTAATTCGGTTAATGAGCATATATACAGTCAATCGCTTGTGACGTGATACCCTAGGGACAGTGGCCTTGCGAAGTAAATTTAACCACAGACATAAATAACATGTTATATATGTCTCAATTAAAACTATTTTGTTCTTCATTGTTAAAAAATTACATTAGTTTGGCCATGGGCAGATAACTGTCTATTTATATACATAAATACATATATGGCAAGAAATACATGCACTTTTTATATTGCTATTTCCTGTACACATGATATATGCTTCTAGAATTCCCTCCTTCAAATATTTTCTGTTCAGGGGCATAGCTTGGGCTTGATATATGAGAGGGGCCCCCAGGGGTATTTCCAATTTTTTGCATTCTGAGGTATGTTAAGGCGTGTTTAGACAAGAAATAAGGAACATATTTGTACAGTTTATGATTGCGCTTATTTACGCTCGCCGCTGGCGAAACGTGTGTGCGAGCGATTGTACAGTTTTGAAAATCTTATTTTATCAGTTAAAAAGTAATGAAATACCTGATCATGTAGGGTTTATTCTAGAGTGGTAAAAACACAAAAAGGGCAGGGTGGGCCAGAAAAAGGGCAGGGTGGATTTTTAGCCGCAAGAGGGCGCGGCGGAGTGTCACCCCACCCCCACCGAGAAAACATGCCTTATGGGTTCACTACACGTCACTTCTCACCAATGCAACCCGGGTTCGATCCTCAAACCGGGAAGTATGTGAGATGGTACGGTTGTCCCCAGATCAGACATGTGGGTTTTCTCCGGGTACTCCGGTGTCCTCCCACACGAATGACCACATATAAGCTTTCATCCGCGCCAACGAGAGTGATTAATATAAGTTGTTAAAGCTTGCTTCGCAATTTGTTGCAAAATGTATAAAAGTTTAAACCTAAACTACACATCACTATATCTCCATGCCTTATATAACATTTTCTTGCATTTTCGTATTTTCAATGCCTATAAGCAGCTACATTGTACACCATTGCTGTTTTTGAAGTATTGTGTTTGAGGAAAAGACACATGCTTTATCCTTCCTATGTTCACATCACATTCTGATTTACTGATATATGGAATATTATTTATGCATAGTCATGCGATACAAGGGCCTCCGTTGCCGAGTGGTTACGGTCATTGACTTCAAATTACTGAGCCGTCAGCGATGCAGGTTCGAAGGTTCGAACCTCATGGGGATGTCAAATTCTTTCATGTGAGGAAGCTATCCATTTTGCTTGCGGAAGGTCGGTTGTTCCACCCACGAGCCCATACATGCCTGAAATACTGCTTGGAGGGGCACCCAGGGGTCTTCCTTCCTCCACCAACAATAGCTGGAGAGTCGCCATATGACCTAAGCTGTTTGTACAACCTTAAACTCCAAAAAACAAACAAACCAGATTTATGTTTAGCAAGCTTGTTACCAGTAAATATGTTGTTATTTTGCAGAGTAATTGATGTTATACATGCCGAGTTGCTGGCAGAGGAAGGTATGTGTAGATTTTGTTACTTTATATGAACTTTTATTGCCAAATATTTCATGGATTCAGGACAAGACCTTTCTGCATTGATCCACTCCTCCCCTCATAATCATGTCCATTCACCCTCATCCCCATGTCCATTCACCCACATCCCCATGTCCATTCACCCTCATCCCCATGTCCATTCACCCTCATACCCATGTCCATTCACCCTCATCCCCATTCACCCTCATCCCCATGTCCATTCACCCTCTTCCCCATGTCCATTCACCCTCATCCCCTGTCTATTAACCCTCATCCCCATGTCCATTACCGCATCTCCATTCCATTCACCCTCATCTCCATGTCCATTCACACTCCATTCCCCCTCTCCATTCACCCCTCACCCCCTGCATTCTGTATCCACCCCTCACACAAATCTTCCTCCGCCACATTCATGTATATTCTCCAACCCCCTGTCTCAATTGTATCAACCCTCACACAATCTTCCTCCCAACATCATGTCTATTTCTCCCATCCCCCTGTCCTCTAATTGTATCCACCCCTCACACAACTTCCTCCACACATTCATGTCTATTCCTCCCATCCCCCTGTCCTCTAATTGTATCCACCCCTCACACAATCTTCCTCCGCACATTCATGTCTATTCCTCCCACCCCCTGTCCTCTAATTGTATCCACCCCTCACACAATCTTTCTCCGTACATTCATGTCTATTCCTCCCATCCCCCTGACCTCTATTTTCGTCCACACCATCCACCCCCTACACTCCTGTTCATTCCCCACATGTACCCACTGTCCTCTACATTGGAGACCACCTCTCCTGTCCTGTACACCCTCTATGACCCCTTCTAATTTGTCTAATCCACCCCCACTGGCCACCCACTCTCTTTCCCTAACTCTATTCCAGTATGGATTTTAAAATAATTTAGCATGATATTGATCGTTATCAATAATAAATAGCCCTGTAATTGTACATAGATATGGCAGTATGGGCAGGGTTCAATCCAGGCTGCGACATTGGCCCCTTTTCTTCTGAGCGGCGCAATTTTGACTTGTTCTGTAGGCCCGTCGGTTACATCTGGTTATCGTTGCACGTTAAATCAATTTCCGTACTTCCGTAGTCCAATATGCGTAATACGTTGCGTCTGCTTCGGTGAAAAAGGCAAAATCTACGACCGTGAAGTTCGCCTCTGTGGTCGAGTGGTTAAGGTCGCTGACTTGTATACCGCTGTAACCTATCATCACTGATGGTCACGGGTTCGAGCCACGCTCAGGCCGTGTCTCATTCATATGAAAAAGTTGGCAGTTTCTTACAGAGGTGCACCCAAGTACTGGTTAACCGTTGGAGCCTGCCCAGGAAAGGTGTTGTTAGGTAAACTGCCCGCAGGCGATATAGCCCGAAATGGTGCTGATGCAGGCGTAAAACCCGAAATATAACATAAATATAACATATAACGACCGTGAATCTCACCCGTGGTTGACAATAGTGTGTCGAAGAGTAAAACCATTAGTACACAGGAATTTCAACGAAAATGTATGGCTGATGGCTCGATACAAATATTGCTTCATTCCATTATTATTGAACATGAATAAATATACAGGTTATGAAAGGTAATTCCATAGGCATGGTAGCGATGTTTGATTGTTCCTCATTTTTGTAAAATGACACCCACCCCCACAATCTCATAATGGCCCCCGTATGGAAAACATGGATTGAATACTGTATGTGTAAACATTCTTTATTTTGTGAAAATTGAGAGTTACGTTGCGTTATGTTTGTTTCATGACAATTTTGTATTGCAGTGAAACAAGACAGGGCCAAGTTGGAAAAGCGAGCGAATGCTATATTTCAGAAAATGAGATCCAAAATTTCAAATGGTCTCACAAAGTATGTATCACCAGTTTATCCAAATTTAATTCTGGTCAATTGTTGAATTGAGGTCTTATTACAACTTTACATTTATTGCTCTTGAGACCTCATTCCTGATGGAATCCATCTCCATGAGGGAGAGAGAAGAGACAACGTGGATATAAGTGTTTTGATAAGGACACCACCGCCGTGGTTAGGCTGGAGCTCAAACTCTTGTTGCTAGTTTATTATAGTTTATTCCTGTAGCGTATCTGTGTGTGTCAAATTTGACAGAATGATAACAGATGTCTGTAGTTTCATGGTAATATATTTCAATAGTGTTTGTGTATCTAATTCAGTAATTGTGATTTATTCCTGATAAATGGATAGTAGAGAGCATGATTTTGATTATTAAATGTTCATTACGTGGATAGTTTCATATCAGTTTAGACATCGACCCTCGGTAACTTGATATCAATCTTTGACCTCGGGTCGATACCTATGCTGATATCAAGTTACCTCGGGTCAATACCTATGCTGATATCAAGTTACCTCGGGTCGATACCTATGCTGATATCAAGTTACCGAGGGTCGATACCTATGTTGATATCAAGTTACTGAGGGTCGATACCTATGTTGATATCAAGTTACTGAGGGTCGATACCTATGCTGATATCAAGTTACCGAGGGTCGATACCTATGTTGATATCAAGTTACTGAGGGTCGATACCTATGTTGATATCAAGTTACCGAGGGTCGATACCTATGTTGATATCAAGTTAC
Source organism: Archivesica marissinica (assembly GCA_014843695.1). NCBI lineage: Eukaryota > Metazoa > Mollusca > Bivalvia > Venerida > Vesicomyidae > Archivesica > Archivesica marissinica. The sequence continues at coordinate 61,076,627 of CM026393.1, read as the reverse complement.
TGAGGGTCGATACCTATGCTGATATGAAACTAGCCACGTAATAAACTCTAAATAATGTACATGATGTTCGTTGGAATTAAATCATCATTTGCATTTTTATGCCTCGCCATTCAAAAAATGGTGAACTGGCATGAGTCCCGAGTCAGTGAGTCCATCGATGATCCTGCCCATTTGTGCATCCATCCCTGAATGGACAAATGTGGACTTCTAATCTGTAGCTCATGAACTTCTTCATGGATTGGATTGGTATTTTAATTGTAGGTATGTTTGGTTTTGTGATTTGTTGCGTCTTTTGACCTTCTCCGTGTTAGAAATAAAGAAGTGTTTTGCTTTATATCATATAAATATTACATGTATTTACACATAGGAATAAATATACATGGCTATGATTGTGGGAGCTCACATTGATTTGTATATAATGTATGCATTATGTTTGCACTGTTCGCTAACTGTATATAATATGTATGTCTGTCCTCATGGGCTTGAAAGCATACTGGAATTTAATAAACTTTGTCTACGTCTATGTAAATATTAAAACACAAGCTAAAATCGAATTTGGTTAAATTCCAGTAATTCTTGGACGAGTTAGTGCCTCATTTCTACTTAGATGTAGAGCTGGAGGTTTCACTAGGTGAAAGACTTCGGTGATGTGATCGATATTTGGAAAGTAGGCGTGCCATATTGAAATACAGGCTATGGTCGATTTCAGTTCCTTCCATTAAATAAACAAGTATATTGTCCACAGGTTGACCGGTTGGTTTTTGCATCACTTTCTAAGCCTACTGTTGAGTGGTATTCATGTGCATAACGGACAGATGAAGATGGTTAAAACTGCATCACAGGTTTGTAACATACGTTTCTTTAATGCAAATGTGATACCTAAATAACTTACATTACCATTTCAGAAGAATAATTTTTTTATGACAAACATAGTGTTCACATGTTAAAGCAGCATTACATCGTAATAAAGGATGTTTTGGGTAAAATATAAATACTAATGTGTGTGTGTTTACAAAAATCGAAATAGTCGCTCAGAAACGATAAAATTCCAATAAATTTAAACCGTCGTATGCGCGAATTTGTTTATCAACACACGAAATGTAAACACACACAGTGCGCATGCGCGAAACAACAGAGGATGTAGAAAACAACGTATATATTTATACTATCTATCTTTCTTCCTCTAATGTCGAACACCTCGCGGGGATGTAGAAATGTCCCTAAAGACTTAGCTAACAGAGGTATGAATAACATATCAAGTAATTTAATTAAAAAAGACAACGTGGGACAAATGGGGACGATGCTTTCCGAATGTAAACAAGTGCGGACGATGCGTTTCGGTTGTAAACAAATGCGTGACCGATCGACTCGGAAAGTCCTACTTTCGATTTCGAGACTGTTTTACCGCAAAAAAAACAGTTTACCAAATGAACATAATCATCCAAAGTATAATGTTAGAATGTGTAGCAGCATTGCTACCCATACGTAAAAATTGAATTTTTCAAATATCTTTTATTTCATACGATGTATTGCTGCTTTAAGAATAACACTGAATGAATACATAGTCTATATACCTAATGATAACATGCTTACATTTATTTTTGTTTTCAATATTCGTTTTTACGTAATTAGTAGACATGTCATAAAATATGTAACATTTGTAATGTTTTTAGTTTAATCATATTTTATTGCAAATCATTATTATATATGTCATGCATAAACAGATATAATACATAATATGAACATGCAAATCATTATTATATATGTCATGCATAAACAGATATAATACATAATATGAACATGCAAATGGTTTGGGCCACAAGTTTTAACAACATTAGACAACGGCCCGCACCAGTAATTTGTAATGTGACCCTCCCTTACCTGATGGTACATTTTAAGATACATGATATATGTTTTAATTTCTATGAAGTTAAAGGGATAAATAATCTAAGTTGATATATAACTTTTGTGCCCCATAGTTTTTATTTCCATGTTGGATTCTCTAGATGGAAATTACACATGTTTTCGAGACAATCGGTGATTATATTTTGTAATTTCCAAAACAAGACTTCTACTAGTGATATATTCGTAAAATTACTTTAGCCAATGATTGATTCTCAGCGAACAGAATAAGTCTGTCCGATTAACGCAGTGGTTAGCATGCTCGCATCTCACCAATGCAACCCGGGTTCGATCCTCGGACCGGGAAGTATGTGAGTTGGTACGGTGGTCGCCAGATCGGACAGGTGGATTTTCTCCGGGTACTCCGGTTTCCTCCCACACGAATGACCACATGCCCCAATGAGAGTGATTAATATAAGTTGTTAGAACTTGCCACGCAATCGTTGTAAAATAAATAAAGTTTAAACTTACAGAATAAGTCTCGCTAGGAGGTAATAAATCTCAGTCTCATGCTTCTGATTGGTTCAGCTGAGAGTAATTCTCAGACTTAACCAATCCAATTACTTGAACTTGAGATCTGAGATCAGTTGTATAAGCTTGGGACAGATTACAGAGTGGCCAATTAGGGAGGTACCGGTATGGATGTATTGCACATTCCGTAATATTTTGTGACCAAGATTCGAACCTTGCCTTGCTTAAAAATGGATGGACTTTGTCTTCCTGAATACAAGTCCTAGTAAAACATACGAGAGAACTGAGCTCTTAACCATCTCGCCCATATACATGTACGCTTATTTACTAGTGTAGAGCGCTAAAGCTAGAGGATGATTTGGGATAAAAAATCTCCCTGATATCACTTATCCACTTCTCCCTGAATTGAGCTCAGGGAGCTGTCATCATTTTCATCATACACAGGAGAAAAAACAGACCGAATCACGCCTTCACTAGAATATTTATTCTGCGGCTCCCCCTCATGAATCCTGTCACCGTGATGCATCTGTTTGTAATCTATGTGACTCCCTTTTCGGAATTATTTTGCCATAATTAACACGAATATAACAAATTATGTCAATAAAAAAAATAAAGAAATGAAAAGGAGCAATTAATAATAATACAACTAATTTAATGTCAACGTTTTCAATTTCACACTGAAAAGCTGACCCGTAAAGGGTCGAACTGGCGTAAATATTCTTTATAAGATTATTGCATATTAATTAGATCAATTTTTCAATCTTCCAAAGAACACTACTACATTATTATGATCAATGGAAGTGAACAATTTCTAGAAGTGACAAACTCATTTCGTTCAAGTGGTGTGAAAATTATGTTCGCGACACTATGGGTGAACAAGAGCCGATGAAATCGGTCATCACTAAAATTTGACCAATGACTTGACACCAAGAAGATTTGTACCCGAATTGTAAAGATTAATACGCTATCAACTTAAAATGAACTGCGCTTCAGTCTTTAATTAAATATTTTAAATAAGATTAAAATTTGCCTCAGCTCAGTGAGCGGTTTTTCATATAGAACATATATACCCTTGGTCGAGTCAACAAAGAGAGGTGTTCCGTTGTTGTTTCTACAAGAGTCATCTATTGTTGTATAAACTGCAATGTTTGTATATCTTATAGAGAGGTGTTCCGTTGTTGTTTCTACTGAGTCATCTATTGTTGTATAAACTGCAATGTTTGTATATCTTACAGAGAGGTGTTCCGTTGTTGTTTCTACCTCTACACAAGAGTCACCTTGACTACATACTCATCACGTTTCTCATGTGGAACTACAACATTAAGAACCCAAACATTGCCGCGGGAGACAACCTCAACATCCCAATATTCGGGTGAGAATCTAAATAACATGTAAACTAGCTTTCAAAACCTGCAATATTTTGCCAGCTAAGATAAAGTGAATCTAGCACCTCAAAACGTTGCAGGTAAGGAAATCCCACCTAAGGGCTGAAGGTGCGTGCACAGATCGAGGCTCTTTTCTTTAGTGCTAAAGTCATGATAGCGCCGTGGTAGCGTGTTCTTCCAGGTGACAAGGCCCGGAGTTCGAGTCTCGCTGGAGCCGTTACGATTGTGCCCTTAGGCAAGGCATTTAAATTCTACGTTGCCTCTTCCCTCTCCCTTGTGGCAATGGATTCCACCAGGAATGTTGTCTCGGGAGTGCTGTCACTGCAGTGTTCGGATTTTACCGTCATCCAATGAAATGATATAAATTTGGACTCAGAAAATAAACGGAAACTACCAGATTTGTTAGCATAAAGTAGTCCCCTTGTCTACCCAGTTAGATGGATATATTTCACACCACCAAAACGGCGCGAAAAGTCATATTGTTAAATACGATGTATAACCTGTGCATTCAGGATAACATATTATCCCATTTCATTCTGGATACATTTAAAGGCGTTTGCAAACAACATAGATCCAGATCAGCCGCAGCGTAACGCTGCGTGCTGATCAGGATCTATGTTGTTTGCTACATAGCCAAGTGCCTTAGCAAGATGATCTGAATAGCAAACAGCATAGAGCCTGATCAGACGGCATGTTCCATGGCAGCTGATCTGGCTCTATGTTCTTTGCAAATACTGTTTGAACGGTATCCAGAATGAAATGGGTTAAAGTATTGCTCATAATTATCGTCCAGTCTCTTGTACATTTATTACTTGTTTCTTGTCGCTTTCAGTTTCCTAATGCGAGGTCTTGGGGGATATTTCATTCGTCGGAAGTTGGACAAGTTTAACGGAGAGAAAGATGTCGTGTACAGAAGTGTACTTCATTCAGTACGTCAGATACTTTCTCAATATTTAATGTTTCTTGTTTTGGGGTTCAAAGTCACACAGGCAGCTCAGGTCATATGGCATCACTCCAGATGTTATTGGTGGAGGAAAGCCCCTTTTGAGCAGTATTTCAAGCATGGGCATGTATCCAGGATGAACCACCGACCTTCTGCAAGTCGGTTGGATATCATAGGCTTGATCACGTAGGATTACGGGGGATCTCCTTGAAATACCGGGAGAACTCCATACAATACATGGGAGCTCCCTTTGATACTGTAAACTGCCTGTTACTGGGGATCTCACTGTGATCCCACTATGTTATACTGGGGATCTTAATATGTTACTTGGGATCTCACTATGTTAGTGGGGATCTCACTGTGATCTCACTATGTTATACTGGGGATCTCACTATGTTATACTGGGGATCTCACTATGTTATACTGGGGATCTCAATATGTTACTGGGGATCTCACTATGTTATACTGGGGATCTCAATATGTTATACTGGGGATCTCACTATGTTATACTGGGGATCTCACTATGTTATACTGGGGATCTCAATATGTTACTGGGGATCTCACTATGTTATACTGGGGATCTCAATATGTTATACTGGGGATCTCACTAGGATACTGGGGATCTCACTATGTTATACTGGGGATCTCACTATGTATACTGGGGATCTCACTATGTTATACTGGGGATTCACTATGTTATACTGGGGATCTCACTATGTTATACTGGGGATCTCACTATGTTATACTGGGGATCTCACTATGTTATACTGGGGATCTCACTATGTTATACTGGGGATCTCACTATGTTATACTGGGAATCTCACTATGTTATACTGGGGATCTCACTATGTTATACTGGGGATCTCACTATGTTATACTGGGGATCTCACTAGGATACTGGGGATCTCACTATGTTATACTGGGAATCTCACTATGTTATACTGGGGATCTCACTATGTTATACTGGGGATCTCACTATGTTATACTGGGGATCTCACTAGGATACTGGGGATCTCCGTGATTTTGTGGGGATTTTTCTGTGATACCGGGATCTCCCTTTGATAGAACTACATATGATACTGACGAATTCCCTGTGCTAACCGGGGACCCGACCCCCCTGCCCCACCCTTCTGTGATTCCAGGGGAAACTTCCTTTGATGCTGGTGCTGTCTCTGAACTGTATTACATATATTGTGTATCATAGAGGGTGTAACGTTGTCTGATTTGACTCACAGTATATGGAACAGTTGTTGTCAGAAGTTGTGTATCATAGAGGGTGTAACGTTGTCTGATTTGACTCACAGTATATGGAACAGTTGTTGTCAGAAGTTGTGTATCATAGAGGGTGTAACGTTGTCTGATTTGACTCGCAGTATATGGAACAGTTGTTGTCAGAAGTTGTGTATCATAGAGGGTGTAACGTTGTCTGATTTGACTCGCAGTATATGGAACAGTTGTTGTCAGAAGTTGTGTATCATAGAGGGTGTAACGTTGTCTGATTTGACTCGCAGTATATGGAACAGTTGTTGTCAGAAGTTGTGTATCATAGAGGGTGTAACGTTGTCTGATTTGACTCGCAGTATATGGAACAGTTGTTGTCAGAAGTTGTGTATCATAGAGGGTGTAACGTTGTCTGATTTGACTCACAGTATATGGAACAGTTGTTGTCAGAAGTTGTGTATCATAGAGGGTGTAACGTTATCTGATTTGACTCACAGTATATGGAACAGTTGTTGTCAGAAGGTGAGAACATGGAATTCTTCTTGGAGGGTGGACGCAGTCGTACAGGCAAAACATTGCAGCCCAAGGGTGGTCTTCTTTCTGTCATCATAGACTCTCTCACAACAGGTAAACAAATAAACAATAGGGTAAACCACTGATAAATGAATATCTTTCCAATCTTGATTAAGTTCATTAATATTGCCAACAACTGTAGAGTGGAGCATATATCCTTGTGTGTTTTACGTTTATTTATCGTCGCTACCGGTTACCCATATGAGCAACTCGAGATTAGTAAACCACCATTTTATTATTTTATCTTTCCAATATTTAATCTTGATTACGTTCATTAATATTGCCAACAACTGTAGAGCGGCATGAGGATATATCCTTATCCTTGTGCGTGTGTTTTACGTTTATTTATCGTCGCTACCGGTTGCCCATATGAACGACGCCTCCTGAAGAGATTGGTCATTTTAGATTTTGGAGGATAGTGCAGTGATACAGACAGAGACCCATTCCAGAGTCTCCTCTGGTTCTTTTACGTGCACGGTGTAAAGCACCGACACGAGACCTCGGTTTAAAGTCCCATCTGAAAGACTGTTAATTTTATTAGGGTCAGACGTGGGAACGAACCTGCAAATCCCTGGATTACCAGTCCAGCGTGTTAACCACTGGACTACAGATCTGTATGTCCTTCTCCTTTGACAATACCTTCACGGTCAAGCTTAAGGAATGAATCACGGGTTCATAGTTTCCATCAGGGTATGAACTATATTGGGCATGTTTGAAATTTGTGGAGGTCTAACTGCATCCATACTAACTTGAAACATGCCCAATGTAGTTCATACCCTGATGTAAACTATGAACCCCTGCGATGCCTTACTTATATTTACATTAATTATTCTTTTCAATAACACAACGAAAATATGAAACATACTTTGTATTTACGCCAAATTTGCGACGTACTGTGTGCCGGACCTGGTAATCAGATCATCCTTGGAATAGTGTAAACTGTAAGACACACCTTTAATACCAAAGTAGCGCTGCCCAACACTGCAAACTAGCAATAGATAGGACATATACAGCAATAGCGACATAAATATTGATAAATTGTTTTAGATATCCATTATGCATATATTTTGTCATCTGTGAGGGTATGCTTTTTTGGTTTGCAATGAAAAGTGATAAATTCCATGTTATAAAATAATCCATGTGTTTGAGGGCCTTATGGATGATTGACCCTTGTCAAAGTTTCCTCTTTGAACAAAGTCTTTACGAATGGTAACAAATATTCGAATATTCGCTCGAACGTCCGAATATCCGAATACTATTCCAGTATTCGAATATTCGGAAACAAATATTATATTGTCCTCAAAAATGCCACCCGCTCAGTCACACGTTTGGAAATGCTTGAATCGCTCTAAGAATAAGAAAACTGCTAGGCGTAATCTATGCAAATTGGATTTAACATATTCGGGTACCATATCAATCTGAATAAATATTTGAAGAAGATGACGTTTACGCGTAAAACAGAAATTAGGTTAGTTTGGCAATTTTTTATAAGAGTTTGAGTGATTTTGAGTTTTTGGTATCTTATCGATTATTCGAATACCTTCCCGACCGAATATTCGAATAGTTTAATCGCTATTCGTTGCCATCCCTAGTTAAATTACATGGTGATAAATGTGTAGATAACATTTAATGTGTTGTGTTTCCTAGGTGTTGTTGAAGATTTGTATGTTGTTCCAGTCAGTATAAGTTATGAGAGATTGTTGGACGGTAACTTCAACACGGAACAAATGGTAAGTCAGTAAAGGTTAAGGTTATTGATTTTGAATCATTTGCCCATCACTGTAGGAGGTTGGAACACCTACCCGAGCTGTTTAGTTCTGTCAGGTTAGGATGATGAAAGCTATTGAGCCGGCTTAACCTTCCTGCATTAAAGTGAATAATTGATTTAAAGTGATCGAATGATGTTTGTATGAATAACCTTGAAACAGACAAGCACAAAAAAACTGATTTTACTAGTTTTGCCAAAATCAATTTATGAAAATATACAATACACTGATGTTTCATATGCTCTGTGGGCGAGTTCCTTCGATAATGCCTATATTTTATAAATGTATACTGTATCTGAAAATCCATTTCTTAGAATTCATCAGTTTTAACATTTTGCCATTTTGAGACATTGAACGCCACCGTATGTTCTTTAATGATCCCAGCTCAGTATCTGGATCAGTCTGGATCAGTGTCTGGATCAGCATCTGGATCAGTGTCTGGATCAGTGTCTGGATCAGCATCTGGATCAGTCTGGATCAGTGTCTGGATCAGCGTCTGGATCAGTGTCTGGAAGAAGATGTCTGCTTTCCCTTTGTCACGACCATCATGTGGTTGCAAATGATCAGTTTAGTGTTCTGTATTTATTGTGTTGTTTGTGGTTACAGGGAGTTGCCAAGAAGAAGGAGACGTTTTTCGGAGCTGTTCGTGGTATCTGGTCAGTGTTGAGACGTCACTATGGTCACGTCAGGATTGATTTTGCTCAACCTTTCTCTCTGAAGGTAAGAGTACAGTGTCTGTGTCGTAATCGAGAGGTTCTGAGTTCAAACCCTGCCAAATCCATGGTATGATGTCCTTGGGGGGAAAAACTCCCTAAGTTCTCATTCCATTTCTCTCACCCTCAGGGCGATGGATGCCATCAGGAATGACATATCAACTTGTTTCAAATGAGCTAAAATGAATGTTTTGCAGTCAAACCTGTGCTAGTGGTCACCTCCATTAAGCAGCCAACCTGCATTAAGCAGCCAGTTTTCAGATTCCCAATATGTTATTTTCTTTTACATTTGACTTCTATTAAGCAGCCGCCTGTGCTAAGCAGCCAGTTCTGTGATTCCCTTGGCTAGTTTCTTAAGACAGGTTTGACTGTAAACATGTACAATAGACTTCACAGCTTGCTCATGTTAAATGTAACGACCACTTCTTGTAGATTACAGCTGACAGGACATTGGCGGATTTTCTATTGAAAGTGTAGCCATTTGTCGTTCAGGTGCGAATGGCCTGGAGGGCGAGCTCCACTGGAGCCGTTACGATTATGCCCTCAGGCAAGGGATTTGAATTCCACGTTGCCTCTTCTCTCTCCCTCGCAGCGATGGATTCCATCAGGAATGAAGTCTCGAGAGTGATTGATATAAGTTGTAAAAACTTGTTCCGCAATCGAGCTAAAATAAATTTGTATAAACTAAACCATTTGTCCGTATGCTCCCCCCCCCACACACACACACGGACTCGCCAACTATTACAATATTCTTTTTCAGGAATGTTTACAAGCTTGCCAGACACAGAGCCCGTCCTTGAGCCCGGATTCTTCTGCGAGCGACATGGTTTTGTCCGGGTCACCTCCGATAATTGCGCGTATGAGCAGCATGAGTTCTCTGTATGGCACGGACGTTGTTATCGAGGATCAACGACAGCTGGTCTGCAAATTCGGGCGGCACGTGCTGCATTGTATGTACACGTATAGAGTTCATTTCTTTGTCCATGACATTATGTTCCTCATCTTTGCAATATTTATTAACTACAGTCAAACGTGTGTTAGTGGTCACCTCTATTAAGCAGCCAACCTGTATTAAGCAGCCAGTTTCCAGATTCCCAATATGTTGTTTTATTATACATTTGACCTCTATTAAGCAGCCACCTGTGCTAAGCAGCCACTTTCTATGATTCCCTTGGCTGGCTGCTTAAGACAGGTTTGACTGTAAATAAATCTCCAACCTCCATGTGTTTTTATCGCTATAAAATATCAATATATCTATATTGACTGTTTATATATCACATTTCACAGAATGAGTTATATATTTTCAGCATGTATACAGATATCATCGTTGATGAGCACACATTTGATGGCCTTTCTTCTTCTCACAAAGCATAGGCAGGTATGTATATAGCCAGCGTTTGGAATACGGCTTTCCTGTCCACATACAGTCAAACCTGTGTTAGTGTTAACCTCTATTAAGCAGTCAATCTGTATTAAGCAGCCAGTTTCCCAATCGGTTGTTTTATTATATATTTGACCTCTATTAAGCAGCCACCTGTGCTAAGCAGCCACTTTCTCTGACTCCCTTGGCTGGCTGCTTAAGACAGGTTTGACTGTATATGAACTTCCAACTTCATAATTGTCTCTTCCTTTTAATGGATTTTTCCAATAACAATTATTATTTATATATATTTTCCTCTCTATATCCGAATTTTCGGCTTAAGAGCCTTTTTGACGGGAAATATAAATAACCAGCTAATACATTGTCTTTAAGATTACATAAACAAACAAAGGGACCTGCCAGTCATAATCAGAAATTGATTGATATAAAGTAGATATTGGGGGTAAAAATGCAACTTAACTTGACCTGGAGATTATAAGATTTTTTATAGATCTTGAGTTGGAACTCTCTGATTGGTGACAACTGAGCACAGTTCTCAAATCCAGCCAATCATCTCTCTTGAATTTGAGCTCAGAGCTTTATAGCCGCTGATCCAGGTCTTTCGAGTGCTGACGACTTCGACCAAAGAAATCAACCTACTTCATGGGTGCTGGTGGCTTTGACACAATTCTTGGGTGCTGGCGGCTTTAACCCAGTTCTTGGGTGCTGGCGGCTTTAACCCAGTTCTTGGGTGCTGGCGGCTTTAACCCAGTTCTTGGGTGCTGGCGGCTTTAACACAGATCTTGAGTGCTGGCAGCTTTGACCCAGATCTTGGGTGCTGGTGGCTTTGACACAGTTCTTGGGTGCTGGCAGCTTTGACCCAGATCTTGGGTGCTGGTGGCTTTGACACAGTTCTTGGGTGCTGGTGGCTTTGACACAGTTCTTGGGTGCTGGTGGCAAGATTAAATATGCTCAGTTAAAATCTTTGGTGCCTGTTTTACAGGGAACAACACTGAACACATTGGTAACAGATTTTTCGTGGATTCGAGAAGAGGTTTTGATACGTAAACGTGATTTGGGTTTCGCACCATCATCGAGTACTAACAACATTGTCAGCTATACATTGTCACTTCTTGGACCAGATATAGTCACATGGAGGTAGGTTCACTTCTTGGACCAGATATAGTCACATGGAGGTAGGTTCACTTCTTGGACCAGATATAGTCACATGGAGGTAGGTTCACTTCTTGGACCAGATATAGTCACATGGAGGTAGGTTCACTTCTTGGACCAGATATAGTCACATGGAGGTAGGTTCACTTCTTGGACCAGATATAGTCACATGGAGGTAGGTTCACTTCTTGGACCAGATATAGTCACATGGAGGTAGGTTCACTTCTTGGACCAGATATAGTCACATGGAGGTAGGTTCACTTCTTGGACCAGATATAGTCACATGGAGGTAGGTTCACTTCTTGGACCAGATATAGTCACATGGAGGTAGGTTCACTTCTTGGACCAGATATAGTCACATGGAGGTAGGTTCACTTCTTGGACCAGATATAGTCACATGGAGGTAGGTTCACTTCTTGGACCAGATATAGTCACATGGAGGTAGGTTCACTTCTTGGACCAGATCTAGTCACATGAAGGTAGGTTCACTTCTTGGACCAGATATAGTCACATGGAGGTAGGTTCATTTCTTGGCCCAGATATAGTCACATGGAGGTAGGTTCATTGCGTGGACCAGATCTAGTCACATGGAGGTAGGTTCATACAATTCATTGCTTGGACCAGATCTAGTCACATGGAGGTAGGTTCATACAATTCATTGCTTGGACCAGATCTAGTCACATGGAGGTAGGTTCATACAATTCATTGCTTGGACCAGATCTAGTCACATGGAGGTAGGTTCATACAATTCATTGCTTGGACCAGATCTAGTCACATGGAGGTAGGTTCATACAATTCATTGCTTGGACCAGATCTAGTCACATGGAGGTAGGTTCATACAATTCATTGCTTGGACCAGATCTAGTCACATGGAGGTAGGTTCATACAATTCATTGCTTGGACCAGATCTAGTCACATGGAGGTAGGTTCATACAATTCATTGCTTGGACCAGATCTAGTCACATGGAGGTAGGTTCATACAATTCATTGCTTGGACCAGATCTAGTCACATGGAGGTAGGTTCATACAATTCATTGCTTGGACCAGATCTAGTCACATGGAGGTAGGTTCATACAATTCATTGCTTGGACCAGATCTAGTCACATGGAGGTAGGTTCATACAATTCATTGCTTGGACCAGATCTAGTCACATGGAGGTAGGTTCATGCCATTTATTGCTTGGACCAGATCTAGTCACATGGAGGTAGGTTCATGCCATTTATTGCTTGGACCAGATCTAGTCACATGGAGGTAGGTTCATGCCATTTATTGCTTGGACCAGATATAGTCACATGGAGGTAGGTTCATGCCATTTATTGCTTGGACCAGATCTAGTCATGTGTAGATAGATAAATGGACGTCATATAATTAAGGATACTTGCATGTGTTAAAATGGTTCGCACCTTTAGATCAATGTATTTAATGTTAAACAAAATAGATTGTACATGTATACATTCATCTGCTACATACAAAATGGAATACTGGAACACAAATTGTGGGGAAGGGAGGAGGGGGGGGGGGTGGAGAGGAAATTCCTAGTTGGTAAGCCAGTAAGTTCATTGCTCCTTTTATTAACTAACTTGACCAACGAAATAACGAGAAAACAACTGAAATGCATTGTAGTTGCTATGTTTGTTGCAATGCTGTTCTCTATTACAGGACTGGTCAGGAGAACGGAGTAGATCAGGTTGTGCCATGTGTGGATATCCCAGCAGTGTTTGAACTCAGTTACTATAGCAACCATGTCATATCTGTCTTCTTGTTGGAGAGTATTGTTGGTGGGTAATGTTCCTGAACTTTATACCTGCTTGAGAAATTTGGGGATGTAATAAATCATATGTCTTAAAGTACTTTTCAACTTTGAGATTCTGTTTATATCAGCTCTGCCTCCAACGTGAATGAGACTGGTGTTTGTATTCCTGTAGTCTTAAGGAACTGAGTTTGTGTTCATACTGTCCAGCAGAATGTCTGTCCGTTCATTCTGTCCGTTCATCCGTATCACTTTGTGACTTCACAATGATTGCAACCCATGAAGGGATTGGGTTGATGCTTCACAATGTTGTACAAGGCCAAGGTCACACTTTGGAGATCAGAGTTTTCTCTTTTTGTGTCTACAATAATATTAGCAGCCAGTGACCTGATTGTCTGCATTATCCACACACACAGTGCTTAGTGGTTGACATGTCAACTGACTCAACTCTGGCATCAGCCTTCAATGTGAAGGTCACAAAAAAAATATTATCAAGGTTTTTTGATAAATATTTGCATTTTCTGAAGATCATGTGTTGGGTAGAACTCACAGGACCCTACCTTCGAGGTGAAGAGCACACATCGAAGACAATTATTCGCAGAAGAGATAGCTATTCTGTTATCCACCGTGTTGTTTTCTTTTCCAGTAAGCTCTGTGATATACCTCAGCGACATCAGTTTATCAACACTGAGTAATTCTGCTCATGGGGAGGTGATTCTAATGTCCAGAGAAGAAATTCTGGAGACAGCTGTTCTGTTATCCACCCTGTTGAAACATGAATTTATTGCTGTACCAGTAAGTAAAATAATTGTGTTCACTTGTCATGCTAGTTTGTTCTGCCCCCTGTTGCTCTCTGACTACTATGTCATAATGGTAGGGGTGTAAGCTCCAAGCTATGACTTAGCATAATGGTAGGGGTGTAAGCTCCAAGCCATGACTTATCATAATGGTAGGGGTGTAAGCTCCAAGCCATGACTTATAATAATGGTAGGGGTGTAAGCTCCAAGCCATGACTTATCATAATGGTAGGGGTGTAAGCTCCAAGCCATGACTTATCATAATGGTAGGGGTGTAAGCTCCAAACCATGACTTATCATAATGGTAGGGGTGTCATAATGGTAGGGGTGTAAGCTCCAAGCCATGATTTATCATAATGGTAGGGGTGTAAGCTCCAAGCCATGATTTATCATAATGGTAGGGGTGTAAGCTCCAAGCCATGACTTATCATAATGGTAGGGGTGTAAGCTCCAAGCCATGACTTAGCATAATGGTAGGGGTGTAAGCTCCAAGCCATGATTTATCATAATGGTAGGGGTGTAAGCTCCAAGCCATGACTTATCATAATGGTAGGGGTGTAAGCTCCAAGCCATGATTTATCATAATGGTAGGGGTGTAAGCTCCAAGCCATGATTTATCATAATGGTAGGGGTGTAAGCTCCAAGCCATGACTTAGCATAATGGTAGGGGTGTAAGCTCCAAGCCATGACTTAGCATAATGGTAGGGGTGTAAGCTCCAAGCCATGATTTATCATAATGGTAGGGGTGTAAGCTCCAAGCCATGACTTATCATAATGGTAGGGGTGTAAGCTCCAAGCCATGACGTACTTGTATATTCATATAACAAGTAATCTCTCCCCCACCCACTGTAAAACATGTGACATATTTAGTATGTATCTGTTCCAATTACATATGGATAAGGAAGGCAGATGGAACAGTTCTATAATGCCCCGTTGATGCATGTCCATGAAGAATATACCCGGCGCGATATAGCCTGAACTGTGCTGATGCGCCGTTAAACCAAATACTCACTCACTCATCCATGAGGAATATGATATTGCTTGCCTTAAATATGCCATTGTGCACTGCGTGTATTATTTTCAATGACATTTCTAAATGCAATGTATCCTGTGGAAGTCGTGATAGCGCAGTGAATGCGCATTCGCTTCAGGTGCGAAAGGTCCGGAGTTCGAGCCCCACTGGAGCCGTTACGATTAGGCAAGGCATTTAAATTCCACGTTGCCTCTTCTCTCTCTCTCGTGGCGATGGAATCCATCAGGAATGAGATCTCGAGAGTGATTTATATAAGTTGAAATAACTTGTTTCGCAATCGAGCTAAAATAAATTTGTATAAACTAATGAGCCCAGGGGACACCACTCATGCATTTGAACCATTTCTAGAACCCAGGGGGACACCACTCATGCATTTGAACCATTTCTAAAACCCAGGGGGACACCACTCATGCATTTGAACCATTTCTAGAACCCAGGGGACACCACTCATGCATTTGAACCATTTATAGAGCCCAGGGGGACACCACTCATGCATTTGAATCATTTCTAGAGCCCAGGGGGACACCACTCATGCATTTGAACCATTTCTAGAGCTCAGGGGGACACCACTCATGCATTTGAACCATTTCTAGAGCCCAGGGGGACACCACTCATGCATTTGAACCATTTCTAGAGCTCAGGGGGACACCACTCATGCATTTGAACCATTTCTAGAGCCCAGGGGGACACAGCTCTTGCATTTGAACCATTTCTAGAACCCAGGGGGACACCACTCATGCATTTGAACCATTTCTAGAGCTCAGGGGGACACCACTCATGCATTCGAACCATTTCTAGAGCTCAGGGGGACACCACTCATGCATTCGAACCATTTCTAGAGCTCAGGGGGACACCACTCATGCATTCGAACCATTTCTAGAACCCAGGGGGACACCACTCATGCATTTGAACCATTTCTAGAGCACAGGGGGACACCACTCATGCATTTGAACCATTTCTAGAGCCCAGGGGGACACCACTAATGCATTTGAACCATTTATAGAGCTCATGCCTGTACTCGAGTGAAACAATTCACATGTTGTACAAGTTTGTATGCTACCAAATGTGGACAGTGTGCCATGAGGGTTAATTCTACACATGTTGTACAAGTTTGTACGCTACCAAATGTGGACAGTGTGCCATGAGGGTTAATTCTACACATGTTGTACAAGTTTATATGCAGTGTGGACAGTGTGCCATGAGGGTTAATTCTATACATGTTGTACAAGTTTGTATGCTACCAAATGTGGACAGTGTGCCATGAGGGTTAATTCTACACATGCTTACATTGTAGCCTTGTCGTAAACTGGAAGAGAGTCTTGCCGACACCCTGGAGCACCTAGTTACCTCCGAACTGCTCAAAATACACGATCACCACGAAGTGAGTTTGTTGATTATATTACATTGAGAGACGAAAATCTTACAGATGATATAAATATTTACCATCGTATGACATCAGGGAGTTGTACAACTAATGGTTGCCAAGTTCTGAACAAATCTTAATGGTTGCCAAGTTCTGAGCATCTTCTATTGAAGCACTCTTAAATCTTGCCAAGTTCTAAGCATTTTCTATTGAACAAATCTTAATGGTTGCCAAGTTATAAGCTTCTTCTATTGAAAGAATATTAAAAGTTGCCAAGATCTGAGCATCTTCTATTGAACAAATCTTAGTGGTTGCCAAGTTCTAAGCATATTCTATGAAAGCACTCTGAAAGGTTGCCAAGTTCTATACATGTCTTCTTTGGAAGCACTCTAATAGGTTGCCAAATTCTAATCATTGCCAAATTAAAAACCTATGAATTGTTTTTATGATTATAGTAGTTCTAAACTCCTACAGTTGCCAAGTTCTAAGTGTCTTCTATGGGTAATCTTAAAGTTTGCCAATTTCAAAACGACTTCTTTGGAAGCATTTTTAATTCTACTTGTTCACAATTGATTCATTATTGATTAATGACAGCATATTCATTGCTCCTGTGTTTGCCCATTTCCCCAAACTTAGAAATCAATCACTGTTTGTTATCCTGACAATAAAGTCTGGAACACAGTATCTGGTCTATTAAAATTGCATATCTATGTTGATGAGTAGTGTTATATATGGCTCAGTCTTTCATTCTAATCCTTGTTTCGAGTGCGAGTCCCGCTGGAGCCGTTATGATTGTCTTAGGCAAGGCATTTAAATTTCACTTTGCCTCTTCTCTCTCCCTCATGGCGATGGATTCCATCAGGAATGAGGTCTCGAGAGTGATTAATATAAGTTGTAAGAACTTGTTTTGCAATCGAGCTAAAATAAATTTGTATAAACTAATTCTTGTTTTCTGGAAATTGATATCTTCAGTTTACATAAACAAACTGTGTCATACTGGGAAATAAAATATGTTTAACAAATTCAACACTAAGTAACTGGCATGGACTGGTCCATGATATATTAAATAAATCAGAAAATTTACATTTGGACCAGTTCATTTGTCAAAATGGGTAATTTTGTCTAAAAATAGTAAAATTACTGGCAAAAAGTGTAGATCCAGATGAGATGGCTAGTTATGAGACGGCTCATCTGGAGATACACCTTTTGCAAGCCTATTAGAGGTATGTAGTGTTGAAAGGGTTAAGCTAAAGTTATTAGTCCTCCTAAGCCAGAGAACAAATATGCTGAATCATTTTTGTACTAAAGTTAGTTTTCATATCAGAGAGCGATTTCTATGATTGGTTTAAATACGAAAGTTATGTCTGTCTGTTGCATTTGCACATCTATGTTGTAAAAATATCTTGGATCAAATGTATACAGTGTTTGTGTGGTTATTTCTCAGGAGTGCGATACATACGAGAACGTGCAGGATCGTCAATGGGCAGCGAGATTAACTGCGAGTCTGTCTTGGGCAGACGGAGAGGAGGAGGAAGAGGACTTCTATGCAGCAGAACAGTTGCTACGGGTAACATCTGCCACTTATTTTGAAAACTATTGTACAAGATATTTTTATTAAGTAATTAGAAAAGAAGTAATGTTTCATTTCTCTTAGTACTTTATGTAAGAAGTAATGTTTCATTTCTCTTAGTACTTTATGTAAGAAGTAATATTTCATTTCTCTTAGAACTTTACCGGTATGTACTAACTATGGTGTGTATGATAGAAGTTTTGTGATCCTTTGAGATGGAGTAAAGCACATGTCTGATTGGGCATCTCATGTTCCATCTGGAGTAAAGCACATGTCTGATTGGGTATCTCATGTTCCATCTGGAGTAAAGCACATGTCTGATTGGGTATCTCATGTTCCATCTGGAGTAAAGCACATGTCTGATTGGGTATCTTATGTTCCATCTGGAGTAAAGCACATGTCTGATTGGGTATATCATGTTCCATCTGGAGTAAAGCACATGTCTGATTGGGTATATCATGTTCCATCTGGAGTAAAGCACATGTCTGATTGGGTATATCATGTTCCATCTGGAGTAAAGCACATGTCTGATTGGGTATATCATGTTCCATCTGGAGTAAAGCACATGTCTGATTGGGTATATCATGTTCCATCTGGAGTAAAGCACATGTCTGATTGGGTATATCATGTTCCATCTGGAGTAAAGCACATGTCTGATTGGGTATATCATGTTCCATCTGGAGTAAAGCACATGTCTGATTGGGTATATCATGTTCCATCTGGAGTAAAGCACATGTCTGATTGGGTATATCATGTTCCATCTGGAGTAAAGCACATGTCTGATTGGGTATCTTATGTTCCATCTGGAGTAAAGCACATGTCTGATTGGGTATCATATGTTCCATCTGGATGCTAATACTGTCTATGTTGGTGGTCAAACCCAGGTTGCTTTGATGCGAAGCTAGCATTCACTGTGCCACTCGAGCAGACTTGCAAAGTACAATAAGACCTCGTGTTGTATTTGATGTGAAGCTAGCATTCACTGTGCCACTCGAGCAGACGTGCAAAGTACAATAAGACCTTGTGTTGTATTTGATGCTGTAGGTGAACATTGGACACATTGACTGCCGAGAGAAACTGCGGTTCTTCCATGCTGTGTTAGCACCGTTCTTCGAGGCCTATCTCGTTACAGCACATAGCATCAAGGAAATGCCAGACGCAGCTATTGCAGGTTTTATTTTTGTTTTAATTTAGTTTATTTGCATACTATATACCATGGCTTCTAAAATTTTCAAACTAATTCAGTCCAGGCCGAAATCAACAGTCAGGACTCGCCCCCCCCCCCCCAAAGTAATTATAATATTTTTGCGATATAATAGGGGCAATCAACATGGATCAGTCAAGCAGGTTTTAGACCGGAAGCAGGTGTGAACATTTATACACCTTATCGAGAGATTACATTTATCAATATAGGTTTTTTAGAAAAATGTATTTGACGGATTCTGGACTGATTTTTTATGACTTTTTGATTGCTACCACCGGTCCGCCAGTTTAAAATACGGTCCTGGACTGGGAGACCGGCGATTTTAGAAGCCCTGCTATATACATTTACATAATCTAAACATTTAATTTAAATGGATATAAAATTTTCTCTCTTGCTCTCACCCCAAACATTCTCACTAATACAATTTTCTCTCTTGCTCTCACCCCAAACATTCTCACTAATATGCACACATTCATGCAGCATACGCATGTATCAGCAGGTACAGAAGCAAATATAATGTGTCTACAGTATACCAAATATCTCTCTATGTATGTTGTTATAAGAAGCCTCCGAATATATATACAGCGTATACAAGTTTGCCAGACTTGTTCTGTTGGTGAGCATGTTATATATACAGTGTATAAAGGTTTGCCAGACTTGTTCTGTTGGTGAGCATGTTATATATACAGTGTATAAAGGTTTGCCAGACTTGTTCTGTTGTTTGCCAGACTTGTTCTATTGGTGAGCATGTTATATATACAGTGTATAAAGGTTTGCCAGACTTGTTCTGTTGGTGAACATGTTATATATACAGTGTATAAAGGTTTGCCAGACTTGTTCTGTTGGTGAGCATGTTATATATACAGTGTATAAAGGTTTGCCAGACTTGTTCTGTTGGTGAGCATGTTATATATACAGCGTATACAAGTTTGCCAGACTTGTTCTGTTGGTGAGCATGTTATATATACAGTGTATAAAGGTTTGCCAGACTTGTTCTGTTGGTGAGCATGTTATATATACAGTGTATAAAGGTTTGCCAGACTTGTTCTGTTGGTGAGCATGTTATATATACAGTGTATAACGATTCACAACACTTGACCCGCCATGATTCTAATATTTCAGAGGCAGATTTTATGAAGAAACTTCACAATCATGCGAAGACGAGGGTAACTGATGGTGTTGCCAACTATGGTGGGTATTACAATCACATCATAATATTAATTTATTCTATAAGTTAGTTTGTTTACACTATAAATGCCAGGGACACGTTTCTATAGCAACTCACCGTAGCCAAATGAGAGAATTTCAAGGTGTTTCCCATCGATTCAATCCACTTTTTATTGTGTGTATAATTATTTGTGGTTGGTAATATCATGCCAAAGGGTACCAACTTATCCCAAGGGGTGAGCAAAGTAACCCGATGGGTGACATAATGGTGATCTGATTGTACAATGGTGATCTGATTGTACAATGGTGATCTGATTGTACAATGGTGATCTGATTGTTCCATGGTGATCTGATTGTACAAACAATATCTGGTCTATGTCTCTTATGTGGGAAGATTAATTCCCATGAACAAATGCTTGTGGAGACATCATTTTGTTGGCTTAATAATAATATTTTCATTTCTGCTGTTTAATTTCTCAGGAGAGAGTGCAGCCCTGGAAACGCTTAAAAGTGCCATAAAATCGTACAAGGATCTGCTCATCATTGATTGTTATAATGCGGGAAATGTCAGCATGTTTGAACTTCATGGCAGATACGATGTCGGCGACTCACTCAACCAGTACATCCAAATACTTGAAGCACTACGAGAATAATGCCCGGGAAAAAACGTGGAATGGACATCTTCACGTGTTGTTCATAGAATATGCTGCATGTTTCAGTGTCCAATTATTTAATAGTGATTTAACCCATTCAACACCAAGTAACTGACATGGACTGGTCCATGATTTAAATGATAACCCATTCAACACCAAGTAACTGACATGGACTGGTCCATGATTTAACCCATTCAACACCAAGTAACTGACATGGACTGGTCCATGATTTAACCCATTCAACACCAAGTAACTGACATGGACTGGTCCATGATTTAACCCATTCAACACCAAGTAACTGACATGGACTGGTGCATGATATTTTTAGACCGTTAAATTAATAAGAAAATTACATTTGGACCAGTTCATTTATCAAAATGGGTAATTTTGTCTAGAAATAGTAATATGACTGGCAAAAAGTGCAGATCCTGATGAGACGGCTCATCATGAGCCGTCTCATCTGGATCTACACTTTTTGTAAGCCTATTTAGACGTCTGTGGTGTTGAATGGGTTAAGTTCACAAACTTCAATTAGTGAAATAATGATTTGTTTCAAAAGGTAATGATTTATTTTATTTAAAAAAAGAGGTAACACTTGTGTATGAAAATGGCAATTTAATTTACTATTCAAATGGTCGTGGTCCGATTTGTTATTTATTAACAGGTTATTTGGAAATGGTCTTGATTCTTTGAGAATTGAAGATGCATTATTGGTTTATTCTAAAGTGTTGCAATATTGTGTGAAATGTTGATATATTCTGCTGGTACCTATTGTACTGTACGTGTTGTGAGGAAAACATGGTATTTTGTCAGAAAATGTCTTATCATGTTATGTTTATATGAAATGTAATCTTATCAGATTATGTTAAATGAAATGTAATCTGATGTTACATGTAATTTCTTTTATTTTGTAGCATATATTGACTATGTAAATATGTTATTGCCGTCTGATTGATTGTGTGCAGCTGGTGAAATATGGTTATACGCATTAATTGATAGTTGTGCATTAATTGATAGATACATATTAATTGATAGTTGTGTATTAATTGATAGATGTGCATTAATTGATAGATGCGCATTTATTTATTGATAGATGTGCATTAATTGATAGATGTGCATTAATTGATAGTTGTGTATTAATTGATAGATGTGCATTAATTGATAGATGCGCATTTATTTATTGATAGATGTGCATTAATTGATAGATGTGCATTAATTGATAGTTGTGTATTAATTGATAGATGTGCATTAATTGATAGATGCGCATTTATTTATTGATAGATGTGCATTAATTGATAGATGTGCATTAATTGATAGTTGTGTATTAATTGATAGATGTGCATTAATTGATAGATGCGCATTTATTTATTGATAGATGTGCATTAATTGATAGATGTGCATTAATTGATAGTTGTGTATTAATTGATAGATGTGCATTAATTGATAGATGCGCATTTATTTATTGATAGATGTGCATTAATTGATAGATGTGCATTAATTGATAGTTGTGTATTAATTGATAGATGTGCATTAATTGATAGATGTGTATTAATTGATAGATGTGCATTAATTGATAGTTGTGTATTAATTGATAGATGTGCATTAATTGATAGATGTGCATTAATTGATAGATGTGCATTAATTGATAGATGTGCATTAATTGATAGATGTGCATTAATGATAATTAATGATAGATGTGCATTAATTGATAGATGTGCATTAATTGATAGATACATTAATTTGATAGATGTGCATTAATTGATAGATGTGCATTTATTTATTGATAGATATGCATTAATTGATAGATACATTAATTGATAGATACATTAATTTGGTATATGTGCATTAATCGATATATTCGCATTAATTGATACATTAATTAGAGAATATGCAACATTGTCACACTTGGTGCAAATAGACTTTTGGTTGGTGCTTTTTGTTTTAAATTGTCTTTCATTTTTGCTTTTTCTCTCGCCCACTGAGCAGTTACTTTTCTGGCGACAATGTCGTCAACAATTGCCCATAGCTATGAAAAAATGTAAATATAATGCTTTGGTAAGTTACATGCAGTATTATTTATATAGGTTGTTCCCTTCCCCTAACATGTCCCACCCACAATAGTGTTCCCTTCCCCTAACATGTCCCACCTACAATAGTGTTCCCTTCCCCTAACATGTCCCACCCACAATAGTGTTCCCTTCCCCTAACATGTCCCACCTACAATAGTGTTCCCTTCCCCTAACATGTCCCACCCACAATAGTGTTCCCTTCCCCTAACATGTCCCACCTACAATAGTGTTCCCTTCCCCTAACATGTCCCACCCACAATAGTGAACTTGAATATTGGCTAAACAATGGTGTTTTTCAGAAATATTCGACAAGTCAAAAAACTCAAAACATTATTTCTCTAAAACCGTCTATGGTATTGCTTTGAAATGTTGCATTCACGACGCCCACATTAAGTCCCCATGGCTGCTCCATGATCACGATGCCCATCGTGGAATTAAATGTGGATGTATTGTAATATCGAGACGCGGTGGTGTGACGCCTTTAAGCAAGACATTTAATTAACAATTCTTTTTCTGTATTTCAGTGAGGTACGAAATGTAAGTTTTTTTACAGCTAATTTGCATAAAAACCTGCGACACCTAATGTTCGTAAAAACCTCGATGAAACGTAGAAAAAGAACATTCAATATTATAATTACAATTAACAAATTACGAAACAAGTTGTTGTCTTTTGGATTTGTCACACCATACAAAAAGTAGTCCACTATGATGAATATTAAGGAGCATAGAATAATTTTTCCATTCATCAAGTTATGAATGGCAATCACATGGGCTGAATCAGCCAATCAGAATGGCGATATTGCATGAAGTTGTATCTATATAGCAATAAATTCCATCATGAATGACATTTTGAGAATGATTAGTCCAAAAGGTTGTAAGCACTTTTTGTATAACTTGTGAATTAAATTTTGTGAGCAGGAATCTCCGAATTGTGCAATATCCATCACCCACACAAACTACAATACTCAAAAAATTTATTACCATATTTATTCTAATAAACCTTGACCCCCGAATTTTCGGCATAAAACCTCATTTTCGACTTAAAATTCGGAAATAATAGAGCATCTTTTATTTTAAAAGCCCACCACCACGATTCAGACATTATAGCAATCACAATTTTGTAAAGAAACAATGTTGAAGAGCGAGGGGCAGCACACAGGGTTACCTTTACATAATGTTGAAGAGCGAGGGGCAGCACACAGGGTTACCTTTACATAATGTTGAAGAGCGAGGGGCAGCACACAGGGTTACCTTTACATAATGTTGAAGAGCGAGGGGCAGCACACAGGGTTACCTTTACATAATGTTGAAGAGCGAGGGGCAGCACACAGGTTATCTATACATAATGTTGAAGAGCGAGGGGCACCACACAGGGTTACCTTTATATAATGTTGAAGAGCGAGGGGCAACACACGGTTACCTTTACATAATGTTGAAGAGCGAGGGGCAGCACACAGGGTTACCATTACATAATGTTGAAGAGCGAGGGGCAGCACACAGGGTTACCTTTATATAATGTTGAAGAGCGAGAGGCAGCACACAGGGTTACCTTTCATAATGTTGAAGAGCGAGAGGCAGCACACAGGGTTACATTTACATAATGTTGAAGAGCGAGGGGCAGCACACAGGGTTACCTTTACATAATGTTGAAGAGCGAGGGGCAGCACACAGGGTTACCTTTATATAATGTTGAAGAGCGAGAGGCAGCACACAGGGTTACCTTTCATAATGTTGAAGAGCGAGAGGCAGCACACAGGGTTACATTTACATAATGTTGAAGAGCGAGGGGCAGCACACAGGGTTACCTTTACATAATGTTGAAGAGCGAGAGGCAGCACACAGGGTTACCTTTATATAATGTTGAAGAGCGAGAGGCAGCACACAGGGTTACCTTTACATAATGTTGAAGAGCGAGAGGCAGCACACAGGGTTACCTTTATATAATGTTGAAGAGCGAGAGGCAGCACACAGGGTTACATTTACATAATGTTGAAGAATGAGGGGCAGCACACAGGGTTACCTTTACATAATGTTGAAGAGCGAGGGGCAGCACACAGGGTTACCTTTACATAATGTTGAAGAGCGAGGGGCACCACACAGGATTTGATGATATGCAGCGGGGGGAAATGTGCCCGACTGTTTTAAGTTTCACAAAAGGTCAGATTTGATGGCGTAATGCTTTGAACTATGTAATGTGTTTTTATTCTAAAGTGTTAATTTCGCAAGATATTAAATGTCGCCGATTAAATCTAAATCTGTGAGTAAATATGGTTGCATAGTAGCCTGATCTGTATACATGTATGCCTATATATCGATGAGTGCATGCAAACTCTGTGCACAATAAAGACGCATGTTTTTAAGTTGTACAGTAGGCAAATCGTAATTATATATGCATGGTTAATCGTGTATAGTTGCTCCCTCTCTGGTCAGTATTTTGAGACTAGGAAGTGTAGCTCTCTGGTCAGTATTGTGAGACTAGGAAGTGTACCTCTCTGGTCAGTATTGTGAGACTAGGAAGTGTACCTCTCTGGTCAGTATTGTGCGACTAGGAAGTGTAGCTCTCTGGTCAGTATTGTGAGACTAGGAAGTGTAGCTCTCTGGTCAGTATTGTGAGACTAGGAAGTGTACCTCTCTGGTCAGTATTGTGAGACTAGGAAGTGTACCTCTCTGGTCAGTATTGTGAGACTGTAGATTGGAACACGGTAAGATAATGTTTAACCACTTGCTTTAATATGTAATTTTGATGTCGTTTTCTTTATTTTGTTCAGTAAATTGTTTGGTCTCTAATAAATGCCCACACCCACATATCAAGAATGATGATTCTAATAAAACTCCTGGGCATTTATTACAATAAATACGGTATTCATTTTATCATTGCATGTATATATAATGTTTAGTGTTCAGCATTGAACCAAACCATGACTGGTTAAAGGGATGTAACTCCAGGCAGGTAGAATTTATGCAATTCAAATATTCATACACTAAATGTTAGCTAGCTAATCAGGTAATGGTAGAAGAAAAGAGTCCGTCCTTCATTTGTCTAAAATGGCAAGTTGTGTTCTTTCTGTGTCTCAATTTGTTTTTTAATTTCATGGTTTTGTTCCCTTTAGCTCATCAGACCCTAATGCCACTGATCTGTGGTGCCCTTATCTTAATCAGCCTTCCTCGTGCCACGATATCCTGTCGCTATAAGTTTGATCCTATTCCTGTATGCCACGAATCTGTGGCTGTACAAAGCCAGCATTCAATACAGTGCGCACGATATGTCGGTACATTTCATTGGTCTATTCAAATGGAAATCTTGGGAAATTCGGTATATTGATAAATATTTGAACTATACATGTAAACTATATCAATTTAAACACTTCAAATATTTATAAATATATTCCCAGGGAATCAGTGCTGATATATCAATGTAGTGTATAGATGGCTTATCAGATACCTGCAGGGGCAGACTGGAGATTATGTATCAGGGCTGAATGAGTTGGACACAAGTGCATTTAACCCATTCAACACCAAATAACTGACATGGACTGGTGCATGATATTAACCCATTCAACACCAAGTAACTGACATGGACTGGTGCATGATATTTTTAGACCAATAAATTAATAAGAAAATTAACATTTAGATCAGTTCATTTATCAAAATGGGTAATTTTGTCTAAAAATAGTAATATTACTGGCAAAATGTGCAGATCCTGATGAGATGACTCTGGGTCTACACTTTTTGTAAGCCTATTTAGAGGTCTGTAGTGTTGAAAGGGTTAACGAAAATTGTCATTGATTTATAGAAATTGTATTCCTACACACATTCTGTTGTTATTTGTGGTGTGACGCGAGACTATTGAAGTAACGATATACCTGTTTCTAATCTTGTATCTAGGGTCAGTGAAAAATAAGTTTGTTCCCCCACTAGTGAAGGCCAAGGTATTTGGGTATCTTTTTTAAGTTTGCTAACATTTTGTAAATTAAAGCCGACATTATAGTGTCAGTTGCCATGGAAACAGAATAGAACGACTATACACTAAAATGTTCTATAAATGCTACAAATTTACAATATATGCTTATCGGTTTTGTCTCCCGGTAATGGAGGATCATGTGGTCGTGGGTTCAAATCCCAAACAGGGCTTGGTTACTTTAGTGGTGTTGCCATGGCTGACATTAGTGGTGTTGCCATGGCTGACATAAGTATTGTTACCGCAATGTGTCTGTCTGTCTTGTCTGTGAACATTTTCAAACGTCATTTCCTCAGTAACCAATTATGGTCATGATGCTTGGGGTAGGTGGGGGATTACATAATTGTTAAAATCATGTCATTATGTAATCCAAGATGGCCGCTCATCTAAAAATAACACAAATTCTTAAAAGAGATTTTGACGAATCTTAGTAGGAATGATCGATGTACCATTCTCCTTCAAAGTTGTTCAAATGGTGACCATGGGATAAAAAAATGGGCGTGGCCAAATATTATTTTTCAAAATGATCAAATCAAAGGTATCGATGAGGCAATCACGCAAATGCAATTGTCATAAAAATTGGATGATCACTTCATACAAGATGGCCGTCAACCTTTTAGTTGAGATTTCAAACGTCTTCTTCACACAAACTGATTTCCAGAAACTCTATACTTGTATGATCCTTGTGGAAGCCTTTACAAAGTTGTTTAAATAAAGTTTCCTTGAAATCCAAGATGGCCACCATCTAAATAATAGCACACATTCTTGAAAAATCTTCTCACAAACTTCCAACCAGATTTTGCCGAATCTTTACCCGGGATAAAAAAAATGGACGTGGCCCGGGAGGTCAAATTATATTTCTTAGCGAATATTAAATCGAAGAGGTGACAGAAAATGTGATTATTATTCCCAAAAGTATGTTGTGTATAAATCATTGAATGTGGTATCAACTTGTAGTACAGAGGGGGGATGTATGGATGGGTAGTATTTTATTGAAAGATTTTGGTTATGGCCGGCACCCCATGGCAGTGGTCGTAGTAATCTTAACTATTGATGCCGTTTGGATTGAAATACAGTCAAACCTGTCTTAAGCAGCCAGCCAATGGAATCACAGAAACTAGTTAGTAGAGGTCAAATGTATAATAAAACAACATATTGAGAATCTGGAAACTGGCTGCTTAATACAGGTTTGACTGTAGTTCAATATTTGGTTATCTGAGCAGTATTTGTATTGTTAAAAAGAAATTTGTGTTTGTGATTAAAATGTTACATCAAAGTTGTCTATGAGGTCCACTTGTACATGAAGTCCAGCCCTTGTACATGAAGTCCACCACTTGTACATGAAGTCCACCACTTGTACATGAAGTCCACCACTTGTACATGAAGTCCACCACTTGTACATGAAGTCCACCCCTTGTACATGAAGTCCACCCCTTGTACATGAAGTCCAGCCCTTGTACATGAAGTCCAGCCCTTGTACATGAAGTCCAGCCCTTGTACATGAAGTCCAGCCCTTGTACATGAAGTCCAGCCCTTGTACATGAAGTCCAGCCCTTGTACATGAAGTCCACCCCTTGTACATGAAGTCCACCCCTTGTACATGAAGTCCACCCCTTGTACATGAAGTCACCCCTTGTGCATGAAGTCCACCCCTTGTACATGAAGTCCACCCTTGTACATGAAGTCCACCCCTTGTACATGAAGTCCACCCTTGTACATGAAGTCCACCCCTTGTACATGAAGTCCACCCTTGTACATGAAGTCCACACTTGTACATGAAGTCCACCCTGTCATGAATCCACCCTTGTACATGAAGTCCACCCCTTGTACATGAAGTCCACCCCTTGTACATGAAGTCCACCTTGTCATGAGTCCACTTGTACATGAAGTCACCACTTGTACATGAAGTCCACCACTTGTACATGAAGTCCACCCCTTGTACATGAAGTCCACCCCTTGTCATGAAGTCCACCCTTGCATGAAGTCACCACTTGTACATGAAGTCCACCCTTGTACATGAAGTCCACCCCTTGTACATGAAGTCCACCACTTGTACATGAAGTCCACCACTTGTACATGAAGTCCACCACTTGTACATGAAGTCCAGCCCTTGTACATGAAGTCCAGCCCTTGTGCATGAAGTCCACCCCTTGTACATGAAGTCCACCCCTTGTACATGAAGTCCACCCCTTGTACATGAAGTCCAGCCCTTGTGCATGAAGTCCACCCTTGTACATGAAGTCCAGCCCTTGTACATGAAGTCCACCCTTGTACATGAAGTCCACCCTTGTACATGAAGTCCACCCTTGTACATGAAGTCCACCCTTGTACATGAAGTCCAGCCCTTGTACATGAAGTCCAGCCCTTGTACATGAAGTCCACCCCTTGTACATGAAGTCCAGCCCTTGTACATGAAGTCCAGCCCTTGTACATGAAGTCCAGCCCTTGTACATGAAGTCCACCACTTGTACATGAAGTCCACCACTTGTACATGAAGTCCACCCCTTGTACATGAAGTCCACCACTTGTACATGAAGTCCACCACTTGTGCATGAAGTCCACCACTTGTACATGAAGTCCACCACTTGTACATGAAGTCCACCACTTGTACATGAAGTCCACCACTTGTACATGAAGTCCACCACTTGTACATGAAGTCCACCACTTGTACATGAAGTCCACCACTTGTACATGAAGTCCACCCCTTGTACATGAAGTCCACCCTTGTACATGAAGTCCACCACTTGTACATGAAGTCCACCACTTGTACATGAAGTCCACCACTGTACATGAAGTCCAGCCCTTGTACATGAAGTCCAGCCCTTGTACATGAAGTCCAGCCCTGTACATGAAGTCCAGCCCTTGTACATGAAGTCCAGCCCTTGTACATGAAGTCCACCCCTTGTACATGAAGTCCACCCCTTGTACATGAAGTCCAGCCCTTGTACATGAAGTCCACCCCTTGTACATGAAGTCCACCCCTTGTACATGAAGTCCAGCCCTTGTACATGAAGTCCAGCCCTTGTACATGAAGTCCACCCCTTGTACATGAAGTCCAGCCCTTGTACATGAAGTCCACCCCTTGTACATGAAGTCCACCACTTGTACATGAAGTCCACCCCTTGTACATGAAGTCCAGCCCTTGTACATGAAGTCCAGCCCTTGTACATGAAGTCCACCCCTTGTACATGAAGTCCAGCCCTTGTACATGAAGTCCAGCCCTTGTACATGAAGTCCACCCCTTGTACATGAAGTCCACCACTTGTACATGAAGTCCAGCCCTTGTACATGAAGTCCACCCCTTGTACATGAAGTCCACCCCTTGTACATGAAGTCCACCACTTGTACATGAAGTCCACCACTTGTACATGAAGTCCACCCCTTGTACATGAAGTCCACCACTTGTACATGAAGTCCACCACTTGTACATGAAGTCCAGCCCTGTACATGAAGTCCAGCCCTTGTACATGAAGTCCACCACTTGTACATGAAGTCCACCACTTGTACATGAAGTCCAGCCCTTGTACATGAAGTCCAGCCCTTGTACATGAAGTCCACCCCTTGTACATGAAGTCCACCCCTTGTACATGAAGTCCACCACTTGTACATGAAGTCCAGCCCTTGTACATGAAGTCCACCACTTGTACATGAAGTCCACCCCTTGTACATGAAGTCCAGCCCTTGTACATGAAGTCCAGCCCTTGTGCATGAAGTCCACCCCTTGTACATGAAGTCCACCACTTGTACATGAAGTCCACCACTTGTACATGAAGTCCACCCCTTGTACATGAAGTCCACCACTTGTACATGAAGTCCACCACTTGTACATGAAGTCCACCACTTGTACATGAAGTCCACCCCTTGTACATGAAGTCCACCCCTTGTACATGAAGTCCACCACTTGTACATGAAGTCCACCACTTGTACATGAAGTCCACCACTTGTACATGAAGTCCACACTTTGTACATGAAGTCCACACTTTGTACATGAAGTACTGGTTGATACCTGTGAATTTATACTGGGAGGGGGGGGATAGGGTTGTTTTTTTCTTTGACCATGCCGTAACCCTTTCAACACCACATACCTCTAAATAGGCTTACAAAAAAGTGTAGATCCAGATGAGCCGGCTCGTGATGACCCGTCTCATCAGGATCTGCACTTTTTTCAAGTAATACAACTATTTTTAGAGAGAAAAAAATACCCATTTTGATAAATGAACCGATCCAAATGTAATTTTGTTATTAATTTATTGGTCTAAGAATATCATGGACCAGTCCAGGTCAGTTACTTGGTGTTGAATGGGTTAATTTGAAATAAGGATTGGCAATATATCCCCATTAACAAAGACCATTTAGTGGGCAATGTTTTCCATTCCAATTCAGGCTTGTTGAATATAGATGTATGGAAGGTCAGAGTGTAAGGTTTAGTTTGGTACCAAAATTATTAAAATATTTCAAGTTATGATGGGGCGCCGAGATTTCCATTATATTCTGAATAAAATATACAGGGACGCTGTGTTTTAAATATGTCCGGGGAATGCGCCATCTGGTGAATGTTTACATGGGGACGAATACACAGTGCGAGGCAATGGCAATTAATTAAATATTAAACCCATCTAAAGCCAGGCATATATATTCCTTGTTTACGCAACATATGCTGCGTTTATTCAATATTAATTACGAGATTATGGCGTTTTTCCATCAAGTGTGCCCATATCACAGTTATAAGACATTAACAACTTGGAAAATGATTTATGGGTTAAGTGTAGACAGGTACGTCTTGCGATCAGACAGATGCAGACTAAAATGGAGGAAAGATTTTGTTACCGATTTTAAAATCTCACGACTTACAGTTCTTATACCTTAGCACGAGAGCCCCATCACTTGCCGCAAGCGGATTTTCAATTCTCATAGATTTACATGAAGCGGCAATGTGGATTTAAATGCCTTGCGTAAAGACACCACCACCATGGTTTGGACTGTACTCGAACTCACAACCTCTCGGCTACAATGTGGACACTGCGGTGGTTCCAATAATTGGTGCCTGGAACCTGATGGTATGCAAGTTTATATCCTCCAATTATCAACTCCCCCGTCGTATTGTGCTGCAAAGCCACACAGATCTATAGATATATTATGTGTACAAGGATGAGAATTTGTTATCACAGATTATTTTGGATTTTTGGTTTATACGACCAAAGGTACAAACTGAGTGCAGAAGTCATAAAGTGGGCAAGTTGGAGAGGGTGGTTGACCCCCCCCCCTTTCACAATGGAAGTTTGGAGGTATCACCTTGTTTAATAATATGCACATGCCGATTGTTGACCACACTGCATGCTGATTGAGTGACCCACACTGCACGCTGATTGAGTGACCCACACTGCATGCTGATTGAGTGACCCACACTGCATGCTGATTGAGTGACCCACACTGCACGCTGATTGAGTGACCACACTGCGCTCGGTGTTTGGGTGACCACACTGCACGCTGATTGAGTGACCCACACTGCACGCTGATTGAGTGACCACACTGAGCTCGGTGTTTGGGTGACCACACTGCACGCTGATTGAGTGACCCACACTGCACGCTGATTGACCCACACTGCACGCTGATTGAGTGACCCACACTGCACGCTGATTGAGTGACCACA